>OY292454.1:14810000-16010000 GCA_958496255.1 Camptogramma bilineatum
AGACGGAAGCGTGCCCAAGACACTGGCAGCATTACCGCTCTGGATGGCAATACTAAAATTAGTTATATTATCATAAACATATAAGTATAAGATAACATAATGTTCTAAGAAAGTTTCATTAAAAAAATCGTCATTGCTGTGACGTCACATGCAACCGGATATCCCAACGAATAACCCAACAATTACTTAGTTAATGACAGATTCGTGAACTAAATCTAATTGCCTGCTTTAGTGACATTGCATTTTAAAATTTATATTAACCCTATCTGTGTCATCCACAGACCCTATGAGTGTTCCGTGCGAACTGCCACCTGTGTTTGACCCCAAATTGAAACACGTTGCGTGACGCGGGGGTCAAAACATCGTTATTAATCGGGCTCATTACGGAGATGCTCTTAATATTGCCATTTGTTTTAAAAAGCTTTTCCCACGTTAATATAGTTTGCTGTTGTCTCTACTGATTACTGAATGTCAAAATGTAATAAAAAATAAAAAAATTAATATTAAATCAGTACCTACCTACCATAATAAATAGCATGCTCTTTTTCTCATTTGAAGAGAGATGAGCTTTTCTCATTTGAGTGTTAATGTCTTTTCATACGTCCCGGTTGCCAAGTAGCCGGTTGCCGGGTAGCCGGTTACCGACGAAGTATGTATTATTTTAAAATTATTATGGTAAGTACAAAGGGTTAAATAAATATTACTTTATTTTAGAAGTAGCATCTAGAACATCCTATAATAGACTGAAATAATTAATTAATGTAAAATAAAACTAGTGATATGCGTAGATACAGATAATACTATCTAAGGGTAGTAGGATCGAGGGCGGCGCGGGATGAGAGCCAACAGATGCGCACGCGCACCTCGTGGGAATACAACGATCCCCTCACGACATCTCATCATCAGGCAATTAGCACCACCTATTCATTATTCCATGATAACGGGCTTATGACTTTTAGAATCGTAAATAATATTAGATACGTTTTCGTTTTTCTTTTCAATTCTTTTCGACCTCTTGACAAGAGTTATTATCCAAAACAGTGTAAAAAATACCTAACGTTAATATGTATTTAAAAAATAATGAAGAAGTATTTAAGTTTCCACTTACTCGACGAAGCGGGCATCGTTGGTTGCATTTTCTATTCGCAATTCCTTATCATAATCTGAAAAGAAACAAAAAAACATTCTTAAAAATGTTTCACACAGTAAAGTGTCGTGCGAACAGAACAAATTGCGGTCGCCAAGTGCACTCGACAAATTAAAAAAGAATAAGAACCGAATCAATCAAGAAGAATCGCAACAAATGTAAGAAAATAAAGCGCTTTTGTTGAAAGCTCGCCGCTGACATCTTTTTCAATACAAAGCAAAGTGGCATTGCTTTTTGTTCAATACTCTTATTGTTCTAATCGCTTATTCGGTGAGAAGTGCCGTCGAGTGGTTAAAGTTTAAATTCAAATTTATTAATAGAACAATCGCCATCCAAACATGCATCATGTATAGTTTAGTAATTTAAAAAAATAAGCAAAAAACAAATAACTGTGTATCTATCACATCACACTATTATAAATGCGAAAGTTTGAATGTTTCTATGGATGGATGGATGGTATGTTTGTTCCTCTCAAACCAGATTGTCGGTTAAGAAAAATAATTAAGTACTAACCGTCCAACTAGATGGACAGCATGGTTGGTTGATTGGTATCCAGAGCCGAGAAACGAGATATCTCGATCGGAAGAGCAGTTAGAGCAGTTAGAGAAGTTCGGGATATGCGATGTTGCGCATGTTAGGCCTTTGGACACCATAGCGGTGCCACCAGCATCTAGAATCACTACAGCTATAATATTAATATAAATAGCTGATAAATTATTCTGTTCAATTTTAGAATCAAATCCGCTAGAATCTAGCGGATCGGTTTATCTAGCGGCTAGATAATCCGTCATCGATGTTCCGAGAAAAGTATTGAGAACAAACCAAGAAAGGGCTTTGTGTTTGCGTAAACAGTATAGCCGGTAGCCAGTCGGGGGCTCAGAAGAGGAATTGCATATTTTTTTGCGTATAATTATCGTTTCAAACAGGTAATTATGTGAGATAATCCTAGTAAGTAGTACAGGACAAAGAATATCCATCCGGAGCACGGCCCGGTGCACATAGCTTGAACAAAAGCTATTTCAATAATAACAGCAAAGTCGGTAGCTTCTTGCTTTCAATTTTGGGATCGGACAAAAAAAGCTAATACTTTCGGGATTTGTTTGGGCTAAATGCGAAGTAGCGATTATCGGCATTTCATTTACAATGACTTTTACATCGCAGCTGTTGTAATAATACATATTTAATAGAGTTTTTATTTTCTATTGAGATTTTTCTATCTTGTGTATTTTTAGGTCTATAGATCACTAGCTGCTGCCTGCGGCTTCGCTCGCTTAGTACTCGGATAAAAAGTAGCCTATTTTGACTCCTTCGCTCTGTTTTGACGTGAAAGCAGGACAAATAAACAAACAAATAAACACACATTCACATTTATAATATGGGTACGGATTATTAGATAATTTATTATACAGCGCGGCGTAAGTTGAAATACCTACTTATTGTAGTCTGTAATGCCTGGGACATTATTGAGATGGAGTATTGAGATGGGCATTACCACAGGAAAGACATCGTCAACACATGAAGGGCAGATTAAACCGCAGGTTGTTACCTTGTGTATAGGTACCTACTTACGATAAATTAATAATTATACATCAAAAATGTATTGCCAAAAATGTTACATAATGAATAAAATATGATCCGATTTTTAATGTATTCTGTTTTATGGATGATTCAGAGTTGGTTTACAAAATGATTTCGAGAAATATGAAAACTGGGTGTAATTCGATTACTCACGGAAAGTGTAGGAATGTAATTCAGTGGTTTTATAGTTTTCATTAATACAAATTGTTTTATTTCGTAGCTATGCTCAGTTTATGCTGAACGTAACTAATGTATTCTAAGCTTATAAACGTTTTCCAGCAGTGCAATACAGACTTCCAAAAATGCATCCGATTCGATAATTTTCTTCGGAAAGTCGATTGTTTTTCAGCTAGGAAACGTCACTTTCCGAATTCGAAATAAATTCCGAGGAGGTCCGAACCGCACTGCAGATTTGCCAAATTAAAGTAAATTAACCGCAAAAAATGCAAGTAATTACTTATTTTTTTTATTATTAGCTCTTTTCAGCTTTCGTTAAAATATTACGTTTATTTTCGGATCAAAACTGGTTTTTGTGATTTTTTTTCTGATAATGTCACCGCATAATTTTAAATTTTAGAACGAAAACCCATCCGAAGGTATCATTTATTTTGGAGAATAAAGCATCTAATACAAACATTACATACATTTTGAACAGTAGGAAAATTGAATTCTCAGGTTTAAAAATAAACTTTCCACATTTCGTACTTAAACAGTACTTACATTCCAGTAAAATTCACAAACGTTCAAAATATCTCATTCAAACAAAACAATCTTATCGTATATTCTTACCTGTTGCTGGAGAGGAACCGACTCCAAGTCACAGGGCACAGAGTCCTCGGTAGTTTGTATGGTTGAACAGCATCAGTACGTCCGGTCGCGACCAATAACGAAATGCACTGGTACCTTGATAGCTTTACCTGCCACTGGGGAAGCAAGGCATACACCCACTTTTGAACACTGAACTATGATCTAACTTATAGTATTAAAACTATCGATTAAAGTTTTTTAAAAAAAAATATTTCTAATCGATCCGAAAAACCATGTGGATTGCAAAACCATTGACATTTTTCATAAGTAACAATCATATTTAATAATTCATTTCACTAAAAACATAAATAGTAAGTACAAGAAAAAATAAAACGAATACCATTTTATATTTATCGTCTAACATTTAAGTTTAAGTGCTTATAATAATAGACCTAGACCTACCTACCTCTATTTCTAATATTATAAGCAAAGTGCTAACTTATAGGGATTGTCAACCGTACTTAGGAATACTGCCATGGGCTTCTATTATCATCTAACTAATAGAAAATTCGAAAATCCTGAAATATATAAAAATCTTTCCGGAAAAAATGCGCATAAGCTAGAATCTTTTATATTTAAGTTATTTACCATCAAATGATAAAATAATACAGAAATTGTTATTTTAATTATTAATAAAAAATGTACTTATGTAATTATGTAACCCTACATTTTCAAAGTTTATGAACTAGGTGCCTGACACTTTATAGGTGCTTCATTTAATTCGCCTCTAAGCGAGAACTGAGCATTACAGCGCGATACCTACTGATACAATTAGTAACATTACAGCAGTAAGTAAGTTCGTATGAGGAAGTGGCCAACTCTAGTGACGGAGTTTTTAGGCTGCCTAAAGGCCTCCGTCATGGCTTACCTAACGACTAAAAAGCCGGGACCGACAATGTAACGTGTATGTATTTAACAGCAGTGAGTGGTATAATCGAATCTTGAATTGTTACAATACAGGTGAATGCTCCCGGTAAAGCATCATCATCATAGACTCCACATGAGTTCCACTCTATTCCTAAATGTTGAACTTTAGCTTTTGGCAAATATATAGATTAAAAATACTTCATCAGCTAGCCCCAACCAAAGGAAGCAGAGCTAGTGTACAAAAAAACTACATGACTTATATAGGTGTACTATACGTTACTCACATCCTTTTTTTGTATTGTTTTATATCGAAAAACAATAGATGATACAACATTCCAAAGTTACAACTACAAAATGCAAATGCTGAGGGGTAGCCCTATTTTCTTGTCACTGTACCTAATATAACATTTTTGATTTGTGTGCATGTACGCATGTACCGTATAGAAAATAAAACTTATTTCTATTCTATTCTATTCTAAAATACAAAACTGTTGAGCTATCTTAGGATCAACCAAACTATCTATAGATGATAATGTTAATTACCACCCCTTCCCCTGCTTTTACAATGTGCCTGAGCCCGCTTACAGGTACCTACCTAGAAATATGATATGATTCAAAAAGTGGTATTTATTGATAGTGTGGTTTTTATAAACTACATAGAATCCAATTATGTACTTTGATGTTTCATAGTTTTTAGATACTTCGTACCTACTAATTAAAATTTAAAAAAAAACTCGACTTACGTTTGTTTACGAGTATTATTATTTGAAAGTGAGAGACGTGTGACCTGCCGATAACAAGGCGTTGTTTTGTTGTTTGTTATACAGGATGTCCCGCCTTCCGATTCTATATACATAATTGTAAAATATTGACATTACTGAAAAATCTAATAATTGATATTTGAAGACGCTTCGATGAGTGCATTCTTCACACAAACAGGAGCCGTGGTACTGGACTAACCTCCTTTCTTATGAAAGATGTATAAAGTTGAACACTGGTTAACAACGTCCTGTCTCTATTATAGTCAAGGAAGTTATATAGGTATATAACTTCCTTGATTATAGTTGAATTGCTCATTGTACGAACTAAAAATATATGAAAAATGACATTTTGATTGTCAATTTTAGTGCGTATAATGAGCAATCCGACTATAGTCACTATCCACAAATAACGTTGTTTATACCAAAACATGGAAACGCCTTAGCTGTCATCCATCCATTCGGAGTCTTCGCTGAACGTCTCTAAACTACAAGAACGACTAAACAAGCTTACAAAAGCGCTTCAAAGTAAAAAAAAAACATTAAGTAAATCGAAAATGAAAATTATTAAGTATCAAAATTAAAAAAAAACTTAAATATCTAGCTTGTATGAAAATTAATGTGATGAGAGTGAATGAGGCGAAAGAGGTGTTCAGGATCGTAGCAAGTGGAAGTCCGTGGTCTCTGCCTACCCCTGTGGGAAAGAGGCGTGATTTTATGTATGTATGTAAGTATGTTAAATATTAATAGTGCATCCTGTACTTGGTGAATGTACTACGTTGTTAATCCAATAAATTAAAATTAACTTCCAAGACCCGTGTCCGAAAGCAATTAATATACTTAACGACTTAACAAGTACTTGAATAAAGCTTTTTAACATTTGCATTATCGCTTTTCAATTTGTGATATTAATTTAACGCCTTTAATATGTTCCCATAAAGTTATGATGTTGTTACAACTGTGATTTTACGTGAACGTATAAAATTAGCTGTAGTCTTTTACACTTTGTTTACTATATAATTTTATTTTTTTCTCCATTAAATAAATAACAAAACAAGAATCATTCATCATCATCCTAATTTTCCTATGCCACATACCATGCTACATTTTAAGCATAATTAAAAAAAAAAAAATCTAATATAAAATAATTATAATTACCTATGTAACATCAATAAATAGCAATATAAATTTAACATTTTTAGGGCTGATTTTTCAATCGATAAATAACTTTTATCTGAGGAAACTTTTATTCAAGGAATAAATATGGCGTTATGACAAATCTTCAATACAATATCTGTCAAATCGCATATTTATTTCCTCAGATAAAAGTTATCTAGGTATTGAAAAATCAGCCCTATTTTCTCCATTTGCCGAGTGACTGGTAAAGTCGGACTCAAGAAAATTTGTAGTAAAAGCTACGACGTAGCACCTAAGGTCTACGTCGTAGGTACTCTACGCTCTACATTGTCTTAACCACAAATCTGTCTAGCATCAGTGTGCATGGGGTGAGAGGACTTAGGTGTTAGCCTTTTTCATTAAAAATCCTTTAAAATTTTAAATGGTAGGTAGGATTCAATGCTCAAGCTCATCAACGCTAATACTATAAAGCGAAAGGGTTTGTTTGTTTGTTTGAACGCGCTAATCTCAGGAACTACCACTAGGATTTGTAAAATTCTTTTTGCATGTGATAGCTTAACTCTTGAAGAAGGTTAAGGCTGCTTTTAATCATCATCATCATCATCTACCATCACTACGGGGGCAACGCCGCGAGGGCGCTGCTAGTTGTAATAAAACTGTGGAAGTTGAAATCAGATTTGCTAAAATTATAGTATCTGATTTTATCTCAAGATTTAGGTATTTAAGCCATGACGGAGGCCTTTAGGTGGCCTAAAAACCGTCACCAAAGTTGGCCACTTGCTCATACGTACTTACTTTTACTTTTATTTATTTATTTTTGTTGCACAAATGATACAGTTATAAAATGGATCTAGACAGGTAATGGCAAAGGCGAGCTTAATCCTAAAAAGAGTTATCTTCCAGCAAACCTTAATTAATTTTACAAACTTTATTGCATTGTTATATTATTAGAATAGAAGTATAAACATATTTCGACTCCGATATCGCTTTTACTTTAGTATAATGTACGCAAAGACCATGTACGCAAAAAATATCACATTGCACTTGACGCCCGCATGTACATACTTGACACCATAAGAAAGTCGGACCTACCGCAGACTTTGTGACTTTCATTGCTAGAACATCTTATAAAACGGAGAAAAAAGGAGTTCCTCTATTCAGTTGGTTTTGTTTTTTACGTACCATTTGATACCACTCGTAAGTTCTACTAAATAACAGTGCGATTCAGACCTTCTCGGAATGTATTCCGAATACGGAAAGTAATGTTTCTTCGCTGAAAAAAAAACGTCAATTTTCCGAAGAAAAAATGATTGCGACTTTTAATTCTTATACGAGTACAATCTAACTAAACCAACATTTAATTTTACGGATTTTTTTTTTACAAATCTAAACATTAGGTAACTCATTTTATAGAACCCTTTGAAGGTTGATTTAGTTTCAAAATAAAAATAAGAACTGAGAACCAAGTCTGTTCAAAATATTTGTAAGCATTACTTACTATTTATTTATTAAAAATAATATAAAAATGTATAAAACACTTACCGGTTCAACTCACTCGTCTTTAATGACCACTCACTGATTTTTCACAAATTGAACTAAAAAAATTACTGGTTATAAATATAAAGACCGGGATAGTAAGTACGACTCCTCTCCGCGTTATGTGTACGACTGGACGACTCTGGCGCACATTATAGTAGGGGTGTGTCCCGCCCCGAAACTAACCATTTTTTATAAGCGACTTGTTGCCCAACATTGACTTCTAGGCTTAGTCAGTACTGCAGTGCGATTTAGACCTTCTCGGAATGTATTCGGAATTCGGAAAGTGATGTTTATTCGCTGAAAAAACGTCAACTTTCCGAAGAAAATCATCGAATTGGATGCATTTTTAGACGTCTGAGTCGCCTTGTGAATTTGATGGGGTTGTGATCTTACCTATTGGTACTGAAGTACTTATAGAAATCTTTTGAAAATCATCATCAGACTACAAAAATAGTATTTTTTAATTTTTTATTGTGAATTTTTTGGTGATAATTCAACTCAGTGTTGTACCTACCTACACATTATTGATTAGAATGTAAATTATAATTATAACATTATGAGTTTTACATTTAAAAATGAAAAATCTTATCAAAATTTTCAATTTCGACGGGATTCGAACCCGATTTGTGGCCGAATTGGTAAAGGCACTCCGGCTAAAGGAGGATCGCTTGTATCATTGCGAGTTCGAATCCCGTCGGAATTGAAAATTTTGATACGATTTTTCATTTTTAAATGTAATTATATCCAAGTGTGGTTTAACACTATAAAAATTAAAACTTATTATGAGTTTTACCAAATACAGTACCTAAATACCATTTCAATTCTTTAGAATACTGTGGGTATAATAATGGCAGTTCCGATTTGCAGCTCATAATCCAAAGGGGAGCTCCGATAATAATTTTAATACGTGCATAAAACTATTGACAATGACAATAGACCATCTATTTATCGTTAAGTGGGGTGCCATCTTTAAATCTGTCATTCATCGTTTAATTGTCAAATTTGTGACGTCATCTGAACGGTGCGATGTGATTGGCTGAGAACTGACAGGGTTCTGAGGCAGGCGATATATTATTAATTTTAGGGGCCACTTTGCAGTTATTCCCTTTTGTGTTTGACTGCTTCTGACTCTAGGGTTGATTTTGTGACCGAGTAGTCAGTTTTAAATCGCGACTTTGTTTTTTAGGGTTGTTTTTTTGTTGCAGAAATAGATATTAGTTAAAAGTATATAAATAATGGTGGTTCGTTTTTATACTACATAAATTAATTAGGCAAAAAAAATCACTAGACAATTTAAAAAGTCTTAAGATAGGTATGACTATTTAAAATTTTTGATAATGAAAGCGTTCTTATTCGTCTAAATTTGGATTTGAAGAGAATAAAAATAAAATAAATTAGAAACTTTTTTTTCATCTTAATTTATTATAACTAAGATATTCTTTAACAGCTTTATTTTTTACATCATTTTAAATACGTAAATGCTATTTATAACTAAGAAAGTACCTTCTGACATCCTGATATTATAAGTAGGTAATTCTATTATCTCTATATAAACAGCTAGAGTTTTTATTTACTATGAAATAAATGGTGTATCCAAATATTTAAATATTAGAATACAACAAAAATCTTAAATCATTTTAACAATTACCTAACTTAAATTAAACTAAAACTCATACTTTCGTATTGAATTAATTCTCTAATTCAAACTAATTCAATATAAACGTAGTAAATAGATATGTCAGAAAATTATTTGATACAAGAACATAAATTAAAATACAAAAATAAGAAACAGTTGTTATACAGGGTGAATAAAACAATCTTCAAAAAAATAACGTAATAAAGAAAAAAGAAAAGAACCTACCAAAATTACTACAGAACACAATATTGAAGGAATATCTAAGGAATAACTTAGCAGTAATGTTTATTCTTAAAATTCCTCTTTTTAGCTACGACTATTTCTCGTTCTATTACCCCTCCAAAAAAGCTATTTTACCCCCGTGGGGTAATAACCCACAGGTTCGGAACCACTGGTCTAGTACTATCTGCGATGCTAAAAAGGCCACTATAGCAGTCACAATTCACAGTCACAATAGGAATTTCAATAAATACCGTTCTTTTTACTCACAGTCAATGAAAAGAGACGGCATATAGTTCAATTGCGTTGTTATAACGGCTTTTTCAACCACGCAGTTTTGATAGTGAAATATGAATTTGCGTAAATGCAGTTAGTCTTTAGGCAGAGCGCTATCGCTCTTGCCTCTTGAGTAGACCCTATACGCATGCTTGGATCCCAGCATTCTGTCAAGCAGGCTGTGCTTGGCTCTGCGCCGGTGGGCCAGCACCTCCCGGCTGAGCTCGTGGAACACCTCCTGGACCTGGTTGACCTGCTCCGCCGCCGCTACTTCTGCGAAGCTGCATTCGAAGTCTTTGGCCAAAATCTCGCCTTCTTCTGGACTGACCTGGAAGATAAACCCTCCATTATACAGTTTACTAGTTCATAAGGGTATTTATGAAGTGTACAATGAAGTATAAGTAAGTAGGTAGGTACATTCTTCATAAACAACAAGGTACTACAGCCCCTGATTATCAATCTTTGATAGCGACCAAAATCGGCCTCAGTCTCTCAAATATGACAGTTTAGTGATTACGCAAGTAGCTCCGTCACTCTCATCTCAACGAGACTATACGCGACAAAAAATACCTACGCGATCGTTTTGACAGTTTGAGACCAATTTGAGGGTTGAGACAAGTTAGACAAACAGCCTGCTGGTTGTTGACATCAATGGCTTTATTGACGGAATCGATCAGTTGTGTATAGAAGGATATCTCACACATACCTCATACAGTTACCTCAGAGTTTACCATAATTTGATAATGGCTGCAATTACATGCGCCATTTCTTTTTACTTTCTTAAGTCAAATCAGCCTATCACTCTCGTCAAGCCTCGTCAGCCTCACAAATTTAACAGTATCATATTTGTCAAAATCCTACATCTCTTTGGGCTACAGCGTAGTCGGGTAAAAGTTGAGCGGATTGATCAGAGCGCTTCTAATTGTTACTAAAAATATCCAAGAATGAGAAATAGCTTTTAAAATAAAAAAGTAGCTGCAAGGCAACACTTTCTCAATTCAGGCATTCAAGATCTTTTAATGATATTTCAGGGAAGTCATAAGCACGGCTAAATTCATATTTGATACTGCCCATAGTCGACCTCGGTGCGTTGTTCAGCCAAGACACAACAGGTGCGAAACTGAGTCCGATTCCCGTGATAAATGTTCAAGTAATTCCAAAAGACGGGAGATTTCTCAATCTCGCCGAATTACCCTCGAACTTCCAAGCAAGATTTTGGATGGTTGCCAGAGTATCAGATATGAAACTCCCTTGAACTCGTTGGGACGACAGGAAGGCAAGGTCAGCTTCCTGTGTTCAAGGAAAGACTGGTATTTCAAAAGCTTTTATTTAACTTGCAACGTATGTAGTAGAAAGCGCAAATAATTTGCGCCTTCTGCATACCCCAAACCAAGCAAAACCTGCAAGCAAACCAGCAAACCATTTCATAGTTCCGAGCTGGGTAGGTAGATGTAGGTAATTGAAATACGGCTTATTGCATTATGCTCCCACTTCGTGATCCCAGTGGGATCATACAAAACTTTTGACTTCATTAATACATAGGTACAAAAAGTTTTATATGATCCCACTGGGATCACGAGCATGGGAGCATAATGGAATAAGCCTGAAATACCATTTAACATTTATAAAATTATAAGCTACCTAGGCATGTGGAATGATGAATGTGGGAAAAGAGCAAGGAGATGATGATGAAGCTACCTAGGCAGTTAAAAAATAGTAGATTGATTTATTTTCTTTTATGGCATCTGTGCTATATAAAAACACAGTCTTTGGTGCGATAGTCCCAAAATGTTTTTTTTTCTGACCTTCGAAGAGAACCGCAGGGGATGTGTTATTAAGTTACCTGTCTCAAATGCACCATGTCTGCCTTATTCCCCACCAGAGTGAGAGGCACATCGGGATGGAGGCTCTGCTTGGCCCTCCTCACAAAGTTGAAGGATTCCCTGTCGGTTATGGAGTACACGAGGAATATCGCGTCGGCCCATTGCGCCACATCACCCGCCGGCAGGTCGTTAATACCCTGAAACAGTTTAAGGACTGTAAAGCTGTGTATCCCGTGGACCCCTGGGGGTCCACCTGGACTACTTTTGGGAACCACTGATATTTAGGCTGTGTCCCCAGTAGGCAAACTGTGAGCGGCCGACTGAGTTTGCGGCGTATCGGTTTAGTACGCTCTTCCATATATTTGAAATGGAGTGTCCACAGTTTGCTAGTTTTGCGCTCACTGTACTCAGTTTGCAGCGTTACGCGACAAACTAGCAAACTGTGGACACTCCATTTCAAATATGGAAGAGCGTACTAAAACGATACGCCGCAAACTCAGTCGGCCGCTCACAGTTTGCCGACTGGGGACACAGCCTAAATATCAGTGGTTCCCAAAAGTAGTCCAGGTGGACCCCCAGGGGTCCACGGGATACTCGACGGGGGTCTACATTGGCGTGAAAAATGGAGATTCAAGAAAATTAATTAACAGGCTATATTTTGCTGAAAAATGGTCGTATTGAGACTTTAAAATAGGCATTTAGAATCTTTTGCTCTGCTGAAAGCTTTTCTTATGGTCTTCCGACACATATGTTTTTTGTCTATGGTGGTTTAAAATGTTAAAAAAAATGTGTTTCTTTTATAAGTATTAAAAATTAGCTTTTTTATTTGGGCTTACCTTTGGGCAAGTGTCCAGAATTTCAAAGAGTATTGCTTCGCCGTCCAGCATGGCTTCGTGCTTGTACTTGCTATCTGTAATAAAGATATTTAATTATAAATAAACATATCTTTGAGTAAGATTATCACACTAATATTATAAATGCGAAAATTTGGATATAAATATTATTATCAACGGGATAATTACCATGATTATTGAGTTTTCTTGCTTCCCGATATTTCCCGTTGATAATAATATTTATGTTCGTAACCATGATAGTTTCAAAAGAAAATTTGGATTTTTGGATGTAGGTATGTTTGTTCCTCTATACCTTGACAACCACTGAACCGATTTGCCTGTTTAAAATATAGATAGCATACTACACAATGACCGGAAATAGAGCATAGGCTTTATATTCCGAAAAATACACGGTTCCCGTGGGATAAAAAAATAGTAGTCCATGCGGGTGAAGCCGCGGGCGTCCACTAGTATCACTATATTTTCAAATACTTAAATTATTTACCTTGTTGGTGGTCATATTCTCCGATGTACCGCTTTGTCAGGAAACGGACAGTCAGAGCTGAAAAAATACATTTTCTTTAGAAATCCTGTTTTTAAATTAAAGTAATAAAAACTCTTGTAGAAATGAACACGTCATAATATCTTATTCTATTTAATCAAAAGTCTTGAATGCTGTGTATGTATGTGTTACGGGCAATGTGATAAATCCGGTCATTATGAATAATGACCGGTCCGTATGCATAATGACCGGGTCAATTGGGCAATGTGATAAAAACTGCATGATTAATCACTTTGCCCGGTCATTATGAATAATGACCACCCTATCTTGGCCAATGTAATAAATTAGATGAATTGCAGTGTTTTAATTGATTTACTACAATTCTGGCGCTTCGGCGGCCGCTACCGCGGCACGCTTCGCTCGCCTCGCGCGTAGTTTTTTTACTAACCTAACATAACCTAACCTACAGATTTTAATCCTAGAGATACAGTTTCTTAACTAGTTCGGGGGCTGGTGAATACCAAACGCGCTGGACATCGTTCTCTGTTGTTTGACACCCCATCTAGTTGTAGTATTTAGTATAGTTTTACGGTTGTCTGAAAGAGATCGCCAAGAGCGATAAGACCGCCGATTGTAGGACATTGTATTTCTAAAAATAGCCTAACTAGATAATACTTTGAAATTGTGTCCTCAATAAAGTTCTTATTTATTTATTTATTTATTTATTTAATCCAATTTATCACATTGCCCGGCTAGAAGTAGGGCACTATTCATACTGCCCGGTCTAAGTGATAAATTCAAGCCTTGATTTATTAAATGGACCACGGGCCGTCGGGCATTATGAATATGGACCGGTCAAAGTAATGAATTTATCAAACTGCCCGACGCTCTTGGTCATTATGCATAATGACCGGTCCATATGAATACTGCCCGATTAATCAAGTTGCCCGTAACATATGCATGGAATGCTAACTTCTGCAAAATGTGGGCACATCTTCCTACTTATTTTTGTTAATCAAACAAAAAATCTTTCCTTTTTATAATATTAGTATAGATAGATTATTTACATAAAAGGAGAACACTTCCTATTACTAGATTCTTGGAGAGACTAAACTAAATATAACTTTCGCCAAGCTGCATGAAACTTAGTGAATTCGCATAAACCAAGGTTTGTACTCTCATACAAAGCAGATGAATATGCAAAATTAAAGTGGGTAAGGAAAATCATCGCAAGGAAACGCTCAGTCAGCTCCATACGTATAAATAAATAATGCTGGATCACAGGACACAGCATCATCTAGCCCCAAAGTAAGCAGTTGGGAACCACATGACAGATAATTATTTAATATCTGGATGACCAAGCTCTACTCGGGTGCAAATAGAGAAAAAAAAAACTTACAATGGCTGAGATTTGAACTTGCGGCATTACGTACGACGTAGGTCAGCAGTGCGATTCAGACCTTCTCGGGATGTGTTTTGAATACGAAAAGTTACGTTTCTTCGCTGAAAAAACGTCAACTTGCCAAAGAAAATCATCGAATCGAATGCATTTTCGGAAGTCTGAAACGCACTGCAGATCTTTAGATATCCTTTGAAGATATGGGAAAATAACACATATTTTGTTGTGTATAAGACTACTACTTTAAACACTTAAAATAGAAACACAAACCTTGTAAAATACGGTAAACAAGGGATAGACTTGGTACAGTCAGCGACAAAAATCGATGAACATTTTGAGTTTTTCGAGTCACCGTATCTTCGCGATTTGTGCAAAATTGGTGACTTTTAAAATATGTAAGTACCTAATAGAGCAGGGCAAAGCATCTAATATTAAATTTTGATTATAACTCCACGGGCAGGTTTATAAAAATGTAAAACTGAAATGAAATGAAAAAAAGCTTTATTGCAACATAATTAGATAAGGCAGTAGTAATAGTACATTTATGTACCTATAATATCTAATGTATTTGGTTACAAATGGCGGTCTTATGGCAAGAAACGATTTCTTCCAGACGACCATTTACTAAACTAAATAGAGCTTGTAGACTTGTAGACGTCCGTTTTTTTTTTGCCGGACACCGGACTGTGTTTTTCACCGGATTCGCGGTGACGTATGGCGCATAATGAATGTGTACGTACACGCGCCGGATACAATTTACGATTTAGCGAACAATTTTTTTATTGACAGTCTGTTGTCCGGCGAAAAAAACGGACGTCAACAAGCGCTCTGAGCGAGCAACTCAAAATGTTCATCGATTTTTGTCGTTGACTGTACGTGATAGGAATTAGCCACGTATATGCCACTTCAGTACTGTATTTCAACACCCGAGCAATCGTGCAACAATTTGGTGTTTTACAGAAATACTCAGAATTGCGTTTATTTATAAATTTCAAACGTAACTTTTGTAACCAATCGGCACATTGTGAATCAGTGAATCAACGAATGCCATTCAGAGCTTACTTTACGCACAGTCTCGGGCCAAGACTTCATTATCCTTACCTCCGTACCCATATTATAAATGTGAAACTGTGTTTATTTGTTTGTTTATTTGACCTGCTTTCACGTCAAAACAGAGCGACGGAATGACGTGATTTTTTGGGTGGAAATAGTTGGGAGGGCTGGAGAGTAGGTAAAGGTGGATTGACGTTACACCGGGCCGGGCCCGTCCGGAACATTATGGTGTACATTTTGTATGAAGTGATCCATGCCTGACCGGGCGCCGGGGCACGGCCGGGCCCCGTGTAACGTGAATCCACCTTAACATAGGCTACTTTTATCCGGGTACCACGCAAACGAAGTCGCGGGCAGCAGCTAGTACTCAATAACTTTACTAATCTTTCCAGAAAACTAGTGTAACTAGTATAGAAGAGAAAATTATGTTCGGCGTCATGTTTAATAAAACGTTTAAAAGATTATTTTCGTGACATAAACTGTTTAAAAATATACCATCAACACCTACGGCGATATCAAAGATATTTTTGTTTTACTCATCAAAAGTTTTACGAACTTGTGAAGATCGCAGTGTAGGTAACGTCGGTCGGTTAGTTCTAGCATATTATATTGACATGGTACTTCTGGCACTGTCCCCAAAACTGTAACTAACATAACATTTCCAGTTGGTTGGTCGGTTCGATTGGCGGCGCCACACTTTGGTCTAACTTTGACACTGTCCCCTTTACTTATGAAAGATGTTTATAGTTAAACACTGGTTAAACAACGTTCTGTCTCTATTCATCACTCTCCACAAATAAAGACAGGACATTGTTTAACCAGTGTTCAACTTCAAACATCTTTCATAAGTTATTTCATAAGTCCCTTTGATTTTGAAGCTTCACGGGACTGGGTTTGTGTTTGTGGTTTGTGGCAACAATTTTTTTCTCACAAGGTAATCCGTACCCATATTTTAAATGTGAAAATGTGTTTATTTGTTTGTTTATTTGTCCTGTTTTCACGTCAAAACAGAGCGACGGATTGACGTGATATTTTGTGTGGAGATAGTTGGTGGGCTGGAGAGTAACACAGGGTACTACGCGAGCGAAGCCGCGGGCAGCAGCTAGTATTTTATAATTGTTTTCCATTTTCGCTTAGCGAAAAGCAATAAGAGATAAAATAAAGGTAAGTAATACTTTCAGATGTAAAAGTTTGGCTTCGGACCTGCTATTTTGTTATGAAAGGGTTCTTTGAATCATTGATAATAAACAAAACACATGTTTCTAGAACGTGATGCAGCTGATTGGAGTAAATAACACAGTTATAGTAGAAGCAGAACTACAGAAATAGAACTCATAAATAAACTTACTACAGTGTAAATACAAATATATCTGTCTTGGATTCGTTTCATAATAACAAACTAGCCTGTACCTGTTTTCTAGGTGATAAAGAGCAAAGTAATCTATCTATACGAGTACCTACTTAATTTACGATATCAAGATTTGGTGTGTCCCACTGAATTTCGACAGTTGCGAGTAAAAAGGCAAAATTACACGGGGATTTGGTCCAGTGGATTAGAGTGGAATAGGCCGGGTATATACCTATAAGTCGTATTGCTCATTATACGGACTAAAGTGAAGGAAAAAATGTCATTTTTCCTTCAATTTTGACATAAAACGCATCAAAACTAATCAAAATTGAAGGAAAAATGACATTTTTTCCTTCACTTTTAGTCCGTATAATGAGCAATACGACTATATGTACTTAGTATGTTCCTATAAACTAGTGGCAACTCTGGTGACAGAGTTTTTAGGTCACTGAACGACACTGACATGTCTTAAGGCTGCGTTTCCACCAGAGATGTGCGAGAATGCGTAGCGAGGAATGTGTTTGTAAAGAACCAATAGAATCGCTTAATTTACCTCGCCTCGGTCAGCACAGCTGTGGTGGAAACGGCTCAGCGGAGCTAGATTTTTGCGCATACAAAACAAGCGAGGGATGTGTGCGAGGGATGTGTTGCGAGGAATGTGTTGCGAGGAATGTGTTGCGAGGAATGTGTTGCGAATAATGTATTGCGAGGAACGCAATGCAAATAGTGACCGCTACGGATAATGAATCTATCAAGAAAGTCTAAGCACAAGCTATGCCACGAGCGATTCATTAGCTAGCCTTTGTTGTATTGCACAGCTCTGTAATGCTTAATAAGCGCGCACTAACTTCTCAATTTAGAACACTTTCCTCCGGATGTTTACCATATCGTAGTTGACGCCTTCATTGATTGGCTATGAACATATTTCTGGACTTTCATCGTTAAAAATGAAGTTTCATTGTTTATTATGATGGTTTTTTGTCAGAGATTGTTTTGCTGGCTGAGAGGCGTGACAATGTAATTTTTTTAGTAAATGTAAAAAAAAATATTTACAATTTTAAAAGCTTCAAATAGGCTCAAAAAAGCTTAGGTATTAATATAAATAAATAATTGCACGTTATCAACTGTAGGGAAGGTAGTATTAATTAGATAACTTTAATTTAATATTTAGAAATAATAATGTTGACGGCTAAAATAGTCTATGAATTTATCATCATCATTGTTTCAGTCCGTTTGCACTCACTTTAGGTTTTCTATTTATATTATTAAGTACCTCGTTTTTATTACGACATCTGTCTGACTGCCTATAGTTCCGAATGGAATCTAGCGACTCAAACGAGCACTTTTCGATTAGCTATCCGACTGAAACTTTCGGGGTAGCTGACACCCATGGGCAGGCTCAGAGTAGACATTAGGAAGTCTGGATTCAACATAAACACCGAGTTAATAGGAGTCTGTACCATTATAGAGGTTTTTAATATCTGTGAGGGGGTAGGTACCTTTATCTGAAAACGGTGATTCTATTTTGAAACTTCTCTCACCTTGCCCAAGAATTAGGTTATCAAATGCAGAATCAAATCCGACTCCTAGCTCCTGAGATTAGCGTGATCAAACAAACAAACAATAAACAAATTTTTCCGCTTTATTTTATTAGTATAGATTAAATAATATTGTTTAGTATAAAGTCTAGGCACCCAGGTTTGAGTGCCAGCCAAAGACTATTCACAATTCATTAGAAACGAGCCAAATCATTAAATATCCGTAGGTTCGTCACGCTTAGACGGAACTGTAGTAATTTTGCTAACAAATTAACGATTATTGCACTTACATTACACAACGTTTGCCAGAGAGCACCAAATGTCAAAGCTCTTTCGTAATTAACTCGTAAGGTGCAGGCCAGACAGAAGAGACGTAAGACCTAGTATTCTGTGGTAAGACGAGGACGCGTCGCGGACAGGGCGCCAGCGAACAGTGTTGCGCCCGCGCCCCGTCTCTTCTGTATGTTTTGCGTCGGGTTCGCATGGCTTCTATAAATTTTGTATGAAAGGGACGCGGAAAAGACAAATGTCCGCGCCCCGTCTGCGTCTTACGTCTTTTCTGTGTGTCCAGCGCACGTATTATCAATACAAAGAATTTCATCTTTGCCGGGACGGTCCTAGCACGGGCATGGTATGCGACGGGTATGAGACGGAATGGTCCTATTATCATCATCAACACCCTAACTTTACCCACTCCTGGAAGGGCTTCTATGAAACTGACTTTGCTAGAGACCGCTTACAAATTTTATGTTAGCGTACCTATACTTGTAATAACTTGCAATTTCTACAGAACCCAAATACAAAAAATCTCTGTAGGTATCAGAAATCTTTTTGCTTGAGCAAAATACTACGCAAACCAGAAAAATACCGGCTGAGTTGAACAAGGGTGAATTTGAAACTTTACACGGTACTTATTTGATTAGTAAGCGAGTATGCTTGCCGCTTCTACAGAATCTCTAGCTTCCATTAGCGGAATCATCTCTCAATATCAACACTAGATATAACACGAACGACCTAGATAGCCTGCGATCCTTCCTGACCTATTTCGCTTGAAATGCTTCCGTGAAAGATAAAACACACAATGCAATTAATTTTTACTGCTCGGATAACAATGAATGCATTTATACGAGTGTACGTAGATACGTTTCAGTAACAATAGACAGAAACGGGTCCCGAAGCACCTTTTGTTATAATTTCTGCCGAGTTTTGCTAGATCTGGACACTTTTGAAATGTTAATAACCGTGTAGGGTTCACTTGGCTCACCTCGTATAACCTCCAGCAACGCGCTAAACGAGAAAATGCTTCAACTTTAGGTTACATTGTAAATGTTTATTACTTAATAACATTTTCAGTTTTATGCGCCATTTACATGGTGCGAGTTTCTCACTTCGAAAATGCGATTATCGAAAGCAAATGTCAAAATATGACAATGTAAACTAAACATTGAAATCATACGTAGAAGGTCGATAACAGCTTATCACTGAATTGCCTTGGAGCAAGTTTCTCACATCTTCGGCGAGAAACTCGCACCAAAGTCAATATCTACTAATTCCGAAAATTTTCTATTAGACAACTGGCAACTACTTTTCGGCTTCTGAGCCCGGGTTCAGTTGGCAACACCATGTGTATAGACTATAATGCACTCCAGAGATCCACACGCCAATGCTCAGAGCAATAAAGGCACTTGACTCATATTCAGTAATAGAAGGCCGTGACCTAATCACAAATGCATCAGGCAATCTTTACTACCTACAGCTTTTAGAGGTATTTCCGTCACGCCTTTAGCCATCAAACCTTTTTATTTTAAAATTTAAACTTATTTACCGTAACACTTTCAAGATCACCGATTGGGTCTCTGATACAACCCATGGCTACTTCTCAAAACTATGTTACTTACTTAACAAAACTTTCTCATAGGTATAGGTACCTACTTATTCCTATAGTTAAACATTGTTTATATGTACTTGTGTATAGTTATACTGTGGAAAAGGCCCAAAAGACGCTGGCGCATAGTGTGACGGACGATATAGATGCCTTCTGAAGAGTGGTGGGGAGCGTCTAGTGATCGTAAGAAGAGGAAGGAGATGGGGAAGACCTCTTTTCCCCAGCAAAGGGACACATCATGATCGGTTATTAAAAATATTTATACATTTTTATATGTCACAGAATAGAAATATTATTGCGGTAAAAGTGATACCTACGGTTTGAATTACCTATAGATTTTAAACGAAAAAAGAAATATTTAAACTAAGAATTCCGTTACTTTTAATATCCTAATGCACTAAAGTAAATTAGTAAGTTGAATTATGACACTTCTGATAAACTGGAACCATCTAAACTTCAAATATAATATAAGGAAGTCGAGTTAGAATATGTATGTATTTGATTGGTTTGGATATGCAAAGCTTATGTATGAGAAGTTTGGTTTCAACCTCCATTAGCTCCAATTATTATTCTTAAAATAATAGAGAAAATTAATAATATTATAAATAATATGATAATACAGAACCCATATTGATATTCGCCTGGCATCACCATCGCATTGATCAAGCTATTACCTACAATTACTGGGTGTAAAAACAATTAAAAAAACCAACTGTTAAAAAAATGAAAGAATTGAAACTCAATGACTCTCTAGGTACTTACCTACTCATTCTGTGGTACAAATAAACGTGATATAGTAGAATAACCTAAGGCGCAGGCCAGATAGAAGAGACGGGGCGCAGACATTTGTCTCTTCCACGTCCCTTTCATACAAAATGTGACGGCGCCCCGTCTCTTCTGTATGTTTTGCGGCGCGACGCGTCTATACATTTTCTATGAAAGGGACGCGGAAGAGACATTTGTCTGCGACGCGTCCTCGTCTTACGTCATTTCTGTATGTCCCGCGCCTAAGAGTAACCTAAGAATACGCAAAATATCTACTAAAGGCACAGAATAAATAATAGTGAGTTCGTATGAGCTAGGTTGCTAAAGCGCCGTTTAGATGGTGCGAGTTTCTCGCCTCGAACGAAGATGCGATTATCGAAAGCTAATGTCAAAATATGACAATGTAAACTAAACATGATAGCTAATCATACAATGGTCGATAATCGCGACGCATCATTGAGGCGAGAATCCCCCACCATGTACGCGGTGCTTTACTCTGTCTAACCCGTCTGTCAAATGAGACTGCGTTATCCTATTCTATTAAACGAGCAATATTTGTTTGTTTGTTTGTACTCACGTTCTCGAAAACGGCTCTAACGATTTCGATGAAATTTGCATTTTACGGGGGCGAAAAATCGATCTAGCTAGGTCTCATATCTGAGAAAATTAGTTTTCTCAGCATTTACACGCAACAAGATTTACCAATGCAACGTGGTTCGTAATTTCACGTTATTCGTTGAGGCTAAAGTGGCTGAGTGGTGTCAGCCTTTCAACCGAAAGCCGTGAGTTCGAATCTCAACCAGTAAAAAAATATTTTTTTGTAAGTTTTATTTTGTTATTTTCTCTTTTTATTTTTTTATTTTTCTCTAATTGCACCCGAGCAGAGCTCGGTCGATCAGATATTATTCATTATGCAAGCACTAAATGCAGCTAGGTGGAACCCTACTCTACAAATCGACAATCGATATATCAGGCAATTACCGTCTCAGTAAATTTCACCACCTACATAAGATGGAGTATAAAAATTGGTACGATATATCGATTTTAGTTATATTTATCCACGAGTTCACAATAAGCAAAACTTTATCACAAACAATAAAGTTGTATGTCCAACTGAATGAACCACCTGAATATAATTTTCAACCAACAATAGACAACTACAGACTTTATACATTTTATTGATAAGAAATATTTTATGTATAATAGGTACCTAGCTACTTTTTCAAACATTTTAGGAAATCAAAGTAATGGTCCAGGTTATATTTCTGCACTCAAAAACAAAGTACCTAATTCGGAAGGTAATTAGTTAATTTATAGGACAGAATCTCGACATCTATGTTACCTGCATTCATAATTTCTAATCTTATTTTTTTCTATACGATAACTCTATCTTTAAAATAGAAAACCTACCGTGATTGCAAACGGACTGAAACAATGATGATGATCATAGATCTAATTCATAGAGACTATTTTAGCCTCAACATTATTATTTTTAAACCTCGCGGCGCTGCTGGCGTTGCCCCCGTAGTGATGGTATATGGTGATAATGATAATGGTGGAATGTAGCCTTGCTCAAGAATTTAGCTATCAAATGCAGAAATAATTATTCAAATCCGACTGGTAGTTCCTGAGATTAGCGCGTTTCAAACAAACAAACTCTTTCTCTTTATATATTGGCATAGATATTCAAACAATTTAATTTTTTGAAACCCAGAATTCGTAGAGTATGCCTACGGGTATTTTAATATATTAAATGCTTGCGTAGGAAGTCGTATCATTGACCAGAGTGATCTCATGATACGAGTATGTTGCTATAGTAACTATTTTAGATAAAACAATGACGTGCATATGTAGGGTGCCGATTCTACTCCCAAACTTTTTATAAACCACAAGCAAAACGTCAACTAGGTAAACCTTAGATTTTCGTCTGTTTCCTATTCTACTAATGGCCCACGACTCTGTTATGGTGACATTTTAGTTATGGTTTGTATTTTGGCAGAACAAATTTTTGAAAAAGCCATTCTACTATTCACCAAATGGCTGACAAGAGAACGAAACAAAACGCAGCGGAATGTTTGACGTTGTCATTTAGTAGAATTGGCCTGCTGATGCGACCCGCCCCAACTTTTCCCAGATTAATGATAATAATACTTAAACTTTATTTCAGGCAACTTAAGAATAGTAATGGTAAATTATTTATTATTTAATTTTTTATTTTTCTTGATCATAATTTAGTTTTGAGCATGTACCTATACCTACCTCATTGAATTTTATAGTACACCTTAATTTGAATTCGTTCGCACCAGAATTCGTTACTGTGTTTTTCTATCTTTGAAGAGATAAAATATAAGTAGGTATATAATGTGTGTGTACTTTATAAATAAATACCTAATACCGAAAAATGCAATTTAAGAAAACTTATTAAACTAGGGCACACGTGTGGTCGCCGGCGTGTAGCGGGGCGTGCAATCACGTGTCAGGCAAGCCCTTGAACTGGCGGAACTACACCCCTTTCGGACAGGAGTCAGGGCTCATGAAGATCTTCAAGCTCTCCATAAATGAGATAAAGATCTCATTATGACGAGAGTCCAGATTCTCGTCCCTCAATCCCATTTTGGCTTTATTTTGAATGCACCCAACCACCTCTGCGGTCTTCACAATCACAAGTAGATATGCGTAGTGGGTACCTATACTTACCCTTATGCCTTATACCTTATACCCATATGCCTATGTCCGTCTTTATAGGTTACTAGCTGATGCCCGCGGCTTCGCACACGTGGACTACGATTTTGTTTATCCCACCATTTTTTTCGGGATAAAAAGTAGCCTATATCTTATTCCCGGTCATTATCTATCTATGTTTCAAATTTTAGCCTAATCGGTTTACTAATTACGGAGATACGTGGTAACAAACATTCACACACACACACACACGGACTTTCGCCTTTATAATATTAGTAGGATAGTAGGATAGTAGGATTAGTAGGATAAAAAAAAATGTTGGTATGTTTGCCCTCTATGCGTTCCTACACCATTAATCATATTGTGATGATACTTTGGTCTTCTGAAGATGTCGAGGGTTTTTGGCTCAGAAAATCTGTATAAAAAATATACAACCATGACGAGCTTGCATGAAGATTGTGATGAGAGTAAAATGAAGCGAAAGAAGTGTGTCAGACCGTAGCAAATGGAGATCAGTGCCTACCCCTATGAATTTATTGGTAAGTAGGTCTGTTTCTGTTTTTTTTTTACAAACCGCAATATCTGTCGATTTCAAAAAAGAACCTAAGTATTTAGTTTTAAATAAAATCGAGCATATTTTGATTAGAATATAGATACCTACCTAGGTACCGAGTTTCATTGAAGTTATTTTAGTGTAATTACTATATTTATCTAAGAATTTAAAACACTATAAACAAAGCTATCTCACCATTCATAAAGTAATGAGATCTGCGTAAAAAGATCGAAAATACACGATAATCGAAACGCCCAAATATCGATGACGACCACGCAAAATATTCGTATCCTGAGCTATAAGATAATAAATTCTGTATTTTATTGCGAATCGAAAACGTACAATTTATTGATGGAACCGTTTACGATCTTATACCGAGCCTTGAAACAACACTTGTAGTTCGTCAACTTTATTTTAGCGAAGGTGTTACCGAATATGATGTCGTTACATCGCGAACGAAATTACTTATATTTATAGAAACACTACTGCCAATACATCACAGAACAAAAGTGCCTCTATTAGACATTGACACATTAAAAACACCACGTTTTTTTTATAATCACGCTATAAAATAAGCACATTTCTCACACTACACCAAGTTCATACACACTAAGTTGGAATAAACTTTAGTCCGAATCCCTAAAAGTAAAACACTCGCGGAAATGCAATAAAATCCGGAACTCCGGCACTTAGAAAGCGACATACCGGACTTTCCTACGGAGGGGGCGCCGACCACGGCCACCTTCACCTCGGCCAGCGATGACTTCTTGCGTCGGATGCCGCGGCTCGTCATGCTGTGCTGGGCGCGCTGCACATATTGCCGCGCTGCGACCGCCGAGTGCTGCCGCCGCGACGCTCGCGCGTACACTCAGAACAAAACCCCCGCGCCCGCCCACCAACTAAAAATACACAAAGCGACAGCTCTGACATCGGTTCCCATGTTAATGGGTCAAGATCTGGCCAAGATCACAGTCGTGCAAATAGGCATGTTTACGTCGAGCTTCCTGACGCGACGGCGACACCACGTGTCCGTGGCCAACGGCCAACGCCATTTCAGGCAGTCGATCTTGATTTTAGATGATCCAGCGGATTGATGACAAGGAATTTACGTGGGACGGGGTGGCTCCTCGGATTCGAGCTCTAAATAATGGACCTTCCCAAAACTTGTTACAAATCAAGATGAAATTCAAAAATTATTTAGCGTAGCAACGCATCTCAATCTTCTCGGAGTTCTAGCGCGGGCTTTCAACAACTTCATAAAAGTTTTGTCGTAAATTGATGAATAGCGCAGTAATAGACAGAATATATAAACACACCTTCACTATTTTATGTTCAGATTATACGTTTTGAATATACAGTAAAGTACTTTTGAAAGTACTTTTACCAAAAGAAGTCGTGTTGTGATGTGTTCAATTTCAGCACTTCGCTAGAGTTTCGTAGCTCCGGCAGTGCTCCGGAAGCACCGCAGAGCACGACAAACTTTATACAACATCTAGAACACGAACATTTTTTTTTCTCTATTACGGTAAAGAAATTGCTTATCATTTTTGACCGACTTCAAAAAAAGGAGGTCTCAATTCATCGAAATATTTTTTGTGCTCTTTTTTATGTATGTTCAGCGATTAGACCGATTTGGAAAATTATATTGTGTTTGAAAGGGTAGGTATACTTTCCGATTGGTTCCACAAAATTCGGTGAGGATCTGTCGAGGATTTTCGGAGTTATGCATATTGCATATTGCACCTCGAGAGTGCAGAAAATTGCTAAACTTACAACATTGAAGTCGGTTTTTTTAAATTTTTCATTCAGCTAGCTACTTATATTTTATACTATACAACGCATGAGTATCATTTTTTGGGATACATGACAGAACTAAAATTATCTTAGGCAGGTACCTACCTATATGAAAACGACGAGAGTTATAGTTAAATTGAATTTTCGCCAGCCTTTTAAAGCGAGGAAAAAAAGGAAAAACTAAAAAAAATTAAAAAGAATTGATATTCAGGTCAATTTTGGCACTTATCATGGTGCTATAATGCGTACGGAACCCTCGGCGCACGAGTTGGACTCGCACTTGACCGGTTATTTATTTGAATTTATAGGTATAGAAATGCAAAAAAAATTAAAATGAGTCGCAAGCCTTTCATTTATGTAATACTAACTTCAACAGAAATGAATCCTTCAAAGGCAGAATCTTGGAAATTAATAGTTTAGATTTCTTCTTTTTCAATTATGGAAAGCCTTTGATCTGCAGCAGAACATATCAGTCATATATAGAACATACCTATCTATACTTTTTTTGTATTCTACATTCATATAAAAGAATACAAATCGATTAAGTAAGAAAAATGGGTTATTTCTGTTTGTCAACGCGTCTTGTCCCCGAATGGAGACAAACAGGAATCAAAATTCCTGACAGGTAGGAACTTCGGGGAATAAAGGACAGGCAGGAATTTTAACTCCTGTTTGTCTCCTCTCGGGGACAGTACTGAGCTTTGGCAACTTACTGGCCAGCGAAATGTTTTAGAGCACACATTTTTTAATTACATACATAAATCAATATGATTTCTTCATTAATTTATCGATTACTAGGTGGGTACTGAGATTAAATTATAATTCGTTGTTATTGTGAACAGGTGTTTGTGTTGGCACGGTGGTGCAGCGTTTACAATTTTTAGTTTTAGGTACTTTTAAGGAAATCACTAGTCTTTTCTGAATAAATGTTTTACCTACACACATTCAAAGAGTTTGGAACCGGTTTGAAAAAAAAACGATTGCTTAATTTTTTTTAATAATATTTCAACATATAGGTACCTACCTACCTAACTAAGTTTAAAAAATATGATACTTTTTTAAACAGATCGCAAACTATTTTTGATGTGTGTAATGCGTGTTTGTAGGTATTAAGATTGCATAAGCTAGCCTAGTAACGAAATTATGAGGCCGACTGAAAGCCCACTTGAGGCTGAGACTCTACCAAAGCGGAGATGAGAACTGAGAAGATATTATGTGTTTAATTAAACAACATATAGAATTTCTTTATTTACACATCTCGTGACACAGACGAGGACATGTCTGAATAACGAAATTGTATTGGTTGTTTATACCACAGGCTTATAGTGAAATTCCCCAAGCCCGACTCAAAAGCCGCAAAAGTTTCCAGCATAATACACAGGCTTTGGACGACCATCCAAGTGTCGCTAAATGTAAGCTTCGGCAGGAGAAAAACCCCCACCTCCTAATTTCATCACCCCACAGGAAAAATTACCACCAGGACACGCCATGTCGCCGTGGCCCGTGTGGAAGTCTTTAAATCGACTTCGCACTTCGCACCCAAGTTGGCCGCTGTAGAGCTAACATGATGTGTGCATGGGGATTTAGGGACCCTAGCCTAGCACATTGGGACTGCGGACTGTGTGTGCAGTGCAGTTGAGGTGGCAACCTTTTATTCAAAATTAATTTACTTGTGTGGCATCGACACGACAAGAAGAAGAACGAGAGCAAAGAAGTCCTCATCCCATCTTTTCCGCACGCGAGGTAAGTACATACACTCTTTGCTTATATCTCGATATAATTCTGTGGTTTAAAACCTCTCTTCTCGTCTCCGCTTTCAAAGAAAAATCAAAAAACATTTCTCTCACAACAAACCATAAGTAAATAGAAAATGTGGCTTTGGTGGAGTATCAGCCTGGCTAGGACCGACAACATGCTTTATAAAAGAAAGTGCATAGGTTTTAATAGCATTATCGGTTACCGGTTTTTAGCAAAAAACGTCGCTTTCTCTTTCCTTTTGACAAAAAGGTTACCTAATCATTTTTCAAGTAACAAGCTTTTAATAGGAAACTGTAGCTGCAGGGCTATTTTGATTCACACGTAATGTCGCTAACTTGGATTACTTCCTAAAAATAGATTTTTTTACGAACAATATTAAAGTGTAATTTTAATTAAAATGCAGAATTACTTTAGGTACCTACATTATTTTACACAATAAAAATGTCTATCACTTGTTTCAACCATCTTCTGCCATTTCAAAGAATCTATTCATCGTAAAAAATCATTTTTTGTAGGAAGTGATCAGAGTTAGCGACTTTACGTGTGAATCAAAATAGCCCTGTTGATTCATATGAGCCTATAAACACTGGTATTTTACAGTTTATAGTTTTTTTACAGTAGGTACTGTTGTTCACTGAGGTGTTTCGTTGAACGTCTCCTGACTTCAGCAACAGAGAGAGCTATGACAATAATATTGCGCTGTCACGGGGAACACACAAGAGTGCCAAATCACAGCTTTATCACACATCGGGAAGTGGTTCAAATTCAGGTTGCAAGACTTGCTCTTGATTGACCCATAGGTACTAAGGAGCGTTAAATAAAAGTAAATAAGAACGGTTTGTAGGTCAATTCGTGGAGCGCTTTTTCCACAATTTATTTTATCTTTAAATATACCTACCTAGGTACCTATTGAGATCTTCCGCATCGTAATCAGATATTAAAACATACAGTTTTGTTGGCGTGTCGCCAATCGCTTCTCCTATAAAATTAAATTGTTCCTGTAGGTAATGTAAAGATAATGTTTTCGATAGGGAACTACTCGTCTAATGGCAGAACAAACAATAATTGCAATTTATTAACTAAAATAAATAAATAAATATTGGTGGACATTTCACACAGCGCCATCTAGCCCCAAACTAAGCAAAGCTTGTAAGGGAACCAGATAACTGATAGAATACTTATATATCTTTTGTAAATACATACATAGAATACATACTTTATAACACCCATACACAGAATAAACATCTATGTTCATCTCATCACACAAATGTTTGTCCTGAGTAGGAATCGAATCGAGCCCACGACCTACAGCGCAGAAGGCAGAGCTACTACCAACTGAGCTAAGAGGCCAGTAAAAGAACAAGAAGTCAGGAAAGATATTGTGTTCGCAATAACCGAATAAGTGATTATAAGTACCTAACAAAGTTACGTGTTACGTAATCGCTCCGTTTTGGCCGGAAAAAACATTGATCCAGTAGTTAAATGCATCAACAGGAAGTGAATTTTCATTATAAATATCATAAAATATAATAAAATTCGATTCGTCCAAGCTAGTTCTATCAAACTAAAATCCGTAGGTAATTGAAAGATCGAAAGCATGTGATTTTAAAGGGGTGGTAACACAGTCGTGGAAGAGGTCTTTGAAGGTAAAGTTTAGTTAGTTGCATGACCACAGAATACTATCTATACCTACTCATGCAAGACTGTGACTGTGATATTTGTTTTCATACATACCTACTGCAATCGACTTCGAAGAAAGGTTATTTCAAATTTGAGGTAACCTTGCATCCAAAAATTTCAATCCATTGCCAATTTCAGTTCCATGTTGATAAACGACCCGCTAACTGATCTTGCCTCAATATCGAAATCAAATTGATGCTAGGTGGGCTTATGTACGAACATCAGTTATTTATAACGCACCGTTTCTCAAAATGGGAGACCCTATCAAAAACTTTGTCGTCATTCGGGCGGATTTTTTTAAATTTGTACATTGCATTTTCAGCGTGTCCATCGACTTCCAGTGCATTATTTTAATACTTCTAATAGATTTGTGGTACGGGTATGGTGTTTTTCGGATAGATTAACAATCTTTTATCCATTTTCAACGTAAACATATATAGGGTACCATATAATTTTAATTAAAATAAAGCAAAATAAGTAATACTTTACTGCATTTTTACCATGTCCCCTCGTCAGTTTGCAACTTTCATCGTGTCATTACAACTCAATAGATCGAGTTTTGAGACACATTTTCTAGTCTATTATCATGATAAATTCACTGTTTTTCGAATAATAGACAGCAAAACCATGTAAGTTAATTAAATTATTAGATATTTAGCTTTAAACCTGAGTCCAGATTTTTGGCATTTTTGGACATGTCCGGCTGACTAACGGGTTTTGAGCTACTTGGATTATTGCAATCCTACTAATGTGGTATTTTTTTGAATAAACTGGTACTCTTGCTGGCATTCTGACTGCCACTCTGATGTATTGATGTAATCAGACTGTTATATGAGTCAGTGAAGTGTGTAGGTAGGTGAAGTGCTGTCCGAGGTCCGCTGATGAACTGCTATTTTTTGAAGGTAAGAAACAGTTTTTTGGCATATTACTAGTTCGCAATGAATAGTTTAACTTCCGGTTGCATGAAATAATAGCAGTTCCACAGGATTATGTTATTACATTCGACAGAAAAGTTAAAAACATTTTCCTTGCCACGGTTTCGTTACTGTCAGCTGAGGAACATTTGCAAAAACGTTAGTCATCCGAACAAATTGTTAGTCATCTGACCTGTAAAGTCAACTGCATATTGCGGAATTTTTGTATTTTTAACCGACTTAAAAAAGAAGAAGGTTCTCAAGTTGACTGTGTTTTTAAAATTAAAAGCTTTTATTTAACTTGCAATGTATGTACCTAAATGTACCTGCTGGATCAAATGCTGAGGGATAGCCTTATTTTCTTGTCACTGTACCTACTATAACATTTTTGATTTGTGTGCATGTACCGTATAGTGGCGAAAATAAAACTCTTTTCTATTCTATTCTATTATCTAATAAGTACCGATTAAGTGGTATTTAAGTTTTTTTTTTCAAGTTTTTGTTATAAAAGTTACCGGATCTCATAAATAAGATAGAATATATCTTAGATTTAAGTAAAAATGTGTCATAATTGTTAAATAAATGTGGTACCGTGGGGCAGTCCCGGGCATCATCAGTGACTTCACGGTTGAGAGGTAGTTCAAAGCACTATGCAAAATAGACGTATTTAATTAATAAAACGCTCACTCTATAGTTGTAAAAGTCAGAATATCTTGCCATTGTAAACACAAGCCTTACTTGTCCTCTGACTAACATCGACGGTCCACTGACTAACTGTCCTCTCGAAAAAGTTTTTTGAAATCGTATTTTAGATATTAAGCCCACTGTTTTTTAACAAATTTTTGTGTTCCTTGGTGAGATAATATTAAATAGTATTATGTGTAATTTACTTGATTTTGTACGGGTTCTAAATTCTAAGAAACGCTAAAAAGACTGAGACAAATTTGACCAAAAGTTAGTCACCTGACATAAAAGTTGAAATATTTAATATTTCTAGTTAATATTCAAAGAATATGCACTGATTATTCTATTGTGATTTTAAATTGGATTCAAATAAAAGGCTTTTTACGATTATACGTCTTTTATTTTTTCATTTATCCAGAAAACAATTTCGTTACTCATTGGACAATTTTGACCACAGTATCAGTATTAAAATACCAATAAATCAAGTTTTCTTCAGTAAATTACATGACTTTTGGGTTTTCATGAAACTTTAGGTACATATCTTGCTATAAGATCATTATACCCAGAAATAGATATTTGAAGGAAAAAAATTTTTACAACATTTTCAGAATGGTACAAATTTAAAAAAATCCGCCCATTCCCATATCGGCTGGATGTGAGCCTCTCCTCAGCTTCTCTCATGCAGTCCCTGCCTGCCTTGAATCGATCGTCGCCCCACTTTGCCTGAGGGCGTCCTATACCTTTTGCCGCTGTCTCCTCTCAAGCACACGTTTACTTCAATGGTTATCAATTGGCTTCATCATATGGTTAATGGATTTTCGGCTAACATTTGCTCATTGCAACTTTAGCTTACCTACTAATCCGATGCGCTATGTCGATGACTTTTGTTCTCTGCGGAATGACCTTTCCAGCCCCGAGTTTTATTTTATTTTTGCTCCATAATGAACCTACAAAATGGAGTGACGATAAGACCAATGGCTTCTTCCTAGCCTAAGCCATAAAAGATAAGCGAGTGTAATTTACGCGTTTCGTTTGGCTAGGCGCCAACCGCTTAGCGCGCCGCCGGTGTAATTCTTGTAAAGATGTTATTTGTCCGAACAACGTTGAGTTTAAAAGTAACACGGTGTTTATATAATGTGAATTTTCTTATATGTCGTCAGCCAATTTCTATTGTTTTTGTTCATCGCTCGTTGTAAATACCAACCTATCCTATTCTTCGATTCCGGCCCGCTTAGCAGTTAGACAATACTATGATACCTAGGTAGGTACTATAGGTTTGCATTTGCACCTCACATAAAAAGATTTTTGAAATTGGATTAGTAGTTTAAGAGATTACCTCTACATTTAAACAACATTTCGATCCAAAATATTTCATCATCACATTTTATTTTATTTGTCACTGATTAGGTACCTATATGTAAGTTTGTAAGTAGGTAGGTATGTACCTACTTATGCAACAATTAAATGCATTTTTGTTTGAAGAATATAATTCGAGACTTGTTTATTTAGGCAATACGTATGCGAAGCCACCAGGTGTTATTGGTCATCTCGATGTTGCCAAAACTCTTGTCTTTCAACAGTGCTTTTAGTGGGTTCTTATAGCATAGCTTGTAGTACAATGCTGTTTGAGAAAGACACTGAAAAACATCGAAAATGATGTTCATTATGAGCAAATAAATACTCATGACACTAATATTCGCGAATATAAACACCTTGGCGGTTGTTTGCATAATTATGGCATAGAAATCAATACTACAATATAAATACCTATACAATAGGACGTAGTTTAGAGAAAAGCGTCCGATCTACCAAACAGAAAAATCAAGTACCTACCTAGGTATTCCAAAGGATAGGTAGACAGAGATTAATCCTTATCCATGCTAATATTTTAAAGTAACTCTGTATCACATACTAAAACTAAATTGGTTTTATTATGAAAACGCAGAATAATTATGAATTATTTATTGTTCTACACAACTCATATTGCTTCTAAAAGACACATTATTCAATTTTTATAATTAGATAATGTATTAAAAAGTATATTTACATAAAAACTATGCCTAAATCCATAATCTATGCAGTTTCGGACAACTGACAAAGAGTTCTATAGGTACACATGTTTGAGGAATACAAATACAGAAATACGTTTATAAAACAGTATAGAAGTGATAAAGTAGTAGGTAGGAAGCATTGTTTCAACATACAACAACAGACAGTAAGGATAATAATAACAAAATAGATTAGTGTATTAAACGGACATATAAATTAAGTGTTATACAGGGTGAATTTTTGAGACGGGGCAGTAAGGGCAGCTACCTTAATGCCCGGGTTACACGAGGCTAGTTTTTCAAGCTAGTGTAACGATCCCTATTTTTAGACTACAATTTTACTCAAGGAATTTATATTTTTTTCATCACTCATATTTCAGTCTACTTGAGGAAGAGCCCTTGAGCTTAATTTATTGAAATATTTTCGTTTGGCGTAAATTTTAAAGTTCACATGTCCATAAATTATAATCGTTTAGATTGTGCTGGCGACAATATTTTTTTACAACTCTTGGAACTCATGGGCATCATATTTTTTGTACGTCTGGAAACTGAAATTAAGAAATAGGTTATTCCCTTTATTATTTTTTTATTCGTTGAATATTTGAACGTGATTGGGGGAACGCGTGGTGGTCTTTGACTAGACACGCCTTATTTTAGAGAGGGGATGCTTCTGAATAAAAAGCACGAGACTCTAGGAAAACAGGACGGAAAGTGGTACAGGGGGACGGAAGGGGCAGTCAGTTTGGGGAGACAGTCGGGGAAGGGAGTCTGAGGAGTCGATCTTGATTAGCGTCAGTTTTGTTTGAAAGTAATAGAGTCAGTGATTTTGGTAATATCAAATAGTCTAAATCGAATCCTAGATTTTAGAAATTAGATTCAGTGAGCAGTCTTGGTAATGTATCTTAGAATAAGGCAGAAATAGTTAGATGAGAGACAGTCTAAGGGCAGGGATTCAAAGAATAGAAAGTTTATCCTTTTGTTGCTAAATGGTTAGCCTAGAATCAGAGCTGAATTCTATTGAATAAAATAGTAAATTAGACTCAGTATCAACCGAGACGATATGGATATTTTGTTATGACTACATTAAACGAGATTCTACATTCTAATCGAAATCTATTAGGTAACATTTCATAAAGTAGTTGGGATAACTAGCAATACGCGAGATTAGAGGATATTTTATTACTCACCGCCATTCTATTTTATTATGGAAATTACATTTAATCTGATTATGTGTGCATGGTAATTAAGATCCCTACAGGTTAGGTGGTTGCTGAAATCAAGAAATTCTTAGTTATGTTAATTTATGCATCCTATTTTCTATAATTATCCACAGTAAAGCAGAGTACTCGTTGAATGACTTTTAGGCTATATTACTAAAATCCAGCCTAACCATATTACAAGTGATTCTTATAAAGTCTTCCTATCATCGCGGATCCGTTGGTTGTTGACGCTTCTAAACCTCGAGACTTATCATCATTCAATTTCAATTACCAGACATTTTCTCATTATCTATGGCATATCTAGTATCGTCTTGTGTAACTTGTAATTTGGCTACAGGCGCTATCCTTCCTTCTAATAACATTATTCATGCATGATGTTTTGTGTGTTTATTATAGGTGGAGCTCTACTATTTCTGTTTAATATTATGTGCTTGACTAGTTATAATGCTTAATTTCTGCTTTACGCTTGCTTCCTAGGTTAATTTAAGAAGCTGAGAACGAGTTCCTGACTAGTTAAGTTAGACACTAACACAATGGAACGTGGCATTTAATGTGGGTCGACCGACTTATTTTAGACGCCGCGTTTCGTTTCCCCCTCGTCCGTTCGACTAGTTCACGAAGCATTGATATACGTTATCAAGCGGACTGATCTAGGTTGGGTGATCTCCGTGGTATACGTTACTGCGTGGACTTCTGGAAAAACCATCACGTATACGTTACGGAATGTGGTGGAAGTCTGAAAGAGAAAGCTCCGAATGGATAGGTTATGTGTGCAAACACGTAACTGCGCGTTAGGGTCTGCTCGCGCACTTTGGTTCACATGTCTAGGTCGATTCATATCTGTACACGTTACCGGTGAATCAATCTAGGTAGAGTTGTACTCCGTAGTATACGTTATTATGTGAGCCACTCACCCAAATCATCTATATACGTTATAGTTGAGAGTGGCTTGTGTCAGAGACTTCTCCGTGGGAGCCCGCTCACTAAAACGTTAGGTCCGCGGATTGCTGGCGTAGAATAAGTTAGTTAAGGCATGTTTGCGCTTGCGGGGCTTCTGTAGTTAGAGCCAGGAGTTTACCTCATCCCTATGTCGCGTGGCAAGACATATTCCTGGGCACATGACTCTAGGTCCTCGGAATTCTAGATGATTGTGTTGGGATGAGGCTTTAACCAAATCAGTTCTAGACATCCGATCTAGGCTCCCCACATACATGATGATACGACCAATTTAACCTTTGGTCCCAACTGATCTTTTGTGCATTACATGCAAGAATTCATTTATTTTGACACTTTCACTAATGCAATCAATTTGTTTCCCTTACAGCTACTCCGGGTTCCATGGGTCCATTTAGAATTTAAGATTCTTTTTTAACTTGTATTATAATTTAAATATTTAAATTAAAATACCTTAGTCGTTGCCTTGTCTATTGTAATTAAACATTTTCGGTAACGAGATTATTCTATGTAACAAAATTGCATCAGTATTAAATGTGTGTGCAACTTAAAGTATGTTTTATCTCACCCCTTGACAATTCACATTTCATTAGGAATATTATCTTAGAAATCAAATCAGAGTGACTGAATAGCAGATAGATTCTTTAGCTTCAGATTTACATTATTTTTAGGTCAGGTTAGAGAATCGTTACACTAGGATAGCAAGCTAGTGTTAGTAAGCTAGCAAGCTAGTACTTCTAGCTTCGTGTAGACAAAACTAGCTTCATTTCTAAGCTAGTAAGCTAGTTTAAAGTAGCCCTTACTGTCTTGTCTCAGAAATACATTTTAGCGATTTCTGACTTTTCTAGTAGGTACTCTAACCTCAGTTGGTCTGAAAGAGCCTTTTTATCCTTAGATGAAACAGGATCGATTGGCATCAAAAAAAGTTTTTGTGTAAATGGCCCATTTTCTCGCTGACTGTACATTTTTTTCAATATCTGTGAATGCAAGTCGAAATATTTTCAAAAATTAAGGATGGTCTCCTAAGAACGTTTTCTTCTAGCTACAACGGTTAAGGTAGCTGCCCTTACTGCCCCGTCTCAAAAATTCACCCTGTATATTGTGTCGGAATGAAGTAACAAATAAAAGTACCTAATAAAGAATGACTGATGGGCAACTTTTTTGTTAAATAGATTGATCAAAAACGTCGAAAACTATTATCTTAATGAGAAAGTGATAAAACAACACAGGGCTTAAATTAAAGGAAGTTTTTCAAGAAACTATGATTATGAAAGATTTTATATTACAGGAAGGTATCGTTTTGGAGGTAAAATAATTAGTTCTTCAAGTGTGACTGGCCTTACAACTTAGTTGGTCTTGGTAAGGCTGTAAGGGCGCGTCGCGCTTAGGCGAATAATGAGTGGCCAACTGTTCGCTTCCAATATGCCGCCCCATAGTTTTTAAATGGAGTGTTCATACAGTGCGTTTACGGCGTTTCGCTTGCCGACTCATTTAGCAAGCGGATGATTCGCATTTCTTTCTTCAGCAGAGATCTGTAAACTCACTTCGAACGTCGAAGAGCAGCAGAGTCATTCTGTAAACTCACTTCGAACGTCGAAGAGCTGAATCCGCTGTGATTTCAAATTTCGTATTCGAAATTTGAATCTTACAATACCTACATTATTGTGTAGGTAGGTATTTAGTGAGCTCGGTCACGAGTGAATTCGAAGTGAGTCTACACAATGACTTTGCTGATTTTGAATTTCATTCGCCTAATCGGAACGCGCCCGGTTAACATTATTGGTTCAACTCGCACATAAACCCCGATTTTGTTGTTACAATGTTATTTGATGTAATCTGTTAAATCTATTTTACATTATTCTAAGTTTTTATGGAGGCTAGGCTTAAATGAAAGCTTTTAAAATAATAGTCCGCATTTATTATTTTCTCAATCGTGTTTTCTGTTTTAATGCATGAGAAGTATCTACTACAATTTTTAGAGTTGATAAGTATCCCTTTTAAAAGATAAAATATATTCAAATTAGTATGATCCTTGGAATGGATAATGGTAAAATACCTAATCTGACAAGATAAATACCTAGAACTATCATTAAATACATAAGAATAAGTGCATAATGTCCGATCTATGGCCTTTATTTATATGATTTATATCCCTTCTATAGGTAACATACACGCATAATAAACATCTAAGTCCATGAAGAGATTGTGTTTTATAATATAATTTACATTTTTTTGCTCTATAAACGTAAAAAAATAAAACCCTTTGATGAACCATCACAAAAATGCTACTTATTTTGTAACATGCTAAACAATTATATCACAACCAAATAAAAATATACGCTGTATCAAAACATTAAAATACATTGGTTGTAGCAAATTCATTTATTATCAAATACCTGGACATTTTAACTGTTTACAATGAACGCTTGTGACTTAACGTCAAACGCGATTCCGACCTCGGATTGTATCCCGAATTCGGTGACTTTTCTTCGCTGAAAAAACGTGAAGTTTCTGAAGAAAATCATCGAATCGGATGCATTTTCGGAAGTCTGAATCGCACCGCAGGAATCCCTTCTCAATCCAAATCAACACCAAAATATCTAGAATCAGCCTCTAGGCGTTCTATCTGTGAGACATTAGCTTTTTACTATCGTAAATACTATTGGACAATTATTATTTCAAAATGTTTCTTCACACGTTTGCATAACTGTCTAAAATCCTAGGTTTTATCTTTGAATTCTCAAGAATGAAATCTTTTAAATACCTATCTACATTTCGTCTTATATCTCGAATAAATTTGAATTACGGGTAAGTATCTATGCTATGTATTTATTCTACTTATATAGGGTAAAAAACGGAGACAACAGAAATTTAAGATCTACTATTACAATTCGAATGGTACGTGTATGGTATACTGCAGGGAGTAACAAGCTTATAATTTGTAAAAGAAAATATTAGGTTACGTTCAAAAATTACCATTCATTTTTTTTATATTAGAAATAAACTGATAATATAACGCACCTAAACAACATAATACATTTGCAGATGAACATTGAATCTACTTGAAATTATTCCTCAGTTGAGTAACCAAACTGCCGTAGAATTAAAAAAGTATTTGTATGTATAGGTATATATTATATATTTGTATGTATATATGTATGTAAACCAATAGAAATATTTGTTTGTAAACATTATGGGACCATTCCATAGAAAAAACTACCTACGTTTATAAATTTACTTTATTGAAAATTTGTTATTTATTATTTGTAAACCTCTAAATATATGTATATAATAATCCTATCTACAAGAGGCTGTAAGGGCCAACACACACGACGCCATTTTCACGCATAGCCGATTTATGAGCCACCTTTTTTATAAATTAAAGACAAAAAATAATCCTGTATTTTTTACTGATTACAAACTAATCTCTTGAACCATGGTTTAGCGCTAACTTTTTTTTTGTAGTAAGATATTGGTTTTATTTATAGTCTGATCTTGTTTTAAGCGAACTATATTTAGAGCGTTTTGCACCATAATTCATAAATGTATTTAGCTAGTCTAACGCATTTAACGCATACGAAAAAAAGCGTTTATGCGAGCTTAAACACTCGTTATATCGTGGTGCAAGCCTTAAATCTCCGTTTTATAAATAACCTTTTTTAGAAATTTGGCGGATTACTATGCGTGCATACTTGTGTAAATGCTCAATACACGTTAGTATACTGTAATATTTAATTCTGTAGTACGTTTATGACGCACGTGCAAAAAGCGTCATGTGCGTAGACCCTTAGAAATTTATTAAGTGGCAGTTGGCCTGACAAGAATGTCATACTTATTTGGTTTATAAGTGAAAACGCAGTGAAATATGATTCTTCTTCAATGGTACACATATAAATAAAGAAATGTGCGATTTTTAAACAGTTTTTTTAAAGTAACAATGTCAGATTCTCAATTCGACTTGCTGATTCTCTATTCGTGAAGATTAAAAGTGTAAAACCATTACGTTTATTTAGATACAAGTTTTTGTTGAAAACAAGCTTTTCGTAGGCATAAGTAAGCTGATCAAACAAGCCTAAGCATGAGTATATTATTGTCCTTCAATGAAGAGTTCCGTTGAACTGCTCCTGAGTCCATTATTAGATCAGCACCCTTATACTACTGCATTGTCGATGTCTAAGGACTGATTTTTCTATCGATAAATAACTTTTATCTGAGGAATAAATATGGCGTTATGACATATTTTCAATACAATATCTATCAAATCGCATATTTATTTCCTCAGATAAAAGTTATCTAGGTATTGAAAAATCAGCCCTAAGTAAGGCTGGTTTTAGTGTCATGCGTACCGTCGGCGCTACCGTTACCGCCAATTACTGCCAATTTTCAACTCATTCAGACACCGGGAAAAAAGGACCAAATCTTGCAAAGCAAGACTTGAACTGAATAGCATTACAAAATGTGGAGTGGAACAACAGCTTGTAAAGATTACGAACATAAATATATAAATAATATTTTAGCTTCTAAAGAGTTTTACACTTCTCACAATGGATCTAGGTATTCATGAAGTTAGTCGTTTCGCTGCGCAGTAGAAAATTTTGTATGAAAAAGCTGTACTGCGCATCGAAACGGCTAACGTCACGAATGCCTAGATCCATTGTGAGAAGTGTACTAAAACTGTTTTGGTAACAAATAACACAAAACAGTCATTTATTATCAAAGTCCTGCAACTCGACAAAACAAATGTAAAGCTTGATACTTAGTTATTCTTGCGTTTTCACTGTTGGATTTATTTACAAACTAGGTAATTCGACTACCAAGTTCTGATCTTACACCTAACACTTATTATCGTAAGGAAAATCGTTTTAAAGGAATGGTATGAAGTCAGTAGCAAAAAGGTAGATGTAGAGATGAGAATATAATGTAATTTGAGGGCGATTTTCGAAAAACGCACTAAGCACCTTATACAAAAATAATATAAAACTTAGCAATGCTTTAAATATACTCCTCAAAACAAAATAGGGCCCACTTATAAAACTATGACTTTAAAATTGTAATGAAAATTGGATATAGGTACAATTTATTTCTATTTGGGTTTCAGGAATGTGTTACACTGAGTGTGCTAGGAGTTAAGTTTATTTTCAGAAAAAAATGGGACACGTTCAGAAAATATGTGTTGAGTAAAATATCGAAATATTTCAAGTGGGCCCTATTTTGTTTTGAGGAGTATATTTATAATTTAAGTAAGTAAAATCGATCGAGCGGCCACAGAATGGTGGCCTAAGGACGCTTTGGCCAACGGTCTTTGTATTCGGAAACCATTGGTAAGACTCGTAAGAGCAGAAAGAATAGCGTAGAAGAGGCCTATACCCAACAGTGGGTGCAATGAGATAAACTGATTGAAGTAAAATTAAGTTGACATTGCCAAATTCTACTATTATATATAATTCAGTAAATTATTTATTATTTGATAAACTAAGTATACAGTAATTTACCTGATTGTATAAAGTACTCGTGCTAGAGGTAAAATGTAGTACTACAACGTCATTTATAAGAATAAACGCATTATGACAACTCAAACTCATTATTTCTAGTTAAAAACTAAGAACAAATAACCGAATAAGTAGTTATAGTAGACCATTTTATATTGCTATAATTTAAATCAAAATTAGGTCCCTTCTAATACATAACAATTATGGTGTCTGCCCATTACACCGGACCGTACAACTACAACAAATAGTGCGTGATGAAAACATTTCAGCCAAAACGTAATGATCTAATCTAAGGCGCTGGACACACAGAAAAGACGTAAGATGCAGACGGGGCGCGGACATTTGTCCCTTCCGCGTCCCTTTCATAGAAAATGGATAGAAGCGTCGCGACGCAAAACATACAGAAGAGACGGGGCGCGGGCACAACTTTGTTCCTCGTCTTACGTCTCTTCTGTCTGCGCCTAAGTTTTCTGGGTGTCATTAGAGAACGTCATGTTTTCATCCATGCATGGTACTGGACAGGTTAGTGGGCCAACAATTTTAAACATAATATTCGCAAAAGCACACGTAAAAGATAAACTAATTAAAACTAATTTTAGTAACTTTTCTATTGATTGCTCGCGAACCTTTGGCTGAGTAGCATATCTCCTAGCTACTATTACAAAAATCGCTAGACTAGTTTAAGCATAAATGCTATAACAGAACAAGTAGCAATTAACTTAATGCTAAGCTATGTAAAGGGAGACGTCGACTGATCTGAAACGGTGTTACGTGCACGCTTCAATCTTTGGTCTGCTGTACTGAGGGCCATCTCCAAGCGTTTGTTAGTGAGACAGAACGCGACAAAGGATACCTACGCGATCGTTTTGACAGTTTGAGACCAATTTGAGGTTTGAGACAAGTTAAAGGCGCTACTCACACACCTGCCGCTGGGGCAATCTAGGGTTTAGGAGTGGGGATGACCCTTAATTGCATCCTTAATTGTGATGTGTGTAGGCATGCAGGGGCAATTTGGCAAGTGTGTAGAGATACTCCCGATATTGCCACAACCGCCATGAACCCTAGATTGCCCCTGCGGCAGGTGTGTGAGTAGCGCCTTTTAGACAATCAGCCTGCAGTTAGCCACTAGGAAAGACGAACATTATATACATACTTTAAATGACAGTTAGCTTATAGGACCATCATTAGAGATAGAGAAACAAGCGCTCAATGTATAGCAGATCAAAGTATGTTGCATTTATAGTGTGCACGATTTCGATTTCGCCTGTTGATGACCAGACCAGTCGATTCGTGTCTGAAACTGGGCCCTACTCCCAAAACCGAAAACGACATATCGTGGCAATTATCGTTCAACTTATGTTGGTCACATCTTCCGAATTCAGTATTCACCAACTTAAGCTGAACTATATGTGGCACAATATATCGTTTTTAGTTTTGTGAGTATGCCTATAGGATAGGGTCTAATTTTAGTACGTTAGCACACTATGCACGCACGAACACGCGAACCCGTAAGTGAAAAACAATATTCATGCCTAAGTGAATTTACATACAAAATGAAACACATTCGTACAATTTACAAATATTTGCAGTGGCCCCAGTGAGTCGAACAATTAAAAGTCTGTCGGCGACAAAATTTCACAATAATCATGTCGGCGACGCACAAAATAGCCGCCGGGTTGTATCGGCGGGTCCGCGGCTTAAGTGTGTATTAGAGTGTATACTTATGTCCTTTACGCAAAAAAATATCGGAATATTACATACATAGGAAGACCCAGCTCATATAAATAAGTCAGAATTTTCAAATTATCACACTTTGATGTCAGTTTGGAGTTAACACAACAACAACAGTATTACAACCTATATATCACGTAAAACTTATAAAACAATATACAAATATGATATTCGGAAATCGCTTTTGAAATGATTGACGGCAAATTCATGATCACTAATTAAATTTCGTAAATAAAACATGTTTTTGTATTATGCTCTTATTGGCGTAAAATTGTACGAGTATATCTATGACAAGTTCGCTAAAATTTGATTTTTTTTTATCGCTTTCCATTTATTTTTCTGCATATCGAATAGTCAACCTAAAATTAGTTAACATCAATTTACATATTCTGAGACCCTTACTTATGAAAGATGTTTAAAGTTGAACACTGATTAAACAACGTCCTGTCTCTCTATTCGTCACTATTCACAAATAAAGACAGGACGTTGTTTAACAAGTGTTCAACTTTAAACCTCTTTCATAAGTAAGACCCACAATCCTAATTTAACAAATGTCACAACGTATATTTTCACGAAATTCAGTCAGTGAACAAAATTGGAGTCTATTTCAAACGTAGTAGACCTTCAATCGGTCATTTATGGAATAAATTGAACAAAAAACCAAACGAACGATATGTAATTATCTGTTGCCAGTGAATTTATTTTGTCGGTCTTAAACAATGCACACTATTCGACTGAATCAAGACACATTCTTATCACATACTTTTAAACTATAGTAACTTAATTCACCTAACTTATAAGACGTAGGAAGTAGGCTAGACTGGGTGATGAATAATAGGGTAGACGACTATTTTTAAAGTGTACATTTCGTATTTCCCTTGAAGAGAGTTTCAAAAGAAGACAGAAACTGAAGTATGAATAAAATTAAATCGATCAATAATTGCTATCCTTTTCCCACAAACAAAAAACGGAGTTACTGAATTGTGACGTCATTACACACATAACTAGTTCTGTCTCTATCTGTCAGGCAATAGTAACCCTTTTATCTTTTTTTAAGCCTAAACTGTCCCACAGCTGAGCAAAGGCGTCCCTTCAACCCATATTTCTTGGTATTTTTTTATATTTAAATTATTTCTTCATTTATCATCTTCCGCTCCACTTATAAACTCCTCTCAACATCGGTCAAAATTGAAACACCGTTTAAACTTTAAACACGTATTGCCATCCTTTTTTGTTAGATAGTGACAACTGACAGGGCGAATCTTGAGCGTTGTTTAACAAGTGTTCAAGTTTAGAGGCGTTTATAAGTAAGGTCTCTCATTTCAGAAACTCTAAGTAACATTAAAAAATATAAGTCAACTACCTTATCTCCACAGACTAATAAAAAACGACCATAGATAAATGTATTGTATTTTTGGATGAACACTTGTGGTAAACTGCTTTTTTTAAAATTATATAAATTGGATTATGCCTACTTGGTGTTTCGATCACGATATTTTATTCCTATATGAATAAAAGAATATGAATAAGTGTCGGTCGAAGCTTAAATTATTTTTTTTTTTCAGCCGCATACTATTCTATGTGGCACCTTGTTGAATAAACAGCCAGTTTCTTTAAAATATATCTATACAGTTGTAATTTCTGCAGTCTAAATTACCACGACAAAGATGAAATTTTCAATTTATGATAAAATAAGGAGGGAAACATAGTGTTACAGTCATAATTACCGTGATATAGTCGGAAATTCCGTGATACAGTTGGAAATTCCGTGATACAGTCGTAAGTTCGTGTTATATTGTCTTTTTTAAACTTTCGCGATCAGAACACATTATAAATACATATGTATCCGTAAGTAATTATTATTTTGCCCGACGTTTCGACTGGATTGCACCAGCCGTGGTGAAGACTGAAGTGTTGGAGGCACCGCAGCAAAGCGAAGGCGTTTGTTGAACTACCCTCACTTGAGCCTCAGAAACTACTATAAGGGCCGGTTCCCACTAGTACGGCACACTACACTAACAGTATCCCACAACACTATCAGTACTTCGCTTTGCTGCGGTGCCTCCAACACTTCAGTGTTCCCGCGACCACGGCTGGTGCAATCCAGTCGAAACGTCGGGCAAAATAATAAGGTACTTTACGTGATAAATACCCGGATACATATCGTCAGTGGAAAGGAAGAAACTCTAAAGAGCCAATCGGAAATCAACTTTAAACTTGAAACTTTAAAGTTGATTTCCCACGAATCGCATTTTGGCGCTTTAGCGTTTCTTCCTTTCCACTGCGATGTGTTTATAATTCCGTGTTATAGTCGTAATTTCCGTATCACAGTCACAATTTCCGTAAATAGGAGATTCCTTGGCATTTAGTCTGAGTTGTACCCAGTCTCCTGCATCAGAGGTTGCATATCCTCGCGCCTCTTCAAATCGCTCCTGTTCGATATTCGAGATACGTTCTCGAGAACACCGATATCTGAAAGCCTAAAAACAGAGATTTTTTTAGAATAATGAGTTCATAATTGCCTTTCTTACCTATATATAAAGCGGGAGAGTATGTTTGTTAAACTTTCGCGATTTGTTAACATAATGATAATTATTATTACCTTTTATTTATTTTCTTTTCCCGACCGACGTTTCGAACAGAAGAAAGAGAGAAAAGAAAATGAATAAAAGGTACGCGATAAAATCCCGAAATAATAACTATCATTAGAGTTTGTTTGTTTGTTTGAAAGAGCTAGTCTTACGAACTGGCATATGGCAGTCGGATTTGAAAAATTATATCAGCATTTGATAGCTTAATTCTTGAAGAAGGTTATAGGCTACTTTTCATCATTATCATCATTACCATTAAACCATCACTACGGGGGCAACGCCGCGAGGGCGCTGCTAGTAACCAATAACCAGTAAATGTAGGAAGAAAAAAGTAGGATGTACAATACGCCATTCGTAGGCCAAAGAGCGAGACAGAGGAATGATCCCTAGATTAGTTTTCTACAAATTGGATAGTGCAATCGCTAAGTCAAACTCAAAACTCAAATTCATTTATTCAATAAGATACTTTGTGTACCACTTTGAATCGTTTTAAGAGCTAGGTGATTTTACTCCTGTTCCTTCGCGACCAAGACCGTGAAGAACCAGGGCAACAAACACGGTTTGGGGCCTAACACTCTTTTCGGTGACACACTTTTTATATGTAAATTTTTTTTTGTGACTTACACTTGTGGTTCAGCGTCGTCTTCGTGGTTCGGCGTGAAGTAAGGATTGGCGGCGGCCGGTCGGAACTTGTAGCCGGTCATTACGAAGAAAACCAGCGTCGCCAGCTCACGGAACATCTCGTCCAGCCACGCGTATTGGAACGGCACGATTATCTATGTATAATTATATCGTCAGTGGAAAGGAAGAAACGCTAAAGCGCCAAAATGCGATTCGTGGGAAATCAACTTTAGGGAGTGGACACATTGCGTTTTCTGCAGCGTTAAAGTTGATTTCCCACAAATCGCATTTTGGCGCTTTAGCGATTCTTCCTTTATACTGACGATATACTATTATTATTATAGACCGCGATGTCTGGAGGGAGTGGGGGGAGGCCTTTGCCCAGCAGTGAGACACTTACGGCTGATAATAATAATAATTATCTACTATATAAATCAATGGATTTATCGTTTCGAATTTATATGCGCTTTAACACGAGCTCTAAACGGTGAAGGAAAGTCGTGAGGAATCCAGTTAGCTGTCTAATAGCGTCGAGAGGCTTGCAACTTGTCACGTATGGAATGATAACTGCTGCAAAATGTGGGAATGTACCAAATGTGTTCGGACATACCTCTGACTAACTTAAACAACTTCAAAGGATCTAAAAACGCCTAAAGTACTGCAGAGCTAAAATGGTCGCTAATGCAGATTCACAATCATATGATTCACGGGTGATTTGTATTGATATTGCTAAAGCATTTCATCTTTAATTACCGTCAAATGTTAGCTGAATTGTACGCAATTCAATTCACAGCAGAATCACATGCTAGGCCTTAAATTGCCACACGAAAAAAAATAACCCGGTTGGTTTTCATTTAATATTGCATCGTATTATTACTACTAATACTCTGTAAATAAGTATTTGGTTTTTAAGTAAGTATTTAGTATGTTTTATTATCATTATTAAACATAAATAATATTTGATTGACACTTAGTGCAATTCCAATTCATAGGTGGCCATTTTATTTTACGATTCTCCACAAAACTGTCAAACAATAAGATGATATTGCCGGTACGGAATTGTCAACTTTGTGATTTCTAATACGAGAATCTCGACGCAAATCATTTGTGAATCTGCATTAGCGACCATTTTAGCTACGCTGAAAGAATATGTCTACAGAACCTTGGGAATACAGTCCTGATCATTTTACATTTTGGGGCTACATGATGTTGTGTGAAATGTCCAGCACTATTTATTATGTCGCACCCCTAGATGAAAACTCCGATAACTCAAAATGTGCCCAAATGGAGTTATAGTCGTATTGCTCATTATACGGACTAAAATTCAAGGAAAAAATGTCATTTTTCATATATTTTTAGTCCGTATAATGTCAATAGTCAATAGTCAAATTCATTTATTCAATAAGATCACAAGTGTACCACTTTGAAACGTCTTAAGAGCTAGGTGATTCTACTCCTGTTCCTTCGCGACCAAGACCGTGAAGAACCAGGGCAACAAACACGGTTTGGGGCCTAACACTCTTTTCGGTGACACACTTTTTGTATGTAATTTTTTTTTTATATTTTTTTTTATGTAAGCAATTATTACAAATGTTATCTAATTTTTACAAGTGAATGAACAATACGACTATAGTTTTTGAATTCCTAAACTGATTACCTATACCGGTGATATACCGGTGATATAACTCACGTAACTATACCTTCAAGGGTTTCGTTCAAATATCACAAAATACGTTTTTCGTAGGCTGTCGTAGATTTTTAAATCAGTTTTTTGTCATTTCTGAAAAAGTAGGTTTTTCGAGTTACCGTGGTTTTCATCTAGGGGTGCGATGTATAGATCACCGTTAATTCAACTGATCGAAATGTTGATTAGAAGAAAGATACGCTACCTTAAGTATGGAGACGATGAATCTAGTGAAGTATATGTAGCAGACGACCATGACGTAAAAATGGCGGAAAAGTTTCAACTTGCGCAGATTTATTGCTGCCTTTCCGTCCGTGCTTGACGCATCTTGCAAATGCCGGATCGACCTGAAAAAAATACTTGATATAGAGGCGTCCGAAATCAGAGCGAGATGTGAATGGTTGTTTTGCTCATGAGAGAGAGAGAGAGAGAGAGAGAGAGAGAGAGAGAGAGACGCGATAGACACTAGACTGAGAAACAGATTTAATCGAACAAATTAAAACATTTAAGCTTCGCGGAAAACTAATTGCAGTTTCTGAGATTTATTGAAAAATATTCACTGTTTTACTTTTACTCACTGTGAGATGTGATTGGTCGACATGTTTGTAGTTCGTAATATTGACCAACCAAATCGCGAGTAGTTATTTACTTCGCGTGATTTGATTGGTCGAAATTTTTGACAATGAGTTTAGCATAGATTATAAACTGTTTTGTGTTCTTTGCTGTCAGTATATTGGCGCTACAGTTGTACGAACACAAAGTTTAGTTTATGTTCCTATAGATTGAGAATGCATTCAAGTGATGAAAGTGTGTTTATTAAAGAGAGGGCGGCCGATATTATAGCAGGAAACTTGCTACCTAACAAATCACGGCTGGTTTACATATGCAACTCTTGAATAAAACGAATTTATATCGAGGGCCATGAATCACTTGCGTCGTTCAGGATTCTAATCAAGTTAGAATCCTTCACTTGCTCGTGTCTCATCTATGGCCCTCGCTTTAAAGCTGTCCTTTATTCACCAGTTGCATAATATATTTGAAGTTTATTACGTTGTTTTATCATTTTTTTTTCAATACGTTGTCTTGACCTTGTCTAATGTGAAATAGGCTTGTTTTTATTTTTACTCACCAAACTACAGGGAAGAGTATGGCGCCGCAACACAGTAGTTCGACGAGCACGAATATATCGCGCCACGCGTTGTATTCGGCGGCGCCTTCCTCGCTCTCTGCTAAGATTATTTCTGCCACGTTCGCTAATACCTTTAATAAAAACATATACAGTTATGGTAAGGCCCGCATCGCACGCAGCGGACGGATCGCATCAAGCGGATTATCTGTGTAATGCAATGCGTACGATGCGGACAGGTGGACGTACTTATATGAGTTTCTATACAAATAATACTACGGTCCGTTGCGTGCGATGCGTCCGAAGCGTACGATACCGACATGTGTACCTTTAAACTCAACTCACACTGACGAAGAGTCGAAACGAAGCGACGCGTCGTTTTTTAAACTTAAAAGTATATTCAAATCTATTTCCATTAGGCAAGGTTCAAATTCATTGAATCACGGCCAGGATTCGAACCCACGACCTTCGGATTGAAAGTCGAGGTGCCGTACCCCTCGGCCAACACGGCTTTATTGATGATGATGGAACAATGGGTAGAATCTCACCTGTAGAGGAATGACTATCATGAACAGCTTTTTATCCCGGTCGGATAGGATGTGCTTTATGAAGTTCCAGCCGGTACCGACGAGCACAATGGTCACGAATAACACTGCACCTTTCAATCTGCAACAAAAGTTTATTAGTTCATTGTTTGTCAGTGTAAACGCATACTAGGCAAAATACTCATTGACCACATACATTGAATACATGTACAGTTGGGCCGACGGATCTTGGCGTTCGTGAAGTTAGGCTTTTCGCTGCGCAGTAGAAAATTTTGTATGAAAAAGTTGCACTGCGCATCGAAACGGCCAACTTCACGAACGCCGAGATCCGTTGGCCGTACTGTACTATACATGACATGGTTCAGTGGTTGTCGAGTTATAGAGGAACAAACATACATCCATCCATCCAAACATCCAAAATTTCGCAATAATATTAGTGTGATATATGGTACGATAAAACATTTAAATAGATAAAAACACTTACAAATGTGTTATATAGAAGAGTATCGCCCAAGCCGTGACATGTTCTCCTCTGGTCATTATGAAGTGATAGTTTATCCCGTGGAAGGCCAGAGACAACGCCTTCAAGTAGACAAGCACGCACATAATGATGTGGATTCTGAAAACTGGCTGGCGACTGGTCTTCAAGATGTAGGTCCACAAATTGGCGCATAGGAAGAATATTATGGACATCATGGCGTAGAGTGTTGGTAAGGGCATCTCGCCTGCTGATAGGTAGTTACCGGCGTTGCTTTCGTATATTTCGATCTGTGAAAAATATTATGTTTTGTATTTTATGAACAAATAATAAATATTGTGAACATTTCAAACAGAGCCTCTTATAAAAGTGTAGATAGCATCCAGAAAACATAATATAATTTAAACATTGTATTTCTAAATATGAAAACAAGTGTCTTGCTTTTTAAATATCCTAGCCTAGTCTAGTACACATTGATGTACTAAGAGTTCGTATGAGCATGTGGTCAACTCTGGTGACGGAGTTTTTAGGCCGCCTAAAGGCGTCCGTAATGGCTTAACGCCTTAAAAGCCGGGACAATTTAACATGCCCTCCGAAGCACAGAAGCACTCAGTTCGTAATGCCACTTGCGGTTACCCATCAGCGTTGTGACCGCGCACAACGCTGCCTAACTTCAACGATCAATCAAGAATGTCTAAGCAAGCTACGCCAGCCCTTCTGATATACCTAGTGACTTGCCACTTAGCTCAGTTGGTAGTAGCTCTGCCTTCTGCGCTGTAGGTCGTGGGTTCGATTCCCATCCAGGACAAACATTTATGTGATGAACATAGATGTTTGTGTGTCTGGGTGTTATAAAGTACTATAAGTATGTATTTACAAAAAAAAGTATAAGTATTCTATTAGTTATCTGGTTCCCATAGTACAAGCTTTGCTTCGTTTGGGGCTAAATGGCGCTGTTTGAAATGTCCAGCAATATTTATTTATTATACTTACAAGCATATTGACTTTAGGGCCGTGACCTTCGCCGCCGCGAGGGCAGTTGTTCAAATACAGATTGTAAAGCCCCTGCTCATTCCGAGTGCCAACGAAGAGCGCGAACTGGAACAATTATAATATTACTGTTAAACTTAGGCTTTTACATCTTTACTACATGATTTATACAGTCAGGAGGCAATCTTTGCCTACACTTAACGATACACTGGTAGTGCCTGGGACAATGTTGAGATGGAGTTGGCTTGCCCAGCACCTAAACCATCCTCTCAGCTTAACCGGCCATATCCACAGGAAAGACAAGGTTCAATACGTGTGGGGCTGACTAAGCCGCGGGTTTTCTAACGAAGTTTTCCTTCACCGTTTAGAGCGTTTGTTATGCGCATACCTACGCGATCGTTTGGACAGTTTGAGACCAATTTGAGGTTTGAGACAAATTAGACAATCAGCCTGCAGATCAATGGGTAAGGAAAACGTATACAGGACAAACACACAATCGTTCATTTTTATTTAAATAGATAAAATAACATCTTACGCTTGCGTTGTAGAAATCAAATCCGTCGCGTGACTCCTTTATGATGGGTAGTACGCTGTAAAAACATCCCTTCTCATTGTCAGGAACAGCTGCAATAAAACAAGTCTAATGTATAGCAAACACTAAAATCACGGATTTTTCCCGTATGGATAAGCTGATACTTCCACTTGCTATGACCCTTCAAATATTTGAATGTATTATTTTAGCAATATGTATTTAGGTTTAAAGAAAACAAACACGTCACTGACATGCATTTTAAAATAATAATTTTTTTTTATTCGATTCTTTGTTGCACAAATACCTATATAATATAGCTTAGTTATACAGTGTCATCTTTGCCTATACTTTAACGGGAAAATGTAGTGCTTGGACATTGTTGAGATGGAGTAGGCTTGCCCAGCACCTAAACCATCCTCTCAGATTAACCGGCCATATCCACAGGAAAGACATGGTCAATACGTGTGGGGCTAAGCCGCGGGTTTCCTCACGATGTTTTCTTTGGATGCACAGCCGGGTTGGAACCCACGACCTTCGGATCGAAAGGCAAGATACTAAGTCGTTTAACCAACTGGAGTTACAGGATGGCAAAAATGATGTGAACCTTGTATTCGTAATGTAACTTACACAATGGTACCACAGATTTATTCTGGTACAAATGGAGAACCGGTGCCTTGCATGTGACATTCAACCTGAAAAACAAACGTATTCCGATTATATATTTATCGAAAACACTTCATATTTATAGAAAGCTGTAATAAAACGAAATATTTTCAGGGCAAAACTAATTTTTAGTGCACGGGTTAATTCACTTCTCCAAATGTCTTTTTGTAGACAGATGGTGCGGTTTAAAAGCCGGGACTGACAATTTAACGTGCCCTCCGAAGCACGGAAGCGCTCAGCTCGTAATGCCACTTGCGGTCACCCATCCAAATTGTGATCGCGCACAACGTTGCTTAACTTCAACGATCAATCAAGAACGTCTCAGCAAGATAGATGGTTAACACTTTATTGTTTACCACAAAGAAACCTTAAGGATAAATTATCTAAACATAGGTAAAAACAATTGACGGCCTTATCGCTTAAAGCGATCTCTTCCAGGCAAGCCACGAGGGTTTCAAGTTGCAATGTTGTAAATAGGAGTAAATTACCTCATATTGTCAAAGTCCATTTTCAAGAAGACGATGGCAGGATGCTGTGGTGTTAGTATGCTGTCTTTGAGGAAGCAAGAGTCACTCGTACCCTGGACCATGTAGGGACTGATCGCATCATTCACTGTGCGATCGAGAGTGAACCCATACTGTAACATCAAGGTCAGAATTAAACAATAGTATTTCTTAGGTCTTATGGTGGCCAAGAGATATGCGGCGGCCTCGAGGCAGACCACCTATGGTCAGTCAGACGACATTGTGAGGGCGGTAGGAGAGCAATGGATCCGGCTGGCACAAAGCCGCCAGGAGTGGCGTGATATAGAAGAGGCCTTTACCCAGCAGTGGGTGTTATAGGCTGCTTAGATAGATAGATAGATTTCCTATATAGAGATAGAGATAGAGTCGATGACATAGTCAAAACGCGGGTCCAAATGAGCTAGATTGGCGCGAATGGCAGAAACGAAGAGAGGCCTATGCCCAGCAGTTGGTTGAGAAGGGCAGATGATGATTATGATTTTCTAAAACTTCCTAGATCACAAGTTCGCCCGCGACCACGGCTTTTACAACGCAGCCAAATCGTCGGGATTATTATTACGATATGAAACAGGTAAATAGCGCGGAGAAAGTGTTTTTAAAAGTAGGAATCAAACAGTGTCATATTCAAAATTGCTTTGAATTACGTTAGATCGGATTTTTAATAAAATACTAGATCAAAAATGTATATCCCTTGGGATTGAGAACAGTAGTTTTTTCTGTATGAAGAAATCCTTTGCCCTTTTCTGTACCTCTGACAACAAGGCAGGCACAAGCTATTTTGGGGAACATGGTGGAATCGTTCACCAAAGGCAGCGTAGGTGTTTACTCTGCAACGGGCCGGCCCACCTGGCCCACTTGCCCGTGGTCTTTCGACCAACAGTTGTTGTTGGTTGGTCGGATATAATTATGTCGATCGCTTCCGAAAACTTCGCTTGCGCGATCTAGACATATGGTGTTGTGTCGCCTCTTTTCTGAAGCTCGTAGTGGCGTAGCGTGTCTTTGTAGTTCATCTAGTGACCGGTAGATGTCGCTACACTATTACTAAATAAGGTTTGAGTGCATCTTACCTCTCCCTCTACGGGCCCAGAAGGCAGCATAAAGTTCACCATCTTGACATCGAGAATGCCGCCTTTGAAGAAACCGAATGTGGTCAGGTCTACGTAGCGACGCTCATCGTCCTTCGAAACCAAATCATTCAATACGGTTAGCTAAACAATGAATAAATCACGAAATATAAAAAAAAATGATGGATATTGCACACAAGCATCATCTATCCCCAAAGTAAGCAGACGAGCTTGTGTTATTTTACTTATATGTAGACTTCGATCATATACCTTATGCAGAAAATTAACTAAGTATGTACTTCATATTTACATAACTTTACAAAATGCAATTAGAACCAGTTGAGCCATCTAAGGATCGTTATAAACAATCTATAAGTAGTTCAACCTATCCAACCCACTGCCGAAGCGTGCTCAAGACACTGGCAGTGGCAGCTACTTTATATTGTTTTTTTAGAAATTAAATACCTATATAAAACATAGAAAACACCCAGATCCACGACAAATATTTGCAGATCATACAAAAATTTTATCTGCGGCGGGAATGGAAACCGCGACCTTCTGTGTTTCAGGCTGCCTTCGCCTAGTGTCGAAAAATTGCTGTAAAAACGTAGAAGATGTGTCTGACAACGTAACAAATAAGCTAAAACTAGGTACACAAGGTTAGGTGGAGACAAAGGTAATAAATTCAACATAAGCTGAAAGCGGACACAAATTCGCATATGTTCGCCGAAATAACAACAGCTAAGTAGCGGGTAAAATAAGTATTTATCAAATTAAAATCGCACTCAAGAACAAGAATATTATTGACATTTCTACATACTATAGTAGCAAATATGCTTTGCAACATCGAATTTTGTTCTATTCGCCGGATTTTCTAATAGCAAACAGCGTAAAATGCTATGGATTAAACATTCATCACACAAATGTTTGTCCTGGGTGGGAATCGAACCCACGACCTACAGCGTAGAAGGCATAGCTACTACCAACTGAGCTGAGAGGCTAATTAATCGCGAGCAAAATCAATACATTGTACAAAGCATTCGCTATTAGGCTTCTAAATACCACAGCTAAGCCATGAAGGTTATTATATTAACATTATAAGCACAGCACATTATAAAAAATTTAACTACATAGTTAGCAACTATGTCAAATAGAACAAGAAGAGGCCAATTCACAGCAGTGGGTGAGCTGAGCGCTTCCATGCTTTGGAGGGCATGATAAATTGTTGGTCCCAGCTTTTAAGTCGTTAAGCCATGACGGAGGCCTATAGGCGGCCGGCGTAGCCTGTATGCTATTTAAGGAAATATCATGCAGGATACTTAGTAAAAAAAAAACTCAAAAATATAACAATTAATCATTAACAAACTTTTTTCTAGCACAAAACATTATACAATTGCTAGGCAAATCTTAATTTCAAAAGTTTAAGAATATAGTTGGAAATTGTTGAAAAACAGTTTTTTCTTAATCATATGCCATATTCAACAACTGTGCTTAACCTCTTCTGCAAAATGTGGACATGTGCAGAAAATGTACATATCCGGACATGCATTAGGGTGTTTCGCAGGACTCGTGTTTTTGGCATGTCCGGCCTTGCGAACCTATTAAAATGACCAGTTTCAGTATTGCTGTATTTTTATTTGGAAATAGTATACGAGTACGCTATTATGGCACTAGTAATATCCTCAATTATATACATAGGAAAGCTGTAATTAATTTCTAAAGTCGTGAAATCTAATTTCTCTGGTGTGTCCGCGACACCCCTATCTGCATTCAATCGCTTATTACGCAATAATGAAATATAAATTGACACTTTTTATAACGTTAACGTTAATATAGATACTATTAGGTAGTGGTGAATCAAATTTCATGTTATTTTAACTCCACGTTACTGTTTTACAAAGCAAACAAATGTGTCCGCGATAAAAAACTAATTTCTCTGTCGCTAATTTCTGTGGCATTTTCCTAATTTCTCTGGCATTTTGCTAATTTCTTTGGCATTTTGCTAATTTCTCTGGCATTTTTCTAATTTCTCTGGACCAAACCTAATTTCAATGGGCACGAATATATTTAAACCACTAAAACTTCAAAACGGCTTTATCAAATTGAGGGCCGCTAACATTAAAATGCATGTCTTTGAGTGCTTAATTAGGTATGTTATTTTTTTTTTTTAAATAACCAAAAAAAAAATTGCGAAAATGGGGTACCGTTTTTCGGACCGCTTCTTGCGAATCATCCATATAGATACTATTAGGTAGTGGTGAATCAAATTTCATGTTATTTTAACTCCACGTTACTGTTTTACAAAGCAAACAAATGTGTCCGCGATAAAAAACTAATTTCTCTGTCGCTAATTTCTGTGGCATTTTCCTAATTTCTCTGGCATTTTGCTAATTTCTTTGGCATTTTGCTAATTTCTCTGGCATTTTTCTAATTTCTCTGGACCAAACCTAATTTCAATGGGCACGAATATATTTAAACCACTAAAACTTCAAAACGGCTTTATCAAATTGAGGGCCGCTAACATTAAAATGCATGTCTTTGAGTGCTTAATTAGGTATGTTATTTTTTTTTTTAAATAACCAAAAAAAAAATTGCGAAAATGGGGTACCGTTTTTCGGACCGCTTCTTGCGAATCATCCATTACCCGATTACCAATTAGACATCTTCAATGGATCTTGAATGAAGTTGAATGCCAAGCATTTATTATTGATTTCAATGAGTACCAAAACACTCTTGTAGTTTAAGAGATTTAGGGTGCTTTGCAAAAAGGAACAGACAGAATTCATGTGGCACGCTCACTGGCGACAAAAACATAGACATTCACTTGGATCTTTTTAGGCATTTTAAGATCCTTTGAAGATATCAGAGGGGGTAGTCCAAATACATATTTGGTACATGCCCACATTTTGCAGAAGTTAGTATTCCATACATGACAGGTTGCAAGCCCTTCGACGCTATTAGAAAGCTAACTGGTTTTCTTACAATATTTTCCTTCATCATTTAGAGCTCTTAAATATAAGTCATTGAATAACAGAAAATAGCGAACAGCAAGGAGCTTATGTTACTTTTACTTAAAAAAGAACTTTCATAACTCATTAAGAAATTTATTTGTACATTAGTAAAAATGCGATAAAATAAATTCACGTGTCAATGTGTTACTGCGAATGTTACAACATTTTTAAGTAACAAGGAAAATAATACTTAGGTACTTACAAATAAATTAAAACACAATTACAAATATAATAATTTAAAAAAAAGTATAGTACAAGTTACAAGCAGCCAATTAAAAACAGGGCATCTAAATTAGACATTTGAAGCTGTTTCAAGGTGATACGATTTTATTTATCGCATTTCCAAATTCAAATTACTTTATTGGGTGGGATTACAGGATAATGTGAATGGAATGCGTGTTGCCGTTGTCTTGAACTTCAACGCACAATTTCGCGGACTTTTTGCTTCCAGAATCATTGTCTATCAACCTTTGTAGAAATACATAGTTTTCTACAAAATACTTACTCTAAGTATCTAAATTGTAATAGTTTTAGTACATAGCTTCAATCTATTCTATTCACAAACATACGGTGGACTTACCGTGAGGTGTAGCTTGTGTATTCTGCATGATGCGGACACTGCCAGGAGTACTATGAGGAAAGACGAATGCTGCAGTAAACAAATCATTTTTCATGACTTTTAGGGAGTAGTAGTCTTTTAATTACCTACGCAGCGCACAAATATAAAATTATTAATCCCGAAGAACATCCATCGATTCGTTTCGTTGTGATTTCCGCGAGTGATGTGATGATTTATTTCACAGATCTAATTAGATGTATGTCAATGTCAAAAATTAGAGAAAGTGACATTTTTGTCATTTGAAAAAAAAACTCACAAAACTTGAAAATGTTTGGAAAATCTTTCCTTTTTTTGTTATTAAAATAAATTTTTCACTGTTCTGGACCATGAGGATCACATTCTATTTATACATTAACCTAGTTAATTAAAATAAAACTGGTGAATTTGACAGTAATGATGACAGACCTTTGAAAATATTATTGATTGGGCCCAGCCAAGGAATTTTTATACTAACGTAACTGGAACACGCACTGATACAGAAAACGCGGTCCGCTTGAAATAAAACTTGGGCGGTGTGTCTCTTTCTTTTTGCAACTGTGTGAAAGAGACAAAGCACCCAAGAAAGCCTCTCAACAAGACCAACAATCCTTATAACCAAGATTAAATGATAATAGATCGTTGTATAGTCGTGATAAGGTTCAAAATCCTTTGTACATTAAATGTCAGTCAGCATTCTACTATGTATGAAATTTCTTTGGGCCCAGCCCACCCTACCCTTTTCCCGGATGTCGTGGTGTGGTTGTCATGTCATCACGTCTTGTCAATCTTGTCATTCCATTCAGTCAGTCTGTCAGTCAGTCAGTGGGTGAGTGGAATGGAATCAAGCCAATCACCCAATATTTTCATTGCAATTCAAGTTTTTCAAATAAATATTGATTTATTCAGTTCGGTTTCTGATTCTATGATAGTTTTCCTATCTGCATAGCTGTTCCAGAAGCTCGAATAATATAAATTTTGCTCAAACAATCCAAGCTCAAAACAGGGAGCTCTGTATTTCTTTTTATTTAAAATTGATTATTGGCACGATGATTCTAACAATGAAAAAGGTTTTCCAGTGTTTGTTTTCTCCGAAGCTGTACAATGTCCACAGGAGTGGCCCCATCGATGTAAGAAACAATATTATTTTAGATTATGAAAAAATACGAAGTGATGAAATTAGACTATAATTATTTAGTGAAAGTCTCTGAAAACTAGGTTGTTCTGGCATGTTAAGAACTTGTTGATACATACATTCTCACAAACACTCATTAGTAGACAGACATCACAGATTTCCACTTGCACAAACCTGACACACCTCTTTCTCATCCACTCTCATTACATTCTTCACCTAAAGGGTTGCCATCCGTCCGGGTTTCCCCGGATTTGTCCTAGTTTGGAGGGCATCCGGGGAGCGTCCGGGTGGGGTTTCATTTGTAATCCGGGTTTAAAAAATTTAGTCTGGCCGCCCGCAACATACGCTTTTGTTACACTGACTGTTTTTCATGACACTGACTACAAGAATCAAGACAAGGTATATTTAAAAAACCTGTTGCCATGTCATGTCCGGGTTCTGGGCTCTAAAATCCGGGGTTTTCACGTGTCTTGTCCTGGTTGCCTCATTTTAGAGATGGCAACCCTATTCACATATATTTGCCAGATCAGGGGACTTTTGACCTGGCCTTTCTTTAAGGCTTGTTCACACGCTCGCATGCAAACAGTTTGGTCTCCTTGAGATGAGAGTGACAGAGCAACTTTGTGCTCGCTTTGATCATACCTATATTCTGTATTGTTGAATGTTTGTTTGCTCGGAAGCGTGTGAAGACATAACAAGTTAAGTGTCCATGGTCCACTGGGCTATGGCACAGTGACTTGTCATCAACCCGGTTAAGTGCCCACAACAAACATGTGGTGATGACCTTCCTGTGAGAGCACCTAAATGGCTTGGCAGGTAATGTGATTAAATGCCACCATTATTTCATCATCAAAATACACTACATAGGTACTTCAATTCCTCACTATTCTCAAATCAATAATCTATTTCAAACAGTGGTAGTTGCATCAACAGTAGCCACATATGGGGTGAAGATTAGCTCTGTTGGTATAGTCAAATTAAAATAATTTAAGTATTGAGTTAGCTGTAAGGATGCATCACACTTCATCATCACCTGATTATGTCAGTTTTCAGTCCTGCGAGGTTAAAAAGGCTGTTATAGCAGAATCACAAAAGGAATTGCATTCCATCTCTATTCATAGACTGAGAATGATAAGAACGGCTTATATTGCAATTCGCAGTCCAAGTGAGGCCCATAATGCTCACTAAATCATCTGCCCAACTTGCTTACGGCCGACTAATCCGGTTCTTGGATGCTATTCAATTAGCACTTTACTCCACCTGTTGTGACCTCGCCTGGCCACCACTTTAGCTCGTGATATGATTCTCTACTGATTAATCAATAAATACTTTAAAATTTTCAGAAAAAAAAATTTTGACTCAACTTGTACCCACTATCAACAAAAGGTCTGATCAACCAAAATTAATATGCACTTACAGTTTTCACAGCAAAGGAAAACATTAGGAGAAAACCAGTTGGTTATTTAAAAGGCAGTGATTGGCTTGGTTCAGTCAGAGGTGCATTCAACTCCTCCTATAAGAATGATTGTTATTGAAATCTTGTATTATTTCTTTAGGTACTGTACCATCCGCTTAAGTCTGAGGAGTATGCTGATGTTGTAATAACAGTGGTGAGTTGACTTTTAAGTTTTATGATTGAACTCTTAAAGCTGCAACCCCAAACTGCAAATCTCTATTCGTAGTCTGCGGTCAGACCTTTAAGCATGAATTATTTTTAATAAGACTATCCATTCATCCAAAATCCATTTCAGCCTAAAGAAATAATAAACAGTGTCAAACACATACATACAGACTCAAAAACTTTTTCAGTTACAATAATAAAACAAAAAGTGATGTAGGTTTAGTATACACTAGTTTATACTCTTTCAGGTTCACATGTTCCGAAGCATGGTATACTACATGTCCCCGTTCATCGGTATCTATGTGTACAAACGAGGATTCTTCACTTCCGATGAGTTGGATACAATGCTCAAATCATTTGGAGGGCTAGGCTGCATTCTCTCCGCTGCCTACGTTATCAGAGCCTATGGAAGAGTGCGCAATCCTCAATATTTGTTCTTCCTTGATGCCCTCACCTCCCCGAAGGCTGATCCTCAGGTGTACTTGGAAAGAGTGAAGAGATTTGACTTTGAGTTTCACGCTTGGCCTGCTACCTATGTGATCCCGTATAATCCGGACAAGTAAGTTGAATTATACACTCTGTATCCTATATTCCTGTATGAATTTAGCAAAGTTTCATAGGCCACTATTAATAAACACCGCTCTACTTGTGTCTAAGTTGCACCACGGATTTAACTATTGCCGTCCTTAAAATCTCTGCTATATAATTATTTGTCACTGTCTAACAAAAAAGGATGGCAGTAGTTGTGAGCATGATAAATAATAATAGGATGACTAACAGATGTTTTCAAAAGGGGAAGATAGGTGATGCACTAACATCGCATGCAAAAACTTGGGTTCGGTGCACCACTAAACACACCAAAAGACACACATTGCTCCATTTTATTATTATAGATTGCCAATTAATAAGGATAGAGAGAGCAACTAAAGCAGTCGCGCGAGCGAGACACCAATGGCTAGCGGCCTGGTTCAGTTGGCTTCGGCCGAATGGAGCCGACACGATAGAGCCCGGCCGCTCTGCAATGCTGTCTTGCACGATTGCTTTAGTTGCTTTCTCTATCCTTGTCTATTAGCAACTTTAAGGTGCGTTCGAGACGTTGTTCCGCGTGGCACTGAGGGCACGTTTCTCCAATACACTCAACCCCTTACCTATGAAAGATGTTTAAAGTTGAACACTGGTTAAACAACGTCCTGTATCCACAAATAAAGACAGGACGTTGTTTAACCAGTGTTCAACTTTAAACATCTTTCATAAGTAAGACTCTCGGTTTAGTAGAACCAGGCATTTTGGAGTCACCTATCTCGCACTTTTGAAAACATCATTAATTACACAACATTTCAGCCCATGCTGGGACCGCAGCCGTCCGTTTGTGTCGAAGGAGAACTCGCACTTACCGCTGTACAAGAAATGCATCGTCAAGTTCCTTTCATACATCGCCGTGCATACCTTCGCTTTACGCCTGATCTACCCCGGAACCCTTGGCCTGATCCAGTATATGCTGTGTAAGTTTAACTTTTTCATCTACATCTTAATTTCAAAAAAAGGTTTTTAAGTCAATTGTTCGTTTGTTTTACTAACATTATATGGACATATTACCACAATAACGTCGGAAATAAATGATTATAATTAATAATAATTTCCCTGCTCATATATAAAAAACTAGCGACCCGCCCCGGCTTCGTACGGGTCACATCACACATCACATTAGAAACTTCTAAAATTATCAGTGTTTCTCTACTATATTATGCATGTATTACACATATAAACCTTCCTCTTGAATCACTCTATCTATTAAACACCACATTAAAATCCGTTGCGTAGTTTTAAAGATCTAAGCACACATAGGGACAGACAGCGGGAAGATACTTTTTTTTAATATACTATGTAGTGATAGTGAAGCCCAAATATCAATTATTCAGTAGGACCACTAGGATCACTTTGAATCGTCTTAAGAGCTAGGTGATCCTCGTCCTATAATTTTTAATTTTATAGTACTTATAATTTTCAATGGTCCTACTCCTGTTCTTTCGCGACCAACAAAAACACAACCGTGAAGAATCTTACTCTTTTTTATATTTCAGGGAACACTTTAGTACAAGGTCGCGCTTCGCTTGTTGAGGAGCACGGTGGACAACGTGTGAAGGTAGTTGCTGCAGATGGCAACTCTATAGACACCATGTTTGTGGACAACCGACATAAGCCCCATGCTAACGGAAAGACGCTGGTTATATGCTCTGAAGGAAACTCCGGGTTCTATGAGATTGGCATTATGAATACACCGATGAAGGCAGGGTACTCTGTGCTCGGGTGGAACCATCCTGGCTTTGCTGGTAGCACAGTAAGTATTATTTGTCTTAGGCTGGATTACCAAACTGGATTAAGTGTATAAACTACTATACTCGAGCCAATTTGGATGTACAATGTTTACTAACATTGCACTGACAGATCAATCAGCCGATAGCAGGAATAGACCAATTACAGAAAACTGAGATTCATTACGATTGGCCATATTGAATCAGTGCCAATCATATTTAATCTAATCCTGCTATCAGCTGATAGATCTGTCAGTGCAGTGTTAGTAAACATTGTACAGCCAAAATGGCTCGAGTATAGCCAACTTAATTCGAAATACAATTGTTTAGAAAGCGCAACCGAACATTATTATCTGCATACAAATTATCCTGGTTATAAGGTGACAACTTTACAATGTCAAAATATTCAAACAAACAGTAGTTTACTCTCGAGACTAAACTTATCCAGTTTGGTCGAATTCGGCCTTAGAGATGGTTTACTATCTGCGGGATTAAAAAGGCCGTTATAGCAGAATCCCGATAGGAGTTGTATGCCGTCTCTTTTCATTGACTGAGAGTGACAATAACGGCACATATTGCAATTCCTTTGTGATTGTGCTATAACGATAAAACATGTATAGGCATGTTTGGCCTCATTTCAATCAGGCTACTAAAATCTTGTTACTTGAAAAAATATTTTTTAAAAACCTTACTTTTATCAACATAGGTTTATGGAAATTTTGTTCTCAGGGCATACCGTATCCCCGACAAGAGCACTGCGCCATAGACGCGGTAATGCAGTACGCGATCCAATCTCTCAAGTTTCAACCAGACCAGATCGTCATGTTTGGATGGAGCATCGGAGGGTACTCTGCGGCTTGGGCCGCCTGCAACTACCATACCAAGGCTCTGGTACTTTAACATTCTTAGATGTATCTTAGATAGATAGATATTTTATTCATCAATACAATACATTTGTCTGTTAAATAGTGTCTTAAAGCCTATGTTAGGTTTGACTAGACACTAGGGTTCTCTTAACACATAATCTGGATTGTAAAAATAGGAGCAGACACACGTTCTTTCAACCTTCAGGTAGGTATATGTATAAACTAAATAAGAATATAGTTTGCGTCATGTAAAAGGATCGCTGGAAGAAAGTGGAGGGGTGTGTTTTGTCTCATGTTTGCGAATGGGTAACCCATGCGCAAACATGATACAAAATACACCCCCTCCACTTTCTTCCAGCTTTCTTTTTACGTGACCCGAGTTATACATTCATTCACTCAGCTCTCATGCTCTCTGTTCACAGCTCTCAGTTCAAAAAGACATTCAACGAGACCGAGATATGATTAGAGCGACCACGAATTAGCTCTGTCGCTCTCATTTCAAGGAGACCGAACGCGACAGAAGATAATTTGCTCGTTGAATGTCTGTTTGCACCCGAGCGTTTGAACCCATCATAATGTTGGCTTAAATCTTAAGTTCCCTTTCGTTTATTAGTGTTCCGTACCTCAGGTAAAAAAGGAACCCTTATAAGATCGCTTTCTTGTCCGTCTGTCTCTCCGTGTCTTACCACCGATTTTCTCAGGAACGGGTGGACCTTGGCACGAAATTTGGCAAAAAGCAAGGTCTTACAGCACAAATAAAGAAAACATTCCAAAAAATTAAAATTAAAGGGTGTCCCCATACATAGTTGACGCGAATAAAGATAGCCCTCTGAGTTGTATGCGCTCTTACAATTTAGAGGAGTAGCTTAATTATGGTGGTGTTAGAGTCACACTTGACCGGTTTTTAGATACTGGACGCCCCTCTGAGTTGTATGGGTGCTCTTACAATTTAAAGGACTAGCTTAATTATGGCGGTATTAGACTCGCACTTGACCGGTTTTTAGATACTGGACGCCCCTCTGAGTTGTATGGGTGCTCTTACAATTTAGAGGAGTAGCTTAATTATGGTGGTGTTAGAGTCACACTTGACCGGTTTTTAGATACTGGACGCGACTTTCGACGACCTAGTGCCGCTCGCAGTGAACCAAATGCCGGCGTCCTGGGAGCCGCTAGTGCGGGAAGTGATCCGCGGCCACGTCGACCTCAACGTGGCTGAGATGACCAAGCACTACCGTGGACCTCTCCACTTCATCCGACGGACTGATGATGAGATCATTTGCCTGACGTGAGCATCAATGTTGATTATTAAAATTTGTATGTTATAAACCATCATTACGGGGGCAACGCCGCGAGGGCGCTGCTAGTCACACTAATATCACACTTCACACTATCACACTAATATCACATCACACTAACCGATTGAACAACCACTGAACCGATTTGGCTGAAATTTGAAACAGGTAGATAGTGCATTTTAAACTTTCGCGATCTGTAGACATAAAGTGCTTTCCAGTGAACGCCACTACTACAAGCGGATGGTCCGGGAGGCGATTGAAATCAAAAAACATCGAAATTTCAATCGTGAAGATGGGTTTCGTCTCTCGGCCTCGTGGAATCCCGTAATTAGTGGTTGCGCGAAACGTATACGCGATCCGGTATTACCGCACCAAGATACTGTCAGTGTTGTGTGTCGTCGACTGTCCATTCCTGATTCTGATGGTGAATTGAGGGTAGTCGCGGATCCTACCCTCAATTAGCGACGGTGACTCCAGTACATCAGTCTACCCGTGACCACGAGAGCTGTAACGCACTCGAAACGTCGGGAAATAATAAACAAAGGTAATAACGCGATAAAGTCCCGTTAGTTCGTTTAAATTAGGTAGATAGTGACCGGCAATAGGACATGGCTACTTTTTATCCCGAAAAAAATGCACGGTTCCCGTGGGATAAACAAAATAGTAGTCCACGCGGGCGAAGCCGCGGGCGTCAGCTAGTAATACAATAAAGCGGAACAGTTTGTTTGTTTGTTTGAACGCGCTAATCTCAGGAACTACCAGTCGGATTTGAAAAATTATTTCTGCATGTGATAGCTAAACTTGAGGAAAGTTATAGGCTACTTTTCATCATTATCACCAAAAACCATCACTACGGGGGCAACGCCGCGAGGGCGCTGCTAGTCTATTAATAGAATAATTTCCAGAAAAAAATATTTTCAGTCATGTGGTTCCAATAACACAAGCTCTGCATACTTTGGGGTTATATGATGCTGTGTGAAATGTACAGCATCATTTATTTACTAGTAGCGCCCTCGCGGCGTTTCCCCCGTATTGAATTATGGTGATGATGAAAAGTAGCCTATAACCTTCCTCAAGAGTTTAGCTATCAAATGCAGAAATATTTTTTCAAATCGGACTGGTAGTTCCTGAGATTAGCGCGTTCAAACAAAAAAACTCTTTCGCTTTATATAATTAGTATAGAAGTATAGATATAGATAGTATAGAAGTATAGATATAGAATTATTTATTGTATTGTCACCAGCCCCGGCGATATTACAACCAACCGCGGCAACCACCTGCTTCTGAAGGTGATCAGCCATCGTCACGCGTCCGAAGTGGACCAGCTCCTTGAAGTGCTCATTCGGTTCACGATGATGCCCGAAGCGCGCCGTCCGAAGCTAGCCGACCCAGTTCTCGACGCTTCTGTCAAATCCATGCTGCGCTTGGTAAGAATTTACTTTGGAGGATAGAGGCTTCCTCAAACAGGACTTTTAACCGAATCTTCGGTGTCAGTCTCAGTTTTGGCCGAAACATAATCAACCTAAAAACACAAAGTCAACACAATCACAACGTACGCCGCCGGCCGGCGAACTTACCTGCCGACCACACACGAATCAGCACGAATCACGAACTTACCCGCTGTCTCTCTGTGAACTGTCTATCTTTGATAGGTTCTATAAGCTCGAAGTTGATAGGCGACATAGGCGACCTAAATCGGTCTCAAAGCTGTCAAATATGACAGTTCAGTGACCACGCAAGTGCTCTGTCACTCTCATCTCAACGAGACCGAAGGCGACAAAAGAGGCCTACGCGATCGTTTTGACAGTTTGAGACCAATTTGAGGTTTGAAACAAGGTAGCCAACCAAGCCCACCGGAGCTAGCCGACGCGCGAAAATTCAGAAACACCGAGTTTCGGCGCAGCCGATGTTTCGGCAGATTTTTCGCCAAAACTAGATTTTTTGCTGGCCGAAACTGGTCGAAACCGAAACGGAATCCACGCTTGGTCATTCTCATTTGTCTTTTTTATCTTTTCAGATCCTGAGATATTCGACCGACTACAAATCCACTCACTGCACTCCGTTACCCACCGATAAGTTTGAGGGGATACTCAATTACATACTTGAAACCCAGAAATTCATTGTTGATTAACTTTCTAAGGCTAATAAGTTGTGCTGTGTTTACACTTGCTATGAAAATGATTCGTCTATTATGCTACGGCTACATTATCGCGCGATGTGTTGCGTTGTCGCGATAAAAACTTCGTGTTCGATCTACGACGAAGTGCTTGGCCACATCATAAAAACGTCGCTACGTCCATCGCGATAATTTAAAACCTCTCAAAAATTCATTTTGCGGAAAAATTGAAGAGGCGGTTGTGCTATATTATATGGCGGCAGATAATTATTAACTGCATCTTTATTATTAGAACAAAATAAATATTATTTGTTCAAAGAAGTGTGTCTTGAAGTATGAGGAATTCAGGATATAAATGATGATTAGCGGACTGTATTTGTTGATAAATAGATTTAATCGATAGATTATACGTTTTTTAATACAATAAAAGATTGAATTGTCCGATCGCGCGTTTGTGTGTGAGTAGTCGCTAGCGAACTGGCGATCTTCGCCGCCTCGATCTCTTGTTGTAGATATGACTCAACAAAGTGCATTTGTATTCGCGATAGCAGGAATCGTTTCGCCAGAAGTGTCGCGACAGCGCAAATCTTTGCGTTATCACGATAGTGTAGCCGTAGCATTAGAGAAAAAAACAACTTTTGTGAAGTTTCAGAAAATAACTGTTTACTTTTTTGTAATTGATGATTGTAACAAAGGTATGAAAAGCCTTGGCAGATCTCACAATAACTTATACTTTTTTGTTTTTCTGTTAAAAGTGTTGAAGGGATATTTCATCTTTTTGACAAAAGATACATTATTTATTTTTAATGTCGGATGTACTATTGAAGATTAATTTTTGGGTTGTAATACCTTCAGGCTAGTCGTAAGGGTTAGGCCGGCAACGTACGTCAGACTTTTTGTCTGACCGACACGACTTTCCTCGCCATACATTTGCTTTCGACGTCGGATCGAACGTGTGTTGCATGTTCAAACAAATGCATGGCACCGAGCGACGCCTTCAGAAAATTGAATCGGACAATCGGACCGACCAAAATCGGACGTCTGTGGCCGGCCTTAGGTGATGGATTTTGTGTGTGCTTTTGTGGAATGGCGAGACTTCATTAGAAGTTAGTTTTTTTTACTAGGTATTTAATTTTGACTACACATCACCCTTGTGCATTTAATATAACCAAAATAATTTATAATCATTTACTTATGTTTAAATTTTTATTATTGATCTATGAAAGGTTACAATTTCTCACATGAAATCACTTTAATTTATCAATTTAGGCAGGTAATATATTTTACATGTAAGGCTGGATTCGACCAAACTGGACTAAGTTTTTACTCGAGAGTAAACTACTGATTGTTTGAATATTTTGACATTGTAAAGTTGACACCTTATAACCAGGGTAATTTGTATTCACATAATAATGTTCGGTTGCGCTTTCTAAACAACGCACCTTCGGAAAGACAAGGTCCGAACTAGCCAAATTTTCAAAAATGAGTTAAATATGCAGAAGTGCTTTAGAAACTTTTTAAAGATATTGTAACGATATTGTATTTCGAATTATGTTGGCTAGTTACTCTGGAGTAAGATGACTTTTGGTCGAATCCAGCCTAAATGATATTAATTTAGAAAGTACTTATATCTAAAATGTTCCTCTGTTTCACTTCCGTATGATATATATGTTTCAATCACGAATGTAGTAGATACCTTTACCTAACTTTGATTTTGTAATACTTAGAAATATTTACTCAAAATGATATTGTAATGTATATTTAAAAGACATTAAGTATAAAACATTTTGTTATCCTGTATTTTATGATATTTTGAACCTGTATCATATATGTGTCCAATAGATGTCTTTATGATGTGATTTCATCCTTACTAATAAATGCGAAAGTAACACTGTCTGTCTGTACGCTTTTGATGATTTTTTATAAAATTTGGTAAAGGTAGTCTTAGTTTGAACCCTGAGAAAGGACATAGGCTACTTTTTATCCCTAAAAAAACCATTTCCGCGCTATAGGGTTCAAACACCGAGTAAATAATATCAACTTATTGTAAAGTTTCCGCAAACAAACTTTAGGTAGATTCTTATCTATAATGTGCCCCAAAGCATAAGAATACTTACTGTTTATAAAATTTAAATCTGTATGAAATTGCTATGAATTTAGTACTACCTATGCATAAATGATGCGAACTATAGGTACCTTTAATTTCGATTAACATAACTGGACAAAGACACTAGACAGTACCTAGGTAAGTACCTACCTACTTTGTTGATAAATAAGCACTAGCTTCCGCCCGCGGCTTCGCTCGCGTGGTACCCGGATAAAAAGCCTATGTCCTATTAACGGACAATAAGTAGGTACTTATCTAAATTTTAAATTTCAGCCCAATCGGTTCAGTAGTTGTCGAGCTATAGAGGAACAAACATATACATCCATCCATCCATCCAAACTTTCGCATTTATAATATCAGTGTGATGTGATTGTAAAATGTTAGGTAAGTACCTACCTAATTCTTCTTTAAATCAAGTACCTACCTACATGGAAATAAATAGTTGTTGCAATAATGAATACTTTTTTTTTTAAGTATGTCCATGCAAAAAACCAACGCAGGTAAAAAAATGCGAGAGAGAACTGCTGTTTCTACTTTCTCCACACTCCACAAAGAAGCGAGTTGCGACCTCGGTTGCGACAGAGGTAGGTTTGGTTTAGGTGCCTGAAAATAAAAATTATCTACTTTTCACTTCATTGATTGCATTGAAATTACATTGAAACAACATTGAAATGATCAAATGATTTAAAAAATTTGTGAGCCCGCAAGAAAATTATTGACGTGCGACGCCAAAATAAAGAACAAAAAAAAAAAGAAAAAGATTATGAAATTGACAGTGACATTTTACTTCGCGTCAAAACGACACTGACATCTAATTATACTCAAAATTTAATCACTTCATTTTCCTGAAATGAAAATAAATTCTGGGCTGCCCGCCCGGTTCGAACTGTTCGAATGAAAAATTGAGTTCGAGTGGTTTATTTTGCTGTTTTGAATTTTCTCAATAGAAATATTACTTTATTTTGTTTAAATTAAATACTGTGGTCATGACATTTATAGTAAAATTTATCCTACAATAGTATTTATAGAGTAACCTAAGTAGTGTTACCGATTTATTCGTAATAACCAAAGGTAAGACGATGTTATCTTTTATTTTAGAATCAAAGCAGCTTATTTTTATCACTAACAACCCGTAACTGCAACGAAATATTTAACGAATCAGTCAATTGGTTAGTATAATGCTTATAATAGATCATGTGCATGTAATTGTTATGCAATAAATTAGAATTGTCTATGTGTGCCCTTGAGCTTTGATGACCACATCAGCTGAGGCAGCTACCCACGTAAATAAACATCAGGTACTAGGGTGATGCAAGCACCATATAATATAGTAACTAATATTACAATAAGCCTTTCCGATGCTGAGCCAAGACCTCCCCATTTCATGCAATTTCAGGTTACATGCCCCTCTAGCCAGAAGACTGCCTCTATATCTTGTTCTATGCTTGCTCTGATGTGTTGCACTATTTGTGCATTGAGCTTATTGCATTAGAAAACTCTGTACCATAAACGGAAGGTGTTTGTAGGTTAAGTTCCTCATGATGCTGTTTATTCTGCCATCAATTACTTACTTTGTTACAGCCTTTCTACATATTATGACAGCAGTGTTATTATTAAATTCACAGTCAGCTGAGTATACATATCAAGCAGGGACGTTTATAAGGGGGGGGTTTATGGGGTCCGGACCCCCCCCCCTTAGCCCATTAAGTTCGGAGGAAACCTAGTCAATTTTTGTATTTTGGAACCCTTGGACCCCCCCCTTAACAAAGATCTTTGTATTTTGGAACCTTTGGACCCCCCCCTTAACAAAGCTATAGCTACGCCCCTGATATCAAGTAATATACACTAAAGGCAAATACACTAAATAACTACTTCGTATCAATCGGCGAGTGTCATACAAACAATAATGCCGGCGGCGCCGGCGCCAGCGCGCCGACCGTCCACTCAGCGCATGCACATCCGACTAACTCAATGTACCTTGAACCGGTTTCCGAGGGCGAAATAGCAGCTATCATACGAATGATGAGCAACAAACGCAGTTATGGAGAGGACGAAATACCGCCTATACTAATAAAAAAATGCGTTTCGGAACTAACTCCACCTCTCACTCGATTAATAAATCAGTCCTTTTGTGAAGGCTGTTTCCCGGATAAACTTAAGGTTAGCAAAATTCGACCCTTGTTTAAAAAAGGCGGAAATAAGGAAAACTCGAGTAGTTATCGACCAATAGCACTCCTACCGACAGCTTCTAAAATATTTGAGAAAGCGATGGCAAATCGTGTGCATAAGTTTTTAGAAAAATTCAACCTACTTAATGCAAACCAATACGGATTTAGGAAAAACTGTTCAACTACCTTAGCTGTTTACAAATATGTTCAAGAAATATATAAATGTATAAACGATAAAAAATATGCATTAGGCATTTTCCTTGATATGACAAAAGCGTACGATAAAGTTTCTCACCGCATCCTATTACAAAAAATTTACGACCTCGGCATCAGAGGACCTGTATTTGACTGGTTTAAATCTTACCTAAAAGATAGAACTCAATACGTACAAATAGAACATTTTTGTGACAAACGTTGTGAATTGTCGTACACAGACTCGGACAAAAGGGTTATCAATAATTCAATCCCACAAGGCAGCGTGCTCGGATGTTTGTTATTTTTGCTGTACATAAACAATCTACCTAATGCCATAAATACTGAATGTATACTGTTTGCAGATGACGTGTCCCTGCTCTTTAAAAGTTCTGAACTCATTGACCTCAATTTTATTAAAAATACCTTTGAAACTACCAAAAAATGGCTTCACGACCATAACCTAGAAATAAACCTGACTAAAACTAAACTCATGCAATTTAAAACTTATCAGAGAACCGCCTTAAACCTAACAAACTTGACAAAAATTCTCAACATAGATGAAACTCACGAATTTAAACTATTAGGAATAATACTAGACACCCATTTAAATTGGAAAAATTACATTGCAACCTTAAAAACGAAAATTGCTAAATTTACATACGCCTTAAGCATGATCAAACGCAACACAAACCTTGAAACTGCCCTTTCAGCATATTATGCAAATGCCTATGCCTGGTTCAATTATTCAATAATTCTTTGGGGCGATAGCGTACACTTTAACGACCTTTTTATAAAACAAAAGAGATTAGTTCGAATATTAGTAAATATTAAACAAAGACAAAGTTGCAAACCTCACTTCAAAGAAAATAAATTACTAACTTTACCTTGCATTTATATTCTACAAATGTCATTATTTGTTAGAAAATACAGAAGCTTCTTTTTATCAAAAAATGAAATTAATGTTAACTATAACAGGCGTAATAAAGACCAATTAGTTCTACCGTCTTCAAAGCTTAAAGCACTAGATCAAAGCCCCGAATTTAGATTAATTACAATATATAATAAAATTCCCCAAGTCATTAAAACAGAATTAAAGGACACTATCTTCTATAATAGACTAAAAACCCTACTAATTAATAAATGTTATTACTCCGTGGAGCAATATTTGTCTGACAAATTCACTGAATAATTTAATTAAGTACCTAAATACCTAAAAGTTGACTCAAATTACTATTCCTATTCTACTAAATTATCTTGACATTTTAAATTTCCTTTGTGACATGACATTAATACTACCTATGACATTTAATTTAAGATTTTAATTTAGTAATTTTGCATGAAATTTAAATTACATTGCAGTGCCCAACAGGGTGTATGTATAAAGCCTACTAAGCCTACCTAAACCTAAGCGATACTATGTACCTACATACAAGCAATGAATAAATGAATATGAATATGAATATGTGTCAGTGCACTTTAAATGTATGTCATCTATAATGAAAATGAAATGGTGTTTGGTTTTAATCACATCACTTGAGTAAAGGGACAAGACTATTAAATTTCATAATCATCCTAACAAGGTTTACAAGGAAACTATGCCAAGAAAATCTTGACTTGCTTATTATTTTATTCCCATTATCTCCACTGAAAAACTTGTTGGGATTTTATTTAAACCAGTGAGCTTTACTAAATGGGGATGACGGGAACTCTCCTTGCCAAATGTACATACCCAGTAAATAATATTATGTATACATATATAATTTATGTAATGTCTAATATCTAACAGGGTACTAATCTCTTCCAGGGTATGTCACACATTAACGACCTCATAGGGGTACTGAGGGGCCTTCGCCTTGTGGTAGAGGCCGGGGCTAAGGTCCAGCAAGAAGCCATACAAGTCATATGCCATAACTCCAGCTTAAAAAGCGCACTACAGAACTTCCCAACTAACACACTCACACCGACAAAACCTAGCTCAGATCTCGCTAAAGATATACTCGAGCGAGCGATGGTTGTCGCTCAAGGCTTTAGGCAATATGCTGTTATGCACATACCTAATTTCAAAACTGATTTAGAGAAGGTTGAGATGGATCCGCAAATGAAAGAGGAGATTGATGAACTGAATAAGGAGTTTAATAAGACATTTGAAAGCTTGAAGAAGTCTGAAATGGCTGCGGCTTCGACGGTTGAGTTTACGGCGCCGTTGGAGAGTATTCAACCGCAAGAGCTGAAGGTAGAAAAGGCGCCGGTTATTGAGGAGCCTAGACTGGTTGTGCCAGTAACTCGTAGTCCAGTAATGAACGTGCCTAAGCCGAGTACAAGCACTCCCAATAAACCTGTTGCTAAGAAAAAGATAAAAGTATCGGTAAGTCCATTTCATTTTTGTTGTACATACCTACTCATTTATCAATGGTTTTTTTTTTTTTTTCATCAACACAATACATTTGTCTGTTAAATAGTGTCTTAAAGTCTATGTTGGTTTAACTAGACACTAGGGTTCTCTTAACATTAATCTAGATTGTAAAAATATGAGCAGGCACACGTTCTTTTAATGTTTAGGTAGGTATATGTATCTATAAACTAAATAAGCAATAAACTAAATAATGTAGCGAGCAGGTCTAGTACCTAGAAGTACGTCATCATCACGTGCAAGCCATCTCATCCCATAGGCCCCTCTTCGCTTGTGGCAACCCTATCCTGCGCCATTCTGACCCATGTATGAATGAATGAATTTTGGAATCTTAGAAGTTTGTCAAGTATTTTGGGGAGTTGTCATGACCCCCATGACCCCCCACCATGACCCCCTCGGACCGCGCATGAACCTTAATGATATATTTTCGTCATTATTTCCGTGTAAAATGTCTGTTACAACTACTGAATATTTTGAAACGATATCTATCATTATTTCTTTCAGCTGAGTGAGAATTCGAAAGCCCGTGTAGTGCCGTCCTCTCGCATTGGCCGAATGATATCGTTCGGGTCGCTCGCCGCTGGGTTGGGGGTAGGCACGGTCGCACAGTACGCACGGAACACCATCCAATCTGTCACTGGAAAGCCAGACGAGACAGCTAACGTGTTTATGTCACCGGCCAACGCTGAGAGAATAGTGGACACGCTCTGTAAAGTTAGAGGTAAGATTTGTAAAAACCTTAGGCATTTAGTTAAAACCAGCGGGGCTAAAAAGGCCTTTGTAGCAGAATCATAATATGAATATGCCGTCTCTTTCCATAAACATGAGAGTGACAAGAAAAAAACATTAATATGATTCACAAAAGAAAGTTAAAGGCCATTTAAGCCTCTCAGCGCTTATAATCAATTCTGACTCGAGCGATGATTCACTGATGGATGACTGATGAGTCCTATACTGAGGTTGTTGATGTTAACTACCACACCCTTTGTTGATTTATTATTTATTTATTTATCCACTTGGGTCGTTGTGCCACGCCCAGTACAGTACGCACAATGGATCTAGGCATTCGTGAAGTTAGTGTTTTGATGCGCAGTGTAGCTTTTTCATACAAAATTTTCTACTGCGCAGCGAAACGGCTAACTTCTCGAATACCTATCTCCATCGTTACGTAGATACATAGGTACTAAACATTCTAATAGAAGAAAAGACTATAATTTATTCAGCTGGTTATCCTATAACAGGGAAAGGGCTTACATTTTTTATTTTTTTGCATCGCTATTAGATATTTGTGGAGTCTGCATACCCCCACAAAACAGTACCATTATTCTATCAGTTGTCTGGTTCCCATAATACAAGCTTTGCTTAGTTTGGGGCCGGATGGCGCTGTGTCAAATGTCCAGCAATATTTATTTATTTTATTTATTCTTTGAATTAAGCTAATGTTACTTTTCAAAGGCGCGGCGTTGAAGCTCGGTCAACTCCTAAGCATACAAGACGAGAGCATGATATCGCCAGAACTGTCGCGGATCTTCGAAAGGGTGCGCCAGTCGGCAGACTTTATGCCGAAGTGGCAAGTGGAAGCCGTGATGAACGCACAACTCGGCCCTGATTGGAGGAGCAGGGTGCAGAGTTTTGATGACCTGCCCTTTGCAGCGGCTTCTATTGGTGAGATATTGACCTTCCCCCTGATTGTCTTTCATAGCGACCAAAATCGGTCTCTAACTCTCAAATATGACAGTTCAGTGACCACGCAAGTAGCTCTGTCACTCTCATCTCAACGAGACTGAACGCGACCATTGATACCTACGCGATCGTTTTGACAGTTTGAGACCAATTTGAGGTTTGAGACAAATTAGACAATCAGCCCGCATCTTTTTCTGAAACGCATTCTTTTTCTGGTTTTACTGTACAAATAATTTGAAGAAAAATCTATTTAGTACTAGCTTCCGCCCGCGGCTTCGCTGGCTACCTAGCCGGATAAAAAGTAGCCTATGTGTTTTTCCAGGTCATAAACTATGTAAGTACATTCCAAGTTTCAGCAAAATCCGTTCAGTAGTTTTGCGTGAAAAAGTAACAAACATCCATATATCCTCACAAATTTTCGCATTTATAATATTAGTACTATATTGTGTTATCCAGGGCAAGTGCACTTAGCGACTCTACATAGCGGGCAAGAGGTGGCCATGAAAGTGCAGTATCCAGGTGTTGGGAAAGGCATCAACAGTGATATTGACAACCTTGTCGGGGTTATGAAGGTGAGATGTAATCGAAAAGTAACGTCTTTCATAATGTATTTTTAATTTAATCGAATAAATTATTAATAAATAAATTATCTGGGTGTTATAAAGTATAATCTTCTAAGTATACTAATATAATAGAGCGGAAGAGTTTGTTTATTTTTTTGTTTATTTGTTTGAACGCGATCATCTCAGGAACTACTTGTCGGATTTGAAAAATTATTTCTGCATGTGATAGCTCAACTCTTGAGGAAGGTTATAGGCTACTTTCCATCATCATCATCACTGCTAGTTGACCATAAAAAATATAAGAATCGTTTCAGATGTGGAACATTTTCCCGAAAGGCATGTTTGTAGACAATATAGTGGAGGTGGCCAAGAAGGAACTAGCGTGGGAGGTGGACTACACACGAGAGGCGATCTGCACAAAGAAGTTCAAACATCTGCTCGCGCCTTACCCTGAGTACTTTGTGCCGGATGTTATTGGTGAGAGGCCATTGCGTCATAAAAATATACTTAGTTATCTTACTTAAGGGGCCTGCGACAGACGAATGTCTATAAACGTAATAACAAAATCATTTTTGATAATACATTTGCATAGACATTCAAAAAAAGTTACCTAAAACGAAATGTAAGCAAATTGAATTGAAACCTTTGTAGGTACAACAAAAATGTCATATTTTCTTTTCATTTGTTGTGTTTTTTGGAACAAAAGTGTAACAGGAACTTTTTTTCTACTATCTTACTTCTTTCTACGTCGTATTTCCCACTATCTTAATTCTTACCTTCTACTACCTTATATCGTAATTATTTAGATACGAATTATGTGCATAATGTTTGTGTGAATTTGAAAGATTTTAATGTTTTTATACAGATGAGCTCTGCGCCCCAGAGATTATAACCACAGAGTTGATAGACGGCACACCGTTGGATAAACTCTTTGACGCGCCCTATGAAACTAGGCTTGATATCGCAGACAAGATAATGCGCCTTTGCCTCAGGGAGATGTTTGTACTCAAGTGTATGCAGACCGACCCTAACTGGGCCAATTTCTTCTACAATACTAGCACCAAACAGGTATGATAACTTTAACTACTCTACACGATAAGAATTATAGTCGTCGTAACCCTTAGGTCAAAAACCATGTACCAAAAAAATATCAATTTGGTCATACCTCTGACCACCCCCTTAAACATCTTCAAATGATCATAAATGCCTAAAGATTTGAGAAAATGTCGGGCAGTGATCATGTTTCGTTTCATAAATCATGTTTTCCGTAATGTGTCCATCAAGCAATGCAGTAACAAATGGCGCATATAATGTACATAGTGCAACGGTTTTCTTTGACCTCAGTTGAACCAATTTCTTCTGCATTACCAGCACCAGATAGGTAAATTTGCTCTAAGCGAAAAGGGATATAGTCGTCGAAATATCTAAAGGTAAAATCATGTTTTGCGTCATGATGTGGTCATACTCGTCAATATTGGTACTCATTGGTAATATGACACACTCTCACGCGCTTACAAATGGCGCATGTAAAACGCATAGTTCAATTATTTTATTTTTGACTAGTAAGTCAATACGCAAGCCATGGGACCTGTAAGTGCGAGTGAGCAAACAAAATACTCTGCTCTCACGTTTTATGACTCAAACAGTGGTCGATATGAATGTAGACGGATATACAAGTAGATTTAGACCAAAAAAAAAAAGATGAATGGATTGTGTGAAAGATTAACAATTGAGTAAGAAACGGATGTGCTGAAATGACGGCTGATAGAGGGAAATAGAAGTAGAATCTACAACCTCATTAATATGGGCCAAGGACAAGAAGATTGTGATACGTCAACGTTCATTTCTAACAGTTCTGTAACCAGGGGCGTAGCTATAGCTTTGTTAAGGGGGGGGTCCAAAGGTTCCAATATACCAAAGATCTTTGTTAAGGGGGGGGTCCAAGGGTTCCAAAATACAAAAATTGACTAGGTTTCCTCCGAACTTAATGGGCTAAGGGGGGGGGTCCGGACCCCCTAAACCCCCCCCTTATATACGTCCCTGTCTGTAACCATATCACTCTCTCAATTCTTTGATTTATGAGATTGATGAGAGTGAACGAGATCCATCTCTCTCTCTCAGGCTTTTATGATACAAGAGTAAATGAGACAGCTATATTTCTATCCTCAGGTGATTCTCCTAGACTTCGGCGCTACCCGCGAATACTCGAAGGAGTTTATGGACCAATACATCGAGATCATCAAAGCGGCTTCAGAAGGAGATCGTGCCACCGTTCTTCAGATGTCCAAGGATATGAAGTTTCTCACCGGACGAGAGTCTAAAGTAAGAATGGAATATATTGATTCTACACCATCCGCGATCAACTATTTCTTCATTAACTTCCACTCGGACGCCCGCGCCCGCGGCTTTGCCTAGTGCGGGGTTCGTTGTAAATGATTTGACCTATTAATTTATTTTATCATTTGTCCTAAGAATGTAATCTTAACAATGGTTTAGGTTTAAAAAAAAAACTATTGGTACAGTACTCACAATGGATCTTGGCATTCGGGAAGTGAGCCGTAATACGCAGTAGAAAATTTCGTATTATAAAGCTACACTGCGCATCGAAACGGCCAACTTCACGAATGCCTAGATCCATTGTGCGTACTTATACACTGTCCCCCTTACTTGTGAAAGATGTTTAAAGTTGAACACTGGTTAAACAGCGTCCTGTCTTTATTCGTCACTATCCACAAATAAAGACAGGACGTTGTTTAACCAGTGTTTAACTTTAAACATCTTTCATAAGTAAAACCCTGTAAATATCATGCGCCGATCATATCAATGCAAAAAGCGTGGCACCTCACATTTTGTTTTTAGGACATGTTGTTAGAAAAATATAGCCACATTATTCAAATAAAAGCGACAATAGATTGTAAGGCATAATAAATGAAAAGTATAATCGGTCATGTAGCTCCCATAACACAAGCTTTGCTTACTTTGGGGCTAGATGATACTGTGTAAAATATCCAGCATTATTCATAATTAAGTTGGCCTCTTAGCTCAGTTGGTAGTAGCTCTGCCTTTTACGGTCGTGGGTTTGATTCCCATCAAGGACAAACATTTGTGTGATGAACATAGATGGTTGTTCTGTGTCTGGGTGTTATAAAGTATTCTATGTATGTATTTACAAAAAAAAAAGTATATTATGTATTCTATCAGTCATCTGGATCCCATAGTACAAGCCTTGCTTAGTTTGGGGCTAGATGATGCTGTATCAAATGTCCAGCAATATTTATTTTATTTTTAATTACATTTTTTTTCTCTACAGATAATGGAAGAAACTCACGTAGACACTGTCATGATTATGGGCGAAGTTTTCACACAAGACGGCGAATTTGACTTCGGGACTCAGAAAACCACTCGTCGGATACAAGCACTAGTGCCTACAATACTGAACCACAGGCTTTGCCCGCCTCCAGAGGAGATATACTCATTACACAGAAAACTATCCGGTGTCTTCCTACTATGCTCAAAAATGAAGATCAAAATGAACTGCCGTGATATGTTCTATGAAGTTTACCAGCAATATAAGACGAATAGCTTCCCGCATGTGTGACATTTTACTTTCAAGATTGTAAGTGAGATTATTGATTTTTATGATAATGAAATTCTTGAATTGCGAAATAAGCATTCTAATCTCTCACTAATATTATAAATGTACAAGTTAAGATGTTTGGATGTTTGTTACTCAATTGCAGCTGAATGGATATGGATGAAAGGCACAGAGATAGATTATAGTATGGACTCTTTATCCCGAAAAATGTACGGTTCCCGTGGGATAAAAAATAGTAGTCCACGCGGGCGAAGGCGCGGGCGTTCGCTAGTACTTACATACATTAATACTTAATTTTCTGACAAAATAACCTTTCATTTATAAGCATTTTTGACGTTAAGCTTCTGTACTTAGTTGTAAAGTATTTATTAGAGTATTGACACAACGCAGGAATCGAATACGCTTCGCCTCTTTAAGCCTGGCCGCATACGAGCCACAAAACGCCGCTACCGACCTATTTCCTGTAGTTTTCATATATTTTGTATAGACGCGCCGCACAGTAGCCGGTGGCGGCCACTCGCTACAGCTACAAAATATACTCCTCAAAACAAACAAAATAGGGCCCACTTAGAAAAACATGACTTTAAAATAGTAATGAAAATTGAACGTAGGTACAATTTATTTCAATTTCGATTTTAGGAATATGTTACCACTGAACTTAGGAATTTAGAAAAATATTTTTAGAAAAAAATATAGGACACGTTCAAAAAATATGTGTTGTGGAATATATCGAAATATTTCAAGTGGGCCCTATTTTGTTTTGAGGAGTATACATGAAAAGTCGCTGTCCCTGGCGTTTTGTGGCTGTGGTCGGTGGCCTGTTTGCGAGCTTAATAAAACAGCGCAGATTTGTTAATTTTTGAAACTGAGTAAAATAGGTGGGAATACGGAAAACAATCATAGAAACGTATATAATCTGTTATCTGTTTATTTTACCCTTTTATTTGAGCGTGAAATTAAAAAAATAAATATTGGGCTAAAAATGGAGATATCTGGCAACGCTGGCCGATTACATTTATTCGTAAAATAACAAGTATTGTAAAGTGCATTCTGTCTCTAAAGAGCAATAATAAAACTACCTCTTTGCTTTAGGCAACTTATTGTAAATAATAATCTTACGAACTATCTATCCGTAAAAATTGAGATTTTGTTGAGCAAAACTTATTTTATCGCCGAATACTCTATTAAACTTAATAATGAAGTGAATGATTATGCTGTTCAATCAAACTTATTATTTTGTTAACCAAATCTCTTATTTTTTCGCCACTTTCAATAAGTATACAGGGTGCAATAAGTTAAACACTGTTTAAACTTTTCAACTTCAACTTGTAGATACCTACAGTTTTATAAATGGCATTAACTTATTAATTTTTAAAATTTTTTGTTTGTTTGTAGTGTTGCGAAGTAAGTTTGAATTGGGTTGATGTATTATTGGTGTTAATTTTAATATTGCACAAATGAACAACTATCCGACCAATAAATGATATTTTGATGATAAAATCTTATTATTTTACCCACATAAGATTTAAACATTGTCAAAAACAGTCGAAATTAAATTAATTAAAAATAATTCTTCGTGAAATAGTACAAGGAAATTAAAATAATTGTTGGAATAATTATTCCAAAAAAAGCGCTCGTAGCTTGCTTAGAAGTTCTCGATTGATCGTTGAAGTTAAGCAACGTTATGCGGATGGGTGACCGCAAAGTGGAATTACGAGCTGGGCGCTTTCGTGCTTCTGAGGGCACGTTAAATTGTCGGTCTCGGCTTTTAAGTCGTTAAGCCATGACGGAGACCTCTAGGCGGCCTAAAAACTCCATCACCAGAGTTGGCCACTTGCTCATACGAACTTACTTTTTTTTATTATTCCAAAGCCAAAGTGGAATTTAATATTCCATTAATTGCTTGCAAGCCATTCTGTAAAGGCACAGAAATGTGTCAAGTTCTTATTTGTAATTCAAAGAAATGAAATAAAACGCTATTATTTTTAAAAAGTTTATTTGCAGTTTGAATAGGCATCGGTGGGAACAAGAAAGCAATCTTACATCGAATCTGTGACCATTACCTAGGTCTCGCAACTATAGAATAAGTACATAACGAATTTTGTACCGTATGCAATATGTACGTTTGACAGTAGGTATGCTGGTATAAAATGTTATTTTCAGCGTTTTTGACTTTTGTTCAGATGACTACCTACATACAGTCTCATGTCTCATGTGAGCCGTGTTGGCCGAGGGGATAGTACCTCGACTTTCGATCTGAAGGTCGTGGGTTCAAGTCCTGCCGTGCATCAATGGATTTTTCGTTTCGATTTTTTTTAATAATATAATTAAAAAACATCGCGTGAGGAAACCTTGTCTTTCCTGTGGTTAGGATCGGTTAAGCTGAGAGGGTGTCATCTAGTAAACCAAGTAAAGGCCTTAATTTAAAAATGTGTTCAAGTCGCGAAAGTTGAAAATATGTATAAAGGCCGAAGTTAGTTAGGCAATGGTTTAGATTTTTATGTCACTCTCATGAAAAGAAATGGCAATAAACTGCTATACATAAGTCTATCGTGAGACCAAGAAAGTACCTAAGCTTTAGGTAAATATATGCTCTTGAGAAATAAACTGTGTACCAATTAACTTTAAATTCTTTAATGGATGTTGAAATAGAGTCCATTTTACGAGCTTTCTCGTTTACGAACTTGATTTCTTTTTTCAGTCTTATCAAGTACGAAATGTCTATTCGTTATTTCGTTTTCTCTTTGCTCTGCATTGCTCAATTTTCGGTGCCTACCCTTGTCAAAAATATTGTTTTAACGTAGGTAAAAGATCCTGTGAATTGAAATTTGCTGGAATTTGACAGTACGATTTCTACTTCGTGGTCTTTTCTATTTCAAGGCAATATCATGCTTCAAATTGCCTCCATCCCTCCTGGTTTGAATTTCTATGTTTATATTCAAAATCATGACAAATAACTGAAAAAGTATTACTGCATACGGCACGTCGCTACATTTCCTTTCAATAACATAATTTTGAATACAATATATACAACGCAATATTAGGTACATACCTACGCTAATATTTCTAAGTAATTTTTTAGTTATAAACGTAGTTAAAAGATTCGCTGGGACTACCTACTGATACTATTTCGATAGAGCCAATAGGCCTAGCAATACAAATGTAAAAGTTTACTTAATATAGAAATTTCAAAGAATTGGGGTAGTCAAAGGCAGGTAGGGTAAATTCTTAACTATTGTCAAAACGTGTTGTTACAAACTCCTAATACTAATAATACTCGTTGGCGCAAAATTATATAATCCCAGCTAAAATTGTTCTAAAATAAAATAATAGTTTTATCTAAAGAAAAAGCAACACTTATTTTACTTAATTATAGAATAGTATATAAAGTTATAGTCATTATCTGTGCAGTTTGATACAGTGACTGACGATAGTTCTACAGAGTGCTACAATCCTCTCGGATATGAATGTCACAGGAAAAACATCACTTTTCCCGGAATTCCAATAATATTTCACTACAGTGTGATAGGTATATAATACATTATGTAGGTATATCATTTTAGTCTTTAAAAAGCGTCATATTCTGCGAAGTGTATACAGAGTGAATTTTTGAGACGGGGCACAAAGGGCAGCACATAAGCGTTGTAGCTACAGGAAAATGGAATGGAATTGAAAAGGAGACTATTCTGAACCTTTACCTAAAGATATTTCGACCTGCATTTTGGAAGATGAAGATGGCAGATTTTGGAAAAAATGTACAGTCAGCGAGACAATGGGCAATTTACACAAAAACTTTTTTTGATGCTAATCGAGCTTGTTTCATATAAGGATTGAAAGGCTCAATCGGACCAACTGAGATTAGAGTAGGACCCACCTACTAGAAAAGTCAGAAATTGCAAAAAACTATACATTTCGTACGAAATCATTGGTCATTTCTCATAATTTTTAATCATTTGTCGAAATATCTTCAAAAGTAAGAAGAGATTTCACGCACAGAAAGTGTTAATTTTTGTAATGTCGTATATTTCCATGCAGTTGAAATTTTCCGCAGAATAGTAATGTTTTTACTGTCTTGTGAATAAATCTATATGTATTAAATATATGAAATACTTGTACTATTAAAACATTGAACATTGATTGACAATAATAACATGATTGAACAAATAACAATTATAATCTTACCTATGTGGGTACTATTGGTATATTACTATTGAACTACAAAGATAAAATTGTTAAAGGTAGTCTATGTAATATAATATGTGTAATTTCAACGACAAACATTGTTTAATTATTACATCTATTTTAAATAACGATACACATTCCTTTCAGACTCGGCGGGCCAGCTGACATAAATAGGTACAACATGATAAAACTACTAACAATTTTACTATAAGGTTTACCTATGTTCTATTGGTAATTTATTTACTATTGAATTATATAGGTAGATAAAATTGTTATAGGCGTTGTATTGTAACTGACATAATATGTATAATACTTGTGTAATTTCAACGACAAACATTGTTTGGTTTATAACATCTAGCGGACGCCCGCGGCTTCGCCTGGATTACTATTTTTTTATCCCACGGGAACCGTGCATTTTTTCGGGATAAAAATTAACCTATTCCCGGTCATTATCTATCTATATTTTAAATTTCAGGCAAATCGGTTCATTGGTTGTTGAGTTATTGAGGAACAACCATACATCCATCCATCCATTCAAACATTCGCATTTTATAATATTAGTGTTATAAATAATCACATCAAACGAGTGTGGGCAAAAATATATGGGCACTTCACCCACGGCCGCCACAGCTCAGACTACTTTTATTTTGAAGGTATCACAGCCTTGTATCTCTGTGCCAATGCGCATCAAATTCTGTCCCGGGGGTCTCTATTTATTTTGAGTCGAATAGGTTTAACTTAAAGAGAGGTTAAAATGGCTGTTACCGCATTTTTGGGCATAATCATAAATGTATGGACCCACGACCGCCACAGCTTAAATATAGCTACTTTTGCTTAGAAGGTATCAAAGCCTTGTTTCTCTGTGCCAATTCGCATCAAATTCTGTCCGAGGGTTCTCTATTTATTTAAGTCGAAAAGTTTTAACTTACAAAAAAGCTAAAATGATTATGATTAGAGCGATAAAAGTCTCGATTTATTGGGATGTTTTTTATTTCAAAATAATGTGAGGTTTATGAGAAAGTCTTTATTTTTCATTTCTCATGTTCGGAAAGTACGCTTGAAGTTACCTGAACAGAGGGATGAAAACAGTACTTTTGCGTCCCTGGGAAGCAATTCTCCCTGGGAAACGATTTTCCCTGCTGACAAAGTATTAAATAAATCACATGCTACTATTTGACATTTCTATTGAGCCATGTCGTCTGTGTTAGCTATATTTGACATTTCTATTTACCATAAGATGAAGATCAGGATCACGGGATCAGGATCACGGGATTAGGATCACGTAGGGTCAGGTTTACAGGATAAGGATCACGGTATCAGGATTATGCAGGATCATTGGATCCGGATCACGGGATTAGGATCACGTAGGATCAGGATCACAGGATCAGGATCACAGAATCAGAATCACGGGATCACGATTATAGGATCAGGATCACGGGAATAGGATCACGAAGTCAGGATCACGGGATCTGGATCACAGGATCAGGATCCTGACGCCAGACCGTAGCCAAGTGAGTTATCTGTCATACATTTCAATACGAACTGTTTGGTCACGTGGCCGGCGATGCGGCCATAGCGTCTCAGCGTGTTAATAGCTCTTACAAGACAGATGTGAATAACCTGTTTAGGCGCTCGAACTATTAGCGCCCTCGCTTTGCTCGTGCGCCAAACCATCTCGTGCCTAGGTAGGTTACTTTCAAACCATGTGTAACAATCTCCTATTTCCGATGACGTCCTTTGAATCCCTCGCTGCGCTCAGGATTCTAATCTAGAATCCCTCGCTGCGCTCGGGTTTCAACTCTAGCATCCCTCGCTCCATTCTGTATTCAAAATAGCACTCTCGTCGAAACAAATTATATTTTGCCCCGTTGTCATACAATCTAGTACCTACTACTCAGGTTAGGTAGGTACAAACATGGATTTATCTAGTGACCCCCGGGATAGATTTTAATGCGTCGATAATAAAAAATGCTTAGTTTTGTTAGGTCTTTCGAGTAATATTAATTACATTGCTGGCGGTGCTGGGTGAAGTTTGCCCACTATTATTTATAACAACTCATTCCTTAGACCCGGCGGGCCAACTGACTGAAATGTCGCTCTTTATAACAAATATGATATATTTTCATACCCATATAGTTTATATCTTTTATTTTTATTTTAAGTAAGTACACAAAGCAGACAAGTAGTCGTATACCAACGTACATTATGTACTTAGTCCGCCGGCGCCAAACGATCTCAATAACAGAGTAATTTTAAATAGGGACATATTATCAGCAATAAGTAAGCAGAAAGAAAACATACAGTCTGTGGAAACTTGAAAATAAAACAATATGACAGAGAGATGAAGATGCAATGTTGTGCAGAGAAGCTAGTAACACCCTGTATATATCTTAGCCTAATTTTCTACACTGAACTTTGTCACCGTCCTGTGTAAAAACGTGATAATTTACGTAAGTAGGTATGTAGCGATGTGATGTGATGTCACGGTGTAAAAATTCAATGTGAAAAATATTGTTAAATTTCTTACCTCGCTGGCTATTGGTTGATAAACTACAGTTATTTTTTATTGTCCATAAAACACAGTTCGTAATAAACAATGACATTCAAAGAGACTAGAATCTTTATTCAGAGAAGTTACGACACTCAAAGTGAAGTGCGCTTTCGAAATGCGAAATCGATATAGTTTTTCGTTATCGTATAGGTAAAGTTCATTTCTGTCGGATGACTCCGATGTCTATTTGATTCTTTGAGCTCTCAAAGCTTTCAAATGCTATCGGAATGTTATATCGATTATTTGATTTTACTTTTGAAAAACCTTATAAGTACTTAGACCTTTTTAATTTTACGATCACCTTTTCTGGTGATTTTTTCCATTAAAACTATTTGCATAGCAAACGTAAAGAGCATTATTTGAGGGTAGTTTATCAGCCAAAATGTAGCGCATCTCTAACAAACGAGTCTATCCATGCCACACCCTCTACACGATAGGTAGGTACTTGAACGTGCAGTAGGTATTACTAGTATAAGTTATAGCTATATACAATACAATCTACATTGATTTAAGACCGTTTCTCTACACACATATCTAGTTACCTACTAAGAATAACATCAATAAAGTTAAATATTACCTACATAACATGTATGCGGATAATCTCTAGATACCTCTTCTCAAAAGAGGATCGAAACGGACAGTCGGCGAAGCAAACAGGTAACATGAGGAGTTGTAACAAAAAATTAACAAATAAAAGTCCTATCGAAGGTGCACTTGCAAAGAGAAACGGTCAACGATCAGCAACCACTGATCGCTTGAAGGCGTTTGGAAATAAAGAGTTAGGCGTTTGATTCCTTGAGATCTGTGAGCCTGGCGAGCTGCGCTGGTTCTAGCTCGTCGGGGATGGAGGCGCGGCCGGCGCGGGGCGCGGCGGGGGGCGAGGGGGGCGCCGCGGGGGGGGACTGCGGCGCGGTGGGGGGGCCCGACTCGCCTTCCGAGGCGGTGGAACTGGAAGCAGGAGGGGCGGCTTCGGCGCGGACGCACACCGCCGTCTGCTCCGACAGCGACGAATCCTCCTCATCGGCTTCCTCCTTCTCCGCTTCGGGCTCCTCGGCTGGTGGGAACGGCTCCGGCTCCTCGACCATGGGAGTGGCGGCTGTTATCACGATCTGTGCCACACCGAGCCCGGACTCGTCTTTAGCCGCAGCTTTGACCTTCATTGCTGGCGCCTTTGTCACCGTTGGTGGTTTTGGTGCTACCACTGTTGGTGGTTTTGGTGCTACCACTGTCGGCGGTTTTGGCGGCGCCGTTGTAGGCGGAGGCACGTCCTCTTCCTAAACATAAGATATTATGAGTAATACGATTAGGTACCTATTGGTTTGTGCAGAAGCGGTGATTCGTTCTATGTGGTATTTTGGTTTTTGGTAACTTATTGCAAAATGTTTTACCTGAGATGTGATAAGAATTTTAGGTGTTTTTTACGTATTCAAATAGTCGATCGAGCGAGCGAAGCGAGCGAAGATCTTAGTGGCAAGTTAGGCGATTTTGCTTTGTATGTTTGTATGTTTGTATGTTTGTATGTTTGTATGTTTGTATGTTTGTATGTTTCATTTTTATGTTCTCGCATAACTATCGAACCGCTAATCCAATCTGTATGAAACTTGATAGGTCAATAGGTAGTGCTATGGAAATTTGCTGTGGAGCGTATGAGCGTAATCGATGAAGGGGTTGTAAAGATATGGGGTTCCCAAGGGGGTAAATTTTTTTCAAAGTTACCCAAATATATTGAGTGGGGTGTCATACGAAAGGGCTTATTTTGTACATTCCAAAATGGTTTTTATATTTAATCTAGGATGTATAGTTTTTGAAATACGACCAAAGAACAAAAACTACGAAACCAGAGCTGCAAGAGCTCCCGTTTCATAGAGTTTCGATGTCTTCGTAGCTCATTGACTGGTCGGTCTTAAAAAGAGAGTGGCATCGTTGCGGTTTGGTTTGCAATGATTTTAGATGCTACTTGATTTATTTTCATGATAAAAAAATTTTTGATAAAGAATGAAAATAATTGGGGTAAAAAAAGTTAAATAAGTAAACAAATATATTGAGTGGGGTGTCAAATGAAAGGTCTTATTTTGTACATTCCAAAATAGTTATTATTTTCATTCTAGGACGTATAAGTACTTTAGAAATACGACGAGAATTCATAAATATGAAATAAGTAAATGAAAAATTAGACACGACATTATTGTATTGCATGCATGCTAGTATTTTTTACCATGAAGAGCTAGCGCAATAGGCATACTCGGCAGTAGTAGCACTTGAAATTATAGGGGTAGTCAGAAGAAAGTCCAAATGTAAGCCATCTACGGTGCGCGAGATCTCAGTTCGGGGCGAACTACTAGTTTATTCAAGCCTTATTGAAAAACTTTTTTTAGCTACTAAAGAAGCGTCCTGCATCAAAATCTCAGTGATTGCTTATTAGCATCCATGTTTGGTTCGCGAATACTTTCTCGAGCTTTGCTCGTGCGAGCAAATGTTTGCGCATCAAACGCTCGTTTGTAAAACGAATGCTACATCGGAGAATACCATCCTTGTAACATCCTTCTTCTGGAAGATACGAGAAATACCGCTAACTACCTAATGTCTAAAATAAATAAAAAATACTACTTATCGAGGGATATCGAATATCAACATTAAGTATGTGCTCAGAAATGGATTCTTTAATCAGAAGTTTGGCCGATATGGTAAAAAAATCACGGGTTTAAAATTTGTGTTAGAAATATAAACTCTCAGTAAAAGTTTAAAAAGGTAATAAAGTAAAGTGAAGGAAATCGAAAAGAAAAACATGCTGAGCCAACGTTGAAACCCAAGGGGCTAGAGGACTCACAAGTAAATAGGAAACATTAAAGTCAAATAAAGCACATTTTCCCATGAACACAATACCTACATTGGCGATAAAAAGCATTCAACAAACCTCATCGTCATCGTGATCGGTGTCGTGGATCGCTTCATCGACTGCATGTAAAGAAATTGAAATTTTATCGAAGTTAATTTATGAGGTCCAGCCATGTTTGTTGTTGTGCAAAGAATGCCCCACCCAAAGCTACGTATTACTACGCTTTTAACATAAACCCCCTTACTTATGAAAGATGTTTAAAGTTGAACACTGGTTAAACAACGTCCTGTCTTTGTTTGTCACTATCTACAAATAAAGACAGGACGTTGTTAAACCAGTGTTTAACTTTAAACAACTTTCATAAGAAGGGCCCAAAGTATGGTATGATGTGGAAGTTTAAAAAAACACTTCTAAAGAAGAAAATCAGACAGTCATCTTTCAGGACTTGTTTTTTTGAATCAAGACGGAAATAAATCCATCACAGTCTTACAGTCCGATTTCCATATTCTATCTATCTGTGATTTTGCTCACCGTGGTAACATTCTTTGATAAAAATGACAAATCTAACCACAGTAAGCAAAACCACAGACAAATAGAATATACAAAACTGGTCTGAATAATAAACATTAGTTAGATTGGCCAAACAAGACCTTAGAGCAGTGTTCCGCAAAGGGTGTGCCGCGGCACACTGGTGTACCGTGGTGTATAGTATTATATTATCTGTGCCGTGGTCATTAGTTGGTGTGCCTCGAAAAAATAAGGTTACCTGTCTCACTTAAGCTGCTCCTTTGGACCGCATATGCTCAACTAAACAAGCTCATGTTTCGCCTTACAAAAATGATTTTTCATTTATGGTGTACCTCCACAATTTTCCGATTTCCTAGATATACAGAAAGCGTCATTAATTGGTATCCCCCTAGTAAAAGGTCGGTTTAAACTTGTACTTTTCATTTTCTCATCCTTGCTTACCTATGGATATCTAATTTCGCTCGAGCACGAGCCGATGCAATAGCGGTTATATAATACCTGACTGAAATCCAACGTTGAAATGAAAAGGGTCCGTGTTCAAATTAATAGGGAGATACCGATTGATGACGCTGACTGTACCTTGAACACAAAATGTTTGCGGAACACTGCCCTATAGCAAAGTTTTACCGATAATAGTGACAGCTGGGGACCCCATGACCGGTGGTGTAGTCGTCTGAGCAAATGCGAACTGCGTGTCGTACTGATCGTGATGGTTCCTACTGAGCTCCAGGTTGAAGCTGCTGTCGGACTGGCTGTCCAGCGACTCCTCGATATCGGCCGGCGGCGGAGGAGGTGGAACTGACGGTGGCGCTCCACTCTTCACATTGTTGTTCTCAGAAGCTGGACAATCACAATGCACCAACCACCATGTTACAATACAAAAAAGCAAAGCAGTACTTATTAGGGTAGATTTATATTATAGTCGTATTGCTCATTATACGGACTAAAAATATATGAAAAATGACATTTGTTTCTTCAATTTTAGTCCGATTTTAGTCCGTATAATGAGCAATACGACTATAGACAGGGCCATGCCCGGGGCCACAATCAAATCTGATTTGAAACGTTACATTCACTCACTCGCTCACTCAAAATTTTATTGAGGTGCATATCATATTGGTCTAATACTTATTTCACCGCTAATAGGCTATTGCTATTCCGAATTCCTCCAATATGTAGCTGTTGTAGTTTACAACTAACCTTCAAACTCATTTCAATTTTTTTTTTTTTATTTCAAAAGATTGGTAGTGTGTCTTTGCTCTGCGAAATAATACTACTAAGTATAAGTAATTTTTAAAAAAAATTATATTTCTAGTTTTGTAACCAACAACTAAATTAAGCCTCAATATTACTAGTGCTAACCTTATTATAATTGAATCAACAGGTGGTGTTGGCATTGAGTGAAAGCTAACCGCGCACGTCTAGATTTAATTAACTGCGTGCTCGGTATGGCTGATTGGACCTTAGAGCTAAGCAAATTGACTGCACGATAACCCTGATTCAATTTGGACAGTCCCATACCCACACGATGTATAACATAACAAAAGTTAGGTATTCGTAACATCACACTAATAATATAAATAAATAAATATCGCTGGACATTTCACACAACGCCATCTAGCCCCAAACTAAGCAAAGCTTGTACTATGGGAACCAGATAACTGATAGGAATACTTATATATTTTTAAATACATAGGTACTTATAATACTTTATAACACCCAGACACAGAACAAACATCTATGTTCATCACACAAATGTTTGTGCTGGATGGGAATAAATGCGAAAGTTTGGACGTATGTTTGTTCCTCTATTACTCGACAACCACTGAACCGCTGAAATTTAATATAGATAGGAAAGGACCGGGAATGGGACATAGGCTACTTTTTATCCGTGTACCACGCGAGCGAAGCCGCGGGAGGAAGCCAGTGAACCATAAATTTTATGGTTCATGTTACGAATAACTTTTGTTAAAACAAACATAAAACCGTTTTACGAAAAACCAAATAATACTTCAATGTATTTCCTAATAACGAAGTACCTTTTATTTACGAACTAGCGACCCGCCCCAGCTTCGCACGGGTCAAATAACACATCACATTAGAAACCTCTAAAATGATTAGTGTTTCTCTACTATATTATGCATGTGTTATACATATAAACCTTTCTCTTGAATCACTCTATCTATTAAAAAAAAGATCCAAGCACACATAGCATAGGGACAGACAGGGGGAAGCAACTTTGTTTTATACTATGTTAGTCTATCGTACCCAAATTTAGTTTAGCTACTTACCTACTTCTATATCTTTTATATATTTATTACAGTGTACTTGGAAATAAAGCTTATTTTATTTATTATGTTAGTGATAGTGGTATTAAAGTGTAAGACGTTCATTTAATCTAGAATCTAATGGATGCCTACCGACCGACCTATAAAGTGTATCAAATAACTTTTTGTTAGACCGACATTGTCGGTCGCAGCTGCAATTACAGGCTCTGTAGCTAAGCGCATCCCACGCAACATTGAAAGCTATCGCCTTCACTAGCATCTTGATGGACATACAGAGTACTTTTATTACTCTTTATGTTGCCACTGTGTTTAGACTGACCCATTTTCTATCTAAGATTTTCATTATTTTTTAAATCTACCCTTTTGTGTTACTACTATGTTTAGATTGACCCATTTTCTATCTAAGATTTTCAATATTTTTTTTTCATTTAGTAAGACACAATTTAAATAAGGTTTTAGGTGTTGTATGAGAGTTGCAAATGGAATTACTGAAACAGATATTTCCTACGGTTTGGTGTAGGTAATTCTTTCTACAATTAAGAGCTTTCATTCATTAATTATAATTATTAATAATCCCAAAAATGTGATAGTATCTACATTTTAACACCTTACACCCTGAATATTTGATGCTATATTATAGTACTTGAGGAAAACAAAAATATTAACTAACAAGAAAATATTTAAGTAGGTAAATGTTTTTGTTTGTTAATATTTTTATTTTCCTTTGATCTAATCAAAACAAATCTCGAAACGCTAAACTGAATACAATGCTAACTAGAATTAATTAGATCCATTCAAGCGTTACTAATTACCGAATAAAAGATTCATATTGGCCTAATTAGCCAATAAGAACAGTTGTGCCGAAGTGGCTTATCGGATGATTCCCTGTAGCTCATCAATTCAGTCAAGTGTCGCACAATGACAGGCCTATAATCCACGCTTGTGATAGAACTAGCCTCAAGTAAAGGTCACTAAGCATATAGCGGTGCATATTGACGGCACGGCATGGCAAGGTATTTTTAGGCGACGAATAAAAATATAACCTAATATATGAAAATAAAGTTGAAATTTCAATGTACAAAAACAGTTCCGCGGTATGCTTAGGCATGCCGAGTGCGCATCGGCGGTTTCAACTTTTCAACCTAGTGTCTAGTTAAACCTAACATAGGCTTTAAGACACTAACAGACAAATGTATTGTTTAAAAAAAAAAAAAAAAAAAAAAAAACTTTATTTCTATATACAATTAGGTTTTTTTTTATTCGTCGCCTAAAAATACCTTGCCATGCCGTGCCGTCAATGTGCGTCGGGCCTAAAAGATCATTCAAAATTCCAACAGCAATCATCCACTTATAAATTCACATACCTACTAAGCTTATACAATGAAATACTTCGAGCACCTACAGGTGAAATGTTTTGTTTTGAACTTGCAAGACAGTTGCTGTCATGCTTTCAAAGCATTTGAATGGTTGCGCCTTTGGTTGCGCATTTACCGCATTTTAGGTAACCAGGCTGAATTTAGATAAGTTGTTTGTTAGGAAAAATTCATCTTACAACTGTTTCTCAAATTCTGTGAAAGGGTAAGGTTAGGTAGTTAAGGTGGAATCAGACGGTTCACTCGAGTGAAAGATCACTCGAATGAAAGCTGGGGATTTCTATGACACTTTTCTTTTATTCTATGTTTAGATGTGTCACTATAATTTTTAATTTTTATAGTGTTATACCACACTTTGGTATTTTCATTTTCAATGATAGATGTGTCACTTTGAGTGAAAGATGCTGAATGAAGAACAGAAATGAACAAAAAGTGAACCGCCTGATTCCACCTCAAACTTATAACAAACTTCAAACCTGAATCTTGATTGGTGTTTTTTTCATATTTAGAAACACAATATTATTTTGCGGGACACGGGATTATTTCGCGTTATGAAAATGTTTTTATTTTTTTCGAACTTTTTGATAATAATTTTACTATGTTCGATTGGCATCTTATTAGTACTTCTATATTTTAGATTTTTGGATAAATTAAATAGTTTTAGTAGATACATATTATCTGATTGATTATAAACAATTTCCTCTTAAATATCAAACATCCTAAGGGTGTATTGAACTTTGCAAAACTTGTCTAAAGTGTAAAGCTCCTCAAACAGTGACACAAGTTTGGTCCACAACTTAGTAAGGCAGGATTAGTTTCCTCGAGACTCCCACAAATTTGTACGTTCCATGCTATTAAGTAATGTGAGTACGTCCAAAAACATACATAGGTACTTTTAGATTTTTATTTATACTTTATACTTTAAAGTATTCAAGAACTAGTGAACGCCCGCGGCTTCGCCCGCGTGGACTACTATTTTTGTATCCCATGGGAACCAAAAATTTTTACCGGGATAAAAATTAGCCTATGTTTTATTCCAGAACCTAAACCATCTACATTCAAAATTTCATCAAAATCGGTTGAGTAGTTATGGAGATAGGTGGTAACAAACATTCACACACACACACACACACGGACTTTCGCCTTTATAATATTAGTAGGATTGTATATTAGTATATTAAAGTAGCAAAATAAAAACTATAATTTTTAATTTGTAAAGTAGTAAACCTCTCCTAAGTATTATTACATTTGAAAATGAAAAATCTTATCAAAATTTTCAATTACGACGAGATTCGAACAAAAAAAAATGTTACTTACCAGTTCATGAAAACTAACGCATCTTATGTTTATATTTTTGTTCGACGTTCTATCTAAGCTTCTGTGCTTCAGAGAAGAGAGCACTTTAATGGTAAGCGTCCACAGGCCCGCATCGCACGCAGCGGACGGATCGCATCAAACGGATTATCTGTGAAATGCGATGCGTACGATGCGGACATGTGGACGCACTTATATGAGTTTCTATACAAATAATACTACGATCCGTTGCGTGCGACGCGTCCGAAGCGTACGATACCGACATGTGGACGCTTACCATAATTGTCGGTCCTGGCTTTTCCAAATGGCTTATTCCACTTTTCCCCCCTGACAAATCCCCCCTAAGGGGGAAAAGTGGAATTTCAATTTACCTGAGTGGAAAAATCCCCCTCATATTTTTTTTTCTTTTCCTTATGACGTTTTTTACAGTAGAAAACCAGCTTTACACTACAGAAGCACCGTGCAATCTATTTTCTAAAAATAAGTATTACTGTTCATGTCGCGACGTTTATACTAGAGATGCGAGTCATTTTAAATTGCATCATGTAACCTAGTTTATGCAGTCGAGTTATAAAACTTTGCTGAAAATGTTGAAAACGGCGACTGTAAATTTAAAAAGGACACTTTTAGCTTTTTTAACGTAGGTACTCAGTCTTTGTATAAATATGACCCATTTCAAAATATAGATAAATAGTATGAAGGATAACGTTTAGAAACATTAAACAACTCTACCTCGTTGTACAATACCAATAATCAAACTAATATTTAAAGCGGAAGAGTTTGTTTGTTTGAATGCGCTAATCTCAGGAACTACTATAGTCGTATTGCTCATCATCATCATCGTCATCATCACCATATACCATCACTACAACGCCGCGAGTTCGCTTATAGCTATTTATAAACCCATTATTCTCATATTTCATATAAAAAGGCATTTTATATAAGTACCAATCTGAAAAAAAAAGCATGACAATGAATGAAATATATATCCATACCTTCAGTTTCGGCTGCTGCGCCAGTTTCTTCTGGCGCAGTAGCCGTGAAGACCTCCGTTACGCTCGGGTCGATCTCCCATTCGGTCACGATCTTAGCTGGCTCTAGAGGATCGCCGTTCTAAAACAATAGTCATAGTTACTATCTTCTTCCTCGTACACACACAATAATAGCCTTATTTATTCATATAATTGACAATAATATTCATCAAATTAAAATTAGTCTACTTGTGACCAAGGTGACTGTCACGTCACGTCATCCAAAACTTAAGTCCCAAGATTTTTTTTTTAAATTGTAAATTGTAAATTGTAAATTGTTGTAAATTGTTTATTGAGCACCTTAAATAACAAAAGTGTAACATTATAGAAATACCTAGGTATACATAATTTCTTAGCGTAAGGAAGTTACAGGTTCACAATGTGATACAACTGATACCTAAACTAAGATAAAAATAATCTTGTGTGATAGGTATCAGCGCCCACCCTCAATATAGGTGTATTTCAATTTCAAGCTAGAAAATTTAAGTAGGTACATAACAGAAAGGTCATTGACTTAATAATATTAATAAGCACTCTTAGATACGGTTTATAGGAGTTAGTATGAATCGCTTAAAAAAAAACTAATCAAAAAGAGACAAGAAGACAACAAGACAAAGGTTCGTGATTACTTAATTGAAAACTTGAAACCGTGAGAATGAGTAGGTGTCTTGAGTTACTCCTGGTATGAGATGTGTTTGTGATTAGATTATGCGAGTGTGTATGTAGGTAAGTGTGTGTGTTGTACTGTGTCTGTGAGTGTGTGTGCGAGAGTGTATGTGTGTGTGTATGAGCAAGAGTGTGTGTGTGTGTGTGTGTGTGTGTGTGTGTGTGTGTGTGTGCGTGCGTGCGAGTGTGTGTGTGTGCGTGTGTGTGTGTGAGCTAAGTTTACATGTATTTCACATTAGGATATAATTGTAAATAAATCTTCAGTAGTATCGTAAGTTAAAGATAATAGCCACGTTGTAAGTGTACATTTGCATGTTCGTTTATTCATTGGTAAAATTTGCAGCTCTTTATTAATTTTATTGTAATTAAAGCGTCAATTGAATTTACAAGATCACTAAGTAACTCTTTACAATGCCGAATAAGAAAAATGAAAGTTAAAATGGCCTTTACATCTTTACTAGATGATTTATACAGTGTCAGGAGGCAATCTTTGCCTACAATTATCGGGACACTGTAGTGCTTGGGACAATGTTGAGATGGAGTAGGCTTGCCCAGCACCTACACCATCCTCTCAGCTGATGATGGGCATATAAATTTTTCGAAACGAAAAATCAATTGATGCCAGGATTCGAACCCACGACCTTCGGATCGAAAGTCGAGGTGCTATACCCCTCGGCCAACACGGCTCACATCAATCTGTTAAAAATAAGTACCTCATCACACTCTTCGACGATAAGTGATGGGAAGTTGCCAATGACACCGTTCACCTCGCCGGTCCACCAGCCGTCGTCGCAGCCGTGCGCCTCGCGAGACACGATGCGGATTATCTGCACAATTTTCAACCAGTTTTAGACCAGTTACAGACCAGTTTCAGACCAGTTTCAACCAGTTTCAAACCAGTCTCAGACCAGATTACGTATTTCAGACCCTTTAGTAACAGATTAAACTTAATTTTCTGACGGGCTTCAGTTTCACACAGCCGTGCTAGTGCTACGAAAGTTCTACAGCTTCTACGAAGTGCTACGAACTTGCTACGACGGCTACGTTTGTAATAACTTATTACAAACGTAGCTAATAAGTCAGTGCAAGCGACACGTTTAATTATGAGACATTCTACGATGGTTAATACCCTTCTTTATGTGTTTTATTATAAAGACATAACAACAATTTATATTTTGTATTTTTTTTTTATCTTCTGTAAATAAATGTACAGCTATAAATTGAAATAAGTATACATACCTGCCCTTCCTCAAGATTCAGTTCATCAGACGCTGTCGCGTCATACTCATACATAGCAAAACACCATCCACACGTCGCCCGCTGAACCTTGAGCTCCCGGTCCTGACGCGGCTCCTCAGGCTTGGCTACGGGCGCGGAGATCACGGAGATCTGGTCGGGGGATTGGACCACATCCGCGTCTTCTCCTTCCACGGTATAGTCCACAGACGAGAAGGAGATTTGGGATACCAGCCCGGGCGGGCCCGTCACTGATGCCTAAATCAATGTTCTTTTGGTTGAATGTTGAATGTAAAAAACTAGAAAATAAATATTGTACGGCAGATAATTAATCAAATACACACGTACAGTTGTTCTATCGAAGGCGGGTGAGCAATACTTGTAGTTGTGTGCGTAACTGTAGGTGTAGGTAAGCGGACGATACCACCAATACTGAGCGCTCCTGAGCTTACGCACACAGACACAACATGCATATGTGCGTGCATCTACACCATAGTTTCTCAAACTTATTTTGCTTACCGCCCACTTTGAGAATATATTTTTTCTAGAGCTCCTCTTTTCACCCCCCCTCCCTCCCACTATCTTAGTTTTTCTTACTATCTGTCGCGAATTTAAAACAGCTTTTTAGAGTAAAGTGGTTATTACTTCTTTAGCTGCTAGTAAAATTAAATCTTCCCTAATAGTATGTGGTTTTTACATGTTTTAGCAATCAACAATGCGATATTTTACGAAAGTTCCGTCGTCGTCTTGCTTAGAAACTACCTTTTTTAGGCTATATTTTCGCCCCCTTTGCGCCATCTCAATGCCCCCTAATTTACCGCCCCCCTGAAAGTCTCAAACGCCCCCTTCGTTTTCGCCTACGTTGAGAACCTATGATCTACACACACAATTAAGGCCAAATCCCCTTCGTGAGATAGAACAACTGTAAAACTTTAAAACTTTTTGCGTCTCCTTTGACCACAGCTAATTTTCTGTCTCTCTCTCTCAAGGTTATATCCACGTCACCAGACGTTACCTTCCTCACCTGGTCTCCCTCGCGGTCTACGTCCAGATAGTTGTGCGGAACGTATCCCTCCTCGCCGCGGTAGTTGCGTGCGCGCAGCCAACCGTCCCCGTCCCCCTCTCCCACCACTTCCAACTGCTCGCTCTCGATTATCGACAGCTCGTCAGGGTTTTGAGCCTAGGTACATAAAACATCATTGTATTAAATGTGTTGGAGCGCTAAATTAAAAATTAAAAAAATAAATTCAATGGTATAAGCTGAGCAATTTTCTGCAAACTTGATGTGCATTTCTGTTCAGAATAAGAATAAGAATCATTTAATACTTATTGTAAATAAATAAATCTCACTATAGTCGGATTGCTCATTATACGTACTAAAATTGACGATCAAAATGTCATTTTTCATATATTTTTAGTTCGTACAATGAGCAATTCGACTATAGTAACCCACTCCGGCTTCTCGAAATCTATGTTATTCCCTGAAAATGTAGTTTTCTATTGGTCAAATAATTGTTGTTATCGGTTCAATAATTTCGGAGCCTATTCGTTGCAAACAAAAAATTTTTCTTCGTTTATAATATTACTAGATGCTGCCCGCGGCTTCGCTCGTGTGGTACCCGGATGGATAATAAGTAGCCTATGTTACTCTCCAGCCCTTCAACTTTCTCCACACAAAAAATCACGTCAATCCATCGCTCTGTTTTGACGTGAAAGCAGGACAAATAAACAAACAAATAAACACACTTCCACATTTATATTGGGTACGGATTGTAGATTACCTGGTAGGAGTAGATAGCTGTGCATTTGTAGAGCGTGGGAGGTGGGGCATCCGGCGGCAAAGAGGCGGCTCCTTCCGCCTCCCCCCAGTTCACCTGCGTGGGGTCGTCCCAGCCAGCTGTAAGCTGCTCGATGCGCTTGCGCTCCTCTTCTAGTGATGCTTCAAAAAATCACTAATTATCACCTATACTTGACCATATATTTACTTTAAGATTATTAATAAAATACTAATATGTATAATCTAATACTAATATAGTTAATTAGATGAAATGACTCTGAATATTTAAACTAAGAACTTTACTTAAACCAACTACATCCTACTAATATTATAAAGGCGAAAGTCCGTGTGTGTGTGTGTGAATGTTTGTTGCCACGTATCTCCATAACTACCTAACCGATTTTGATGAAATTTGGAATATAGATAGATAATAACCGGGAATAGGACATAGGCTTTTTATCCCGAAAAACTGCACGGTTCCCGTGGAATAAAAAAAATAGTAGTCCACGCGGGCGAAGCCGCGGGCGTCGGCTAGTATTTACATATTTTAACAAAATACTTTGGAACCATTAGAGCCATCAAAGTCGCCATAAAGAAGCTATCTGAGTCGCTGTACAGTTTTGTCGCACATGCTTTCATCGTGCATTCGTATGTCGAGCTCAGCATAAGCCTTCAGTCTGCTTTTTTTTCTAAGTTTTTGCTTTCGTGTAATCTTCTCTATCTTTAACATTTACCATCAACGTCAACGTCCTCGTCATCGTCGTCGTCGTGCTGAGACCCGGAGGTGGTGCGCTGGTGGCCCGAAGTCGAGGCTATGCCCGAGGTGGATGGTCCAGCCTCTTCGGTATTATCGCTGTCATAGAACGAATCTGAGCTCGGCTGGTCCTGTTGTTTCAAAATCAAACTCAAACTCAAATTCATTTATTCAATAAGATCACTTTGTGTATCACTTTAAAACGTCTTAAGAGCTAGGTGATTCTACTCCTGTTCCTTCGCGACCAGGACCGCGAAGAACCAGGGCAACAAACAATGTGAAAGTGAACTTGGATATAGTTACAGTTTTTCTATCTCAAGTCCGTTTGGTCTTAATTGTGTGTGTGTTCACATGCACGTTGTTTCTGTGTGCGTGGGCCGATTCTGAGCGCTCCCAAGCTAACGCACACAGAAACTACGTGCATGTGAATACACACACAATGAAGACCAAACGGACTTCGTGAGATAGAACCACTGTACGATGACTGTTTCAAAAATTTCGAAACTTAAAATTACTCTGCTCAAACATTTATTTGAAAATAGATACTTACGCCTCGCGGGCGTAGGCCGTTACAGCTGAATAGGAATTGAACTATATGCCGTCTCTTTTCATAGACTGAGAGTGACTCTTGTGTGAGTTGCAATTCCTATTGTGATTCTGATTGTGATTCCTTTTAGCCCAGCTGAAACCTCAAATCAGAGGCTTATATTGTGTTACAGTCAACAATATAGAGAACAACACTGAAGTTTGTTTGCGACCCAACACAATTTTACAAGTACAAATTAATTAATAAGTTCTGAGTGAGAATCGAACCCACGACCTATAGTGGAGAAGGCAGAGCTACTACCACCTGAGCTAAGAGGCCAGTCGATGAGTTGCAGAAGAACTTACGCTAGCCGCAGCGCCGGAGGCATCAGTCCTCACGCTCAGCAGGCTGCTGCTTCGCTGCATCGGCTCCGTCACCCCCAACTGGTCCATATCCTTCAGCCATTCCTCCACAGGAGCTCCACTAAGCTTCAAGACATCCAGTCGAGCCTCATACTTCACTTTAGAAGTCTCCGCGCGTCGCAAAGTAGCACGCAACTCGTCAATACGAGTCTCCAAATCAGGCCCGTTAGGATCATTAGAATCGACCTGCCATCAATCCAACATTACCCACGACACTTCATCTGATAAAAACACTCATTTTAACCCACAATAAACATGCAGTACGGAAAGTGCAAACAGAGGAAATGAAAAAAAGCATAAAAGCATTCCCTAACTTTTTCCACTTGAATTTTTATTAAATATGTAGATTCCACGTTTGAACCCCGGTGATTGCTATCGAGTTTAATCACGCCTATAATTTTAGTGTGCTCTTTGTGAAATATCAGCGTCAAATACTATCATAAAAACCGATTAAAAGTTTTGATAACCATTTTTCTATTTTTTTACTTTTTTATGGGTTTTTCCTATTTTTTTCTTCTTTGAAATCACCCCTATACCACCCCGAAAAAAACAAAGAAAAACATTCGAATCGGACAAGCTGTTTTTGAGTTTTAGCGAGACTAACGCACAGCACTTGATTTTTATACATATGTATGTATGAAACTTGTCTACCGCTGAGTAAGTTATAATTACTTTAGAAGTTCAGGATTAGTCAGAGCAAACAGTGGAACGAGAATCATGAAGGGGCGAAAGCTTACTTACTTATATTTATTAAACAACCTAATACACAACTACCGTGTAATAATTTTGATAGCATAATGGCTCCTCTCCACATACGCCGATGATAGACGTTGACACGTATTCACGATTGTGTAGAGGACTTATTTGCATGTATACGCCTATCATTGTCTGTATACGCCGATGACAACGCGGCAAACCGCGATTTGTCGGTTTTTGGGTACGCATCAAAGAGAATACGCCTGTTGTCTAATGATTTATTGATGATGATTATAAATTAAAGTTAAATAAATGGTGGCAGCAGCATATCAACTACACGTCCATCTTGAACGATTGCCGCTCAATAAATGATCGCGGACGATTGTGTTGGATGCTTGCACGATGAACAAGGCGTATACTTTGCCGAATACAGATGTTCACATACGCCGTTATCAAGGGCGTATGTGGAGGAAGCCATAAGGTGTAATAAGCATAACAGTGCTGGTGGAGTTAAAGAATCAAAACAAATACCCAATCAGTGCATAAAATTGTGCTGTAAAGTACACATTAAGGTACACATCTTCAAATATCAACTGGTTTTAGATATAAACACAATGACGTATGCACGAGCAAAGCCATACAAAATCAAATCTTGGTGTAAATGTGAATTTCCCGTGCGCATTAAACAAATTATTTCCATACGTTCAAAACTCATTAAGTTAAATTAAACGTTTACATTGCGTTATGTGCGTTCGACGCATTCACACAATGAATTTAAATTAGATTACAGTTTAATTGGAATTGGTAATGTTATGCAGTCGTTTGGTAAATGAAAGCCTAATATTTAATCCAGGACATGAAGTACCCACACAACCTAATTATAATTGAGCAAATTTCCGGTTTCCAATTTCCGGTATCCAGCTGTATGTTACGGTAAACATTGTCTATGTTCGGTCAATGAATATTCTTTGTAGGCACGAAACTGTAATTCTCTAAAACAATCTCCAAATTTTTTTTTTAACTGTGTTTAATAATATTTTGGAGTCTCAACCTTCGCACATAGTTTTTTTAAGTCCTATATTGTACCTCTTTATCCTTATGTACCTATATTCAAGTAGCATAAAGTGTATTTTGTGAAAAAGTGACTATTTTAAAACTTTACTAACTAAACTATGTAGTCGTACAGGTGTAAAAAAAAAGGCAATAGCTCAACTTTAATTCAATGAAAGCTCTCATACTATTGTGAATTGTGTGCTGAATCTAAATGATTAAGTGGCTAGTGCGTACACTAGCAGTGTTCAATACTCACTAATATACAGTTCACATACACAATATATATTATTTTATGGACGTTTTGTAAGTCCTACCTACAAGACCATCAGACGCTGAAATTGTTAAATTTAATTCGAAATGACCGCACACTCAAACGCCAAAACATATAGAAAACCTTATCAAATTGATATATCACCTCTATGAATTTTTAATTAATTATTTTAGACTCGATTATGAATTGTTATGATTTTAGTAACTAGAAAAATTTTGGAATAGTAAAAGCTATTTGGATGTATTCGAATGGCGTTTGAGTATTTGGCCGCGGTACAACAAACACCCAACTGTCGTGTCATAGAAGGACAGCTGTCAACATTAACAACGTCGATGAATGTAGGTACCTTCCGCTTAAATCTGACCTTCTGGCCACTCTCGCGCATGGCTTGGTAGACGTAGATCTTGCGAGAGGCGTCGCGGGCGACGGCTGTCTCTCTGATGACGCGGGTCGCCCAGCGGCGCGCCTCCTGCGCCAGGGTCTGCGCCACCGACTCGTGCTCGATGGTCACGTGCTCCACGGGGTCGTTGTCGCAGGGCTCGAACTCGTACTAAACCATCATTTAACTTACTTATTCTATTTCACAAATGGGCGGGTCACATACAGAGACTAAAGACAAACAGATGGTCTCTTATATCCACGAACTGGATTCCACGGGACACGAAAAGAAGAGTGGACGACCAATTAAAAGATGGTGCGATGACATAAAAGAAATTGCAGGTCATACGTGGCCAAGGATAGCTAAGGATAGGAAGAAATGGAAAAGCTGGAGGAGGCTTACACTACCATAGGCGGTCCTTACCGGATAACCGAGCCGGACATAATTGAGTAGATAAATTAGTAATTAATAAAGTAGTATAATAGTGTAACTTAGCTGGTAAGGAAAATAAAGCACTTTTTATTTTATTTATTATTCTTTTTCACTAATATTTTATTTAACTAACCTAACTTATTTCCCGAAGCTCAGTTATTCATATCCTTTTTCGTTAATTTCGTATAAAGTTAAATAAAATTCAAAGTACCTATGAACAGAAATCAGAAAATACCAGATTCAATTCTACTCAATATTACCTATTTATACAGGGTGAATTTTTGAGATGGGGCAGTAAGGGCAGCTACCTTAACCGTTGTAGCTAGAGGAAAACGTTCTTAGGAGACCATCCTTAATTTTTGAAAATATTTTGACCTGCATTCACAGATTTTGAAAAATATGTACAATCAGCGAGAAAATGGGGCATTTACACAAAAACTTTTTTGATGCCAATCGATCCTGTTTCATCTAAGGATAAAAAGGCTCTTTCAGACCAACTGAGGTTAGAGTACTAAAAAAGTCAGAAATCGCTAAAGTGTATTTCTGAGACAAGACAGTAAGGGCTACCTTAACCGTTGTAGCTACAGGAAAACGTTTTTAGGAGACTGCCCTTAACTTTTGACGATATTTCAACCTGCATTCACAGATTTTGAAAAAAATGTACAGTCAGCGAGAAAATGGGCAATTTACACAAAAACTTTTTTTGATGCCAGTCGATCCTGTTTCATCTAAGGATTAAAAGGCTCTTTCGGACCAACTGAGGTAAGAGTACTAGAAAAGTCAGAAATTGATAAAATGTATTTTTGAGACGGAGCAGTAAAGGCAGTTTGTTAACCGTTGTAGCTACAGGAAAACGTTCTTAGGAGACTACCCTTACTTTTGAAGATATTTCGACAAAATGATGAAAAATTATGACAAATGACAAAATGATTTCGTACGAAATGTATAATCAAAGGTATTTGCGTTTTCTGACTTTTCTAGTACTCTTGCCTCGGTTGGTCCGATAGAGTCTTTTAATCCTCAGATGAAACAGGATCGACTGGCATCAAAAAAAGTGTTTATGTAAATTGCCCATTTTCTCGCTGACTGTACATTTTTTTCAAAATCTGTGAATGCAGGTTGAAATATCGTCAAAAGTTAAGGGTAGTCTCTTAAAAACGTTTTCTTGTAGCTACAACGGTTAAGGTAGCCCTTACTGTCTTGTCTCAGATATACATTTTATCGATTTCTGACTTTTCTAGTACTCTAACCTCAGTTGGTCGGAAAGAGCCTTTTTATCCTTAGATGAAACAGGATCGATTGGCATCAAAAAAAGTTTTTGTGTAAATTGCCCATTTTCTCGCTGACTGTACATATTTTTCAAAATCTGTGAATGCAGGTCGAAATATTTTCAAAAATTAAGGATGGTCTCCTAAGAACGTTTTCCTCTAGCTACAACGGTTAAGGTAGCTGCCCTTACTGCCCCATCTCAAAAATTCACCCTGTAGATAAGAGTATTTGAATGTTAGCAAATACAATTGCGACTTCCAATAAAATTGTTTGCTTATAAAATATACTACCACGCAAGTAGCTCTGATGTCGACAGTAGGCTTTACTATTTATTTTCAAACACCTTTGAGGTTGGAAAAGAAAATCCTTATAAGTATTTTATTCGAGTCACATCTACAATTCTGTTAGAAACGAGATGTAAAAAGAGTTTTGTGATTCAGATAACATTTTTATAAAATATTTTTAGAACCTGTGTAGTTTTTTATACAAGTACCTGAGTCTTTTATTTGTACTTTGCACTAGATATTCAAGAGTACTTTTACTTTACATAGATGTTATTGATAGTGCCAATATATTATATTGTTTAATGTTTACTCAACACTGTTTACTTAGGTAGGTACTGATTTTGATTTCCTGCTATGGAATTGTGTGTTGTTGTGCATTTACATACGTAAATATTGAAATTATGTGGTTAATTAAATAACAACTAAAACTGTACACCCTAAAACATTGAGAACGCAATAGATCGAACACTATCTCTAAATTGCACCGTTTCCCCAATCCAACTTACCTATTGACACACAAGTTGCTATGGCTGGCACTAAATTTTTGTGGCACCAATTGGTAAGTATGTTCTTTCAAACAATAAAAGCATTTTCCAAATCGGTCCAGGCGTCTTCGAGTAATTGGTGAACATACATAAAAAAGCACAAAAAAAAAGATTCCTACGAATTGAGAACCTCCTTGTTTTGAAGTCGGTTAAAATGATGGTCCAAGACAAGAACATACCTGGATGTGCTGTTTCAACACTGGGTAGTACAGATACAGGCATTGCAGATTGTAGTCTCGTGTCAACTGTTGTGCCTGGTCACGGATCTTTCCGAACGAGTGCTGTGTGGCTGAACAGGTCAGCAGCTCCGTACGGCCCATCATAGTCAGGAACTCAGCCACTTTCTCGTAGACCGAAGCCTCCATATGCGCCATGCAAGTTTGCAGCTCAGTCAGGAAGTAGCGGTTCTACGTAAATAGAAAACAATATTAGACTTTTCATTGAAAACGAAAAATCTTATCATTTATGATTCCGACGGGACTTGAACGAACCTTTTCGACCCGACGAATAAGGATTCCGTGGCCGAGTTGGTAATGGCACTACGGCATCAGTGCGGGTTCGAGTCCCGTCAGAGCCGTAAAATTTGAAAAGATTTTTATTTTCAATTAATTAATACTGCTGGTTTAACACTATAAAAATTAAAAATATTAGACTTTTGACCAGACTCCGGTCAAGCTGTAGCGGTCATAGTGACCTACAGCATAAAACTGTATCCAAAGAAAAATGTGATTAATTAAAAAACAAAATCACGAATGTATCTCCAAAGCATGAAGCATTTTAAATTGACGGTCCCTAAGTATAATATCGTTCACCCATGAAGGCACTAACATTATATTATACGATTCGTGATGCAGTCTTTATGAAATACTAGCTGCTGCCCGCGGCTTCGCTCGCGTGGTAGCCGGATAAAAAGTAGCCTATGTTACTCTCCAGCCCTTCCACTATCTCTACACAAAAAATCACGTCAATCCGTCGCTCTGTTTTGACGTGAAAGCAGGACAAATAAACAAACAAATAAACACACTTTCACATTTATAATATGGGTACGGACGGATGTCAAGTGACTTATGGAAGGAAGGTAAATGCCATTGACACTTGTCTTGTCTAGCCCCTGGGAGAACAAAATCCATATTATTCGACGATTTTAGCCGGAAAAATGGTCTTTGGTATCGGTGCTTAAGGCACCATAAGTGGGCTTTGAGCTCAGGCTGAGTGCTCGAGAGACCTGCGATATTATAACGATTAAATTTTATAAAGATTACTAGCCGTGCCGGCGGTTTCATCCGCCATTTAAAAGAAATTGCCCATAACCTCCCCTAGCAATGAGCTATCAAATGCCGAAAGAATTTTTCTAATCCGAACAGTATTTCCAGAGGTTGGAGCATACAAAATACAAACTCTTCCGCTTTATTAAACTCGTATTGGTAAAGTATAAATTAGCGCGTTCTCTGTTACCCTCTACCTATCCTATGGTGTGGTCCGCCAAATGTCCGCACCACCGATAATGGTAGTTGAAGTTTTCAATGAATAATTGTCAAATTGCAGATAGTTACACCATCGACGCACACGTCGATATTACTCCATAAAGGCGAAAGAAATGACGTGTAACTCAAAAGCTGGAGCAGTATTTTGAAGACAGTCTTATACGAAAAACAACAACGGATTCTAGGCATTATCAGAGCGTATTTAAGGTTTATATCGTCAGTGGAAAGGAAGAAACGCTAAAGCGCCAAAATGCGATTTGTGGGAAATCAACTTTAAACTTGAAACTTTAAAGTTGATTTCCCACGAATCGCATTTTGGCGCTTCAGCGTTTTTTCCTTTCCACTGACGATATCAATGTTTTCAATCACATTATGTATATTCGTATGAGCTATCCCTGGTGACGGAGTTTTTAGGCCGCTTGAAGGCTTCGGTCGTGGTATAACGACTAAAAAGCCGGGATCGACAAGTTAGCGTGCCACCCGAAGCACGGAAGCGCAATTTTACCCATCAAAATAGTAACAGCTCAAACGTCGCTAACTACCTATTTACTCTGGTGCTTTAACTTCAACGATCTATCAAGAAGCTACGCCACGAGCGCTTCCAAGAAACAATGATTCTTGGAAGCGCTCGTATTTCTCTCGTGTCATGTTTCATTATAAGTTCTCGAATATCTACACACAGCGGCACAATAAACCTACGCAGACCGGACCGGCATGGCAAATGATTTCTGTATATCAACAAACATTCGACTCTTGACTATAATTTTGCTATGGTTATTGGAGAACATAGTGAACATCCCGGTCGGATATAGAAATCCGATATTATCGGACAAAGACATCTTTTGTTTTTATTATTAAGATTTTTATGTATTGAGTACAGATTGACAGTTTGATTCTAAAACTATGATAGTTGGAACTTTACAGCCTGTAAAAAAATGTTAGAGGAATTAAAAATTACAGATGGGTTTTAATGTTTGCTAGAGGTTTTGTCTATACTTACACTTGTTATCATGTATTAACGCTTTGGGTGCCACCGACATACATGGTGTAATAATTTGTAACATGTTCCTCCGCAGGGCACACGAAAGTAAACATTACCATATTTTTTCTATTTCTCTAAAAAAATTCACAGCTTTCACACATTTAATAATTGCGGTAGCGCCACAAAAAGTAAACAACGCGAGAAATTCTCGTGTCAACACAAAATATTTCGAAATATGAGTTGTAAATCCAATATTTGGCCCAACAAAATTTGTTTTACACGAAATTTCCGTTTACTCCCTGTAGATCCAGTGATCAAGATTTTCGCATCGTATCTCGTTCTTGTTCGTTTTTACCATGGACCGCTAATACATCTAATAGTTAAGTTAACAACCTTACTTTACTTATTTACTTAGCAACAAAGCAAAGCGGGCTCTTGATTGTTAATTATTCATTAATACACTTCAAAATGTTTAAAAGAAGAAACATTTTTGTATTACGAGTGAAATCTACAAAAGATTATGCTACAGAAAAATCGTATCATTTTGTTAAAATAAGATGACTATTATGAACTTATAAATAGCTTTCTTCAGAATTTAATTGAATTGCAAATGATTTAAAAAATTTATAATCAAGAACTAAAATTAAAATTCTAAAAAACCCATCTAAAGAGATCCGTAAGCTATCAAAAGCGAAGTTCGCGTCACAACCCACACAATACTCACTGGAATACACATCATACTAAAAAGCGTGCTTGTTTGCTGTGGACTGATTAAGTTAAAGAAGCCTCTTGTAATAACTTCTGCCAAGCAGAGAGACTCACAATAAACCGGAATCGATGGAGACAGATAGTTCAATAAAAACCACACAGTGACCAAGATCCCCAATATTCAGAGACTAACTAGGACAGACAGAGATTAGGAAAGATCAGTCTTAAGGTAAGCGTCCACATGTCGGTATCGTACGCTTCGGACGCATCGCACGCAACGGATCGAAACTCATATAAGTGCGTCCACCTGTCCGCATCGTACGCATCGCATTACACAGATAATCCGCTTGATGCGATCCGTCCGCTGCGTGCGACGCTTACCATTAATGGCACGTTCCCACGCTCGCGTGCAAACAGACATTCAACAAGGACATTATCTCTGTCACGTTCGGTCTCCTTGAGATGAGAGTGACAGAACTACTTCGTGTTGTCATAATCTGTCTCGCTGATTGTCTGTTTGCTCGGAGGCATGTGAACGCGGTTTAAGAGTGATTCTGCGCTCAGAACTAGGGCAACTTCGATCATGTTTATATTATGAGTTAAGCAAGGTTGGGTTATATTAAGTTTTCAGGCTCTAAGCGGCAATGAAACTAGTTAAGTATAATTCACTTAATAATAAACAATATATAATTAGTGGCTCTGTGAGCTGTAGACCTCGCGAGTCTGCCTAGCATTAGCTGCATAGCTTTAAAACTAAATAAATATGCACAATTCTCTAGTTTTTTGATGAGAAGGTGGTCCCAGGTGCTCCATCAATTCCTACCTAGTAGTTAAAGGGCCGATTCCACTTCCAAGAAATCTAAAAGAGCAATTTACTTCATTTTGAGGAACTATTCTGCTCATCACGTTGAAGATCCCCATCCGATCCTCAACAAATTTTATTAGTTAGTCTCTAACTTAAAGTTACCTTTCAAATAAAAAAAGAACCATCGATATCGGATGTCATAAGGCGGAGATATCCTTTAGCATTTTTGCCCCCTTTTGGCGGATGTACCCCCCCAATCAATATCCCCGACGATAATAAAATTCGATAAAATTATCGAACCTGCTCACAAAATTTCACGAGAATTGGTTGAGAAATGCGACCTGTAGAGGAGAACATATACAGACGTCCGACAGACGACATCCGTGCAAACGAAAGCATTTTTGTCCAAGCTGAAGCAGAGACGCTTCGCTTGCTCGGTCAATAATTCACTAATACCTACCAATAACCAAGGTCAACCTTAGTTTGGATCTTACGAGTAGACTACTCGTAATCAGTAGATACCTGATGCGCGTTTGCTGCTGCAATACTGAGGATGTAGTCGTTCCTGGCTCCGGTGGACTTCTCCTCGAGCTGATCGCGACGGGAGGAGACTTTCGCACTGTTCTTCTGCAGAGACGAGATCGATTGGAAGAAAGAGCCCTTCTTCTTCTTTATTCTGTTAGAAAAAAATTAAGTATATTGAGTGAAGTTGAATAGTATTGCCTGATAGTTTTAATTTGGCGAATGAATATATATAATGTACTTTGGCAACCGAAAATTGAGGGCCACGCTCAGAAAATTCGAAATTACCGAAATTCGAAATTATCGAACCTGCTCACACAATTTTCGAGAATTGGTATGTGAGATTAATAAAATAAAGTGTAAAATACGTAATAATAATCAAACTGGCTGCGTTAAAACCAGTATAGTATATAACTATACCAAAATTAAAACCTATAAATAAAACCAGACAGGCTGCAAATTAATTTACGAATTTCTGTACAAAATCGGTGACGCGATCATCATGCACAATTTATCTCGTAGGTATATCTTTTGTTGCTTTATCACTTTGCCTTGCAATACGATAGAATAGAGCATTCTTTAAAAAGAAATCTAATTTCATTTATATGAGCTAGTTTCAGTAAGTACCTACTTAGTAATTTATTACCTAGTAAAAGTAAAGACTACCTTGAAGATATTATGAAGTTCAAAGAAAATGTTTCCATATTTATTGAAGGACAAAATAAGACACTTCCTTTAACATTTCAAAGTGCAAAATTCACTATTGAACTCTTTTTGCCATGTTATTATATGAACATCCTTGAGTGAGCGCTAATCCACTGTAGATCACCAATGTTGAGATTCATCTACAAAATAAATACAAGGTTCCATAAAATAACTGGAAACTATTGCAAATTCTAAAAAAACACCAATCTTTTCCAAAAATGGTTCCCCAACAGTCCAACACATTCGCTCTAAGTTCATAATTATAAATAACACTTGGCCAAAACTTAATAATTGTGCAATAATTGTGGTAGGTACCTTATTTCGTTAAGAAGACGAAATGCACCTCTTTTATTTAACATGCAAAGTGCAAAATACACTAAACTCAAGTGTAGAAGCTCGCAGTGTAAATATCAGTGGAAATTTAAATGGAAGTGAATAGTGGAAGTGAATAGTATTAGATGCCGCCAGTTTCCGGAGGTAGTGGATGCGTGGCGTTTGGCGCAACCATCGCTTGAGTGCACCTCAGCGCATCACACACATCAGATTTTATATTATGAAATTTAAATCTTTATAGATCGCGCCCATACAAATTCTATGGAGGACACACAGCGAATTTAAAATACTAAATATATTTGGTGCAATCTGTCAAGATTTATATTTCATAATATATAATCCCCTGCACATTCGAACCAAGTGGGCGGCGCCTAGCTAAATTTAGCTAGTGTTACACGATTGAGTAGCCATCCTAATTGATTTTACAGACTATTGTGACTATCGAGTTGATTCAATTTCACATGTTCTATATTTACCCTATTAGGCGCAGGCCAGATAGAAGAAGCGGGGCGCAGACATTTGTCTCTTCTGCGTCCCTTTCATACAAAATGTGACGGCGCTTCGTCTCTTCTGTATGTTTTGCGGCGCGACCGACGCTTCTATACATTTTCTATGAAAGGGACGCGGAAGAGACATATGTCTGCGACACGTCCTCGTCTTACGTCTTTTCTGTATGTCCCGCGCCTATCAGCTGTCATTTTAATCACAGAACATTTAATAATACTATCTACGTAATTTTAATAAACAAGTCTTTAAAGAGTGTTTTTTCTTGTTTCTTACATCTCATTGAAAACAGATGGCAACATCATTTCAGTCTCCCTTTGTGTTATTGAAATAGTATTTGTCCCTTACATAATACTGTTTTATTAACAGCTTGCAGCGTTGGACCGAGACAATACCTATTGAAGCTACGTTGTTGCATTGTTTTCTAAATGCTCTTCTAGGAAATGGAACGTTACGTTTCATTTTCCCAGCTTTACAAACTTAGTTAGATGTGCATCTTACAGATTGTTCCAGGAAAAGCTGGAAAGAGGGGATGGAGGTCTTTACCCTGCAGTGGGACAATCTACCCGCCCACTTGAAGTGGGAAGTGGGAAGGTAAAGCAGAAGATCGAGGTGGATGGAGGAGAATTATCATAGACGGCGTTGTTGCTCATGACAACGAAGATGAATTTAGAATACGTTTGGCCGCGGCGCTTACGATAACTGCTCGCTCCGAAACACATGGAGATTTCTCATCCCTTTATCTATCAATAAATCGGAAAAAGTAATCGGCAATTATATTAATTTATTAAATGATCTATCCAATGGTCCAAAAACATAAATAACATCAACTGTAGAAGAAGATTTATCTTATTTTTAGTGGTTTTTTCGTAGATTTATTATGAAGCAAAAATGACGTTAAATAAAAATAATAAACGGCAAATCACAAGATAAATTGTTAAAGATACATGTTGGCTTTTCAGTTACTTTCCACTTACTTTATTTATCGAGGGTATAGACAGGGAAATACAGAGTTTGGCTTAGGGTAGGGCCTTAGTCTAGTACTCACTTCTCTTCAATGTCCTTGGCCTTGTCGCGGACGTCGTGGGCTGTATGCTCCTCATCAAAGTACAGTTTCTTCGTCTTGTCGACATCCATGACGGTTGTCTGGAGCTCTTTGTGAGCTGCCGCCAGGAGGTCCGTCCACTGTTAACAAAAACAGAGTTACTAATGATTCAATGTAAAACACATAGAAGATACCTATGGTAGGTAGTTAATTGATTCAGGTGTGACTTTGAGGAAGTCCATCTTCGGATTCTGAAAATGCCAAATACGTATCCTCCTCCGATGGGCGTTTTTCCATTAGCCCGGCATGGCACCGGCACCGGCACCGGCAAAATGTACGGCTCGCCTTTCCACTTACCGGCGCCGGCACAGGCCCGTCATTATGAGATTTTCATACATTTTTGCATCCCCACCACCGGCCCGGCGCCGGTGCCGGTGCCGGTGCCGGTGCCGGCTAATGGAAAAACGCCCATTCTCAGATTGCCCAATTAGATTGGCGGAGGAGTAGGTACCTACTACATATTTTGGAATTTTCTGAATCCAAACATTGGTACAGTCAGCGATGAACATTTTGAGTTTATTTTATAAATCTACTGAACCCGTGGAGTTGTAATCAAATTTTTAGCTAATATTAGATGCTTTGCCCTTTTCAGGTTTGACAATGGAAATATTTCTACCAAAACCTCGACCAAAACACATTATACATTATTTAAAACTAATTTTAACGAGGCTGCCTTTTTAAAAAGAAACTTTTTTTTTCTTTTTATTTTGGCTTCGCACGGCTTGTGCATTCAGCCAGTGTCAAGTAATTAATTAACTTCAAGTTTATAGATAAATAAGTTATATAAATACGAGTACATATTACAATACATAAATATAATATACCACCCCTCCCCTTGTGCCTCAGTAAAGATGTGGGGCTTTACTGAAACATTATCACGGACTTTTTGGGAGAACTCGAAAAGCAATGCTATCCAATTTTGTTTCACTTGCCCACACTTATGCACATTCACGAACACGGTTAATAATCCACCATTATTACACATTAACATTCGAAGAAACACAAGTTTTAGAAAATAAAACAAAAACGAAACATGACTTTCTCAAATTCCCGCCAAAAAGCCAAAAAAAAGAAACTTATAAAAAGTTTGTCCCGCCGTATCCACAGATAAAATAAGATAATAAGATATATATCCAGACATGGTCTAATCATTGTTTTCATATTCATTTCATTGTTTTCATATCTTTGTTTTCACGATGTTGAATAAAAAAAATCATCTTTAAAAAAACACATTTAGAATTTTTATTTAAAAAAACAACTTCCAAGGATCAAATGCAAACGAAACCGCGTGGTGCAGCTAGTTATTACCATTACCATTAAACATAATGCTAGTGGTTTATGCCATTAAAATGGACGCAATAATAAATATGATGTAACAGGATGCCGCGAATACCGCATAAACATCAATAAATAAGCCTAACTGTAGGTGGTTTTATTTTGTGTGGGAAAATTTAGTATATAAAAAAATTATGTATCGTATGTTGACCTAGATGGACCCCAAAACATGGGCGAATTACAAGAAAAGTAAAAAATAATGAAATAAGTAAAACATACCTACCTACTGAGGCTGCTACACAGTTCTCTAACTTTTGTAGTCTCATTGTTTTTTGTAACCAAGAATATTGTACCAAGTTCTGAATAAATAATTTTTATCTTTATCTTTACTTACCTACAAGTACCTAAAGTAAAAAATATATGATGAAACGTACTAATCACGACCGTATTCCCAAGGTGCACTAGACATTCTTTCTGATCTTTAGACATTTATGATCGCTTAATTACGTTTCAATTACGCTTTCTGGCTAAAGCAAGTTAGCTTTAGCTATTCAACCTTTCTATTATAGCTTAAGCTATTCAACACATCTATTAATAATCATACAATTTTGCATACACATTGTCAGTAGTACAGAAACGGACGTAGGTTACCTTTAATTCAGAAAAAAATACACTCTTCCCGAGAGAAAGAAAAATAACAAAATATTTATTAAACACGGGCGCGTTCGGTCCGCGCGTCGCACATGCCGTGCCCGGGAAATCGGAGGCCGTTAAAATGGCCGTTAACGCAATTCCTTTTATGAATCATGTTAATGTTTTATACTGTCACTCTCAAGTTTATGAAAAGAGACGGCATACAGGGTGGAAAAAATGAATGGGCCCTGGAGGGAAACTACTTTAAATCCATAAGATAGAATATTTTACTTATTTTTAAAGAGAAACATAATATACCTTGCTTAATTTAAATTTTCATGATTATAACTTCAAAGAACAAATACTTTCACACAAACTTCTACCCCATCTTGCATTGGCTTTGGTTTTGTATTTCAATCAAAACCCAAAAATTTAGTAACACTAGAATAGCAATGCCTGAAAGGTCAATTCCCATCGGTATATTTGGCCTTCCATACATAATTTATAGAAGGCATGTCCACACCGACAGATGGGATCCGTAGAATGACAATGCTCACGGACGCACCGCCAGACAGACCGACGACGTCAAAAGCTGTATTTATATGCATGTCAGTACAAAAGCTGTTTTATATAGAGGTAATTAAGTGCTTTGTAGCAAATTAGCTGCGGTGGACGCATTTTAAATAATTTCTTTGCATAATTCAGTGCTTTTTAGGGTTCCGTACCTTAAAAGGTAAAAAACGGAACCCTTATAAGATCACTTTCTTGTCCGTCTGTCCGTCCGTCTGTCCGTGTGTCACCATCGATTATCTCAGGAACGGGTGGAGCTAGCAAGTTGAAATTTATACCAAATACTGAGGTCTATAGTCCCTATTGTGAGTATAAAAATCAAGGTCCTGAGTCAACACTATAAAAAGATATAGGCAAATTTAGGTTTTCGTGAAAACTTGTAAGTACCAAAACTTACGTTAATTATCAACTTTTTTTATTTTTCGGAATTTTTCCTTTACCTTGCTTGTAACCAAATGACAATTCTAGGTCAACCGGAAGTACCCTAGAGATTTTGGGTCGAAAACCTAAATGGTAGTTCCCGTTGACCTAGAATCACGAAATTTGGCAAAAAGCAAGGTCTTATAGCACAAATAAAGGAAAAATTCCAAAAAATTAAAAAAGTTGAAAATTAAAGGGTGTTCCCATACATACATAGTTGACGCCAATTAAGATTGTCCTCTGAGTTGTATGGGCGCTCATACAAATAAGCGGGCTACAATAACATAATGGGTATAATGGGTAGGTACGGAACCCTCGGCGTACGAGTTTTACTCGCACTTGACCGGTTTTTATTATATTATATACCTATGTGTACACCTACACCAATATTATTTTGAGGTAAAGTTATTGCTTGCAATAGGTAACCTCTGAAACTACTCATCCGATGCCGATATTTTACCCGACTATCGTCACAAATAGTTAGGATTTTAGCTTTTGTATTTACCTATCCACCCTGTGGCTAAATACAATCGCTAAAAATAGCATAAGTAGGTACAGGGCCTGTAGCATGATATTTTTTTAGGTAGTCCTTCATTTTATATGTGCACGTTAATCTTATTTAAATACGCTTGGCTTTCAGTGGGACATGTAACTTCGTAGAGACTTTTTTCGTCTTTGTGTTTTGATAAAAACATAGAAATAACGGCTGTGGCCACGTGGTTCGACCGCATTGTTCGATCAACGGACTACCATGGTAAAATAAAATAATGAATGAATGAATAAATGAAAATACTTTATTGCACACCTTAAAACTACAAAATACAACCAATAAAAAAACTAAGAAACAATGTACAATGTGCGGCCTTAACGCTAGGAAGCGATCTCTTCCAGGCAACCTTTGGATGGAGAGGAATCTTAAATAATGAGGATTGGTCGGGTTCGGGTGCATAAAAACATACGGAAATAATAAAAACAATAATAATACATAACAAGACCAACAACTAACAATAATAACATCGAAAAAAACAAAAATTAGCTATTAACTAAGTAAGTAAATACTTAATAAACTAAGTAAGTAAATACTTAATAAACTAAGTAAGTAAATACTTAATAAACTAAGTAAGTAAATACTTAATAAACTAAATAAAAATACTAAAACACTAAGTAATTATGATAAAATAAAATAATCGACTCTATGTTATAATGCTGAGACGCACCATGTGCACAATATCGACAATATAATATGAAGTCTTCGATCATTATTGACCTGTCTATAATCTAAGTATGAAGTAAAAATAGTAAATAATCCATAGAGAACCAATGAATCAAATAATGTGGGACCTACCATAACTAAAGAGTGACCTATAATAACTACAGGGTGACCATTTCGAATAATAATCATAATTCTGAAGAAAAGAAGAAAAGTATTTTAGCATTCATCAAAATAACGAAATGTATGGAACATTATGCTCAAGAGATGATCTTATTGTCACTCAGAATCTGATAATTAAATACCAAAGTCAGATTTCAGTTTTAATAAAAAGTGTCTCATCTTTTCAGTCTTAAAAAATCGATGTAAAAAGTCCGGAATAGTCAGGCGAGTGTTGGTAAAAGCTTTGAAAAGCTTAGGGTAATATGGGTGTTCCGCCTTCGCTGTGGCGCCTCTGAGCCAAGATCAACAACGCTCAACAGATGACTGCGCTGCATAATCCTTCAAGGCTAGGGTTTTAATTTTGAATTTCCCTTTACTTTTATTTTTTTACTATCTTACTTCTGAATTCAAAAAGTGCAAAATATGGACATGCGCTTAATTTATATTCATAAAGTAAGTTCGTATGAGAAAGTGGCCAACTCTGGTGACGGAGTTTTTAGGCCGCCTAAAGGCCTCCATCATGGCTTAACGACTTAAAAGCCGGGACCGACAATTTAACGTGCCCTCCGAAGCACGAAAGCGCTCTGATGTTAATTCCACTTTCAGTCACCCATCCAAAGTGTGACCGCGCACAACGTTGCTTAACTTCAACGATCAATCAAGAATGTATAAGCAAGCTACGCCACGAGCGCTTCATTTATAAACTATCTTATTGCTTCGAAATTATGCGAACTTCATTATTTTTTTAGGTTATTTAGGTAGGTACTTACCTTTTAATACGATTGATACGAAATGTTTTTGCGTGGTGAAAATACTGAATCGCCATCGCAGACAGAAGTGCACGTCGTTAGCAGCGTAGCTCGTACACCTTGCAACTAATTTGCTTTTCTTAAAAATGACATTGATATTCATTTGTTTGCGATAAAGTTGAAAGTCATTTTCATTTCCAAATGACTTTACCTCAATCGTTTTTGTAATTTTCGAACGGAAAATTTACGTTTTCCGAAACGCATTCTTTTTCTGGTTTTACTATAAGTGATTTACTCGAATTTGACGTCAAAGTCCACAAACCAAAGAGCGTCAAAAATGTCGGGCGTAAAATCTGTTTGTATTTTTATATTTCTTATTAAAAAAATCACATGAATGTTATTGTAAAAATAACACATAATTAAGGATTAAACGAACTTACCTGTTGAGTGAAGTTCTATCCTAATTATACTAGCGCCCAGTCCGAATAGATTAGTTGTTTTCTTAGTTATATTACTACTTGTAGTATCGCATAGTTACTACCACTCTGCACTAAGTTGAGAATTCAGACTTTTTTTTTTTTTTTTTTTGTGGGTACCTGTCTACCCCGCTCGGTAATCGGCCATCTTTCTTCATATAGTTAGGAGTTAATAATCTCAAACAATTTTATTGATGTTTTCCCTAATTAAGCAATATTGAGGGATAAGTGTGTGTTTCACGCGCGTTGGGCGGGCGGGACACACTAATCTATTCGGACTGGGCGCTAGTATAATTAGGATAGAACTTCACTCAACAGGTAAGTTCGTTTAATCCTTAATTATACTGCGCTTCCAGTCCTCTAGATTAGTTGTTTTCTTAGTTATATTACTACTTGTAGACTTTGAGAGTCATTAGGGAAAACAATCAACAAACTTGTCAGTTTCTGAAAACTTAAGAAGTAGGTTTTTTGAAAACTTAGAGGTAAGTGTTCATTATAAACCGTAACTAAACATTTCATGTTCAACAGAAGATCTTAAGATCTTGCAAATCCTTGTTTAAAATTTAGATCACTAGATTTACTTAATTAAGTACCTACTTAATCATGTAGGTAGTTATTGTGATATTAATCAAACACCGAATAAGTCAGATCTATAGTATCATGGTCAACTATATAGAATATAAACATAGTATATGTATTTAAAGAAACGAGTAAAGGTAATGGACCGCTTGTACCAGCCAGCCGGCTGTGTAACGGACGGTATTAATGTTCACACCGACTAAGTGAGCTCGTGAGATGGCAACTGTGCTGTAAGCGTTAATAGTGTGGAATAATATAAGACTTTCTAAATCAACTTGAAGCGATAAATTATATTGAATTGAATTGATCTGAAATTAATTTTGTTCAGGCAGTAGGTAGGCCTTTTATTCAAGAAAGGTAGGGGTGATACTGGTTGCTTATTATGACCTAGTCTTGAGGTTTTAATTTTGTATGAAATTTTAATTATTAATATTTAATCTCATAAATTCTTATTGTTTTTTAGACAATGTTATGATCTCAATGTGCTCGAGAGCTAGTAACATAGTGACATTTATTTAGTTTCACCAACAAATTTATTATTAAGCAACGAACCCGTTACGAACGAACGAACGGTCTAGAATGAAGTTATCTTGGAAAGAATACACATTTAGACAAAATTTTCAAATGATTGTCATTGTGGTCCTAAAATTAAGGACATGACCGATCACGAGTTTAATAATAAGTTTCATAGTAAAAACCCTCGTTAAAAAGATGTATCATAAAATAAATTGCCTACTTGAAGTAGGTACAGAAATGTCATAAAAATCAATTACTTAGGTAACTTAGTTTAACAGTATAATATAATCATCAAATACAAGTATCTTGTGTCATATTATTTCGTCGAAATGTCTGCTAATTATGCGTATAATATTATGTCTAACGCTGAGTTTTGAATACTGCGCCAGGAATTGAGTTGCATATCCGGAAACCGGAGTACGATAATAATGCATGCAATTTTTCAGTTTCTGTAATGAGACGGGATTTAAAAACCGGATACTACAGTTGTGTAGGCCAGTATGGTCCTACCATGATGTTCCTAGTTTTGTTTGTCATAATTTTTGCAAGCGTTTCTAGAATAGTAGAAGAAAGGAAGGAAAGGCATAAAATTTCTACTTTGTCCAAGAGATGGTAAATGAAGCTACAGTCAGTGCTTCAGAATCACTTTGCCAAGACCTATTGGTAGTAGTATACTCAATCTTTGATTGATAAATTATTAAAAAACTAAAGTGCAAACTGTCAATATAAAAATCAAAAGATAAGTCAAAGTTTCAAAGGCCGTATCACTTAACTCTGATAAGCTGATTCTATGTCAGGATGACATACTTAATCTAATTACTTGAGACAAAATTGTCAAAAAAGTTATCACAAATTGATGAAAATGTAACACGCAAAAACACATAACTTCTACTTTAGCACCAATACCAAAATTAAATTTTATAATTTGTGCGAAACGTGGATATTGAATACTTTCCAGTCTTAGACATTACTTAACACCCGGGACTTTCCAGTCTATTGAATTGTTGTAGGTATGCGAATTGCGGCAGTGTTGTCGATTCGTACAAGTATCTGGAAGTCAGATAATGTTACGAGCAAAAAACTTTTAAGAGCTTTGAATACAGCAAGTAGCTCAAGATACCTAATTAATAAAATAATAATTAATTAATTATAATTAATGAGATTTTTCTGTTTCATTATTGACCACTACCGCTCGCAGTACAGCCGTTCTAGGAAACTCCCACACCCCATAGTTGAGGCGTCAGAGAGAGACAGAGAAAATTCAGCGCCTTCTAAATTGATGTAACATCTCTATTAATATGCTACCAATTGATATCAGGCTGAGGGGACTGAGGAAATCACATAGGTAAATAACATAGGTACTCAACCTATTTTAATATCCGTCTTTAAAATTAAGAGTTGACTCTTTCCATTTCTTAATGTGTAACCAGCCGTACCTATTCAACGACAGGGCAGGCTAACACTAAAGTCACTTATTTTTTAAATCTTCAAAAATCTTTGAAAAAATTTTTTATTTCTTTGACTCCTGGTGAATTTTTGTAATAAAAAAATTTTGAGATGAAGAGCTGCCATTCAGTAACGAAGCTAAATAATAAATAAAAGCTAAATAAGTACTTTAGTACCTAAGCTTAAAATGGTCAATTTATTAAAATTTATCACTACTGGCTGAGTGCGTGAAAAAATTATTTCATACCTATTTATCCTTAATAGGATAGGTAGTGCGAAAGTTTGTTGTACGAGACAATTTATTTTTATATGAATGGTGTCGAGGTACTCAGCTGTAGGTATCCAGTATCAGCGTTGCTGCGACGACGTCCGGAATGAGTGCGCGTGCCTCGATGGCGGCGGAGGAGGCAGGGCGCGGAGGCGCACAGGGGTTCGCTGCGAGGAACGCAGTTGGGGCGACCGACGACGACGCGACGTGGCGCGCCGTCCGGCAAACTGTATGCCTACTAGGCAGTGCGGTTTAAAAACTTGACACGTCGGTCTGTGGTTTGGATTGGACCTCTTCAAAAATATATTTCCGTTAAATATAAAATGTGCAAATAATAATTTGGTCAAATAAAATTATGTGAAATACAAATTTTGTGTTAAATAAAAATTAGGTCAAATTAAATTATGTCAAGTAACAATTAGGTCAAATGAAATTAAGTTAATAAAAAATTAGGTCAAATGAAATTATGTTAAATAAAAATTAGGTCAAATGAAATAATGTCAAATAACAATCAAGTCAAATGAAATTAAGTTAATAAAAATTAGGACAAATGAAATTATGTCAAATAATAATTTTATGGCATATGAAACTATTTCAACTGTTGTATTCATTGAACGTTAGGTTAAATGATGATTAGGTGAAATCTTCTTCTTCTTCTTCTTCTTCGTAATTTAGGTGAAATGTTGTTTAGTAAATGATTTGCACTTGGCTTAGGCCTGTGTTCGTCATTAAACTGACTCAAATGAGTCAAGTAGATGAGTATCAAAAAACCAATAAAAATATTGTTTTAGTTGAAACATACTTTTTTAAAACAATTTGATTTGATTTTGTATCACAGACGTGTCTGTCAGAAATCCCACCGTAAACAGATGTAATTAACCATCGGTGCGTTATTGAAAATAAACTGATGATGATAGAGAAGTCACCAACTTTTATAGTGTCATGTAATAATTTACAAAACACTACCTACTTAGATACCTACTTATAGGTAGGTAAATATTTTATTATCCTTAGTGGATGTTCAGACTAGTTATGATAATGATGATGCTGATCTCATTCTAAAACAGAATGTATCTTTGTATAGTGGAAGACTACCTACTTTAGTCTAGGTAGGTAGGTATATATTTTTCTCCAGTAGAAAACACGCCAACTGTAGGTCGATGCAGCGAGACAGCGCCAATGACTGCATTTACACAGAATACATCGATACGTAAAAATCGCAAGATAAATCCTGTACTTACCTACTTATAATTTTTTAATTTTTACAGTGGAAAACCACACTTTGGTATTATTTCATTTTAAAAGGAACAATCTTATCAAAATTTTCAATTCCGACGGGATTCGAACCCGCAACGATACAAGCGATCCTCCTTAAGCAGGAGTGCCTTTACCAATTCTGTGATTGTTAATAAAAGGTTAGGTTGCAGTTACCAGCGGAAAGAACGCCAACCGTAAGTCCATGCGGCGAAACAGCCCCCATTACTGCTCCGAAAGGTAAATACCTGTTCCACTGCCTGTAGTCCAAATAGGCTGATGATTGTTTGTAAAAAGTTATGTTGCAGTCCCCAGGGGAAAGAACGTCAACCGTAAGTTTATGCGGCGAAAACAGCTCAGATCTACGTGATGTATAAACCATCTCAGTATGTAGGTACTTAGGTAATTTGCTTCTTAGTAAAAAATTGCACGTAAATACATGTAGGTATAATTTGATAACGAATGTTATCTGTTCATAAAAGGTTAGGTTACGATCCCCAGCGGAAAGAACGCCAACCGTGTATCTATGCGGCGAGGTAGCCCCAATGGCAGCTCAGATTGCATTTATTTCTATGCGGCGAGGTAGCCCTAATGGCAGCTCAGATTGCATTTATTACATTACGTAAACACGTAAAAAATTATAGGTAGGTATGTCTACTGGCAGCTCAGATTGCATTTATTACATTACGTAAACACGTAAAAAATTATAGGTAGGTAATCACCTGTACCGCTGGCACCGCTATCCTCACAATGTCGTGATTTGTGATTTGGTAAAAATCAGGTCCAATGTACCCGACGTCGTCACATCGACGTAGTTTCCCATCCTTGATCCTTAGAAAATTCCTTGGAGCACAACACAGTTAACACTTCATTTTTTAAATAAAACGTAAAATAAAAAACACTTTCGAAAATATACGCGAAAATAACGAGCGAGAAGTGCGAGTGGCTTGAGCACTATAATGCGAATGAAGAAAGATGGCCGATTACCGAGCGGGGTAGACAGGTACCCACAAAAAAAAAAAAAAAAAGTCTGAATTCTCAACTTAGTGCAGAGTGGTAGTAACTATGCGATACTACAAGTAGTAATATAACTAAGAAAACAACTAATCTAGAGGACTGGAAGCGCAGTATAACGTTATTTAAAACACGAAGAGGGTCCCAAACCCATGAAATGTATTTTAGTCTAAGTTACAGAAATAAAATATTTGTATTTGTATTTGATGGGAACAAGTGACATACCTTCTTGGCGACGTTCAGTTTGTGCTGGCGCAGGAACTTGGACTCGTCCGCGATCTGCTGCTGGAAGACCTCGACGGCGGCTAAACGCGCGCGCGCCAACTTCTCGTTCTCCTCTAGCACGGTCCTCCAGACATTCCACATGTTCCTGGGAAAAATATCATGTTATATATATCTATCTAAGCAGCCTAGTGCGCGGCCACTTTTGAGATGGGTGACCGCAAGCGGTATTACGAGCTGAGCGCTTCCGTGCTTCGGAGGGCACGTTAAACGTCGGTCCCGGCTTTTAAGTCGTTAATCAATGATGGAGGCCTTTAGGCGGCCTAAAAACTCCGTCACCAGAGTTGGCCACTTGCTCATACGAACTTACTTACTTTTAGCAGCCTGTAACACCCACTGCTGGGTAAAGGCCTCTTCTCTATTGTACGGCGTCTTGTTAGCGATACATTAGATTGTTAAAATGATAACACTAAGATCAGTAGAAAATTGTCTATTTTCCGAATAAACTTAGGTTAAATGATATTGATGATGATGAGCACGCGCGCCCTTGATGGCTGATTGCGAACTGATTATTTGTTGTAAAATAAAATAAATTAAACGCGGAAAGTGGGTCGCATGCGCGACGCCTTTCTGCTGACCTAGGAAGATGCACGGTGACTTGTACCGTACATCTATATCATGCCTGGCGGTTTTGTGCCAGCCGTATCCATTGCTCTCCTACCGCCCTCACAATGTCGTCTGACCATCGGGCAGGGGGTCTGCGTGGCACCTAGAGTTAGAGTCACCTGAGTTGACTCCAAGTTTTCAAAATGTGAAGATTTTCAAAATCGTGGTCAATACGTCGATATCATGAAGTTTCGCGACAATACGTCACGAATCTTTACGCGACAATATGCTCGTGGCATTTGTGATTTGGCATTAATAAAGCTACTACTGTGCTTCATAGATTAAGAATCGTCATCGTACTACATTATGCTGTGCTTAATACGAACTTACATTTTATTGGTAGGTTTGTTTTACGTCATTGGAATAAAGACGATTTTTAACTGTGCGTATCGAGTTCAAAACGTTCTCTGACGTCACATTCAATCGCGTTGCGTTTCAAGTATTTCGAAATTCCTACTATTTTTGCAAATTTTTAATAATTATTTCTAAGCGAAAATTAAATGATACTTATAAAAAAAATTACACATTGGTTACACAAAAAAATGTTGAACCCGCTTTTGAATCAGACTCATTTCCCTATTGTGACCGTTGCTATCTTCAACGATCTATCAAGAAAGTCTTAGCAAGTTAGGCCACGGGTGCTAAAAAGATAATGAACCAGACTTACCATTTGTCTTCCGAGCCGTCGACCTTGATGTCCGGAATGTTAGGTATCTTCTTGTTTAGATACGCGGACGAGATCTTCAGTAACGCCTGGGAACAAACACGTTTTACTTAATTGATTTGTTTATTTACACATAGCGTATAACATTACCGTCACCAAACCGTTCGAATCTATCCATACAAGTGTTTCGTTGTTTGTCCTGCTTTCACGTCAAAACAGAGAGAGGGATTGACGTGATTTTTTGTGTAGAGATTGTTGGAGGGCTGGAGAGTGACCTAGGCTTTTTATCCCGAAAAAATGCATGTTTCCCGGCGGATAAAAAAGTAGTAGTCCACGCGGGCATCCGCTAGTTTTGTATAATCACAACGATTACCTTCACCATTTTTATACGTTTTTACGTTAACTTCACTATTTTTATATGTTGTAGTAAGTAACTGGTTCCACTTCACGTTGTTGATTTTTCGCGCGCATCAGAAAGCGGGGTTTCAACGGGTTTTCAATAGCTAGCTGCTACGGGACTGGCCTAGTGACCTAACGCTAAGCCCCTGATATTGCGCGCAGACACACAAATATATTTCTAGTTTTCTCTCTAAAGACACCTGATTTTTTAATAGTTATAGCCGCGGCTGGCAAAAATTAATTAAAATTTTGTAGGTCAGTTCCAAATACATAAGTAGAATTATTTACTCGTGGGCTCGTCCGCTTTAGGGAATATTTGCGTCGTATATAAGTAGTTTCGGCACAATTTTAGAACCCAATTTTTTTTCTGAGTGGATCATTTGCGGGAAATACTTATAGTCGTATTGCTCATTATACGGACTAAAAACATATCAAAATTAAAGGAAAAATGTCATTTTTTCCTTCAATTTTAGTCCGTAGAATGAGCAATCCGACCACAAATCTAAAAGTGAGAGCAGGAGTATTCTGAGAAATGAAAGGAATCTTAATACCCCAGGGCCTGAGGGATCTTGTTGAATGTGTTACCCCTGTTGTGCTGATCCTATAGTAGTAGGTACCTAAAAAGGTATTTTAGATTAGGGAAACAAGCGTTTTCGACCAAAGAGAATGTCGAAACATCCCCGGACTTACGCCGTGACAATACTGTCAGATTGTCGGAGCTGCACCCCGATTCAAACTTCCGAATTAGCATCCGACTCGATGATTTCAGTCGGAAAGTAGACGTTTTAACAGTGAAAAAACCTCTGCGGACCCACCATACCCCCATCACTACGAATTTTGAATGCATTCCAAAAAGGTCTGAATCGCACCATTGCCCGATTCACAAGCCTCCATTTTATTCTATTTATTTATAAATTAATGATTCCCATTTTAATGATTCTCCGAATTAATCAAAACAATTTATCGGTAAATAAACAGTAGATATGTTAATACTCTGTCCCGTTATAATTTTCAGTCATCATCTGAAGCATTCCCACCCACTGTTGGGTATAGGCCTTCTCTTTACTACGCCATTCTCTCCAATCACTTGCGATTCTTATCCCCTAATTGAATAAGTCTTAATCCCGACCACGCTTACAATTTCATTCGACCATCGGGCGGATGGTCTGCGTCTTGGCCGTGGAGCGTCCAGAGGCTACTATTCAATTATCGCCTGTCCCACCTACCATCGTCTTTTCCAAGTGTCCCGCCCAACTCTACTTTAGTCTCTCGATCCGCACATCCACGTCCACGACATTTGTAAGAAAAAAATCTACTTTGAAAGACTATAAAACTCTCGAAAAGTTTAAATGTATAACAAAACGAAGCGACGCGTGATCCCAAGTCTGGCACTTTTTTGGCTCAACATATCAGCATTGCCATCCAGCGCGGTAATGCTGCCAATGTCTTGGGCACGCTTCCGTCTGGCAGTGGCTTGGATCAGTTGAGCTACCTATAGATCGTTTCCAACGATCCTTAGGTAGCTCAACTGGTTCTTTTTGTATTTTATACTTTTATGTAAATATGTAGGTACCTAGTAGTTTAGTTTCTGTAAATAAATGTTTATTAAAAATTATAACAAAACCATGTTAAATTGTTTACCTCAGAATAAGACTTCTCGATGGCGCTACGCTTGATGACGTAGGAGCGCAAATCTTCAAGCAAATCGCACTCATGCTGGTTTTTTGCGTTGAGCTTGGCAATCTGCTCGCTGTGCAGGTTTTTCAAAAATTTGGTGTAGTTACTCTGAAACAATTAAAAAACATTGTTCTAAAAGGTTGTTTGTGAAGTAAAATACAGGCAGAGGCAAAATATGTATTGTACCTACATGTATATTTTAGTTCTGAAAATAAGTAATTTTGGATGTTAACAGATTCTTTTTATATGTTTTAACTAAACTCTGATATTTTTTATGTTTTTTTTTTAATATTTAATTTTTACAATAACTTAAAACTACCTAAAGTTTGTTGTTATGTTCAATGCCAAGTTAAGAATTTTAATAAATCATCAATATTTGTGCAGTAAATTATGACATGTTCACATAAATAGAGCAAGTTAGTTTGTGGTTACGAAAATCGGGAAAAACTCAGCGAGCGTAAGTAAATAGAACAGAGAAAACTGACTCGCCGTTACCATGTCCAAAATTTGAGTGTACACAAACATATTTGCAGTAGCTTTTCCAGTCAATAAAAAAATTATTCGGACTATTGCAACTACAAAATTTTTGGGAAATCACAAATATCGTTTTTTTGTGTTTGTGCTGTGATCTTGTCTTGCCTTTCATATTGAACCTACTCGTAGTTTTGCCAACAAGAACCAACCCACATTAGCAGCGCGAATTACACTTCTCGGAATACATCCGATTCGATCATTTTCTTCGTAAAGTTGTCGTTTTTTCAGCAAAGAAACGTCACTTTCCGAATTTTGAATACATTCAGAATTTTGAATACTACATGTATTCCGAATTTGTATTGGTACCTAGGTAGGTAATATATATAATAAGTATATGAAATGAAAAAATGGCATGCTCGTACAATACCATTTGGTTTGCTCACAACAATTTTTACTGAGTTATTTCACGGAATCAAAGCTTTGCTCGAAATTTATAGTTTTGACATAGTTCGAGGACGATGGCGAGACGCCAGATAGGCTTAGTGTTGTCGAAAAATATCAACAGTAAGCTCACCGCCTTACGGAAACAAATAATGACTTCTTGATGAAACACTACTTGACTCAGCGAACTTCTTCGGACACCGGACAGAATTCGAAATATCATCAAAAAACCGTCCAATGCAATGCAATATGTACTTATGTGAAAGTTAATTTTCTTCATATATTTTTTTTTTTTTTTGCTTATTTTCATAACGTTTTAATAATCATTCTATTATTCAGGGCGGATACAAAGTCCAGCCTTTCTTGAGTTATAAATGGTGTAAATAAGCTGTTGTTTTATGTGTTATAAGATTATTTGGACTACCAACCCTACATGTAAATTGAGAATGTTTTTTTTCAAAAACATTTTGGGTAGTGAAGAGCATTTTTCTATATAGGGATCCATTTGCGAAATATAAGTGTCATGTGTGTATTTCAATTGTCCTGAAGCGGTTTCTAAAGAAACTGTATCGACCGATGCCTCGCGAGGCAGCCTCGTAGTGGTGGTTTTAAATTCCAAAATATATATTGGAATACGGATATAAGTATTATTAAGATAAAATATATCCGTATTCGAAGATAATCGGAAAATCTTTTAGTTGAAACGATTTAAATGTACTCGAGGTACCTACATCACTAGCTTAGGCCTTTGACCTGCTAATGGCATACAACTAGGCATTGTGAAAAAGCATCGACCACGTTACCCTAAAAAATTGTTGGTTTAGAGGTTTTTTGGAGGTAGGTACCCTACAAAGTAGTTTATGTATCTATTTATTATGTTTTAAATAAATACACTGCCATATCGCACCTCCAGAATAGAAGTGACTCAATTCAAAAAATTGGGAAAATGACTTGAATATGTAGAAAGACTCAGAAAAAAACCTCTTATCTACTAGTTTTTCAAAAACTCCTACTTTTTGGTTAGAACGTGAAAAACATGATAGCTATCATGACGCAGCTGCGTCTCTTTCATTTCGGTAGTTTCTCCTCCCTCTCCCGCGGAAAACGGCCGTTTATCGCATTTCCCAAAAAACATTATTTTTGAATTAAGTCACTTCTGTTCTGGAGGTGCGATATATTTATTAAAAAATATTATTGTTGAACAGTTTTCTGTTTTTAAACTGAAAAATCTTATCAAAATTTTTAATTCCGACGGGATTCGAACCCGCAATGATACAAGCGATTTTCTGTTTTCTGTTTTTTTCTTCTGCTTTTTTTTTGGGTGGAGTGAAGGATCTTGACGATTTCGAGAGAGAAACGGTGGAAAGTCTCGAAGGGCGTTTCTTTCCGCTCAACTAAATTGCTCGATTAGTTGAGCAGCAGGACATATTTTGCATTACCGGCTCAACTATTTTTTTGCTGAACTTAGGAAAAGTAACTTAGTACTTTTTATAAAAAAAATCGCTCGTGGCGTAGCTTGCTTGGAAGTTCTTGATTGATCTTGAAGTTAGCAGCGCTGTGCGCGGTCACTTTCAGGATGGGTGACCGCAAGTGGTTTTACGAGCTGAGCGCTTCCGTGCTTAGGAGGGCACGTTAATTGTCGGTCCCGGCTTTTAAGTCGTTAAGCCATGACGGAGGCCTTTAGGCGGCCTAAAAACTCCGTCACCAGAGTTGGCCACTTGCTCATACGAAAGAAGAAGTATAAAAAAATCAGTATATTAGAAGAGCGACATAGAACCAACAATGTGCTCTAAATATAACTTTTCCGTGTTGAAATGTTACCTAGTTATTTCGGAACCTTTTTAATAATTCAATTGAGTGAGGTAATTAAGGAAGTTACTCGTGCTAAAACTTTTGAACGCGTCGATAACTTTAAGCACATCATTAGCGAACCAAACATTCGGTGTATACCTACGTGGGCGTGGGAGTAATGGAAGTTTTGATTTTGTTTTTAATTTTTTTTTATTTAATTAATTAATTAATTATAATAATAAACTTTATTTCAGGCAACATTAGAATAAGTTGCAAGATGTTATTTTACTTAGTATACGGCCTACAGAAATAAATACCTTAAAACTAACATACATATTTTATAGATAGGTAGGTACACTAATTGTCACGTACTATCTGTACGCACTAACGGGGTGTCTCACGGAATCGCCTGTATAAAACACCCTTCGGCCAAAACTACTTTATTTTGTGACTACTCGCGAAGTATGCTTAGTTGAAAATGCTCTCGTAATAAACGCTCACAAACCTTTGCTGAGCGAATGCTACCGGTACCGGTACTAGGTGAGTATGTCATTTTCGCTTCTAGTACACAGGCCACGATACCGACAGCAAATAAGAGAAAAAACGGTACCTAAGCTGTATGTCCGCGTTTTATACATAATGCTACGTTTACATTTAATTACTAGCAGCGCCCTCGCGGTGTTGGCCCCCGTAGTGATGGTATATGGTGAGGATGATGATGATGATGAAAAGGAGCCTATAACTTTCCTCAAGAGTTTAACTATCAAATGCAGAAATATATTTTCAAATCCGAATGGTAGTTCCTAAGATTAGCGCTTTCAAACAAACAAACTCTTCCGCTTTATAAATTGGTATAGCAAGATGAGATAGTTGCATCCTTGTCAGTACTGATGCGCAGGTGAACTTTGAAATTGTTTTTACACCGACCGACGCAGACAATTTGTTTGCAAAAAGTGCAGCTTCCGCAGATGTTTACCGCAATAGTTTCGCAGTGATTTCTGCCGTATACGAACAGTGTACTACTTATAGAGGCGTTTGCCTTGCCAAACGTCACTCCAATATGAATCAAGCAGTCAGGTAAAGCCTTTCAAGCAGTATTAAAATAGCTTGGACGAAATAAAATAGGAAACAAGCTCTTTCTTATATTTTATAACGTCAACCATTCAAGTATCATTGCCGCTGCGTTTTGTTTCGTTCTCCAAAATGACAGTAATTTGCAAAACCTCATTGGTAATTTGTTTGAAAACGTCATCACAACAGAGTAACTTATCCTCATTGGTAATGGTGGTGGTGTCTACTAATGAGTAGACAGAGAAATAAAACGAAATAGTTGACGTTTGCTTTGGTTGATAAAAAGTTTTTTAGTAGAATCGAGGGGCTGAAAGAGAATGCTGTAAAGCGGTCACAGCGGGCGATGAACCTAGCTGGGACATTTTATCACACTAGATACTGAATCCTGATTCCTGTTCCATAGTTGCTTTAAGTACGAGTATGTATATAATAATTAAATGGATTATTTGAGACAACTTTCTAACTTTTATAAGCTTTTTATCTTGCTATGTTTATTCGTGGTGGAATCTTGAACTGAATTTTAAACCGGTTAGCCTCAACCGATTGAACTGTAAGAAAGGGACACATAAAGATTCTCTGTATCATTATTTTATGGTAACAGCGAATTACAGCGAACATATATTATATATTACCTATGGTAACAGCGAGTAAGTGTGCCAAATTTCAGCTCAATCGGACACTGGAAATTGGGTCAAATTTAACTTGCAAGATATGATGTATCCTCCGACACCCCTGTTCAGTCACACATTATTATATCAGGGTATCTGTGTCAGTGAAGTCTGTTTCGGTGGTTGATATGGCTCAAAATGTCGTCCGCATGGATAAAAACGCGTCAGCAGTGCGATTCAGACTTCCGAATTTTCCGAAAATGCATCAGATTCGATGATTCTCTCCAGAAAGTTGACGTTTATTCAACGAAGAAACGTCACTTTCCGAATTCGGAATAGGTACATTCCGAGAAGGTGTGAATCGCACTGCAGGACAGCGGACAGGCCGCGCCTGACACGGACCTGTATGACTAGCGTTGGGTATGACATGATTTTAGATTGACTTTTGTCAGAGTAGGCTCATTTTCGGCTCCGGCTCAGTTTCATGAGCCGGTACCGTGAGCCGGTTCGTTTGAGCCGGTCATTTTCAGTTGACTTTTCATTATTTTGGCGAACTACTCACTCATTCTCATATGACATTCTGTCCGATCAGTTCAAAATTCTTTCTTGTCATTGTCAAGCGCGGTGTGATTGAAGATTGAATGAAGTTTGAGGAAAGAGTAACGTCAATTTTGTCATCAGTATTGTGTACGGTCACATAACATGAATTGAAGCATGACATTTTTAGAAAATGAGCCGATCACACAAAGTTGAATTTTGTACGGGACAAACGAGCCGCGTCAGTCACGTCATATTCAACACTATGTATGACCAAGATCGTACAAATCGTATGTAACCGATTTTTTCCCCGTCCCTGACGAAACAAAGCGCGAAACCGAAAATGTGATTAAGAATATTGAAACTAGTGGGTAAGCGCGTAGCGCAAAAACTTGTTTTTCTAAATGCTTTTAAAGATATTTCGAATCTTTAGAATAAGTTTAGTTTAACTTTACTTTTGTAAAACTTTTCTTTAGAAACTTCAAGGAATTGTACCACTATCTTCGAGTAAGGTCCCAAGTTTAGATACTGTCAGATAGATACTATTTCTTACTGTAAGAAATTGAGAGAAAGTAAGAGTTTGTGGTACCACGAAGCGCTCGTGTAGCTTGCATGGATGTTCTGAGCGGTCACAATTAGGACGGGTGACCGCGAATGGCATCAATAGCTGGGGGGTTACTCCCAAAGCTAGAAACGATATATTTGACTTAAGGTAAAAGTACCATATTCCGGGATAGTACATTATGCCGTGGCATTTTGATTTTTGGCGCAAAATAAGAAAACAGTCAGGAAAATCATGATTTTATACAATACCACATAAACTACGGTTTGAATACAACCAAAATAACACGATTTTAAAATAAAAATAATAGTTCTAATATCCGTTTCGAGCTTCCAAACGCGCCAGTCGCGACCACACTGCAGACTCGTACGACCCTGTTGTCAGTGAGCATAAGGTGACAGTGCGATTTTCTTAAGGATATAATGTGATACTGGTAAGTTTATTTGATAAAAAATTGTGAAATTATTGATTAGTAGTTATCAACAGATGGTTTAATATCTGATTCGGAGGATATGAAGCATTATTTTTAGAGAAATTAACTATTTTATGATTCCCGCAATTATGTTCATACAATATGAGGCGGTGAACATAATTGCGGGAGTATCATGCAATAAGGGAAAGTAGGTCCCAAGTGTTTTTGTGTTTTATATCTAACTGGGGTTAAATTAATTGATTCCTTTAATGCAATTAAATTGAGCAATGACCGCAGATTATCGTGAGGTAATTACGGGATATGTTTTTCTTTAATTTTACCTCATAAAGAAGTTTAATTTAAACCATTTTTTTGACTCCCGTAATAAAGCACACGAGATATTTACTCATGTCCTTTATTCCGGTATACCCGGAGTGTATACTACTAGTAGTAAGTAAGGAGAGAAGAAGAAACATTTTCCATGTTTTCTTTTGCAAATAATAAAAAATAAGTGGGGGGAGGGGATAACAGTGAGCTGATCTGATGATGGAGTCGGGAGCTGTAAAACAGAACTCCTCATTAAAAAGGCCGATTGAGTTTAAACACGGCATAGGTATCTATCTGGCAAGTTCTGACTAAATTATCTAAATGTAGGTAGGTACCTAGGTATAAGATTGTTTTTAAGTAGGTATTTTTATTTGAATAGGTAGGTACCTACCAATTATAATTATTTATTTTAATCCAGAAGTATATTAATAAAGGCACCTACATTTTTTTGCCTCAAAGTAGCTAAATAACGTATGCTTCGAAGATATCCCGGAATTACGTACAACGATTCCCGGGATTAGGTCAGGAGCCAAATTTTATCACGGAATTATGGACAAACTCGAGGTTCCGTAAAATACCAATAATTTCTATAAATGAAAGGTTACAATGCAAAATAATGTTCCACACCTATCTTAGAATATCAATCTACAGAATAAAACAGTTTTCAATCCTAGCACCTTCCTACTTCTTCTAAAAATCATCCTCAAAGTTGAAAATGCCTTAATATCCCGTAATATGGTACATTTACCTTATATGCAGAACTTAGATAATTGACACGATAATGTCATTTTCGGTTTTGGGAGTAGGGGCCCTGAGCTCTTCCGTGCTTCGGAGGGCACGTTAAATTGTCGGTCCCGGCTTTTATGCTAAGCCATGACGGAGGCCTTCAGGCGGCCTAAAAACTCCGTCACCAGAGTTAGCCACTAGCTCATACGAGCATGCATACCAACATATTTTAAGCAATTATTATACTTAGGTACTTCACTTAAAAATGAAGTACCTACCAAAGTAAAAGATACTAAATTGCGAAAAGTTCGTGTTTTTAGTAAGTTAACATAAAATATCGCAGATTCCATTTCAAATTTCAGCATTCCTGTAAAAGGCATATTCGTACCCGTTAGCCTAATTGGAGAGCAAGTTGGATACTTTGAATGAGCGGATTTTATTTTAATGTTTTTTCAACCTACCCATTAGTTTGAAAGTACGGAAGAGGCGAATACTTTGAGGATAAGATGAGATGAGATGAGATGAGATGAGATGAGATGAGATGAGATGAGATGAGATGAGATGAAATGATTTGAAATATAAGATAACTTGCTTTCATAGAATGAAACACGATAATCTAGCTAGACCGTAGTTTGTCAGAAATTCTAGATTACAATCAACAAAGATCAACTGTCTGATTCTATAATCACTACATAGTATAAAACAAAGTCGCTCCCGCTGTCTGTCCCTATGTGTCCTTAGATCTTTAAAACTACGCAACGGATTTTGATGCTGTTTTTTTTAATAGATAGAGTGATTCAAGAGGAAGGTTTATCACATCACACTATCACACTATATTATAAATGCGAAAGTATGGATGTTTGTTTGGATGTTTGTTTGTTTCTCTATAACTCGACAACCACTGAACCGATTTGGCTGAAATTTAAAACATAGATAGATAGTAACCGGAAATAGGACATAGGCTACTTTTTATCCCGAAAAAAATGCAAGGTTCCCGTGGGATAAACAAAATAGTAGTCCACGCGGGCGAAGCCGCGGGCGTCAGCTAGTATGTAATAAATGCATATTATAGTAGAGAAACACTGATAATTTTAGAGGTTTCTAATATGATGAGTGATGTGACCCGTGCGATAATTTTACCACAAATAGATTTTCAATTTGTCGAATCTTATTATGTAGGTAGGTACCTATTAAAGTTTATGATGATGTTAAGATGTTTGGTATACCTACTTAGCAAAGTTAAGGTAAAACTTGGAACGGGCATAGATCGTATCAATAGCACACAACCTTCAAATGTTACCAAAGTCTAGTAAGTCATTAATAATATAGTAATCTTAATATTGAAAGCGTGAACACAATTCTATTTATACTGTTCAGTGCCAGAGCTTTGGGGTCGCGTCGTGTTTACTTATTTTACGCTAGTCACCTCAAAAAGTTCATGTAAAACAGGAAAAAGATTTAATCGACACCGTGAGCTACGGGCTACGGCTACGGGCTACGGGCTACGGCTACGGGCGCTACGACGTGCTACGCAAACTTATTATAATCTCGTAGAGCTCTATGCAGTCTTAGTGACACCACAACAAACAATTTACACCTTCCTATTAACACACTTCCTGAACCACACGTTCAGCAAATCGTTTTAATCACAAGAATGTTTCCTATTTTATGTTTATGAAATGGCAGAATTTAAGGCTTATATATACGAATTAAAGCCTAATCTCAACTCCTAGATAAATAAGGCACAAACGAGTGCCAAGATATCCAAGCTTTATTAACCTATTATTGATTAAACTGTCCCAAAACCGCAGATCTGCTTCGGGCATGTGTCGTTATTCGTACTACCGTAATCTGCTCTGCCGGGAATCGCAGCTCTAATTACGAGCATTATATAATTTAGGTACAATTGCAACCTCAAGCCGTGAGGCATAACTTCACTTGACTCTTATGGCTTTGAAATGTGTATGTTGGCATCGGTGTGTCGCCTTGAACCTGGCCGTGGTTGCGCTTACCTTCCTCGGCGGGGGTTGCATGATGGGCTGCCGCTGCCGCGACGCGGTCGACTTACTACTTCGGAACCCACGAGCGCAGTGCAGAGCGACTCAGATCGATGAAGTCGCTAGCACGAGTGTCCGCCCTATGCCGTCCTGGCTCCCGTCCGCCCAAGTACCCAACAAAGCGCATGCGCCATTTAGCATGCCACGCTTACCATAGACTAAGACGCTTTGTCACACATCTTACTTAATGTTGAAAAATAAAAAAAGTTTCATCATAACATTTTCTTGAACCTATAAATAGATATGTAAAATACAATAGTTGGTGCTATAGTGGCAGTCACTTCGGTGACCGCCACACTGCCCCAATTCAGCATGACCCCTTGTAACAATCGTACTACACGAGGGGATGCGTAATGCGAAGAAATCATAAAATCAACACTAGATGGCTCTGTTCTTTAATAAAATCTGTAACTAGATAGATAATAGTGTACTGTTATCCCTAGTTTCTGGCCTGGATAAAAACAACAAAGCATCGAGCATCACTATTTCATACAAAAAAACTAAATAATCAACCCCTTGTCACCATTATTGTTGGGAGCAATGACGGATTCACGGATGAAACTATTTTTATTTTATTAGTTTACCAAATCTTACTTTCTACGCAAAAAAAAAAAATATTATAATAATTCTTGGAATTTATTACTTATAGTAGGTATAATTCTGGAATAATATTATAATTACCAATACCTAAGTGGTGAATGTTTGTTAGAAGAAATCGATGTCGTTTACTATCCAGTATCAGACCTTTTTCAGCTATCCATCAATATCTGGTCGAATATCGGACGAATTTAATGCTATGGTCAGCCGTTTACTTGTGTTGGTTATATTTGCAGAAAACTTTAATTAAGTACCAACCATTTTTTAAGTGTCATACTTATTAGAGTAATTAAAATACGATTCAAAATGTATTTTGAAGATCGATAACTGTTTTTTCATACTAAATTTTCGTGTGTGCATCTGTTTTCTGTGCTAGATACGAGTAATACGGTTAGGGTGCTTTTCCACCAGAGATGTGCTACGCTAGTTGCTATGGATGCGTTTGATATCCACCAAGCATATTAATTGGTCCATATAGCTTAACACTGGCACTAAATTAAATCAGATCGAACGTAGGTATTGTATAAAGATGAATTTTGCTTCTACCGTAACTATAGTCGTATTGCTCATTATACGGACTAAAATCGGATTAAAATTGAAGGAAAAAATATCATTTTTCATATATTTTTAGTCCGTATAATGAGCAATACGACTATAGTTAAGAATCTCCGGTTTCATATAGAGGCTCCGGCCTTACCCTCTACCGGTTATCCGATATCCGGCTAAACCACCATCATTGCATCACTAATTTAAATTGCCACGCTCGACCACGTCTGATTTCCTATGATGGGTAATTACTTGATCCTATGCAAGGTAATCAACCGAGGCTATATTCTCTCGGTCGATTACCGAGAAGTAATGCGATTGATAACACGAACAGTGAAATTAACTTGCATGCCAATAGGCTACTTGACTCATCTGTAATTTGAAGCAATAAATAATAATAATAATAATAATATTAATTTATTTCATAAAACATTGTAACATACACACATAGGACACAAATAGTTTGAATGAATAGGGCAAATAATTTACAAAGACCCCGCACTAGGACAAGCCTGTATCGCGGGAGTCCGAGTAAATACCTTACAGACTAACATACATATAAAAATCATAAAATAAAACTAGTTAGGGCGCTTTCTTCGTAGGCGGTGCTTCCCTATACCGTCTGTAGACTACTCCTGCAGTCCAGAAGTCCGGAGCGAGGAATACATGTTTATGCTTGGCAGCCACTCGCAGCACATACGACTTGAAGTTGGTCTCCCTGTTCGACTCCAACCGCTTCAAGCCATGCACGAGTACCTACTACGAGTAAATGAGTCCCTATTTCCTGCAGTTTTTAACTTAAGAAACCAAAATACCTAAGTATATACTTAGATTTCAGTTAATAAAAGTGCAAAATGGCTGCATGATTTCAAAATGAAACGAGATTTTTATATTTTTTATTAGGAACGCTAAAAACGCTATCGGCCAAAACGTGACGTCATCCAATTTGTAAACAATTTTTTACAGTGGCGAATTTCTGTTAATTATCACACAAATGCTTGTTTGTTTAGCTCTATGACGTCACACACAGCACAGATAATCTATAGACTAACATGGCTGACAGCGTTTTCGCCTGTTTATGTAAACTTTTAAAATAAAGTTTTGTGGTTTTCTAGGTCCCAACAATATGGTACCTACCTGGGTACCTACAAGGTACCTACCTATTTTTTTTTGGTGTACTTTCCCACTTACCTAAACAAAATGTCGTATTTGAGATGATTTGAATTTCAATTATTAAGTAGGTAGGACTCTTTTTAAAAAAACAAAAACACCATAAACCGATAGGAACCTACCGAGTCGTGTCATTTATGATTCTACATTCCCTATTTCGATATGTAGGTACCTAAATGGTTATTTCTTGGCCGTCGGCGTCAAGTGGATATTGGTGTTCTGTGGTCAAGTGGTTCAAAATAGCTTGTCTCAAGAATACGACAAAACCAGAAATAAACTTAGGTACCTGCCTAAGTAAGTAATATAATATTTTTATTTTTTATAGAATAACCAGCTGCTGCACGCGGCTTCGCTCGCGTGGTACCCGGATAAAAAGTAACCTATGTTACTCTCCAGCCCTCCAACTATCTCCACACAAAACATCACGTCAATCTGTCGCTCTGTTTTGACGTGAAAGCAGGACAAATAAACAAACAAATAAACACACTTTCACATTTATAATATGGGTAGGTACCTACGGAGGTACCTACGGATTATCGCGCTCGGGTTTTTTTGCCAGAAACCTCCGTGGGCATCCTCATAAGACCATAAGTACCAAAAATGTTATCGCAATCAATGGTTTAGGAGCTCATAGAGGACAAATCTACAAAGTTTCATTTTTATTTATCCTACTAATATTATCAAGGCGAAAGTCCGTGAGTGTGTGAATGTTTGTTACCACGTATCTCCATAACTGCTTAACCGATTGTGATTAAATTTGGAATGTAGGTAGATAGTTTAGGTTCTGGAATAACACATAGGCTATTTATCCCGGTAAAATTTATGGTTCCCGTGGGATAAAATTCGCCACGCGGGCGAAGCTGCGGGAGTTCACTAGTAGAGAAATAAAGTTAGCTCACCGATACCCTGACAGCCCTTCGTGTTTCTCCATACCGACGCTCGTAATAACTCTGCCTCGCTTCCATTACTGATTTCTTTCACTCATTCAATTTTGAGAAACTAATAATCGAAAACACTCTCTTCACTTCACTTCTTCCTGATTGTTATTCAACACGTAGATATGTAAATAATACATTACTTTAATCGTTATGTCGATTTTTGTAATATACAAAGATGCCGACAGTTTTATTTTTTATTTACTCAACGATAAAATAAAATGCGTGCCCACGTGTTATCGTTTATAGGAAAACTAAATTAACGTTAGCTTGTTGTTAATTGTCGATGGATGATAACAAAATTATCAATAGTCACTTATCGTTCAATACTTGTATTTTCAGATAAGGCTGGAAATTGGAGCACATGAGAATTTATCTAGATCAGCAGAATAATTCTGTTAACTGACTTCGAACGTCGAAGAACTGAATCCGCTGTGAGATTTCAAATTTCGAACACGTTTGAATCTCACGTGATACTAGATAGGCCTTTCCATCTTTTATTAGATGATTTATTTTTGTCAGGAGGCAATCTTTGCCTACACTTATCGGGACACTGTATGTAGTGCCTGGGACGATGTTGAGATGGAAAAGGCTTGCCCAGCACCTACACCATCCTCTCAGCTTAACTGGCCATATCCACAGGAAAGACTCATGGTCAATACGTGTGGGGCTGACTAAGCCGCGGGTTGCCTCACGATGTTTTCCTTCACCGGTTAGAGCTCGTGTTAATGCGCATATAAATTTTTGAAACGATAAATCCATTGATGCACGGCCAGGATTCGAATCCACGACTTTCGGATCGAAAAGCGCATTCTGAAAAAGGCACATTCCTTATAAGTAAGTAGATATATCTTTAGGAAAGGAATACCCACCATATTATGAGTACCTACTGTACCTAGGAACCTAATTTATTGTGGCAAACATTGTTTTTATTTACACGGAGAACAATTCCCACTTTAGTGATGTTCAATACTTGAAGACATTTAAAGTTGTTTGACCCAATGTTAGTTTCTGCAAGTCGTACCTAATGTAGCACAGCATCAAAATGTCGTCCGTGCCAGCACCCCACTGCACAAAGTTGTAAACTGGCACGTGTGCCATATTTTGAGCGCGACATACGTAGCAACCAAGGGCGGATTTAGGGCAGGGGCGGTCGCAGACTTTGATCTGCCCCCCCCCCCCCAAATCAAAGTCTGCACGTTATTTGCTAATACGTATACGCACCTACCTATATTTTGGGGGGGGTCAAGGATTTTGGGAGGGGTCATGACCCCCATGACCCCCCCCCCCCCCGCTCGGACCGGGCATGCACAGTTCATACTTAAAGGCAAATCAAATTACCTATCAGAGTTGTTAAAATACTAGTGGCTCTGTGAGTGTAGATATCGCGAGTCTGTGTTTGCTTTGCATAGCTTAAATTAAAACAGAATAAAGGTGTGATTTTGATTTGACTATGACTTTTTTGCTCGTTGGCCCCTTGTGCCCCACCCAGAAAAAAATCCTGGATCCGCCCTTGGTATCAACTAGTCAGCGACAAAAATCAATGAACACTTTGAGTTTTAAATGTTTTTGTAACTATAGTCGTATTTGCTCATTATACGGACTAAAAATATATGGAAAATGACATTTGTTCCTTAAATTTTAGTCCGATTTTAGTCCGTATATCTAATGGGCAATACGACTATACTGAACCCGTGAATTAAAATTTTAGCTAATATTAGATGCTTTGCTCTTTTACTAATTTTAAACAAAAGTTACAAATTTCGTACATAATGTGAAGAGAGTGACTTGAAAAACTCAAAATGTTCATTGGTTTTTGTCGCTGACTGTACCTACACTTCTGCCAACAGGTTGGGAGATATCTGATTGTTACATAACATAGGCTGTGTTCGAGACACTTTGGGTCTTACTACGTAGTAGGTACTAGTATTCTGTGGTCTTACTTATGAAAGATGTTTAAAGTTGAACACTGGTTAAACGTCCTGTCTTTATTTGTGGATAGTGACAAATAGGTTTAACTAATTTTCAACTTTAAACATCTTTCATAAGTACTAGTTCAAAGTGTCTAGGTATAGCTACCTAATCATTATTTAATTTTGACCCACACATTTATTGTAGCTCATCACATCACTCAAACTATTTGCAATCATAAAAGACGTTCAATATCTCTATTTTTAGAGCTTTTAATTTTTATCTGTAGATACATAGAGCTCATTTTTCCCTGTAGTAGGTACCTACCTACCTAAGGCTTCTCGTCGTTATTCGTCTGACTTACTTTATTATTTAATCACCATCAGTCCTTTCATAAAAGTGATATGGGAACTAAGTACCTTACAAAAGGCCCTAAGGCCCTCAGTGTACGTACATAGGTACCACAAACTAAACAATTTCCGATAGAACTGTCATCGTTGACATTTCTATCGGAAATTGTCACAACCAGCGATGTTTGCAGGAAACGAGAATGCATTCGTTTACTGCAAGCATCAAGAAGCAGAGACGACAAAACTGGCAGACACGTTTAAAACTTTGACATTTAATTATTTTTAAGAGTTAGGTAAGTATTTGAGAAACTAACTATTAGGCGGAAAACTGAGATTTATTAGGCGGGTCCACACAGAGCGAGCAGCCTCGCGAGGTATTTGCCACGCGAAGCAGCTCGGTTAGTGTGGACCTGCCTCGGCCGAGGCAAGCGGCAGCCTCGCGATGATACCAAGGCTGCCGCGCTCGTTTGGGGATAGTTTCCTCGCGTGGCAAATGCCTCGCGAGGCTGCTCGCTCTGTGTGGACCCGCCTATTCATAACTATCTGACCCGACTGACAGTGTCCTGTCCAAGTTCCATTGAACAGGTTCTGACTCCATCATCAGATCAGCTAGCTGTCACCATTATTATTACATTGTAGTCGGAACTTGACCGACATGCTGAGTTCCAAGTTTCAACTCAATCAGACTTTTTACTGAGGAGTTCTGTTGAACAGCTCCTGACTCCCTCCTCAGATCAGCTCGTTGTGACCATATTATAACATTGTAGTAGGAACTTGACGAACTTTTAACTAGGGCCTTTGTGCGTCACAGGACTGGACTGATTGATAGTGCCATGATACTAAAATCGACTTGATGGGACGAGTTTAACTTTAGCCACCGATCTGGGCAGAATCTAAATTCGACAAGTGACTCATCATTCTGACAGTAGCAATGTTTCGATCACATCTTCAGCACTTGTTTGTTACTTTCGACGGTAAATCTGTAGATATGTTTAACCGAAACACAGGCCTCACGGTTTTACCCTGGTTCTTCACGGTTTTAGTCGCGATGGAACAGGTGTAGTAGGAGTAGTAATTCTTCAATGTGCTGCCGGAGAATAAAAATAAATATTGATTTTGCCCTCTATAAATATTCTGTTGCACCCAATAACTACGTGAGTCGTCGGCTTGTGTTCTACAAGAGCGCTACGCCGTAGCACCTGCACCGGCGTAGTAGTCGTGCTTGTAGCGCCATCTACGAGTTTTGTATCTCGGCTTTTCCTTAGACGAAAGTGGCATTTCCTATAAACCTAACTGTATACATTATGATTTTCGGCAATAGGTATGCGGAGTAGAACAATCACAAAGGATATTATTAGTAGTTACTATTTCACAAAGGATTTAGAATTAGTAGTCACTATTGTAAGGATATTGTAAGTAACTCGATTTTCAGTTAGCTAGTATGAGAATTTTAACAATCTGCATTTACTTATATTTGTACTGTGTGTACGAAAACTTACCTACTCATAATTTTGAACTTATGTTTTTTCTTTAAAATTGTAAAACATGAACCTAACCTCGAGAGGACTGTGAAAGGATTCTGAAAAATAATTCATAATTTTATTTCATTCTCTTTATTGAATGTTTACTTACAGTTACAGATCGGATCAAAACAACAATATTATTCTACGGCAACAGATAGCAGAATTTAAGAACAGACAGAACTTATTATATTGGGACAAGTCAGCTAGAAACAATTAGATATTCAAAAATTCATAGTGATCAACGGACAACATTTAAGATTTCTGATAAATTGTAACATACACGTACGATTACAGACACTTATTTATCTGAATGCTATGTGCCTACGTACAATAACAATAGACTTCATCTCTACTCAACGCTACGCGCCGACTTGCCGTCCAGGAAAACGAAATAAAGGAAACAGTAAGTTATTGATCTAAAAAATATGAAATGAATGAGGCGACTATGTGCACATTGAAAACACTTGTTATTTTACAAGAGCACTTGTACAATATTTACAGACCCGCGTACAACACGACTATACCCTCTCTTCCTCGCCGCGCACTAATAGATCAACTTACCCCTACATACTTTGTACAAATTATTCATAATCATTAGTAGGTAATCTAAAAATCTAGTTTAAAACAATGGAAATATTGTTGATCATAATACTTATACGGATAATGGTATAAGAAGTTAATCTCTTAACGCTAATACTTAATCTGATTATACAGGCTACATCATAAATAATATAATTATGTAATGATTTTTTTTACTTATCTCTAATGACTGGTACGAGACGGTCAGCCATTGCTCTAAAATAGCACCGATAGGTCGAAGCGGGGCCGTTACTATACATAGTGTACTCTGATCTATTAACATTACAAGGATGCCGCGCCTCGAGCTATCGACGATCAACGATATCCAAGCTTGCTACTTCTATACACGCTATTACAAAAGAATAGATCGATTTGACAGTATAAAGATGGCAGAGCCCTCACCGCCTCCAGTCACCACGCAGCGACACAAACACGATACAACACACATCCTTACATCACAAGACTCATTAGGTACCTAAGTAACAACTCCACTCGCAAAGGATACATCACTCGGTAAATAAAAATACTCAGTTTAAAGTCATGCGCTTATAGCACGAAAATATTAAAAACGAACTTCAAATTAATTTACTATAATTCACTAGTTCACTTAAAATTCAAATTATATACATCGCGATAAAAAAATATATTATAAACATAATAAACAAATATGTACAATGATTTTTTATTCCCTGATATCGGAATCTCGAATACAAAATTATTATAAAAAAACTCTTATTTAATCAATTTATAAATAAACGAATCACAGTAACAAGGTAATGATCGACATAATAATTTGTTGTGTGATGTTTATGTCCAAGTCAGGAGTAACTACATCGTTTGTGCGTAGAACTGAACTGAGAACCCAATAAACAGCATGGATTAGATAAACTGAACCACTGAGGGCCGACGACATTGCGCTTGTGGAAATCTGATGCATACGGAAGGATCTACAACATCGACAACGCGTCTAGTCGGCCTAGCATGTGCAACATCGAGATATCTCGATTGGCCGAACTGCTCTTAACGCATACGTTAGAGCAGTTTAACCGATCGAGAAATCTGGTTTCTCGACTCTCGATGTTGCACATGTTAGGCCTAAGGACGTGGATTGATAGTAAAACGACTAAATTTCGATCAATGTGAAAAACACCAGCTTTTGATCAATTGTTTAAATTAATTTCCTACGTTTAATAACTTTGTATCTACTTATGTATTGCTTTTAAATTATTGTATTACACTATATTTACAACCGGGAAAAGCACGATCCATTATAATGTACAGCAGACTCTGAGCTCGATTAATCAGATGAAAATATATCCAACATGGTCCATGATGAAAACACACTAATTCCTTAACATTAAATCTTAAAGATAGGGTACTCTCATCTAATAAACGATTCCAAATGTTCATTACGTAACGATAAGCTCTATACGGGGTTCAGTGATTTGACCATCGACCATGATTAGTAATTGACGATTTAACAAAACTATGTAAAGAGCGATTCTGAAAATGTTATTATAACCCAAAGTCTGCTTCTGTTTCAAGTTAAAACGTTCGCGAGCGCGGTATGTTGCGATTTACTTGTAAGTAGTTGTCACTCATTCACGTCTTTATTGTACCAAAAAAAAACCTGCTTACTGTTTCAATTGACAAATCTGGATCTTTTCGTGTCTAATTTGCTGTAGGTTTAAATCGGTCTCAATCAGCTTATTTTACAAGTCTAGTTGTAGTCTAATAATTAAAATTCTGTTAATTTACTATAATCGTTGATTGAAAGGAGAACATTTATGTAGTAAGTATTCATAATTATGTGAAGTAGCTCTTTGACGAATACAGAAATATTTTACATTTTATTATTTTTCTTCTTCATTAGTTACTATTTACAAAAAAATAATAATAGTTTATCCTAAGTATTTACAACTGTTAGGTACTATTTTCTACTAATTTCATTTTTAAATTATAATTTTATTGTATTTTATGGTAACATTTCGATATACACTCAGTGACATTGTACCATTATATTTATATTACAGCTATAATGCTACAGAAAGTAAAAGAATTGGTCAACGAATAAAACGTATAAATCGCAACCTACGGAACATGCGCGTGAACATGAGAAAATAATGCTGAGAAATAAATATTTATGATTGAGTAATCACGAACGCGAAAAGGGTCCATGTAACCGTTAGAACTTGGTAAACTTAAAAAACCGATTAAAACAGCAAAAACAGCACGTCCTTTTTTTATTGGTACCTACTGATCTATGATCTGAATATATCTCGCTCTAGAGGCAATAATTGAATACGATTAAAACGAAATTCTCAAACCCATGAAATGTAAATTTTAGATTAATTAAGTAGAAACAGAAGTTGAGTAGAAACAGATCCCTATTTAGGTCAATTCTATAAGGGCAACAATTTAAAATCAATTCGGCAAGAATAGAAAATAACTGGCAGCTCATAAAAAAACAAATATGGAAACCGATACAGTACCCGGACCATCTGTTCCTACACCAGTAGCAGCACCAGACACAAATGAAATGTTACAAGACACAAAGGCCTCGTATTCAGTTGGATAACGCCAAAAATGTCAAATGTCTTAAGAGTCTAATTATTATTCTAGGCTTCGAGATCTTGATGGAATATTTTCCAGCCATTTTATCAAAGGACGCTCGGGGGGTGGAAAAAGATATAAGCCAGTGTGAAGCTGCCGCCGCTGACTTATCAGCGAGTGTACAGGTAGCCAATATACTTTTTACTCTTCACTCCATCCTACGTCAAACTGCTATAGGACGCACTCACACAAATGTGCAGGAAAGATCTAATAGTACAGATTTTGCTTTGACATTAAGGGTAAAACGCATACTAGGTCCCGTAAAGCGCTAAAAGACATCTGGGAAAAGGTAACTAGAGAAGTTGGGTTAGAATACAAAAAAAATCGAGGAAAAAACACAGAGAACTGGTATGGGACAATGGGGCCGTTTGGATTTATTTGCTGGGTTTGGGCTAAGAATGAAAGAGCTGAGGGTTGTTCACTCTAGAATGCCACTCACTAAGAAAGAGGGTAACCTAGTTGAGTTTCCAGTATCCAAATACGGCCTCAATGGGGCGCACCATGTACTGCTTGAAGGATGCAAATTTCCACCCGAAAAGAGATCTTCGATGGCCCAGAGCGTGGGACCTATTGCGTGGAGCCTTTCTTTGCATGGTGAAATCCGAAGGAATATATAGGGCCAAATGGGCAGCAGCTGTGAAAAGGGCATTCAATCACATCCCAATAATCGACGACATTATTGAGATAACGAAGACTCAAAGAAAGGCAGCAGACATCAATACTATGATTAGTCTTTTGGCAGAAATTATTTTGATCACTAGATACTTCTAGACAGGCGACTCGTATGTTCTTCCCACTGTGTATGTTCTGAAACGCTTGGCAAGTCAAGAAAACTGATGCATTTTTGGAGTATTTCAATACTTCAGGTTTTGGAGGATACTATACTTATAAAGTGGCTACGGCGTTTCCTTATACGATTTCGGGAACCATGACAGAGGAAGAAGCGGGACAGATTGTCTTTCACAGCATATTTGGGACATTTAAAGAGGACTTGGGAATCTTGGGTCAAATTACTAACATTGGTTATTGGAAAACTCGCGAAGAACTAGGAGACGGGTTCAAGAAGACACCTAACAAAGATTGTAGCGTTCGGGTAAAATGCCTTCCTTATTGTACTACTCGAAGATGTCATCTGCCAACCAAAGTGGTCTTCTCTCGAGTGTACTATACACAAGTATCATCGATTCCAGTTTTTAGTGGAGTAAGAAGACAAATAAATTAATTAAAAAAATAAATGTTCGGTCCTGACTTCTTTGAGCACATTCAAAAACGCACTAGTGCACTATCAGCTGGTAAAACTCTTCCACAGATTAATGAAGCACTGTCATCCATATTAGAAGAGTTACATGAAAAACTTCGAAAGAACAAAGGCACACTAGAGATGGGAACGGTTTCCTGGAAGTCGATGACCAGCCTAGGCCTCAACACACCTGGAGAAGACATCGAACTAGTAGTTCAGGGTAATTGCAGATATTTCATGGGAAAACCTCACTAATATTCTACATTTGGGTCTCACATCCAGTTGTTGATGTTGTTCCTAGTTTTTAGGTATTACGATTTGTTTACTGTGGATTTCAATGACCATTTTTGTTTTTATTGTGTTACTAGCGGACGCTCGCGGCTTCGCCCGCGTGGACTACTGTTTTTTTATCCCACGGGAACCATGCAATTTTTCGGGATAAAAAGTACCCTATGTCCTATTCCCGGTTATTATCTATCTACGTTCCAAATTTCATCAAAATCGGTTTAGTAGTTATGGAGATACGTGGCAACAAACATTCACACACACACACACACACGGACTTTCGCCTTTATAATATTAGTAGGATTATATTAATTTAGCAGTAGATTGGAAATAAACGGGCTTATTATTATTATTATAATTTGAAGTAATAAACATTTTGTGTTTGTATTTGACAGAGCCACACTCTTTGATGATTCGATATTGCGCTACAAATATTGAAACAAATCGAACAGGCATTTTATATTGACACGATGTTATATTCCGATAAAGAGGAATGAAGCTGTGATTCGAATGTATCTGAAACCTTGTACAAAATAGTAAAAAGAGCCGTGTTGGCCGAGTGGGTTATTGCATCAATCTTAGTGGCCAAACAGGCTATGCATCACTTAAATTAAAATGAATTTTTCGTTTAAAAAAATGTATGCCCATTAACACGAGCTCTTAACGGTGAAGGAAAACAACGTGAGGAAACCAGCTAGCTTTCCGACAGCGATGGGCTTGCAACCTGTCTCGAATGCAAAATGTGGGTATGTACCAAATATGTATTTGGACATTCCTCTGATTATCGTCTTAGGCGTCTTTAAAGGATCTTAAATGCTTAAAACGATGTCTACCGCGCCTTAGGGATAAAGTTGTGGTCATATTTCATACATTATTTTTTTTATCCTTGTACAAAAGTGGACTCATAATAGTCGAGATACATTCGAACAACAAACGTAAGCAAAAGTAAATGTGACATCATTGAGGGTACCCTAAGCCCAGCAGTGGGACAAAGTTAATTAAAAAAAATCCAGATACAGGAAACTTAATGCCCAATTACTAAAACGCTACTTAAACATTTGAGACGTTCTTACTTTTCAGAATCATATACAAAAGTGACAGTTAATGACAATCAATGTCAATGATAAGCACCACTTAAACTAAGTAGCGTTTCAGTATTCAAGCATAAGTCTACGAAACTACACAAAATCTAAACCGCATAAAATGTATGATTTAGCTTTCATAGTCTCCAGCTCAAAAGAACTTCTAATAAAATAAAGTGTATTACATGCAGATTTCTATATTCTATATACATATATATTTATATAAACGATGGAGCGTACTAAACCAAAAATAACTATTCCACTAATTCCTGGAGTTGCCACCTCATAGACGATTACGCGATTTTATGCGAAACATACATACACACACAACACTAGAGCGAAAGAACAGGAGTAGATTCATCTAGCTCTTAAGACGTTTCAAAATGATCCTAGTGGTCCTACTGAATAAATGATATAAAAAATAAATAGGTACTTTGTGCTTTGAAACAAAAGATGTACCCCCTTACTTATGAAAGATGTTTAAAGTTGAATACTGGTTAAACAACTGTCTCTGTTTGTCACTATCCACAAATAAAGACAGGACGTTGTTTAACCAGTGTTTAACTTTAAACATCTTTCATAAGTAAGGCCCTCTGAGAATAAATCATTAATCTTTTGACCATAGACGTCGTATCCTTCATTCAAAACACAAACAGCACTGATCGAAACTAGTAAATGTTAAGGTGTATTTAGTGAACCGACGCGACGGTGAGAGCTGACGTTCAGTCGAGCAACGTAGCGGTATCAATGAAAATGTATAACGTCAGCGTATAAAGGTCGCTATAGCAGAACACAATAGGAATTGAACTACAGTGCCACCAGTATAAGTTGGCGGTGGAGATTTCTGGAACTAAAGTGCGTAAAAATATATGCCAGACAAGACAGAATATTAAGACAGAAAAATTTTTTGCATGGAGATTGTTTTCAATAAAATTAACGTGAAAAATCGGATTTTTTTCCTTCGTTTTTGGTTAAGTTCCACACAGAAAGCAGGGCACTGGTTTCGAGCCGAGCACAGTGGCGCACAGGTGCGCCAAGTTATTCTCGTCGGACTGTATATGCCGTCTCTTTTCACTCTCAGTCAATGAAAAGAGACGGCATATAGTTCAATTCCTTGTCGTCTCTTTTCACTCTCAGTCAATGAAAAGAGACGGCATATAGTTCAATTCCTTGCCGTCTTTTTTCACTCGCAGACAATGAAAAGAGACGGCATATAGTTCAATTCCTATTATGATTCTGCTATAGCGACGTTTTTAAGCCCGCTGAAGTGCAGCGCTGATGAATTGCTAGGCGCGTATCTTAAGGTGGAATCAGACGGTTCACTTTTCGTTCATTTCTGTTCTTCATTCGGCGTCTTTCACTAGGAATGGAGCGTCTGAACAAAAATTGAAAGAAAAATTAAAAATGAATTTATTAATGAATCAATCCAACAATGATCGATCGGTTCATTTGCATAAACGAAGTCCGAATGAACGAAAAATGAAACGTCTGAACACGAAAGAGAATAACGTTCACTCGGAGTCGGCCATCCAAGACGCACGACTTCATTCGATGACATGGTCGAAGCGATGACATAATAAAAGAATGACAGAACATGACAAACATGAAGACAGTGAATGTTCCTTTCTATATCATTCCGTCTAAGCAGTGTGAACATAGAATGAAAGAAAAATTAATCAATCACTCCAGTGAACATTCATTCGAGAGAACCGTCTGATATCACCTTTAGCTACGTTTTCATTGATACACAGACGTACGGTGAGCGCTGACGTCGGTCGCCGATATTTACGCTTAAATATTCGCGTTTATTGGGTTTCGAAAGAGCTGCCCCCTGATTGCTTATCTTTGTTAGCAACCAAAATTGATCTCAAACTGTCAAATATGACAGTTGCTTTGTTGCAATTAGCTTTGTCACTCTCATCTCAACGAGGTTGAACGCAACAAAAGATATTTTGGTTGCTAGCAAGTTGCGCAATCAGGGGGCTGGTTTTGCTTTTTGATAAATGCATTATAAATCGAATAGGCCGCCAAAAACTATTAATTTTCTCTACACATTTAGCTAACTTTGTTTCAATAACACGCAATTTTTTACATAACTTTCAGAGAAAAATGACATAGAAATAATTATGTAATTTATGTAAAGTAAATTCTTGAATTCGTTTTTCTATTTTGAGGTTAAATTAATTTGAAGTTTGGACAGCTTATGGTATAGTAACTAGGAGTTACAGCAGAAATATCATTAACCTTAGAAACATGCACTTATAACTAAATTGTCTGCCTCTGATCATACGAAATCCGATGAGTATTTGCCGAATATTGCACAAACCATTATTTAAACACATTAAATAAACAATCGTCCAATCATTATTCATTTCAATAAATAATTCCACGCCATTCGGTCACAAAGTAATAGCGACAAAAGTATGCGTCTCAAAGAAACGTTCGTAAAAAAATATGCCACATAATAAATCACAATCATATTAATTTATTGCTTCTGGATTGTAAAGCTCACTAACCAGATTTTCACGTATGCAAAAATACGAAATACAGCAAGCCCTCATCAAACAAATAAAATTTTCATGCATCACATTATGTTAGTAAAATGTTTTCACCAAACTAAGGTAAACAGCGATGAATACGCGATATATCGACTGGCTAAAAGTACATAATTTAATATCTGAAACTAAACTTCATTGAAGGTTTAGCTTGAATGTCACAATTTTTAAATTACTGGAATGGATTCACTTTCTATGTACATTTGATCATTTTAAAGTACTTTGTGCTAATCATAACTGTCCCGTGTTAGTCTATCTTTGATAGCGACCAAAATCGATCTCAAATTGTCAAATATGACAGTTCAGTGACCACGCAAGTAGCTCTGTCACTCTCATCTCGAGACCGAACGCGACAAAAAACCGACGCAATCGTTTTGAAAGTTTGAGACCAATTTGAGGTTCGAGACAAGTTACACAATCATGTGAAGACATTGCTAGAGACCGGATTATATGCAATTGAGAATTTAGCCCATTTTCATCAATGATTGCAAATTTTACCTAAAATCTTGTGATTATTCATATTTTCTCTATATTTGGAATACAGTAGGAAATTTTACGTTTTAGCTGACAAAGTTCCGTAACATTTTGAGTAACGACCCAGGCTGTGATGTACTATCAATTTGAACCTTCGTGTCAAATTGAGTTTTGTTAATGAGGCGTGTAAACTTTCGCTTGGCCTAACATAACACCCAAATTAAAATACCACCCAACTAGCTACCTGATTCTTTTATATGGAAAAATACTCTTTCACATCCCCATGTGGGACGATTTTTTTGCACTTAGTACCAAACATTTGGAACAGTTCAAGAGTGCGAAATATTAAACACTGTTTTTTTACTGATGATAAAAATGTAGTAACTACTAAGTACCTATATTATTTCTATTTAATGTTACATTTTTTAACCCTTTCCATGCGTAATTTAAGAATTTTTAATGAATTTTATGTTGCATATAATCCGGTCTCAACTCATAACATTATTTTTATTTCTAAGTACCAATTATCGTGGCAATTTTTTTGCGAACATTATCTTTACCTACATTTTACAAATTATTTAGACACAACATACATTAGGATAAAAAAATCATGGATAAATTATTACAATACATTAATATTGGTATATAATACAATTATATACCATATATTTATTTTATTTATTAATTTAATTTATTTTCGTTTAGATATTTTCGCCTCCAGATGTTACTTTAAAAACATTAAAAAAAACAATAAAAAGAATGGAATGGACTTTAGCGAACAGTAAGGCTCTAATGTAACACTGGCATGGGCGTATATTACGGGGTTTAGGGGGTCTGGACCCTCCCCTTATGGGAAAAAAAATTCGCGGAATAGGTATTTACAATTTTTATCCGACATGAGATATCCGTGCTTATCTGCTTATACAGGTGGTTCATGACGCCCAAAGAAAAAAATTAAACTACTCACACCCTTGGCACAGAACAGATAATACCCAGGGGTAGCTAAATGAACTAAAAACTTGGGGTATAGGGGTACCTATACCCTACGTTTTGTTTTTTAATTACTTATAAGGCATTAGGGGGCCTAAAAACTCCGTCACCAGAGTTGGCCACTTGCTCATACGAGCTTACTTACTTATTTATAAATAGAAAAATATTCACAATTTCGATTTGTAAATACCCCTGGGTGTAATTTAATAGTTGGGGGTAAATTAAGTTCGGGGGAAAACTAGTCAATCTTTGTTTTTTGGAACCCTGAACCCTGTAGACTCAAAGTTAACGATCGTCTCTATACTCGAGTCATTTTGAATGTACAATGTTTACTAACACTGCACTGACAGATCAATCAGCTGATAGCAGGAATAGACCAATCACAGAAAACTGAGATTAAATATGATTGGCACTGATTCAATATAGCCAATCGTAATGAATCTCAGTTTTCTGTGATTGGTCTATTCCTGCTTTCAGCTGATTGATCTGTCAGTGCAATGTTAGTAAACATTGTACATCCAAAATAGCTCGAGTATAGTACTTGAACTCAATATTAAAATAACAGTTTGAAGTAGTTAGAGGAAGATAATAATAAACTGATTTATGCCCGAATACTGAAATGCACCTTAAATATTTGAAACGTACTTACTATTTGAGACGTTCTTACTCTTCAGAATCGTATACAAAAATGCCAGATTATGACAGTTAATGTCAATGATAATAATATTAATAATTCATTTATTATAACATTAAAATACACACACACATAGGACAAAATAATAATATAGGGCAAATAATTTACGAAGAACCCCGCACTAGACAAAGCCTGTATCGCGTACCAATTAAACTAAGTAGTGTTTCAGTATTCGGGCGTTTGAGTATGAGTTAGAGGGTTGTCAGAACTTTTTGGAACCTTTTAAAAACTATCAAGTCACTCTCAGCACAGTCCACCGCTCAATGATTCTAAAGTAAAGGACTCCTAAGCCTAAAGCACCCTGATTGTCTATCTTTGATACCAAAATCGGTCTCAAACTCTAAAATATGACAGTAGCTCTGTCACTCTCATCTCAAATAGACCGAACGCGACAAAAGATACCTACGCGATCGTTTTGACAGTTAGAGACCAATTTGAGGTTTGAGACAAGTTAGACAATCAGCCTGCTGGTAGCGTCTCTGTATAAAACCTATCTGCTGAACTATAACGACTGCGCGACACGCACGTGTATTTTAATTTTAATAAATAAAATCTTTGCTTGTCTGTCCCCGTAACAGTGCAGGTATTAAAATCAAGTCGGATATAAAGCTGACTAGTCACAAAATCTGCGTTGTTTTTTACTCACAACTGTATTGTATGTTCAATAAACATACTGTTGTATGTGAGGCATTCATATGTACAAAAATATTCAAAAGAAGCTCTGCTTCATAGAAGAGAAATAATAAATATAAATATTATACTTTTATTATTGAAAATTTATGAAAGAATCAGTAGCATTTTATGTTTTTTCATAAACTATGTCAATAACATGAACAGTCACATAAAGCATTATGTATATAATATAATAAATTGAATACTTAATAAATTCATTTGGATAATTTCAATGAAGCAATGAAGAAAGTCATCGAAAAACTAAAATATTCTATCAATTCTTAAAACTACTTCGATACCTGAATAATATAGTATTTGTCAGACTGTACCTACCGGGGACTAAGTTTATAAGCTATTTACATTACAGGCCAAAGTGATCTACCGAGTTAAATGCATAGTTTATAGATAACACTTTGGCTAGCTACAAAACACAAGGTGATAAAATGGGACACATTATGGATGTGGTGTGATGTCGGCTGTGATAACTAAGCTCTCAAATAACAAATATAATATGAAAAATAATGAGATTCGATATGAGGCACAGAGTAAAACAGTAAAACATTAACAAAATTATGATGCTATGCTATAATAAAATTTACTTGTGCATCTCATAATGCACAAATTACACATCTTAGAATAACTTTAAGTTAATCATTGAGCTTTCGATCTATACAAATAAATAATTTATATTACATCATAATGTACAGTCACTACAACTAATTCAGTTCACTATACAAGAGATTTCACGATCACGGCACGTCACAGTAAACGGTTATCAGGTCCTCACTTTCGAGAGCGGCCCTTGCGTTTGTATCATCTGACGTCGGAGTGCTTGTCTGGCGCGGGCCCGGGCGGCGGCGCGGGCTCGGCGGGGGGGCCGGCGAGGGGCGCCGCCGGGGAGGGGGAGGGGGGAGCGGCGGGGGGCGACGAGGGCCCGGCGCCGTCCTCACTCTGCATCACGTAGCTGGTGCCTTGCGTGTTGCGCGCCAGTTTTAACCGGATGGGTGTGACCTTGGCGGTGCGCACCTTGCGCATGGCGGAGGGTCCGTCCGAGTGCGCCGGCGAGTCGATGGCGAGCGGGTCCTGCGCCGAGGGGTCGTAGTGGTCGATGGGGTCGACGACCGGCTCGGGCGCGGCCGCCGCCGCCGCCGCCGCCGCCGCACCCGGCTCCTCGCCCGCCGCCACCGGCAGCTTGATTTTGATCACGAGCTTGGTGCCGTTGTCTCCCGCCTCGCTGTTCAGCACCTTCTTCTTGAGCGCCTTCTTGTCCTTCTTCCGCTTGCGCTTCTCGCTCTTGCTGAGCTTGTGCTTGTGCGTGCCGGTCTTCTCGTTCTCCTCGAAGTCGGCCATGACCATCTTGCGGAACTTCATGCTCTCGCGCTTCAGGTCCTTGAAGCACGGCTGCGGCTGGATGCGCTTCTTGGGCGGGCGCAGGTCGGAGGGCTCGTCGGCGACCTGCTGCACCGTGTTGGAGCCGAGCTTGATCTTGAGCTTGGGCGCGAGCGGCGCGCCGTGCGGGTGCGGGTGCGGGTGCGGCGGAGGGTGCGGGTGCGGGTGCGGGGGCGGCGCGGGCGCGGGCGCGGGCTTGGCGGGCCGCACGGACAGGCGCGCGCGCTTCTTGGCGATGACCGGCACGACCGGCACCAGCGTCGACAGCTTCATGTCGTCCGAGGGGTCCAGATCGTCGTTCATGGTCACCTTGAGGTGGCGCAGCTCGCGCGACAGGCCGCTGCTCACCTTGCGCTTCTGCTTCTTGGCGCTGGGCGGGTCGGCGGCCGGCTCGCTCAGCTTGTAGTCCTCGCGCGTGGGGATGCTCGTCATCGAGGCGACGGCCTTCGGGATGGTGATGACGGCGCGCGCCAGCGGCGAGGGCTGCGCCGGCGGCGGCGCCGCGCCCATCATGGCGGCGCCCGCCGGGTCGTCCATGTTCATGTCCTGCGTCCAGTACTGGCGCAGCAGCTCCTTCTTGCGCATGCGCCGCAGGCTCGTCGAGCCCGGCATGCAGGAGGGCGCGCCCACCACGCTGGGGGGCTGCGGCACCGGCGGCGGCGCCACCACCGCGGGCGCGGAGCTCGAGTAGTTGGCGTCGAGGAAGGGGCCCTTTATCTTGACCTTCAGCTGGTTGCGCGAGTCCGAGAGGGAGACCTTGGGGAGGGGCGGGGCGGGCGCGGGCGGCGGCGGGTCGGGCGCGACCGCGGGCGGCAGCAGCAGGTCGGGCGGCGGGTCGGGAAGGACGAGCGGCGGCACCAGCGCGGGGCCCGGCGGCGCCTCCAGCGGGTGGTAGCTGCGCATGTTGACGGGCCCCGGCAGCACGGGCGCCACGTGCGCGAAGGCGGCGCCGGGCGAGCCGGGCGGGAAGGGCTCCATGTGCAGCCGCTTGCTCGCCTGCTGCGGACTGTGCGAGTGCGGCGAGCGCGACGTCGCCTCGGAGCGCCGCTCCTCTCGCACGTCGATGGACTTCCTCCGGTCGCGGAGCGCCTTCAGGTCGACGCTGTCGTTGGCGAGCTCCTCCTCGAAGTCGTACACGGTGCCGACGAGCTTGCTCTGGATGGAGTTGCCCAGGTAGTCGACGGAGGGGTACCCCTGAGCGGCGGAGCTGCGGCTCTTCGAACGGCCGCGACCCCGTGCGCTGCGATTGCTGACTTTGGTAGCGGGCCTCTTGGCCTTGGGTCCCTCGCCCTGCCGCGGGGAGATGCCGGGGGACTTGCCGGGCGATTTGCCCGGAGACTTGCCGGGATACTTGAGCGACGACTTGATGGACGGCGCGCTGGCTTTAGGCGGAGATTTTTGAGACGTCTGATTGGAATCCTGCGTGATGACAACGGGAACGGAGTCCGAACTATCGTTGGTCGGCTTCGGGGGTCGGCTGTTCTCGTAGGATCCGATGCTCACGCTCGAACTGGAAGACGCCATTTGAATGGAGAATTTATCACTTTCGGTGACGTCCATGTCGTTGGTCGGGGAATCTAACGGTTTAGGCGTCGGAGGAGCGATCATCGCCGTAGTGAGGGCTATGTTCTGCGAGGAGGAAGTGAAAGCGGCGGCGCACAGCTGACGCGGAAGGAGCGGCGCGGAGGAGTAGGGGTGAGCGGGCGCGAACAGCGGGCCGGGCGAGGGCAGCTGACAGGCGGGCGCGAACAGCGAGCCCATGCGGCTGAGGAAGGGCGACGCGCTGGGCGGGTACGTGGCGTACTGGTTGAGCGGCATGCTGGGCTCCACGGCGCACGAGTACGCGGGGATGGGAGGGTACGAGTCGATCTCCGGCAGCACGGCGGGCGGCGGCTCGCGGAGCTCCATGTGTGCCGGCAGCAGCGCTCGCGCGCGGCCCGCGCCGCCGCTCTCGGACTCAGAGCTCGAGCCGGAGGAGCGCCGCGTCGCGATCTTGCTCTCGCGCCACTTCTCCTGCCGGTGGTACGGCGACTCGTCGTGCAGCACAGAGTTGTTGTTGTCGAACGCCTGCGTATCCTGCGTCGCTTCCACGTCGATCGTCGTGGTCGTCGTCGAGTTGTCCACGATCACCACGGACGGTTGGGAGGAGTCGTCGCTCTGCTTCGATAGAGAGGTGGTGTCACCGGACTGTAAGTCCGATTGCACGGTGCTGGGCTCTTTTATGTCGTCTATGTACTGATCTTTGAGCTCGTAGCTTCGCGGCTCTCGTTCCATGTAGGGGTCGCTGTGGACCAGGGGAAGCGGGGCCCAGTTGTCGTTGCTGCTCATGGGGATGATAGGATTATGATACTCGCTGTCTTGTAAGAGCAGAGGGCGCGGCAGCTCGAGGGGCGGCCCGGGCGGTGGAGGCAGAGGCCCGCCCGTAAGAGACTGCCGCGTCAACTCCATCACCTCACTTCTGCGATCGAGTTCATTCTGATGCACTTCTCGCATTCGCTCGCTCTCTCTATGATCATTCTGATCGCTCGTGGGTACCGCTTGCTCTTGAGAAGAGTTCTCTGTCGGTGCCTTTTTATTACTGAGCTGCATCCTTAGCCTATCGACTAGATTCAAAGTTTCTTGCACTCCTTGCTCCTTAGAATCCTCTTTGAAGAAGAACTCAGGGTACGAGGAGAAGGGTTTCATTAGGTCGTCGTCGTGATTGAATCCATCGTCGACGGCCATCATATCAAATGCGAACAGTTCGTTGTCCTTTTGTTGAGGAGAAAACATAGAACGATTAGGATAAGGATTTACTGTAGACGGTATCTTGGCACTTTTCGATATTTCTACTCCTTGAATTTGGCTGGCGTCTTGGGCAATATCAATTGCGGAGCGTTTCTTCATATTCTTTACAGTAGGATTCTCATTGTCTATGGAGTCCATCACGATACTTCTCGCATCCATAGGTGTCCTGGGAGATTTTATCATGGTGTTTTCGTTGAGATTTGCTTGTATCTTTGCAATCATTTTGACACTTGATTTTTCTGTGCATTCTGTTTCGAATGATTTATCGTCCGTCATGTACTTATCGTTGCCGCCTGGCTTCTCTATCTGCGGCGGGACGACGGTCGGGCTCGGCGCCTTGGGCAGCCAATGTTTGTTGTTATCGTTGTAGTCCTCATTGAGAATGATAGAGCCCTTCTTATCTTCCGGCTCGGCGGGTGGTGGCGGGTCTGGCGGCAGGGGAGGGGGCGGAGGCGCTTTCTTGGCGGGAGAAGCGCTGGCGCGCGTAGCCACCGAGTTCTGGCATTCGTATCGACTCTGCCGCCTCTGCTTCACCAGCTCCCGAGGCTTCTCTTCCGGCGACGTATGCAGCTCTTTCAGTTCTTTGGCTACCGACTCTTTGACACTCATTCGTCTGTTCGATATGCTCTTCTGCTTCGCCTCAGGAATCCTACTCGGACTGTCCATCTCAGTTTTGACTTCTTTGTCCGGTTTGAAGGCCGACTTAGGCTTGACATCTGCGGTGGGCGCATCGCTCGGCGGAAGCGGAATGTTCTCGTGGTCGTGGCCCTCCATGGTGCAGGTCTTCACAGCCTCCTTGTCCGTCTTCCGCTCCGGAGTCGGAAGTTGACGGGGCTGGGCAGCTTGAAGGGCGGCGGCGCCAGACGGTTCTCGAGGCCGGCCGTCAGCGAGATGAGGCAGATCTCCGCCTGCAGAAGCGCCTCGGGCCCCAGCACGCGCGGCAGCACGCGCGTCGGTTCCACCTGATTCCTCTCCTTGAGCAGCCGCCGGTGCATCCCCGCACTCGGACTCCCGTTCGGAAGTTTTAAGCTTCTTGTCAGGGGCCTTGCGAGGGGACACATCGTTGGAGATGCTCTTACCCTTTCGGCGTCGGCGAGGCCGCTTGGGCGTGGGGCTGGTGGAGCCGGAGCGGTCGGAGTGCGAGCTCTCTGTATCACTCGAGGCGCTAGTAGACGAGAGCGGTCTTGACACCTTGTCGAGAAAGGGCAAGTCCAGGATGGGTCTAGAGCCAGGAGGTGAGAACATAGAGGGGGCGCGGGTGAGCGGTTTGATCTCGCGAGCTTTAGCGGCAGGCTTGGGTCCCGGCGCGGCTGGTGCCTCGTCTGAGCTGGAAGAGCATGACGAGCTGCTGCTGCTGCTGCTTGAAGAGGACGAGCTCTCCTTCGATAAGCTCTTCTTCTTGCTCTCGTCAGACGACTTCGAATCACTCTTCTCTTCCTTCTTTTTACCTTCTGTAGTTTCAGGCACGGGTACTTTGCTCCCGATATTTTTAATATGTGCCGCCGCTTTCTTAGCCGCTTGCCGTTGTGGCACATAAGCGATGGTATCTTTGTCGTCCTTCGATGACTTTCGGGCGATCTTGGCTGGTGGACTCTTGATCTCTTTTCCTTTACCCTTGCCTTTGCCTTTCCCTTTGATGTCTTCGGGTGTACGTTCGGGAACACCAGTTTCTTCCTTCTTGCCAGAAGTGGTCGATCGCATATTTTCGGAAGCCTTTTTTGCGGCTTGTCTTTGAGGCACGATTCCCGGATGGTCGTTTTGTTGTTTAGAATGTTTATTTTCTTTGCTTCTCGACTCATCCTCGGAATCTTGAGTTTTGACTGCGACAGGGACTTTCTTGTCTTTGTTAGATGGCTTTCGTCCTCTTTTCTTCGGAGTGGGTTTGTCTTCTTCTTGTTGTTGTTCTTTCTTGTCAGCATGAACAAATTCTTTCATAGCAGCTTTTGTTCTAAATGATTGTTGGGAATCATTACCACTGGGGGATTTCATAGATTTAGATTTTTCTCCCTTTTCTATTTTTATTTTATTGGTTTCACTAGATGATTCATCGCTGCTGGTGGAATAGATATCGACAGGGAATTTATAACTTCTTGTTGTCCTTATCGGCACAAGATCCAGGTCGTCACTGTCGCTGCCAGATTTACCGAGCCTACCGGCTGCCATCTCTTTCTCCATTTGCCGAAGAGTTTTGCTAGCTAATTGATCTTTCTTTGATGTTCCAGAAGCAGTAGCCGATGGTTCTTTCCTCGTCGAGCCAGACAAGCTAGAAATCGACTCCTTTTCTTTCTTTACCACTCCAGATGTGCTGGGGATCAACTCCTTCTTTGTGACTACAGAAATGCTAGGCAATCTTTCTCTCTTTGAAGCACCGGACATGCCCACTGAATCTTTATCTTTCTTATTGGCTCCAGAGCCGCTAGAACTTTCTTTCTCTTTCTTCATTGCTCCTGAGGTGCTGGGCAACCTTTCTCTCTTAGATGCTACGGAAACCGTAGAAGTCGAATATTTATCTTTCTTCGAAAGACCTGAATTGGACTCTAATTCCTTCTTGGATGATGTCGGTGTGTCAATCAACTTATCTCTCTTTGAGCTTCGCGGTGTTCCACCAGATAGATCTCTCTTCGAGCGAGCAGGCGATTCTTCTTCAGTGCTGCTCTCTACCAGCGCCTTCGACTGCGGTACTTTCTTTTTCTTTCTCGAATTATCGTTCTTCTTGGGAGATTTCTGAATCTTCTTAGCCTTCGCCGTAGGAGATACCTTTTTCTTGGGTGATGTTGAATTCTTTTTCTTCGGCGCTCCGTCATCGTCCGTACTAGAGCCGATGGCCCGCGACCGATACTTGCTGGTGCGCGAGATTTCCGATTCGCTCTCTTCACTGGAGATGCCGCTTATGCCGCTTCCGCTGCGGCGCGTGCCGTTGACGTAGTGTTTCTTGTAAGGGTTGGCCTTGGAGCGGCGTGCGAGGCCGTTACGGTCCTTCTTCTTGTCGTCAGCGGAGTCGGCGCGGTGCGGCGCGATCCTGGCGAGCAACGCCTCGAAGTCGCTCTTGTGGTCCGCGGCGCCGGGGTGCGAGTACAGCCGGTCGTAGATGGAGGGGCCGTGGTTGGCCTCGATGATGGCGTCCATCTCCTCGGTGGGCAGGTCGCGCGCGGCGGTCAGCACCGCGACCTGCTTGTGGAAGGTCTGCTCGCGCTGCCGGAAGAAGGAGCGCGACAGTTTCTCGCGCCGGCTGACCATGTAGCAGAGGTTGCGCACTCGCTCGAGGTCCTGCCTCAGCTGCACGAACATCTTCATCTTGTCGAGGTCCGCCTGCTCCTGGCGGTGAGACATGAGGTCGGAGTCGTCCGACTTGGGCGGCAGCAGCGGCCGGTTGTGTCCGGCGCGCCGCTTCAGCTTCCAGTAGTGGTAGATGTAGTTGATAGCGTCCTGGTCTACGTCGAGCAGGTGTGCGCTGATGTCTTTGACGCTGACGTGCTTCTCGAACTCCTTCTCGATCTCGTGCAGGCGAGCGGTGCGCGCTTGTGTCTTCTCCTCCGACGTCATATCCTTGCGCCGCTTCTTTTTCACTTCTTCCTCCTCAGATCCTGACCCGGGACACTTCTCCTTTTTTGAATTAACGCTGTGCTTCTGACAGTACGATCGCAGTTTCACTCCGTCATCTGCGTTTTCGTCCTCGATGATAGCTCTCATTTCTAACCCGTGCTTGAAAGCGCATGTTACGTGATACGCAGTTTTACAGCTCTTGACAGAACATTGAATACATGCCCCTTTCCTTTCCCGACAAAGAACACAAACTAAAGACCAACGAGAAGATGGAATTGATGATATTTTTGTAATAGGTTCCATTTTTTCGGCACAACCAATAGATACCTCCGGTATCCAGAGCACGCAGCTTACGTGAGCCCACTTGTGTCCCGAAGGAGTACATTTCATAGCTCCCCCGAGGTTGGGGCAGAGCACACAAGTGGGTTTCACACCGTCGCCACAAGGTCGGCACAGCCACTGCCCTGTAAAACAATACACACCGATTATTAACATCATTTGATTTCGGGCGGATTGAGATGTGACTGAAATCGAGCAAAATTTTCTTTTAACTTTTACTAGTGTTTTCTGGACAAAACAATTATTGATACATTTCGGTCCATGTTAATCTAATTCAATTGAATCAATTATTTAGCGGCAATTATACGCAAATCATAAGATTTCGTTTTTACTATATTACTCTGAAATTTCTTAAGGAAAGAAAATTACAGGTGCAAAGAAAGTACTTTTGGCTGGTTCTTAGGCCTTCCACTACATTATTAATAGTCTAATACATACCATCTGGAATGACAGTTATGCCGTAGCACGCTTGGTGCACGCAGATATTACAGGAATCGCAGAACACCATCTCGTTGCCATCCTCCGAATCCGGCGACCGGCACACGTCGCAAATGACATTCTCGTCGTACTCTATACCAAGACCTTCCTCGGATTTCATAATAGCCTGTATCTTGTCCCATGTTCGAACCTGTAAAGTGAGAAGAGGATAGATTAGTACACAACAAAACAGACTAAACAGGCCTTTATGTTGGGCCCACGGTAACATTAGTCCACGCGTAGGGTTTCGAGCCTCAAAAAGACAAAAATAGATCCCTTTACAGTGAAGTGTTGGTTGCACAAAACGTGAAACCATACAACAAGCAAACTCGAAAACGCGTTAAAAAAACGCGACACGAACGTACCTTAAAATCGTGTCAACTTATCTATAGAAGATCGTGGATCATTCACATTAGTATTCATATATTTTTTTAATAGAATTGCTTTTAGTTTTCAAGCCGAAGCATTGTGATAATTTACGAACGATTGATAATAAAATCAGAAAAGTTCAGGCGCACGATTTTATTGACGTCACGCCACGCGAATAGCTCCTAGGTTTTATAAATTTTATTTGTTTTATATAATTAAACTTTAATGAAAGCCGGGCAGCCTAACAAAAAACTCCTTAGCAAACTTCTTGGAACTACTTCGTAACATGTAAGGACAAGAAGCCAGTCCACTAAAACTTTCAGTTATGAATGTAGAGAAAAATAGAACTGCGAAGGCTTGTTTCAAGTCATTGAAAAGATTGCAATTTTATTTGTATACTAGCTTCCGCCTGCGGCGTTGCCCGCGAGGTACCTACATAACATATAAGTAGCCTATGTTTATCCTGAAACTTCATTCTAAATACTTGTAAAAGAATTTTTGAAATCGGATGAGTAGTTTTGGAGATTACCTCCTACATTCAAAACAAACTTTACCTCTTTATTATATTAGTATAGATTTTACTATTTTTATGTGAGTTTCTGAATAAGTTGCTTAAATATTTCAACAATAATTACGTGTGTGTACGCATTCCATTGCATTCAAATAGTTCCAAGGTTAATTTAACTAAATTTATTAGAAGGCAGCTTCCATAGAAAAAAATCAAAGCCCTATGAATAAAAAAATATTTATAGAATTAACAAAATAGAAACAAAACCCCCTATTTTCATTCTAATAATAAACTTAGAACTAAGCTACACAAACAAGAAGCGAAGACATAAGCCAGAGCCTTCAGCAAATAAGAGATTTATTCTCGAATGCTCATTACATTACAAATGAACGCTCGAAGTAACTGCATCGCGACAGTCTACTAGGTTAATTGGGACTTAAGCTGATAATATTCCCTAGGGTAAAGCGCTGCGTCTCGCGCTCCCGACCGACGCTTGCACAACGCTTCATATACCGTCAAACCGACAGAGCAAGATATTAATTACAGATGATCTTACATAAGGAGTACGTTCCCTTGGAAACTCTAATTGGCAAAATATTTGCATCGATGGCGTTAGCGGCGGGCGTGAAATCCATTCAAGCATTTCTCAATCTTCACACAAATCAAAACATACAAACAAAAGGTTACTCAGTCCATAGTTTCTTTAAAACTTGATATTTTTAAAACGAGGTTCAATTCAAAAAGATTTTGCTATCGTTTCACTGGCGTGGTAACTTATCTTAGCACAGAATAGTACAGAAGGCGCACTCCGCACTTTCAAAAATTAAGTTTACCTTATTATCAGCATCGTTCATTTCTGGCTGATTGTCTAACTGGTCTCAAAACCCAAACTGGTCTCAAACTGTCAAAACGATCGCGTAGGTATCTTTTGTCGCGTGCGGCCTCGTTGAGATGAGAGTGACAGAGCTGCTTGCGTGGTCACTGAACTGTCATATTTGACAGTTTGAGACCAATTTTGGTCGCTACCAAAGCTAGACATTCAGGTCAGACATGTTCAGGTTCTGTTGTTTAAAAGAAAATGGACAAAAATTTACCTTGCTTCGCAGTCGCATTTTAATTCTATTTTAGTTATTAAGACGACATTCAAATACGATTATGAAATTGTTTATGAATAAATGAAATGAAATGAAGTCAACCGTCACTTCAGGAGCACCAAAGGTCTGTGTTAATTTAATGCCATGCATGAAAGGATCAGCCCCTCGATTCTACTATAAAACTTTTTATCAACAACGTCAACTATTTCGTTTTGTTTCTTAATCTACTAATGACCAATGAGGTTAGGTTACTCTTTTGTGATGACGTTTTCAAACAAATTACCAATGAGGTTTTGTAAATTACTGTCATTTTAGGTGCAAGCTAGACAGAAGAGACGTAAGACGAGGACGCGTCGCGGACAGGACGCCAGTGAACAGTGTTGCGTCCGCGCCCCGTCTCTTCTTTTTGTTTTGCGTCGCGACGCTTCTATACATTTTGTATGAAAGGGACGCGGAAGAGACAAATGTCCGCGCACCGTCTGCGTCTTACATCTTTTCTGTGTATCCAGCGCCTTAGAGAACGAAACAAAACGCAGCGGCAATGATACTTGAATGGTTGATATTGTAAAGTAAAGGGGCCTTCACCAATAACAATAAGGCATGTAAGCACTAACCTCTAATTCTTCGATAACTTTCTCGAGTTGTTCTTCAGTAATAGGGGCCGCCCCTGCCCTGGCCCGCTCAGCGTTCAAGAGTTTCAGCCATGACGTATCTGTGGCGTCTAAGTCGTAGCTACAGGCCGCTTCGGCACAGGCCGGAGTCGAGCTGAGCTGGTGTTTGTCCGATAGGTAGTTGGAGTCGCGGGTTAGATGAATGTATTTGTCTTTCGGCCTAGAAATAAACACGGGGCACGTTAATCAACAAGAAGATGAATAAACAGTTGTGTAGCACTGAAAATTTTGGGGTCGCAACGTATTTTGCAACTGACGCAACATAAAATGACCTAAACCTTGGTTAGATTAACCTTATATACTAATAAGTGTATATCACTTACGTCATTGCATCTGTAAAGATTATTAAACTCATAGAGATGCTACGACGGCGCCGAATATTTAAAAAAAAAACAGCAAAAAAAATTGCCAACAACTTCGTAAATAATAATTTAATAAGGTAAACTTTTTCGTTTTATTAAATTACATTTCAAATGCCACAAACTGCACACACACACGCACACACCACCACTCAATAAAAACACCATATTTATTAACCACCTTATTAAATTTACTCGAATTCAAATCACTTCAATTATTCACGAAATCTAAAAACAAACCAACGAAAACCAGCAAACTACACGAGATTAATTTGAAAAATCATTTTTATATTACTTGAATAGCGCCATAATACCGATTGTTGGTCATTAAAACACTACCCGTGTTTTAGTTCATGGGAGTGCCGTCCGGTTGAGCGCGACTAAAGGGCTGCTTCGTTCAGGGTGCTACCTACGTCGGACATGGAGGGTCAATTTCAGCTCTACTATCTATCGACTGACGTTTACGGGGTAAAGACGAGACTATTTATGCCATAAATCTATCTGCACTGAAATTCTAACTCGTATGGTATTCTTGAAAAGAAAAATGAATGATTTCCATCGCTTAGTTTTCTGTGAATTTTGAATAAAGTTTTTTTAAGCATTTTATGCATCACATGCATTTATCCTCTCCACATGCCCAAACTAACGTGCCCTTCTCAATTCTCATCACATCTTTCATTCCTTATCACACTGTCATAGTAATCAGTGGCGTACCGTGCCTTAGCGGTGCCCCGTATAAAATTTGTTTGGGGGCCCTTATGAAGGGTAAACATTTCTCTTGGGCTTGGGGGCCCCGTATAATTGATACGGCAGATACGGCGGTAGCTACGCCCCTGATAGTAATATACTCACAATTTGAAGTCAGTGTGGTCGGGTGGTTTTGGATTCTCAATGATCTTGACCTTTGGCGCGGGTAATGAGTCAGGATTCACTGGAACTTGCACCCCTCGCTCCCAGTCCTGTTTCCACGGGTCCGTGATGACCCAGTACTCGCTGGGTGTGAGTGGCTCGTTATCAGGCAATTTCATTGCACTGATAAGATCTTTTCTGTAATTTGACAATTGGCATAGTTTGACGTGATGGTACCCCTTAAAATACCGATCAATCTGTGGCATCGTCGAAAACAACCGCAATTTACTTTTTTTACTATTAATTTTGAAAAATGAATACAGTATAAAATAGTGTGAAAGACCTCTACCCCCAAAATTAATATTTCACAAAACCTAGCTCGAGAGATCTGATAGAAACTGGACTTTTATTTTGCGAGTTTGACCGCCACTGTCTTGCCATAGTACACAGAAAGCTAAATTTTATTAATATTTATTTATTTATTTAATTTGTTTTCGATCAAAGACCCAATACCTGATTTCAATACGAATGCATTGCCAAATCATTTTTTTGGTTATATTCGTTAGTAGTCTAAAAAATTAATTTTCAAATTGCGTTTAGAATTTAGAGTGTATAGATATAACAAAAAGCCATTCTACATAATGGTCCATTACCCGTTGATTTGAGAAACAAATTAGTGCAATTTCTGTCTTGAAGCTTGAATTCTTAATCGAAAAATGAAAATATACGAACTTTTCTAAAACTCTACAATTGTTTTTTTCAATCGAGTTTAGTGCGTACTTTTTAGGATGGCTTTGAATCATAACAGTACATATTTTGCAAGCGGTCTCTAGAAGTTCGTCTTTGTTGCCGCGCACACTAAATAGAGCGCGTAAGCTCCTCAACTTACGAGTATTAAAAAGTTCATAATGTAAGTGCACACTAAGTATGTAAGTACTAACATCATACACATAACTAATAGCTCGTTACCTGTATTTAGACCTCGCGAGTCAAGAAATCTAAAAGTGAGTCATTTAATACATTTTTAAGAGTTATTCTACTCATCACGCTCAAGATCCTCATCAGTTCTTCACCACAATACACCTCGAGGGTACAGAAAATTTCTCAGTTTATAACATCGAAGTCGGTTTTTTTTTTTTTATTTAGCCACTTGTATACAATTCTAGGATATGTTTTTACGCTAAGAACATCAAATTGCTAATACGATTTTTAGTGATATTTTTGGACCGATCGCTCAGTGATTGCTGTCGCATTGCTATTGCAAGACTTACGTAATCAGGGCACCGATGTCGAAAGGCGGAGATATCCTGTAGCCCTCCTTTGCCCCTTTTTAGAGGAAGTACCCCTCTAATCAAATCCCAATCAAGTCTTATGGGCGCGGCCGATTTCAATGGTTCTTCTTGTTTGAAAGGTTGTAATTTTAAATCAGCCTCATAAAAATTTGGTGAAGATCTGATGAGGATCTTCAGCGTGATGAGCAGAATAGATCTTCAAAATGCAGTATATTGCTCATTTTGCCCTTTAACTACTAGGTACGGATTGATGAAGCACCTGGGAACACCTCATATCACGAAACTAGAGGATTTTGACTTTTTATTCTGTTTTAAGCTATGCCAAGATAGACTCGCGAGGTACAGCTCACAGAGCCACTAGTTAGGAATAACTTCAGTTAGGCTTAAGGTACATTGACATGAAAATTGACATATAAAGATCGTTCACCTTTAGTCCATGTCAATGCTTATGCACACTAGCATGTCACAAAGGCAACAAGAATAACACTATTAGTGTTAAGAGCTGCGACGTATGATTTGATTGAACTCCCGCAAGGATAGTAATACGTTACGAAAAATCGTACGTCGATGCTACACGTTCGTTGTAAAAATAAAGTTTAAGTCAAAAATCCTAAATAATTTGGTCACAACAGTCAGATAATATGGTGCACATAGTAAAAGTTACTTTTTTACTTGTTTACAGAACAAATACGTCCAGTTTCTATCAAATTAACAGCCCAGAAATAAACTAAGGATATAGGATTGTCTTAAATTATCGATCTTTCACATGAAAGTAATTTTTTAGTACACTATAAAGAAATACGTAAGAAGTCAAACCAATTATTTTTTTTTTTTGAAGTGGTTTAACGTATATCTCTATTTTTACCAAAAATCATAATGATTTTAATGTAAATTAAGCCGAACAGAATATTATAGTTAGAAAATTTAAATGGGATCGTAACGTAAAAAAAGTCCATTATTAAAAGGTGTAAAGCTAACCCAATTTTGCACTAAATTGTGAACAATCAATGAACAATAAAATGTTCTTTGCTAACCTTAGCTTTGTCAGAATCTCAGTATACACGATATTTCAAGAGTTTATTTAAAAATAATTGAACCAGCTGGATCCTCAGTTAACCCGTCATAAACAGGACATGCTTCGGAATAAAATGAATTTTCATCTTCGTAGACTGAATGCACCGTTTGATTATTATATGAGGCAGCTACCTTATGATTTGTAATTCGAAATCGCTATATTTTTTATTTAAGTTCTATTGGGGTACATTTGATATTATATTACATTGCATGATATTACATTTGATAGCTAACACTTGAGGAAAGCTATAGGCTACTTTTTACCATCATCATCATCATCACTGTATATGCCGCATGGGCGCTGCTAATGTGAATAAATACATCGAAAGAGGGGACAGTACATTTCATAAACCGGCTATAGTTATGTTACTGAAGCCATTAAAATGTATTTATGAAGTTAAAACCAATAACAAACTTTGGTCAGTGGTTATGGACGCGAGAACGAAAGGGAAACGAGAAGTCTCCGCGATCTCGGATTGAGTTCGCGCGTAAATTCCGCACGAATTTCCGGAGATTAGTCGAAACAGATGGAGACAGATCTTCACGGAAATCGACGATAAAGATACATATTTACATTAAATAGTTCGGGTAACGGAATTATTGTCTAGGGAAGTAAAAAAGTGACGAGCACGAGTGCGGCGCCGCTCCTCTCATACAAAACATAATACGGAATTGGTAATAAGCTTCTGATTAGTAATTGAACCCGTTTTCGAAGTTTCTGTAGAAGAATGCAAAATATAGACGGAGAGGCGCAGCCGGAAGTCATGGCGCACTACATTTTTTTTCCCTGCATCCAAAAAGGCCCACGCCTTATAAAATTCTTATAGATTAAGTATAAGTATTAAGCTTATCAAGATTTTCAATTGAAAATGAAAAATCTTATCAAAATTTTCAATTCCGACGGGATTCGAACCCGCAATGATACAAGCGATCCTCCTTTAGCCAGAGTGCCTTTACCAATTCGGCCACGGAACCTTTGTCGCCAGAGTTTAAAATCATGATAGGACCATACTATCGATTATAGCATCGATGAGCGTCATCTACAGGATAACTGCTAAGTTAACTCACTGTTCATTGCCCGAAGTTACATTCAGGATCAAATGACAAGATTTTCAACCCGACGAATATGGATTCCGTGGCCGAGTTGGTAAAGGCACTCCGGGTTAAGGAGGATCGCTTGTATCACTGCGGGTTCGAATCCCGTCGGAATTGAAAATTTTGATGACTCTTCATTTTAAATAAAATTCAATGATTTTCACCTGTGGTTTAACACTATAAAAATTAAAATTAAAGTACTATAAGGTCGTACTTTCTACATCAGTCTTAAATTATCACAATAGCAAATGCGGCGCGGACACAGCAAGTTCATAATAATCAATCGCAATAATTAAATGGCATAGCGGATGACTTACAATTTACTTTTATAATACCTGTTCGAATTGTACGCAGTTGACAACATTAGCAGATGCATATGAATTAAAAATCTCAACAGTAATTATAACTAGTTAAAATTTTCTTTGCGTTTTGAATGGAAAATGTCGAATTTAAAAGAACATAGGAAATATAGGGGCTATATTACATTTTTCTGAAGATGATTTGGAACAGTTCTACCAAAATATAACTAACGCCAGCTGACTATTATAGTTAATAAAGAATTTCCATTCAAAACTCTGTTCTTGCCGAGATTTTTATTCAATAACTAAATAATATTGGCATTGCCGGGCATGTTTGCACTAAACTATACTTAAAATTAGACATAAAAATAGAAAGCTGAGCAGTGAGTGATGAAAATCTTCACCAACAATGACACTTCATTTTCCTAGCCTATCTTCTCGCTTTTTTCTTTCTTGCAATCTGATTGATTTATACCCTTAGTGGATTTATGGTATTGGCATCTCAACAAACGTTATGTTGCAACCAGTTCTTTAACTTGAGAAACATCCATAGTGTATAGGAATAACTTTTGAAACACACGTTAGAAGAGTAATTTTCAGCAAAGAAAAAAAAAACACTTGTTAAATTATTTCCTTAAAATGCCAGTACCGTACCAATTTTTATTACAAGAAAACTTGGGTAATTATAATCAGAATACTTTAAAAACTAACCTACACTTACCCTAGTTTCAATGATTTTGACTAAGTTTGCAACATAAACCTTACTTATGAAAGAAGTTTAAAGTTGAATATTGGTTAAACAACGTCCTGTCTTTGTATGTCACTATCCACGAATAAAGACAGGACGTTGTTTAACCAGTGGTTAACTTTAAACGTCTTTCATAAGTAAGGCCCAAAGTGTATAACTAAATCTATGATTTTGCAAACAAAGTCTAATCTAGTGGTTTCCTACATCATGGGATGGGACACAGATTAATAGAAATACATTAATTTCATTTGGTTAAACAACTAAGGTTTAAAGATTTACAAATACTGATCCTGTACACTTCCTCACTTTAACTCATCTATAAATCATAATAATCATTGGTGGATCGAACCATACCATAATCTTTTATTCTGATTTATACAAGGTTTTAGTGCCTAAAATACACATGCTACTAAAAAGCATGCTTGTTTCCTACTACGTAGTGCGCTTATGTCATAAGCATAGGTACTATTTTCGTATGTCATACATGTGCTTATTGTGTGCTACTAAGTAGCATTTGCTCGAAAATAGCATGCTTATGTGCTACGTAGCATGTGTATTCCAGGAATAACGCTTAGGAGCAACAAAAAATAGTAATATATGCAAGCTGCAAAAAGAATAAATAATACTATTCGCTTTGAAGACTTTACCCCTATACTTTTGCATTGCTTGTTAATACTCTATTCTACTACTTAAATGAGTTTATATGAATATTGTGATGGACCAAGTTGTGCCACAGAATAAATAGGTACAGAGTTGTCCACTTACTCATACGAACTTACTTACTAATAGGTACAGAGGCCTGACTGCGCGAAAACATTTATTTAAATAGCAACTCTTGCTGCTACGCAACGAAGTGCAATTCAGCTCGCTTAAGCGCTTAGTGCCTAGCGCAATATTCACCCAAACATTTGCCTCTCTTTCTAACGCATAACACTGTCATTGTCTGGCGAGGAGTGACGCGAAGTGTTGTCGACTCGTAGCGTGATAGGTATTTAAGCGCGACACGGCTAACGTGCAAGCCGAGCGTTAAGTGGAAACCCTACCTGCCAAGGCCCGCCCGGGCGGGCCCGCCAATGTGCTTGTAGCTTTGTACCTAAAGTGCGGAGTGCGCCTTCTGTACCTATTCTGTGGTTATGCTAGCAAATCCAATAGATGTCCAAGAGACGTGTGTTTGTCTTATGATCATATCCAGATTCAGGTTAGTTGTTGTTGCCGTCACCCCTCTAGCTAGCCCAGCAATTTAAACAAATTCGCAAAGCAAAAACTAAACAAAAGCAGCTTTGAAATTATAAGCACAGGGCAATCTTAAGGCTTCTTATTGATTTCGCCACGCCATAGGCAGTGCAAGATATTGATTCCATTAATAAATTACATCCACATTCAGCTTGACCCTGATTTAGAATTCACTGTGTTGGTAAGAAAATAATCAATCACAACATGCAAAATACTTCACCTGTAGCGGGGATCGAACCCACAATAGTCCCATCAAAATCAGCCCAAGCGATATTTGCAATAGTTTTTTTTTTAGACATCATGTCACACAACTTCTAGATATTCTGTCAAGCCTGTCACACACGTAGCTATAATATTATAGCAGTCTTGCTATATGTTTCGATATATTTTCCATAGTAATCTTCGAGCGACTACTATAATGTAGTATTTCTATAACGTCGCCAAAATATGTGGATAGATATAGAAAGACACGTTAATAGATACCGACCACAGACTTATGAAGGAAAAAATATATATTACAATATAGCTACCGTGTATGGTGTTTGCTTTACTTAATGGGCTTTAGATGATTTTTTTGATTTTACTTTGTTCACTTTTAAGTTTTACATCAAAGAGCTACAGGTGAGCAAATTATTCCTATCTTTACGATAGGTGTAATACCTAATTCTATAATCTAACAGTGTGAAGAAATAAAAACTGTGGTTTTACAAAAATTATCAGAAACCAGGGACGTATATAAGGGGGGGGGGGGGGGTTTAGGGGGTCCGGACCCCCCCCTTAGCCCATTAAGTTCGGAGGAAACCTAGTCAATTTTTGTATTTTGGAACCCTTGGACCCCCCCCTTTAACAAAGATCTTTGTATTTTGGAACCTTTGGACCCCCCCCCCCCTTAACAAAGCTATAGCTACGTCCCTGTCAGAAACATTCATACAAGTTGCAAATTAAGAAGTTCTGTCTTAAAAAAAATATGAGACCTGAGGCGTTTATCAAACTAATAAATGTGAAAAGGAAAGCTGTTTAGTTTCATTCATGCGTTTTTGATTGCATTAAAACTGTTTTACTTAATATTTGTACTTGAAAATGGGTAATGATTTCGATGAAATTTACTATGTGGGTCTTTAGGGGGCTAAAAATCGATTTAGCTAGGTCTCATATCTGGTTTCGTTTCTCCGTATTTTCACGCAAAAAGGTTTCCCGCGCAATATCGTTCGTAATTTCGCCGTTGCCGCTATCGTTTATATAGCGTAGCGGTTGAAACGATGGATTTCACATATCGGAGGCTGCGAGTTCGAACCCCAGCTATGGACAGGTTTTTTTTATTTTTGTTGTCTCTTTTTTGGGTAAATCTTTTGTTATTGTTTGGTTTGTTTGTTTTTTCTGTGATTCTATTTTCACCTGAGAGAACATGGTCGCCCAGATATTTTATTATTGAAATACAATCATTTTATCTTTTGTTCCTTTGACCAACATGTTAGTTTATTTTCATTGATGTATGAAAAACTGTTTGGTTTCCAGAATGCTACTTAAATCTTTATTTTCCTGTTATATGATTTATCCAGTGTTCATCAGTGTTGTAAGGCTATTTATGCCTCACTTAACACTAGGACATTAAGACTTGCTAAAGGTGGGCATTTGTCAAAAGCATTTTTGGACCTCCCACTGATATCTTTACTTATATAATAAAGCGGTAGAGTTTGTTTTTCTTTGTTTCAACGCGATAATCTCAGGAACTGGCCGTCATATTTTAATAATCATTTGATTTGCATTTGATAGCTTAATTCTTGAGGAAGGTTATAGACTACTTTTCATCACCATCATCGCCATATACTATCACTAATTGTTTAACTGAGTAATATCTAGCATAAGTGCAGATAACAGAGCCATGAGACTGTTTACTTTTAATATATCACATGTTCTGATCTACAGAAATATAAACTATCAAATGGTCCATAGATGTATGAACATGGTTTATGTTAGTTTTTAAGACTGTATGTCCTAGGAATAAAAAAAAATTTATAAGACCACAGCACTAACACAAGTTATCCTAACTAAGCTATGATAGCCAAATCTTATTCTAACTTACAGAAAACATTAGCTTCTCATATAATTCATAATAATAGTTTAGATATACAACCTACTCTTGTAAGACACTGTGGATCACCGAAAAGAAAGCTAGGCCCCATACCGTGTTTGTTGCCCTGATTCTTAACAGTGTTGGTCACGAAAGAACAGGAGTAGAATCACCTAGCTCTTAAGATGATTCAAAGTGGTTATAGCGGTCCTATTGAATAAATGATTTTTTAATTTTGAATTTTGACAAATTCAGCTAACAGCTTATTGCTATTAAGTCACTGAGCCATGACGGAGGCCTAAAAACTCCATCACTAGAGTGAGTGAGAGCCACTGAGCTTGTGGCTACATACAAATGTAATACCTTGCTATAGTAATATCAGTACTAAAAAATATAGGGTGGAATCAGAATGTACAGCCTAGGAAGTATTAAATGATTAATTTTTTTTTTGTAGGTATTATTTAAATTAACACTCCAGAAGAATTTGTGAAACCAATACATTATAAGAACCACCTTATACAATTTTAATTTTAATCTGTGTCCATCTGTGTAGAAAACTTATGTTGGAGAACATTTTGACAAAAATATAATACAACAGTAACAAATCACGTACAAGTATAGAATACAAATATACATTATACAATACTATTCACTGTCTAACTGCTAGTTATAAATATTGCAGGGTTTGAAATTGAAATAACTACAAAAATTAATGAAACTTTATGTTGCAGACGAAGGGACTTGTTTCTCATCTAACAATCTGTTCAAAATAGCTGCTGTTCAAAGTTTACCCGCAACCCAATATAAGTTTGCCCTATTTATAACTTCAATATAGCAGCAATCAATACAGTTAACTCGAATAACAGAGCATTTACTTGCAACAGAGCTTGTAAGCATAAATATGAGCGATCATCAGTGTTGGTAGACTGTAATAATTTCAAACCCTGATAATAACTAAATTAAAAATCATAGAACAGTAAGTCAAACTATAATTGTGCACACAAACCTGAATAGTTCTGCTGGTGCTTCAGAGGCACTTCTATTATATATTGATGACATCTTGAGGTCATTGGCTTGCCGGAGGTGCCACTGAGCGTCCTCCGGCTCAGTTCTCCGGCGCTTGGACGTGCTGGGCACGCCGGACGGACCGGCTGACAAGCCGGACGGGCCCGGCTGGTCCTCTGGCCGGCTCCCTGTTGCCCTCTTAGAGCCCCTCATCGACATCTTATTAAATGTTTGTTCACAACCTACATGTTCACGACCCCACTATGCCTTTGCACTTGGAACGCGGGAGCAACATCGTATAAGTCACATCGTTCACTACATGGTTCCACTTTATACGTTTGTAATACCTGAAATTGAAACAAAAGTTTGGTTAGAGCGGGTGGAATCTAGTTTAGACGGTGCTTGCGTGTTGTAAACGCAACCAGGATGAGCATTCCCGTACACAGGGAGCACAAAAGAGTCAGGATTATAAATGCTAGTTGAGATTGCACCATTAGGCATACTGAAACTGCACCAATACAAACAAACATACTGTTATTTTTCACTTTATCTACAACATCTTTGAACAACCTCACACAAAGTGTGTTTGAAGACTAGGAGACAATGCAATAACAAAATAAAGCACAGTACACAGAGAAGACGTACATCTTCTCGAGAGTAATTAGGAACCTACTTAGTAACAAAACAATGATCAGCACCAGTTGGTGCTGGGCATTTACCTCAACATGTTCAGATACAGATGCTTTACCGGTTATATTACACCATGTTTTCACGTTCCAAAGTGAAAATGAATAACAATTTCATTTGACGTTTCACTTTATCGCACGAACGAAATCTATGGCGGGCCAGTGTACGACCCTACGGAATACGAGGCACTGCTAATCACTGGCTTGCTCTGACGACGAATAGATCGCTCCCGCAACTAGATTAATTTATAAACTTGCTTATTAGCGAAATAGATTCTAGTTATTGTATCTTATTCCACAAATATCCGTAAATATTTATCTCAAGTCTCCATTGTAAGGTACTAACAAAGTTGACAACATAGATAGCAGCACTGTTTTGTTGCCAGATTGACATGAAAGTCGTCGCATCTTTTACCTATTTTTGCATCGAATGTATTGGCTATAGGCTAACTGTAAAGCTTGCATACTAACTTATATCACTACGAATTGGTGAAATACATAAAATATTACGTACATTTTCTAGGAAAGTCATTTGGCGCCATTGATTCTTGTACTTGTAGATGGTCACGTGACTACGTACGAATCACCAACGCAAGCCAAGTAAAATGGCCAAAACGCACATCGAGTTCTTTTAGTGTCATTGGTTTTGAAAGGAAGTTCCCATTTGTATAATACATCGAGGCGTGATTTTCAAAGCTTTTTTGCCGTCATAAATTTGATCACAAACACATAAAATGAACCTAAATAACTGCAAGTAGCACAATTTAACAAAATTTTATCGGACATTGAGTCCGAGATATCAATAGGAGGTTTCGCGAAATATCCGTCAGGTGGCTGGCCTGGCCTGTCTAGTTTAGTGCTGCCATCGAATATGTTAGTTTTGCCAGTAATAAAAAAATAAATTCAATTAATTTGTCTTTATTTTGTTTGCTGTTTTTAGCTGTTTCGACAACATTTTTCAAAATTATATAGCTTTCTTTCATGATTATCTTTTTGGATAGAAGAAGAATGATCAAAGCTAAAAAGAAAGTCATTGTTACTGATGTTACAATGACATAACATTGACATTGTCCTGACATTTATTACTAGTATTTTTTTCTTCTTCTTTATTTTGGCTTCGCACGGCTTGTGCATTCAGCCACAATCAAGGAAAATTGTTAAACCAATTACAACATAACAATATTTTATTTAAATGTCCGAAATGTTTCGTTCGGGAACGCTTCAATACATGTTAAATACCTAATTAAATTCTTTATATTAGTATCTTTAAAAAAATCTATTTTTTAAAATTCAAAATAACATTACAGTCAGTGAAGACTGAGGGCCCTACTTATGAAAGATGTTTAAAGTGAAACACTGGTTAAACAACGTCCTGTCTTTATTTGTGGATAGTGACAAACAGAGACAGGACGTTGTTCAACCAGTAGGCCTAACATATGCAACATCGAGAGTCGAGAAACGAGACTTCTCGATCGGTTAAACTGCTCTGACGTATGCGTTAAAGCAGTTCGTCCGATCGAGATATCTCTCTCGCTGTTGCACATGTTAGGCCGGCAGTACTCACCTTTAAAAATCTTTCCTAACTAAGGGGGTGAATGCTCACAAACTATGTACAGCATGCATTCTCTATCTCTGTCGCTCTTCAAGCTTTGTTGTATCTTGTATTCTTACCGCGTCTTGTGTTGAACATTGAACTAAATGAGGTCATCCGTTTCCTTAAATTTTACCGGTACATTTTGATTAGTCTGTGATTTTGATCAAGATGATTTTTTTTACTACCAGAAGTTTCGTCGAATCCCTACCGCTGCCTTTGCTGGATAACTGTCCTTGCTTTGCTTGGATAGTCCACAGCCCACACAGCATTATGAATGCACCTAATATATACCTATTATCACAATGACTCGTACTGTACTTTTTGATATGAAAATACTTACCACAGAATACTTACTGTGCACAGGTAAAAATAAAATTAAATAAGGATTAGGTAGGTTTAAGTACATAGAGGGTTTCCAAAATTAAATAAAACAATAATTTTACAGATTAGGTACGTTTATTGACATTCAATATTACATTTTATATCTAATAACAGTTTATATTAATATATAATACATAACAAAACTAGAAATTCTTACAAAATTAGGTAAGTATAAAATTAGATGCAAATTAGATTTAAATTAGATTTTTCGAAACATACTAACCCAGAAGTAGGTAATATTAAAAATAACCAAAATAGTGTATAAATGTTCTAAACATTATTTATTATCCAAATATGTTGAATCCATAGACTTTAAAAACATTTCAGTGACTTGACTTAACTAACTTAGAATATTGTTATAGGGCCTCCAGACTCTCGAGAGAAGGCTCGGCGAGAAGTCTCGCCCGAGACTTCGCGAAGAACAAACAAGCTATCCACACTCTCAATTGTTCTCAGTCGTGATCTGTTGCTTATCCGGTATGGACGTCGATTTTGAAACTGCACCCGGTTTGGCTCTGTGTGCCATTGCATACTGTAACTTTGTGAATGTTGTAACTAAAAATAATGTTTAAAAAAATAAAATACTTAATGTAAGAAACTTTTATCTTAGTAGTTTCGATATTTAGCATTCCATAAAATAGGCTCAGATTGAAAAAAATCGATAAATTTCAACTCTATTTATTATTCCATATTTTTACGAAAGAAAATTCTCGAAAAAAACAAACAATATAGATGTCTGCCCACCGCCGCTCATTAATCTGCAATGAGACGAAACGTGAGTGTAGGACCCTTCTCTTTTCTCGCCCGAGAAATCCTTTGGCTCGGCCAAAAATACCGACACCGATCGGAGAACAGGCGAGCCAGAGAACGAGAAGGCGAGAAGCTCTTCACACTCACGCTTCTCGGGTGTTCTCGGGGGTTCTCTACGAGAGTCTGGAGGCCCTTTTAGAGGTAATTCGTAAAAGTAAAAGAATAAAACGCACTTATAATAAAATTCTAAGGAATGCCTGAATCATGAGATGATTGTTAAGTTACCAGTTACCTGTTTTATTATTAAAAGTAAAAAAGGCATTTTACTATTTTTTTTATTAAAGTGTAGGTATAAGTAGGTACACTTAACTTTTATATTTAAAAAATATTAGCAATAACATAAAGCGATAAAATATGTTCAAATGTTAAATGATTTTGGTACCTATGGCCACTCGTCTATCGCCGGCCTCTTAATACAGGTTGTTAAAAGTGGTAGCAAGTTGCACAAATACAAAATATCCAATTAGGTACATATCCTTACTTAAAAAAAATAACTGACAAATGTAAACCTCATAAAAGTTTGTAAATGGAATGGTTCAGAAATCAGCGGAATAAACAAATAAGGAAAGTAGGTATCACAAAAAAAAAGGTACCTAAAAAAGAAACAGTATGTCACAGTAATTGTTAGAATTGTCTATTGAGTGAGATAGCCGTCGAAGCACAAAGGTAGAGGAAGGGAAAGGGACTCCAGCCGTACTGCAATATAATCCCGCTTAAACGGGCAATCAAGGAAGGGAAAGAAGCGCACTTCTTCAGACATCTCACGCGGTACAGTACACATTCACGAAATGCCGTGTCTGTTATTTTGCATGCACATTACTGAAGCTGTTGACTGACCTCTGAGAAAGAGCTGCAACTTGGCAAAATTCCATTTCTTCATCTCCGTTACTTCTAAACAGAGCAAGTAGAGTAGGATTCAGCACTGAAGTCTGATAGACGCGGCGCTGCTATCGCAGAACTATGATATGTAAATAATTACTAATTGTCCAAATAAGGCTTGAACAATAATTATTATGCTAGTTTGTACGTTCGTTAGCTCTACACATCACAACAACTGAACGACCATGACTAAAAGAGCATAATAAAGTAAATAAAACAATTAGTTCCCGCTTTTTCCGTAGGACTTGAGTGCTGAATCCTACTCTACACCATCAAACATTATAGGGCCTTACTTACAAAAGCCTCTCAAGTTTTAACACTGGTTAAATAACGTCCTGCTTCTCAACTTTGAACACTGGTTTAACAACGTCCTGTCTATATTTGTTAGATAGTGACAAATAGAGACAGGAAGTTGTTTAACCAGTGTTCAAAGTTGAGAGGCTTTTGTAAGGCCCATAGTTTCGTGAAATAGTTTAACTGTTACAGACAAACAAATAACTACTGTGACACCAGTCCCTGTTGTCCAAAAGTCTAGCAATGGTGTCTATTAGACTTATTCTCTAGAAGGATAGAGGTAAAGTCGAGCATAAACGGACACGTAACGCTGTACTGCCGTCCACTAGCTAAACCGCCTTTAAGAGACAAAACCATTTTATGAGATATCGTTTAAAAACGCGCCGCTTGTTTTCTATTGCTTCGCGCTTGCTTCTTACTATCTCTAATTCGAAAACTATAAACGATAGGAACCAAGTTGCAACACTGATCGATAGAGAAATTTGAGCTTTATAACACGGCTTAAAAAGTGAAATTTGACCAAATGTCACTTAACGGCGCTTTAGCTTGCGGACGGCAGTGTAGTTGACTTTTGAATAGCAGGAAATGTAGAAGTAAATTTCCATGCAATCTATGAGCGGTGATTCCTCGATCAAGCTTTGTACACTTCTAATAATTGATCTTGGCATTCGTGAAGTTAGCCGTTTCGATGCGCAGTGCGACTTTTTCATACAAAATTTTTTACTGCGCAGTGAAACGGCTAACTTCACGAATGCCTATCTATATCCATTGTGAGAAGTGTATGTATTTTGAAAAAGTGCTAACAAATTATAACAGCAATTTTTGATTATGTTAATGCATTTTAAAACGACTATGGCTTCTGTAAACTGTTTTATGACAATCGCTAATGGCACATACCTTAAGTTTTGAGGATTTTAAGACATTTCTATGGAACTAGTAAATATAACTGGCCTATATAACTAACTTATATACAAAAGAGACCTTCACACACAAAACTTACTTAGTCGAGCCAAGTAACTTTGTACTGTAATGTGAACTTTATTTCGTGTAGGTACATACAATAAAATTTTCAAAATCTTACTGATAGTACGAGTGTAGCTCGACGACTCAAGTGTGTGTGAAAGCTTTGAGAGTCCCATGATTCGATCAAGCGTACTTACAAAAATTAAAAAAGTCAATTAAATTAAATTATACATCATACATACTAGGTATATATTACTATAATAATTATATTACTCTTATAAATTCGCTAGAGTGCGAAAACACACATTATAATATAAGTAATAGGAATGGAAATAGATAATAAGTGAGTTGCACTGTTTGTAGATCATTTAGGTCTTAAACACACTAGACTCACAGTCAGCACGACACTATGGGGTACAATCACCCAAAACTCTTTTACATTAAATACTTATAAACGCCTCTCAACTTTAAACAATGCTCAAGATTCGCCCTGTCTCCATTTGACACTATCTAACAAAAAAGGATAGCAACAGGGAACATGCGTCAGCAGTTATTATCTAATTTAAAAAGATAAAAGATGTGTGTATTGTATAAAGGATAAAAGGGTTTGTTCCCAATTCTAAGAAAGAGCTTTGCGAGGTATCAAAATTATATTTTTCTACAGAAAAAAAATGTTGACAGCTCCCAAGCTCACATTGAGTTCAGCGGGGCTAAAAAGGCCGCTATATCAGAATAACAATATGAATTGCATTGTATGCCGTTCTTGTGACTCTCAGTCTATGAAAAGAGACGGCATATAGTTTAATTTCACATAATTATTTATTATAAGTTCATAATTTCAATAGTGTAGTACTGCTCAGGCTCACGTTTATTGCCTGAAGTCCTCATCTTCTGCAGCTCAGCTATAACTTCACTGCAGTGATGCAAGCCTTTGATTTGTGATACAACATTTCGCTTCACACTGGCTAAAATCTCACTAACTTTAACATCCTTTGAGATTATAAACTGTTGGTAGAATGCATCCATGATCAACGTCAACCAATCACAGAGTCTGCTTTCATCATTCAAATCTAGTTCATCATCAGATTCAAACAGTACTCTAGCAATGTACCATAGTAAAAATAAAGACTCGTCTACAGTTAATGCTTCTCTTAAATGTGGTATTACCATTGCATCACAAATAGTTACTCTGAGAACTGAGTTCAGCAATTTGAACTCCTCTTCATCAATCTGTTCAAACTTCTCCAAGAACTCTTCATTGGTTATATCTAAATTATCAGGATTAAGCCTTCTCACTGCATACTTAAATAAGCTACCCATGACAGACTCCGGTAAGTCTTTGAATTCTTCAAGTAATGATACCATATCCTCATACTGATCTTGTTTAATAAGATCGGGTATAGTTTAATTCATGTTGTGATTCTGCTATAACGGCCTTTTTAACCCCGCAGTTCAGTGCAGAAACGGCATTACACTAACTGTGAGTTGAGAGTGAAATAAGTAAGCTTTAGTTATAGTCCGATCGCGAGGCAGGAAGAATTTCGTACATAAACCTGCTATTACCTATCTCTGTTGCTCCCACGTAAATACCGTAGCGCTAGTATTGGTCTCAAACTGCCAAAACGATCGCGTAGGTATCTTATGTCGCGTTCGGTCACGTTGAGATGAAAGTGACAGAGCTACTTGCGTCATATTTGAAAGTTTAACCGATTTTGGTCGCTACCAAAGATACGGACTTACGCGCGAGCAAAAGACAGGTTAATACCTTTACGAATTTCTTCCTGTATCGCGGTCGCACTGTTTCACATTTTACTAAAACAAACAGTGACATTAAATTCGGTAAGACGAAGGTAATATTCATCGTGTGAACGAAAATACTAGTGCTAGCTTATACTAAGTCCAATAATATGATACATTTAACACAAACCACTACTTATTGGTATAATAATTATATTTGGTATACCACTATTATTTGGTTAGTTGGAAACAGTAGAACTCGGGGGAGACCGTAATTTAAGTCATAATTTTCACTAGCACCTTATTGGTAGGTTACTTTTCTATACGTCAGCGGGCTTAAAAAGGTCGCTAAAGCAGAATCACGATAGGAATTGAACTATATGCCGTCTCATTGACTGAGAGTGAAAAGAGACGGCATATAGTTCAATAGGCATGATGACAGTAATCAAGTATCGCCAAAATATTTATCTGATCTAATGAAATAGGATTCAAAGATTTTGAAAAATGTATTTATTCTCTTATTAATGTCGAGATTACTAATTAATTTGCTAAAATAAATCTACAAAATACAACAATCCGCCATGATAGCCAAAACGCTCGCCGGTGTCATGGCGTCTGTCATTGCGTCTCGTCTCGGTAAACATCCTTTTGTTTCTATAGTAACTATGTAGGCATCACTGGTTGATATACCGATCCGTGACGTAAAAACAGACGCCATGACACCGGCGAGCGTTTTGGCGTGAATTTGAAAATTTAAATTTAAATGTACTTTTATTGCACAAAAACCTTAATTTTCTACAGAAATATGATATATTTTAGACATAATAGATACTTCTGAATATCATAGAAGAGATTTTGAAAATTAGTCATCATGCCTATTCTGTTTGTGATTCTGAAAAAGCGACCTTTTTAAGCCCGCTGTTAAATAATCGTTCTAGCAGAATCACAATAGGAATTGCAATATCTTCTTGTCACTCTCAGTATATAAAAGAGACGGCATATAGTCAATTCCTTTTATTATTCTGCTAAAACGGCCTTTTTTTAACCCAGCAGACCCTTTTGCTTGTATATCCGAATTCTACGCCATAAATATTGTTATGATGTCTAATAACATGATAGTAAGCCATACGAAGCCTCAATGGAGGATCGTAGTGATATTTTTCCCCAATGAAAAATAACATTTTAAACCCGACTGAATATGGTTGTACCCAACTACAAAAGAACAAGAAAGAAGTTTATAACATTACAAATAAATAGAACCAACAATCCTCTTCAGTCGGGTTACATGACAATGGCTGATACAATACATTGCACAAGTGAAAACTTAGCCCATCACCAATACTTTAGTTACAAAACATAATTCGATGTTTTAGGTACTTATATCATTCGTTATTCAAAAAGTTTAAAAAAAAACTAAGGAATATTTTTACACTAATACGGACCGATGCCATCCTGTTACCATCAGATCAATAATATTCCTATCAGTCCTTTATATCTACTACCTTCTACTGAAATATGAAATCAAATAATCTCTATGCGTTTCGAACGCGTATACAGCAAAATACTGGAAAGCCCCGCGCTGCTTTGAACAGGCAGTGTTCTAATCAACGAATTTTAAGCAAATCAATTTGGTTTCCTTCAACAACCCCGACAGAAGTGAAATCATACTCTACAACAGCCTAACATTAGAAACAAGAACACTGATCCATCATCTGCTATTCCAAGAGTACAATCTCATACCACGTTTAACCTAACACATACACTCACTCAATCACACAAGACGCCCTACCCAGACTCTCTATCGGGGTCTAAATATCATTGATTAGCTGACCCGGGGCGGTACGAAGTTCGCCGCTTCCTTCCTTATATATTGCAGGTAATTACGAAAATTTTAGTATCGTAAGCCAGATACGAACACAAACGTTCTCAATTTCGGGATCGGTAACAAACGAATAAGATAGGTGACGTCATTTTACCTGAGTTTACCCTCGAGTTCTTTGATCTAGACATCATTTTCATGTTTTCTTTTAGAATGACATTTTTTTGCGCCAACTGAGATTGTTTTTTGGTCATTTTTTTTTCACCCGACGGACGATGAGATAAAAAAGATCCATGGGGTTATGGAAACCTGGATTTGGTAATTTTCTAATTATTTATTTATTAAATTACTGTTTAATTTCGGGATCGGGTGCGGCGGGGTAATTACGAGACATCCGAAATTTCGGGTAAAAATAAGACATTTCCAAAAAACCTCATTTTAGTATCTTTTATTAACCTTTGTTCAGTTTAAAATGAACCTCATACTGTAATTAATAAGTTGTGTTTTTTTGGCAATCTTTACTAATAGTGTTCAAGAATTATTGAACAAAATATTTATGATCACAAAATTTGGCGCGAAAATTTTACGTCAGCGTTGACAAACTTTGTTAACTGTCGCACGGCTATAACTCGCACGCAGACGGCTTCCCGTCCCGCAATGCTGCATGGATTGTTCTTGCGCTGGCGATTCGCCATTTTCGTCTATCTTTTGCTAGGGCACAATGTGAACGTATTCTTTTTTCGGGAAAAAATGAGACACGTTTTCGGGAAAATATAAGACAGCTATCGTGAAAAAATAAGACAAGATCTCTAGGGAGGATTATTTCAGAAAAATGCAAAGAAGTGTTATATAGCTAAAATTTAAGGATCTGAGGACAGTGACAACTTAACAGTGATTTACTAAACGAATAAAAAATATTTTATTCGCTACTTATATAATTTATTCAATCCAAAAAACCGAAATTGAGCCGAAATTGTCATAAAACTGTCAAATCCATAGCAAAAAATTAAAAGAGGTGCACATAAATTTGATTTTGACCCAAAAAAGTATCATATTAATTAACTTAAAAAGGTCTCATATTTGACCCCACTTTAATTTTTGTCCATCACTTCTAGTTTTGTGGCTCTAATTCGTTTATTTATTGTAATTCAGATCTCAATAATAAAGTTGTATTAGTTTTACTATTAATCTAAACTAAATACTTGTTTACCAAATAATTACATTACAAAGACTTTAGAGCTAAGCAAAGCTTTTTAGGGTATCTTTCATTTTCAATTTTTTTTAATGAAAACTGAAGGATTTTTTGGACTGTCAGAGCTATTTTGTATTATTTTTACCCGTCTCTGTCGTAAAATAAAGCACGCAGTTGAATAATACGTAAACCGTAGGAATTGTATGCTGTCTTATATTTGGACTACGATGTTTCATATTTACCCCACGGTAGCGGAAAAATATGAGACACATATTTTAGGTAAAAAGTCTAGTATTTTGAAGCTTTTTTGAGAAATTGATACTAATACAGAGTAGGTTGCATGTCAGCCGATGTATTTACAAGTTCAGTAATAACAAAAACGGTTTTTAGAAGCCTCAAAATGCAAAAGTTATTGTTTTCGTCTTATAATTACCCCGCTTGACCCTACCTAACAAACGAATAAGATAGGTGACGTCATTTTACCTGAGTTTACCCTCGAGTTCTTCGAACTTGAGCATCATGATTTTCAGGTTTTCTTTTAGCATACGATTTTCTTGCATAAACCTATGGATCTTTTTAATCTCTTCGTCGTCGGGTGAAACTTCAGCCTTTTCTTCGCAGGGAGCGATAGGTTCACTATGAGGTTCATTGTAAAGTCCTGTGATTGATTAAAACCCCTAAAACAACTGGCTAAGTTAACAATTTTAAAAAACGAGTTCAATGTTATAATCTGAGGAATTTTCTGCAACCTCGAGGTGCATTTCTGTTCATAACTCTGAAGACCATCAACAGATCCTCACCTTTATGGCACCAATCGGAAAGTATACCTACTGTTAAAAAAAACCAATTCGGTCTAGGCGTCTTCGAGTAATCGGTAAACATTTTTTTTAACCTGTTTCGTCCCACAGCTGGGCAAAGGTCTCCCCTTATGTGAAATATATTTATAAAAATCTAGTTCGATCTTGAACATCATTTTCGTGTTTTTTTAGAATATTATTTTCTTGCGCCAACTGAGATTGGATTTGGTAATTTTCTATCTATTTATTTTTTAAATTACTGTTTTAATTTCGGGATCGGTACCTAACAAACGAATAAGATAGGTGACGTCATTTTACCTGAGTTTACCCTCGAGTTCTTCGAACTTGAGCATCATGATTTTCAGGTTTTCTTTTAGAATGCGATTCTCTTGCATAAGCCTATGGATTGGATTGGATGGATGGTTTGTAAACTCTTCGTCGTCGGGTAAAATAAATAATATTTATTTTACCCGACGACTCGTATTCCACTCCTATTTATTTATTTATTTATTAAATTACTGTTTTAATTTCGGGATCGAAACCTAACAAACGAATAAGATAGGTGACGTCATTTTACCCGAGTTTACCCTCGAGTTCTTCGAACTTGAGCATCATGCTATCCAGGTTTTCTTTAAGTATCCGGTTTTCTTGTATAAGCCTATGGATTTGATGGGATGGATGGTTTCTCTCGGGTGAAACGTTAGCCTTTGCTTCGGCCTTACGTTCCATTGATATGATATTCCATTGATATTTTTCCACTTGCCGGCAAGATTTCATACATTTTTGTATCCCCACCACCGGCGCCGGTGCCGTGCCGGCGAGTGGAAAAACGCCCAATTTCTTGCGCCAACTGCGATTGTTTTTGGTCAACTTATTCCATAAACCTGTGAATCTTTTTAAACGACTTCAAAAAAAGGAGGAGATTCTCAATTCGTCGGAATATTTTGTTTTTGTGCTTTTTTTATGTTCACCAATTACTCGAAGGCGCCTGGACCAATTTGAAAATTATATAATTTTTTTTGAAAGGGTAAGTATAAGTAAGTAGGTACCTACCCTTTTTTTGCCATAAAAAATTTGGTGAGGATCTGTGTCTTCAGAGTTATGAACAGAAATGCACCTCGAGAATGCACAAAAATTCTCAGCTATAAAAATAATATTGAAGTAGATTTTTATTTTCTTTTAATTTAGCCAGGGAGGATTCAGGACGACCGCGAGGAATTCTGGCCCAAAAAATCTATTTTAATAAAAAAACTGAAGCGGTACAAAGTTCGCCGTGTCAGTATCAAATAATACCTAACTTTCATTTTTAGGGTTCCGTACCTCAAAAGGTAAAAAAAGGAACCCTTTCAAGATCACTTTCTTGTCTGTCTGTATGTCCGTTTTTTCACCATCGATTTTCTCAGGAACCTAGCAAGGGTGGACCTAGCAAGTTGAAATTTGTACCATATACTGAGGTCTATAGTCCCTATCAGATGTGTAAAAATCAAGGTAGTGAGTCAACACGATAAAAAAATATGGGCAAATTTAGATTTTCGCGACAACTTGTAAGTACCAAAATTTACCTTCATTTTCCACTTTTTTATATTTTTTGAAATTTTTCATTTACTTGTCTGTAAGAACTTGCCTTTACCCAAAATTGACAGTTCTAGGTCAACCGGAAGTACCCTATAGGTTTTGGATCGAAAACCTATATGGTAGTTTCCGTTGACATAGAATCACGAAATTTGGCAAAAAGCAAGGTCCTTACAGCACAAATAAAGGAAAAAATTCAAAAAATAAAATAAGTTGAAAATTAAAGGGTGTCCCCATACAAACATAGTTGACGACAATTAACATAGTCCTTTGAGTTGTATGGGCGCTCATACAGTTTAGAGGACTAGCCTAATTATGACGGTATAATGGGTAGGTACAGAACCTTCGGCGCACGAGTTCGACTCGCACTTGATCGGTTTTTTTTATTATGTAAGCTAACATTTTACTTATAGCACAGCCTAACCTAAGCCTGGCTTCAACAAGCTATTGCATTGGATGGATTCAAAGAACAAAAACCAAATGTTTCTAAACCTTGCAGACACCTAAAAAGTAACTGAAGGCTTAATGGCTATACCTACCAAACCTATACATTCAAATCCTGATCAAAGCTGATTAAACAAACTGCAGAAGTAGGTTCTTTAACAATATTGAACTAAGTGAATACAATATGGTAAATTTTAGAATTACAATTCGTGATATGAATCTAAACGTATTAACTCTTAAATAGTTTAAACACCTTACATTAAATCTACGTGTACATCTGACTTCGAACCCTCGAGCAATCACGTATAAAGGAGAGGGTTGGACGTTACAACAGATATGAATAGTATGTATTTTGGATGGAATTAGAAATGATGGAACGGCAAAATCACCTACTTCATGGATGTTAACTACGAATTGAGATTTTGCTCCTACAACATCAGGTAGGTAGGTTTTTCGTTGTTTTACCAAAAGGCCTAGATGGCGCCACATACAAATATTATGAAAAGTATAAAAATAGAGATTCACTACGGTCGTACATTACCTTCCGGCCAATACACGGATGTTAACACTCCCACTCTTCTGGAAGACAGAAGATCATTTGGCAAACCTTTAAACTTCTAAAAACCAGCAGTTACACTTCTTCCAACGGATCTTGGCATTCGTGAAGTTAGCCGTTTCGATGCGCAGAGCTTTTTCATACAAATTCTTTTGCTGCGCAGCGAAAAGCCTAACTTCACGAATGCCTAGATCCATGGTGACAACTGTACATTACAATACATCAATACCAAACTGGACGAAGGGCCAAAGTGTCTGTCAAGTACCCACGAAAAGTTTTTGAAACGACTACTGGGCGCTATATCAAAATTACTAAGTATGTACTTAGTTTACAGATAACGTAGACACAAAAAGCGTAGTGACACTCCAATGTAAGGTATACATGCCAAACTCCTATGGAATTCCTTTGACTATAACGATAGGACACATCGCAGGTATCGACTATTTCTAATCTGTGAATGTGAGATACTGTTATAATTCACTAACACATAGGTACGTTTACAATAAGCAAAAGACATAAACGTTTCAACAAAGGCTTTTAAAATGATCGAAGTAGAAACAATAACCCTGCAACATTAAATATAATCTGCAACAATCAAAATGTTACTGGGAATTTACACTAAGACCGACAAGTGTCAAAAATCAGAGCTTTTCGCTTACGCTTTTCAATTGTAAAAACACTTTTATTACACTTTCAGCGATAGTTAAACCACCCAATAACAAAATAGACAACGCAAGAATTTTAACCAAAATAAGTCTGCAAACACAATATAAGTTTTGCAACGCTATATAAGTTTTGCAACACTTTAGAAGTTTTGCAACACTATATAAGTTTTGCAACACAATATAAGTTTTGCAACGCTATATAAGTTTTGCAACACTATAGAAGTTTTGCAACACTGTAAAAGTTTTGCGACACAATAGAAGTTTTGCAACACAACATAAGTTTTGCAACACCGTACAAGTTTTGCAACACAATTTAAAGAATCGTGCAGCATTGTCCATCTACCCGCACCCTCCGCGGAAACCGTGCTAGTTAGGCTTCTGTAGAGGAGTCCTCGTCTCATATGATGAATATTGACTCCTGGTTCTCAATGAGGAAGTCTGTGAAGCTGTTGATTGGGGCGATGGCCTGGAGGGACATTAGCCCGTTAGGAGGCCAGGCCAGGTTCGGTCCGAACACCACGGCAAGGTTACTGGAAGTCATCTTGTTTAGGCAGCTACGGTCCTGCACCTGTTGATAAATAGGTTCAAAGAATTTACTCTCAAAAAGACAATACAGTCATCAGAAAATCATTTTTAGGGTTCCGTACCTTAAAAGGTAAAAAAAGGAACCCTTATAAGATCACTTTCTTGTCCGTCTGTCCGTCTGTCCGTCTGTCCGTCTGTCCGTCTGTCCGTCTGTCCGTCTGTCCGTCTGTCCGTCTGTCCGTCTGTCCGTCTGTCTGTCCGTGTGTCACCATCGATTATCTCAGGAATGGGTAGAGCTAGCAAGTTGAAATTTATACCATATACTAAGGTCTATAGTCCCTACTGTGACTATAAAAATCAAGGTCCTGAGTCAACACTATAAAAAGATATAGGCAAATTTAGGTTTTCGTGAAAACTTGTGAGTACCAAAACTTACCTTAATTTTCAACTTTTTTTATTTTTCGGAATTTTTCCTTTACTTGTGCTAGAAGACCTTGCTTGTAACCAAAATTGACAATTCTAGGTCAACCGGAAGTACCCTAGAGGTTTTGGGTCGAAAACCTAAATGGTAGTTCCCGTTGACCTAGAATAACGAAATTTGGCAAAAAGTAAGGTCTTATAGCACAAACAAAGGGAAAATTCCAAAAAGTTAAAAAAGTTGAAAATTAAAGGGTGTTCCCATACATACATAGTTGACGCCAATTAAAATTGTCCTCCGAGTTGTATGGGCGCTCATACAATTAAGCGGACTAGCTTAATTGGCACCATGGCTAGGTACGGAACCCTCGGCGTACGAGTTCGACTCGCACTTGACCGGTTTTTATTTTATGTGAAACATGAGCTTATTTAGTTGAGCTTATGCGGTCCAAATTTAGAATAGCTTAACTGAGATAGGTAACCTTATTTTTCCGAGGCACACCAACTAATGACCACGGTACACCAGTGTGCCGCGGCACACCCTTTGCGGAACACTGATCTATCTATCTATCTATCTATAAGTGATTCACAATAAAACATCTTACCTTCCACAGAAACTGCATCACATACTTAAGCAGGTTGTAGTTGGTCAGTGGGAGACTCTCCAGAATGAGGATCTTGACTTGACGCGGCTTCTCGCGATGGGTGTAGGCTGAAATACCAGACACATAAATTAATTCGATTCGGGTTCGATTCCCACCCAGGACAAACATTTGTGTGATGAACATAGATGTTTGTTCTGTGTCTGGGTGTTATAAAGTATCTCAGTATTCTATCAATTATCTGGTTCCCATAGTACAAGCTTTGCTTAGTTTGGGGCTAGATGACGCTGTGTGAAATGTCCAGCAATATTTATTATTAAAAATCACAGATTTCGTGCCTCACACGACTATCGAGCACATTGGAAATGGAATCTACGGAATTCGAAAAAAATATTTTTACGTTATATTTTTCAAAAAGGTTAGGCTAAAGGGCAAACCCTTAACCCGATCGTCTTTGTTTTAGCCTCAAATTGTAGCTGACTGAATTGTCTAGAGGAGCTTTTCTCAAATTTTTGATATCATTCTTCGTTTCCAAAATATCGAGCGCCAAAATCAAAAATTCGGAAAAAAATAAATTTTATTTTCACTATTTCGGCCATAACTTTTTTAGTTTTTACGTCTTCGAATAATTATTTTTGCGCCTTACAGCACTCGTGAGAGGTAATTATGTAAAAAGAATGCTGGAAGAAAGTGGAGGGGTGTGTTTTGTGTCATGTTTGCGAATAGGTAACCCATGCGCAAACATGAGACATAACACACCCCTCCACTTTCTTCCAGCGTTCTTTTTACATAACGCGAATTCACGAGTCTTTTTACTTATACTTACATTGGAACTTCAGTATCTCATCATACAGCTCGAATGTCAGCAACGGCTCCTCCAGATCGCGGAGGAATGTCTTCAGAAGCACGGCAGCGTTGTGCGGGTCGTCGCGGAAGTTGATGGGCTCGCCGCGGTTCACTGACCTCTGGAGCTCTTTGATGATGGCCATGTTGGCGGAGCGACGGAATATGCCCTCAGTCTCCATGGCTAAGGAAAGTTATAAATTATTATTTATTTATTATTTACTAGCTGCTGCCCGCAGCTTCGCTCGCGTGGTACCCGGATAAAAAGTAGCCTATGTTACTCTTCAGCCCTCCAACTATCTCCACACAAAAATCCCGTCAATCCGTCGCTCTGTTTTGACGTGAAAGCAGGACAAATAAACAAACAAATAAACACACTTTCACATTTATAATATGGGTACGGATTTATAGACCTGATGTTTCCCACTGCAGGGCAAAGGCCTCCCTTCCCTTCCTCTAAAGTTATAAATTAATAAATAAATATTGCTGGACATTTCACACAGCGCCATCTAGCCCCAAACTAAGCAAAGCTTTTACTATGGGAACCAGATAGCTGATAGAATACACTGCTGTTCAAAGGCCTTCTTACATTCCTACACTCGGCTCCTGAGCAAATGTCTGCACAAATTAGTACAACAATAATACCACCGTGGGCTGTGGGGTACCGGGGCCCATCGCCTATTCAAAATTCTTTCAGGGCGTCTAATCGAAGCGACGCGTGATCTGTCTGACACTTATTTGGCTCAACGGATCAGCATTGCCATCCAGCGCGGTAATGCAAGCAGCGTCTGGCAGTGGCTTGGATCAGTTGAGCTACCTATAGATCGTTTCCAACGATTCTTAGATGGCTCAACTGGTTATTGTATTCTATAATGTTATGTCAATATGTAGTATAGTTTCTGTAAATAAATACCATTTGAATTATTTAAGCGAGCGGCGAGCTTGTATGAAAAATGTGATGAGAGTGAATGAGGCGAAAGTGGTGTGTCAGGATCGTAGCAAGTGGAAATCCGTGGTCTCTGCCTACCCCTATGGAAAAGAGGCGTGATTTTATGTATGTATGAATTATTTAAGCTTACCATCAGGTTGCGATAGAAACTCGACGCACTCCCTCACAACAGGCGGAATAGAGTCCACCATGTTGACGTTATTCTTCTGAATGAAGCCCAAGGATACGCCGAACTGTTGCGTCGGTGGTGGGTTCATTTCCCGCACAGTATCCTTGTAACTGGGGCCGGCAGTTCCTTTGGTCCCCACCTTTGCTACTTCGGCTGCGCGCGCGTTCTTAGAAAGAAGCAGCTTGTCGTATCTGGTGCCGTGAGAATATGTTTTAGTCAAGGTTTTAACTTGCGCGGATCCAGCCCTTAAAAAACGTTGTGGGCACAGCCACCCAAAACTTGGCCAAGTGCGAGTCGAAGTACGAAGTCGTTTTTAAGTAGCTTTTAATTAAATCTGTTATTGAAAGCCTAACAGATTTAATTAAAAGATCCTAAAAAAATTATGTGCTTAGGTAGGTATCTAAATAACGAATTCAAGCAATTAGTTTTATGCGTTCGGCTACAGTACGCTTTGTTTGCCCAATATAGGAACGACCACAACTACAGTCCACTTTATACACGCCAGGTACTTGAAACATAAACATAAACATGAACGCATAAAGGAGCACATAGCAGCAGTTAAGAACCGCCAGGTAAATAAGTCGGCGATAGCAGAGCACCTAGTGGATTCCGGGCCTAATCACTGGATTGAACTTCACGATCCCAAGATTCTTGCCAACGAACGCCAGTATTACAAGCGAATAATTCGTGAGGCAATTGAAATCAAGAAATATCCGAATTTCAATCGCGAGGATGGATTCAGGCTCCCGTCATCATGGAATCCTGTTATTAGTAAATGCAGTGCACGTCGTAATGTGACTTTACGGTGTCAAGATACGGTTAGTGTAGTGTGTTGCGGTGTAAATTCAGCCGATCAGTGAGGGTAGTTTTAGATACTACCGCCGATTCACAATGGACCTTGAAAACATACTCCAGTCTGCCCGCGACCACGGCTATTGCAACATAGCCGAAACGTCGGGATAAATAAGGTAAATTACGCGATAAAATCCCGTGTCCGTAAAACTTTTCAAGCAATTAGGGTTGTGGGCATGCCCATCGTGCCCATACGGGTGGATCCGCGCCTGGGTTTTAAGGACGGAAGCTTAGTTGGAAGTTTAGTGACCTTTAGGCGGCCTAAAAACTCCGTCACCAGAGTTGGCCACTTGCTCATACGAACTTACTTTAGTGATACGAAATCCAGCACAATGCTTGGATTCTCGAAGGACGGTCAAAGCTTTAACTATTTTTGAATAGAACCCCAGAAATAAGATGTGTCTGCAATGTTTAAAGCACTTTGCAATAAAAAAACCCTAAATTTTCTTTAGAACATGCAACAAGTACAACTTCGCTACTATATAATAGATTTTGTACTATTAAAAAATTTAATTTCTAGATAAATATGAAATGAATCTTCCAAATGCATATTATTAATCTAATGAAGGGAGATAAAACGTTGATGGATGAACAATAATCATTTATGAATACAAATGAAGGCAGATAGTTTATCTGCCGTGAGTGGCCAATATACTTACTATAAAGCATAAGCAAGTTACTGTGTTTTTTAAAGTAATACTGAAAACCAACATGCATTGCAAACTAAAATTGATTTCAAGTGTTAAAATTGATGCTGGCAACTTAATACAAATTGATACTTCAGATGATGATAGGATCAAATTCGAAGGCACAACAGCAGAAGTTGATGGCCTACCCTCAAACGAAAAAAAAGGGCCAAGCTTTTTAAAAAGAAATATCGGTTTACCATTGGAAAACTCGGCGTACCTACTAAAAAAATTAGGGCCTAGATTACAAAGGACAAAGTTGAAAAAAAAAATTCGAAAACTGTTAGTATTACTGAAAAAAGCTAGCAACGCGATTATTCATACCTACAGGCAAATGTACAGATCTAACCAGCAGCCCCCTGATTGTCTATCTTTGATAGCGACCAAAATCGGTCTCAAACTGTCAGTTCAGTGACCACGCAAGTAGCTCTGTCACTTTCACCTCAACGAGACCGATCGCGACAAACGATACCAACGCCATCGTTTTGAGTTTGAGATCTGAGGTTTGAGACAAATTAGACAATCAGCCCGCAGTTCCCAATTATAAAAAAAACCTTTACTCACTCAAGCACCGCATCGGGTATGCAAAGCTTATCCAAATTCAAATACTGCTGCAGCTCATGCAAATAATTCACATACATCATCTTCCTGCCGAACTTCACGCTAATAGCAGGTCTGAGCATCTGCCAGACTATACGAATGAAGTTAGTCGGGTGCACCAAATACAGCGCTTTCAGATTCTTCTTGTATTTCCTGTCAAAGGCTTTGTAAGCCTTCCATAGCCAAGATAGCGGCGGTTTGTTCTTGCTCGTTAGCCCACAGTGGAAATACACCACGCTGTAGTCCTGCTCCACGTATTTGTCCAATGTGAATATTAAAAATCTGAAAGAGTATTAGGGGTGAGTCTTGTGGTCTCCAATACGAATTATAAGCAAGGAGGTCATATTATGTTGGACACTTTGGCCTCTATTAATAAACGCGTATTAACTTCTGTCAAAGTTGCGCCACGGATTAAACTTTTGCCATCCTTATTTGTCACTGTCTAACAAAAAAGGATGGCAATAGTTAAACCCGTGGCGCAACTTTGACAGAAGTTAATACGAGTTTTATTAATAGAGGCCCTTTGGTTTAGAATATAAACCTTCGATCATCTTGTAACTATTTGGATTGTAGACGGATGATAATTCAGATAATTCAACATTAAAGCGTAAATAAACATATTTGAACGCAATATTTGAAATGACCAATGTAGTTCTTAGATTGAAAATGGACAAATTGGCTTTCTTACAACAAAAGCGTAAATAAATTATCAAATACACAAAGCTTAAAACTAGTTGCAACAATATGTGAAAGCAAATCGTCACGCAAACGGTGCGAAAAAATATTTCTGAAAGTAGGTATTTTACTGTACGTAAATCAAAGCCAATCAAAAAAAAGCAAATCAATTGGTTCAATTTGATAGCGACAATAAAGATCGTCATATGCTTTGGTGGGGATACTTACAAATAATACATACATATAAAATAGGTACAAGGTTAAAAGAAACTTATGAAACATGAACAAACCAAGCAGATGTTTTTAGTTCATATAGTTGGTGTTCAGTAATGCCAGATGGGGAAGATTCTCTGCAAATTCGGTTTTGTTACGTTAACTACCCAGTCCCGGAATAATTTTATTCGAGCACCTACGTCATTCACGTTCGTGGAAAAGTATTTAAAACTGAATATGCAAAGCTTGCAAGACAACAAACCGGTGCATTTTAGATAAGGGTAACTATTTATCTTGTTTTATTAGTGGGAGTCAAGACATGCCATCTTGGCAACCTACACTTGTCGCTGACTGTCCGGCTGTACCTACCTACATATACCTACTCTAATGCCTACATTTAATACTAACATAGTTCATTAAGTCACTACTAACAACTTATGGATGTAAAAGTCTGAAATAAAGAATTTTTATTTTATTTTATTTATTTTATTTATTAGTGCCACGATAGGGATAATTTTGAAAATCCACTTTAACTAGCTGCTGACGTATCTAGGCGTACAGTCGGCAACGGAACTTAGTCAAATCACATTGAAGCTTAAAACTCGAAACACGAATAATTTTATACTGTTTTAAATTTACTTGATTTAGAGCGCTTGTAGACGTGCGTTTTTTTCGCCGGACAACGGACCGTCATATCTTTCATTGTAATAAAGATCACTCGCCTATCAGCGCTGACGGTGAGCGTGAGACTAAAATCAGCCTTAGAATACTAACTGGTTTCATTTCCTCGCGATGTTTTCCTTCATCATAGTTTCCATCGCCTGGTTTTACTCTAAACCAATTTATACAGCAACATCTCAGTCTCTTATTTCTAAGCTTAAACCGGTATCTTTTGTCTTAGTTATGAAACCATTTTCAAATATTGCGACTATTATGCAATTACAAAATTATCCCAAACAACTTTGAGCATTTAGCAATAAGTTCCTGGAAGGCTAATATTGAAACTATTTCAATTGAGGTCAGCACAACAAAGGGACTCAACAATTTAGCTAGCGGTATCCTGTTCTATCCTGTTCTCCAGTATTCGAATAACCTAAGTTTGCAATACAATGGACTTCAGGGATGCATTTCTATTAAATTGGTTAGACAATGCACGAGCTAGCTTTGCGTCCATAGTATCGGAATCGGAGCGTCCGCAACGCCAGAATTTATAGCCTCAAAGGCGCTGGACACACAAAAAGACGTAAGACGCAGACGGGGCGCGGACATTTGTCTCTTCCGCGTCCCTTTCATACAAAATGTATAGAAGCGTCGCGACGCAAAACATACAGAAGAGACTGGGCGCGGGCGCAACGCTGTTCGCTGGCGCCCTGTCCACGACGCGTCCTCGTCTTATGTCTCTTCTGTCTGTCCTGCACCTAACCTCGCATCCACACGTTGGGGCCAACGTTGGTCCCAATGTCACTCGCCAACGTGTGGATCTAGCAAAATCAGCCCCAACGTTGGCCCCAACGTTGGGGCCAATGCAATTTTGTCAGCTCCACACGTTGATGAGAGGCATTGGGGCCAACGTTGGCCCCAACGTGTGGACGCGAGGTAAGGATTTCTATGGTACTGCATGCGTGGATTATTTTCAACAGTTGGCAATATTCAAACTGACAAAAGAAATCGTTTGTCGCCAAAAATTTACAAATATATTTTTTAAACAAAAATGCTATCAGCATTCGATTATAAAAATTAAAGTTATTTATCATAGCAGAGTAGAAATAAAATTAAGTAATTAATTCTTATTTTTTTAATATTTTTTTTTCTATTTTATTATTCGTATTCGTAAAAGTAGTATTTACGATTTCGCGGTGACAAGAAATTAAGCGTTTCGCGTTGAAATGTTCCTCTATAACTCGACAACTACTGAACCGATTTGATTGAAATTTGAAACATAGATAGATAATGACCGGGAATAGGATATAGGCTACTTTTTATCCCGAAAAATTGCACGGTTCCCGTAGGATAAACAAAATAGTAGTCCACGCGGGCGAAGCCGCGGGCGTCAGCTAGTTTATAATATTAGTGTGATGTGATGTGATTAATTGGTCACCAAATTAACATCGTACTAACGCAACCAGTACAAAGAATCAATTCATACAAAAGTTGCACAAAATTGTCATGATCTTACCTCAAGAGCTTGTCCGGATCCAAACCTTTGCTAGGCGGCAGGCGGCAAGCTGAGATTACTATGATGCGGCGGCCAACCTCGTCGTCTCCAACTACTTCCACCAAACCCGTACCGGAAAGCTCCAAGAGACACTCGTCGTCAAGCGAGCAAGCCGCGATCTAAACAAAAACATCACAATTCAATTTCTAACAAACTCAACCTTAAGAGCCTACTGAGGTGAATTTGTCAAAATAGAGGTTTACCGTTTTAAAGATTTTCTTAAAGCAAATCGTATTAAGATAGTGAAAAACATACTCTAAGTACTACCAATGAACTGATCTACACTGTGGGCTATTTCATATTTCAATATTTTATGTATTTTTTTAGTAAATTACTGGACAAAGTACACAAAATATGAGCGCGGGGTTTTAAGCCTGACCGAACACTAAATTACTCAATTGAATTAAAAAATACGAAAACAACAACTTCAATATTTTATCTATCCTGTGCTCTATTTTTTTTTTCGTAGGTGTAGCTATATTCAACACATTATAGGCAAGAAAGTTGAAGATAAAACTCTCCATACATTTTTTCTATGGAGTAGCTACTATGAATAAAAGGACGATTCATTGCCAAAAATCGTCAGACGGCCGCGGCCATTGGAGCTGGGAGCACGTCACATTGCGTAAATACTATTAGCTAAGCTGTGGCAGAGCCAGTGACGTCACGTGACTGTGTTCTTACATGAGAAGCGGTCGCGTAAACGTGCTATGTCATATTTTCGATAAAATCAGATTACAGTATGTAAGGCATCTTTTGATAAAGATTTTGCCTGGCATAAAAAATGGACTATTTTCTATCAGCATAGGTACCTAAGTAGTAAGTAAGTGCCTATAGCACAGATTACTAAGTATACGTACGGAAGCATGCACATCCACATAGAAAGCTTTACAATCATTTTATGTTTTTATCATCTGGATTAAGTGATGATGATGCTGATGATGATGATTGTGGGGGTTGGCCTACAGTGGGTGGTGGAGGTGGAAATGATAACTCGGTGGTGATGGTAGTGGACTGTATTTCTTTGTTCTTATAGTAGGTACACCGCTGGATTCCTATTCTGCTACTGCTTGTTGACTTTTTCTTGGTTGATGTGTTGCTGTACTGAGCTCTCGAGTTGAACTGAATATAATAAAAATAGCTCCTGTATTTATACAAAATGACATCGATTAATAACCAATCAGAATATTGCTACCAAAAATTCCTCCAATTAAACAGTCGGACTTAATTTCCATACCGAGGTTATAAATATTGGCTACGCGAACTATAGGTACCTCATTATTCTTTCGACCGTCGCGTAGCAACCATCTTAAAATAGCATATTTCAGCCGTAAAACTAATTATATCTAGGTATCTCGATATAATCAAACATATGTAGTTTACATAGGTCATCATAAAAAACAGGCTAAAAACTTCAGACTTCCAAATAAAAACACAACATAAGTTTATACAATTCAAAATAATTAACCAGGCTAAAAACTTCAGACTTCTAAATAAAAACACAACATAAGTTTATACAATTCAAAATAATTAACCAGGCTAAAAACTTCAGACTTCCAAATAAAAACACAACATAAGTTTATACAATTCAAAATAATTAACCAGGCTAAAAACTTCAGACTTCCAAATAAAAACACAACATAAGTTTATACAATTCAAAATAATTAACCAGGCTAAAAACTTCAGACTTCCAAATAAAAACACAACATAAGTTTATACAATTCAAAATAATTAACCATGCTAAAAACCTTAGACTTCAAATAAAACACACTAAGTCTAAGTTTATACAATTAAATTACCTAACCAGGCTAAAAACTTTAAACTATACGAAGTTGTCCGTAACAATGATGCTGATGATGATGATGCTGATGATGATGATGATGATGATGATGATCGTGGAACTTTTTATTGATATGGGTATCAAATGAAAGATTTTGATGAGCGAAACACAATCATCATCGTCATCGTCATATCTTTATCTTTTTATATCGTCATGACTTCATAACTTCGTGACTTCGTATCTTCGTAACTTCGTAACTTCGTGACTTCGTGACTTCGTGACTTCGTAACTTCGTTTCTTCGTGACTTCGTATCTTCGTAACTTCGCAACTTCGCAACTTCGTATCTTCGCAACTTCGTATCTTCGTATCTTCTTATCTTCGTAACTTCGCAACTTCGCATCTTAGCAACTTCGTATCTTCGTATCTTCATAACTTCGTAACTTCGCAACTTCGCAACTTCACAACTTCGTATCTTCGTAACTTCGCATCTTCGTAACTTCGTATCTTCATGACTTCGTAACTTCGTATCTTCTTACCTTCGTATCTTCGCAACTTCGCAACTTCGTATCTTCGTAACTTCGTATCTTCAAAACTTCGTAACTTCGTTTCGTACCTTCGTAACTTCATACCTTCGTAACTTCGTATCTTTGCAACTTCGCAACTTCGCATCTTCGCATCTTCGCATCTTCGTTTCTTCGTAACTTCATAACTTCGCAACTTCGCAACTTCGTATCTTCGTAACTTCGTATCTTCAAAACTTCGTAACTTAGTATCTTCGTAACTTCGTTTCGTACCTTCGTAACTTCGTATCTTTGCAACTTCGCAACTTCGTATCTTCGTATCTTTGTATCTTCGTATCTTCGCAACTTCGCAACTTCGTATCTTCATAACTTCGCAACTTCGCAACTTCACAACTTCGTATCTTCGTAACTTCGCATCTTCGTAACTTCGTAACTTCGTATCTTCGCAACTTCGCAACTTCGTATCTTCACAACTTCGCAACTTCGCAACTTCACAACTTCGTATCTTCGTAACTTCGTAACTTCACAACTTTGTATCTTCGTAACTTCGCATCTTCGTAACTTCGTAACTTCGTAACTTCGTAACTTCACAACTTCGTAACTTCGTAACTTCGTATCTTCGTAACTTCGCAACTTCGCACCTTCGTATCTAGAAGTTACGACGTTGCGAAGCTACGAAGATACGAAGATACGAATTTACGAAGATGTGAAGATACGAAGTTGCGAAGTTACGAAGTTACGAAGATACGAAGATACGAAGATACAAAGTTACGAAGATACGAATTTGCGAAGTTGCGAAGTTACGAAGTTGCGAAGTTGCGAAGGTGTGAAGTTACGAAGTTACGAAGATACAAAGTTGCGAAGATGCGAAGTTGATAAGTTACGAAGATACGAAGATATGAAGATACGAAGTTGCGAAGATATGAAGATACGAAGTTGCGAAGTTACGAAGATACGAAGTTACGAAGATACGAATTTGCGAAGTTGCGAAGTTACGAAGTTGCGAAGGTGTGAAGTTACGAAGATACGAAGATACGAAGTTTTTCATATGGTCATAACTTCATATCTTCGTTCCTTCGTAACTCCGTGATTTCGTATTTTCGTGACTTCGTGACTTCGTAACTTCGTATCTTCGTATCTTCAAAACTTCGTAACTTCGTAACTTCGCAACTTCGCAACTTCACAACTTCGCAACTTCGTATCTTCATATTTTCTAGATACGAAGGTGCGAAGTTGCGAAGATACGAAGTTACGAAGTTGCGAAGCTACGAAGATATGAAGTTACGAAGATATGAAGATACGAAGTTGCGAAGTTACGAAGTTACGAAGATACGAAGTTACGAAGTTACGAAGATACGAATTTGCGAAGTTGCGAAGTTACGAAGTTGCGAAGTTGCGAAAGTGTGAAGTTACGAAGTTACGAAGATACGAAGTTGCGAAGATGCGAAGTTGATAAGTTACGAAGATACGAAGTTATGAAGATACGAAGTTGCGAAGTTACGAAGATAGGAAGATAGGAAGATAGGAAGATACGAAGTTACGAAGTTACGAAGTTGCGAAGTTGCGAAGTTACGAAGATGCGAAGATGTGAAGTTGCGAAGTTACGAAGACACACACACACACACGCTGCACACACATACCACGAAAGTGCTTGGTTGTATGTAACTATTTTTATTCTTATTGTTATTTACTTTTCTCTAAAACCTATACTACCTAGTGACTAGACATTATTTAACACACGGGAATCACTCACGTAAAATTATCGTCGATTTGGTTTAGATTTGAAAGTGAAATAGTACCTAGTGACTGTCGTAATATATGTTTTACTCTAAAAAATGTAAATCCGTCATTGGCTGTAAGAAACATAAATAAGTCGATTTATTACTACTAAGAGCTGTGGATTTTGTCTAATAAATAAATAAATAAGATGCGAAGTTTTTTCAAATCTGACTTGTAGAATATCGCGTTCAAACAAACAAACAAACTCTTTCGCTTTACAGAATTGGTATTAGATTGGTATAGATGTCAATACAAAATCGTTATGAAGTTATAAATTTTAAAACGTAAAAAATGTTTGCCGAAACTTTGACCGCTTTGTGTCAGAGCGGCCCGCACTGCGTGGCGCTTTCAATGTGTGCGTTCTACGCACACAAGCTTGAGCGCTACGTTTCCCGCCCGTAAATACCTAAAACTGACGAGCGGCATAGCGTCGGAGCCCTCTTAAGATGTTTGACATAAAATTCAAAGGTTGCACCTCTGTAGGCAGTCAACTCGCTCGACGCCCGGCAAGTAACTAAGTTCAACAGCGCGGCAGGGTGCATGAGGGTGGCTGTATCGATTTTATCCTACCTGCGATTCGAGTTCGTGGAAATGCACCTGCAGTAGGATCCACATTCGACTCCGAATTATCTAACTAGGTCACTCTTAATTACATATCTATGCAGTTTGATTTGAAATTCTGATAGTTTTTAAGAAAGGTTAATTAACTTGACCGAAGAGAGAATTGTGAGACGGGTCTAAACAAAGGTAGTACGAGCTGGCAACAACCCTAGCTTCTCCAGCATTTGCACTCTAAGGGAGTGGGCACACTGCGTTTTTGCAGCGCGTTTGTTTGTATCGATACAAACGCGATGCCAACGCGCTGCCCCACTCACGGTTCACGTTTGTATGGATCAAACGAGCTGTGAACGCGCGTTTGTATCGATACAATCGCGATGCGAACCCGCAGCTCAAAAACACGCTTCAGAAAACATAGCGTGCCCACTCTCTAAGTCTAGACAAATCAACTATCTGTCTTCAGAAGAAAACAAAAAATGCAATTGGGAATCAATTACGCAATTTCGAAAAAAATCTACAATTTATTGATTTTCTAAGTTTAGGTAAGTACCTACTTGAGAAAAGTCAATTTAGTTCTAAATGTTGCCATCGGTTTAAAATCGACATTTCTCCCAGTTTGGAGTCGAAAGCCGTTCAATCTGCCGTTTCGTTTGTTAGAGAGCGATCACTGGACTTCTTCCATTCACAAGCAACAATTGGGCACGCAACACGTGGCATACAACTTCGTTGGCAGAGTTGCAAGAACTCATGGATGTAAACCAATGGACAATAGTCAGTAAACAAACCTTCGGATTTTGGTTGCAGGGGAAATTAAAGATGACGCACGCCAGACCGAGCTTTGTACGAAACGAGTCAGAAAGTTTTTAAGGAAATTATTATTTGTGTTAATATTATTTGTACTATTCTTTTTATTTTGTTTTGTGTAACGTCCAGTTTAGTGGGCCAAATAAAAAAAAATAAAAATAAAAAAAAAGGAACATAATTATGCAGCTCATGCCATTAGTTTAATGAGTTCGATTCAGGACAAACTTGTTGATATTTATTTGGTGTGTGTCTGGGAGTTACAAGTTGATGTGATTCTAAGGTCATATTTACAGAAACAAAATGTACTAAGTAAGAAACACTAGGTCTGTACCAGCGCTAGATCGTGAAGAGTGAAAGAAGGGGTAGGAGGCTTTTGCCCTGTATTGGGACTATAATGGCTAAATAATAATTGGTTACGAACGATTGAGTGCACTATCTTCGACCGCATCTAAAATATGCTAGACCAGTCACTTCTGCCGCATGATATGACCCTCAAACTACCAGGAAGAAACGTTTAAAGCCTTTGGAATGCAATGTTCAATTACTTTTACGCCGGCTCCATACGTTGGGACCAACGTTGGTCCCAACGTTGGCGCCAAGATTTCGTGAACCATCCACACGTTGGCGATACACCAGTCTTGTTCCGTCAGAGCCAACGTGCAGACGTCCGATGTCTGCGCGTCCGATACAGAAATTGAAATTTCTCTAAGTGATTTTACATTACTGAATACCAATTTTATCACAATCACATCACGTCATGTCACTATCACACTTCACACAACACACTATATTATAAAAGCGAAAGTTTGGATGTTTGGATGTATGTTTGTTCCTCTCTAACACGACAACCACTTAACCGATATGGGTGATATTTAAAATATAGATAGATAATAACCGGAAATAGGACATAGGCTACTTTTTATCCCAAAAAATTGCCTGGTACCCGTAACATAAAAAAAAATAGTAGACTCCATCATCAGATCAGCTCGCTGTCACCATATTATTACATTGTAGTCAGAACTTGACAAATATGCCGAGTTTCAACTCAATCGGCCTATTTACTGAGGAGTTCTGTTGAACAGCTCTTGACTCCATCATCAGATCAGCTTGTTGATACCATAATATTTCATTGTCACCGAGAATCTATAAGTGTGCAAAATTTCAGCCCGATAGTTCTACAAACACAATAAATAAGGAATACGATGACATTCTCGCTCGTCAGTCGACACGTGCGCTCACGATGCGCGTCGAAACGGGACTGAGCATAGCGCCAACGTGTGGACGGATCCCCAACGTTGGCGCGCCAACTTCCTTTGATAAAACCGACACGGCACGGCCAAGCCCCAACGTTGGCCCCAACGTTGGCGCCAAGCTATTTTGTCAGCACCACACGTTAGCCATCCTAGCGACTGGATGCTTTGAGAGCACACTGTGTGACACGATGAAAACAGCTTTCAAAACAGTGGAAACCTGGTGCACTAGCCACGGATTATCAGTCAACCCCACCAAAACAGAACTCATAATGTTTACACAAAAGAGAAACCTGGGCAATCTAAGACTTCCCAAACTTCTCAATACTGAGCTCATACTAACTAACGAAGTCAAGTATCTCGGAGTCATACTGGACAGCAAATTGCTTTGGAATAAGCATCTTGACCACAAACTACAAAGAGCATGCTCAGTATTCTTCCAATGCAGCAGAATGCTCGGAAAAACATGGGGGCTAACACCAAAAATAACCAAATGGCTATATACAGCTATAATAAGACCAACAGTGACATATGGTGCTATTGTTTGGTGGAAACGAACCGAACTCAACACTGCAATTACCAAACTACAACGTTTTCAAAGACTAGCATGCTCTGCAATAACGGGTTGCATGAGAACAACACCGACAGCTGCCATGGAGATAATCCTGGGCCTCGTCCCACTAGACCTCTACATACAACAGGAAGCCACACTGGCCGCCACCAGACTCAAACATCTGAACCTATGGGGGCACACAAGGAGCTCTCACGCACTTATTCTGGACAGAGCTATAACACACGAACCGCTATTATGTGCCCCGTGTGATAAGATCCCCAGGAAATCAATATCACGGAAACACTACAGAATACAAACGCATGAAAACCAAAGAGACCAGTCAGGAAATAGCGAAGTCCGCATCTACACTGATGGATCAAAGACCAAGCGAGGAACAGGCGCCGGAGTACACTCACTGGATCTCAACATCAACATATCTATGACACTAGGCTCACACAGCTCCATTTTCCAATGTGAGTGTGTGGCCATAACCGCAGCTGCCACTGCTGTCCAACGGAGAGGGATAGAAGACTACGGTATACGGATACTCTCCGACAGCACAGCAACTCTCAGAGCACTGGAGAGCCATAAGTGCAACTCCAAGCTCATATACGAATGTCACCTTGCCCTTGAGAGTATCGCCGCAAAAAACAGGGTAACTCTACAATGGATCAAGGGACACAGTGGATCACTAGGAAACGATGCCGCAGATGAACTAGCCAGGAGGGGCTCGGAAACACAAGTGGAGGGCCCAGACCCACTTCTTCCTCTGCCGTTCTCCCAGCTGCGCACCTGGATACGACAACACACCCAAAACCTTCATAACGATCGATGGACACGGGCGACGGACTGCAGACAGTCCAGAGCAGCGGTACCAGCGGCCTCACCACGACTGACACGTCGCCTGATGAACCTACAAAGGAAAGACCTCAAGACAATCACAGGGACCCTGACGGGACACTGCCCCCTCAATAAACACCTGTACAACATCGGTATCACGGACAGCCCACTCTGCAGAGGATGTCTAATCGAAGAAGAATCAGCAGCCCACGTAGTCCTGGAATGCGTGGGCGTAGCAGCACAACGGCAGCAAATCCTCGGCAATCCGAGGTCGCTCCTCGAGGCCTGCGAAGACCCCAGGAATCTTCTGCGCTTCTGGGAGGAGCTAGGCTGGCTCCATATCTAGTGAGCCAGGTCATCCCCACGCAAAAAGGACCACCTCTGAGTCCAATTGCGGAAAAGGGAGTCCCCCATACATACATACATACATACATACAGCACCACACGTTGGTGAGAGGCATTGGGACCAACGTTGGCCCCAACGTGTGGATGCGGGGTTACAATGTTCGACGATCGTACAAACTTCGTTTGGTTGGCGGTTGCATAAGGCCACAGAATACAAGGCACAGGTCACAAGTCCCACGTGCCGGCGAGTTAAGCGATAGAACTAGAAATTAGTAAGCGAGCACCGAGTAGAAAGAAAGAAAGAATGAAAATACATTTTGTAGCGAGTGTGTAGTTCGGTTTTTAAATTCGGATGGACTTATATGCTGTAGGCAAAGACTTTATGATGACATGATGACCTCCACGACGTATCCGTTGACGGCGAACCCTACTATTGGATTGAGCTAGGTATTTCGTTGATGTGCGCGAATATGACTTGCTAGCCCAAATTTAGTTTTAAATGTCCTATAGTAGGACGCACAGAACAATTGCCCAAGAGAGTTGCATGTGTATATGTAGACGGTTTTGGGTTTTGCTTTTCGCAACTGGCGCTTGGCGTCAAGATGTTCAAGACGCGTTTCTTCAAAGACTTTATACGCTGTAGGTCACTGTGACCGCTGTAGGTTCACCGGAATTTCAAATGAAATGTTAGTTATAAGCTTAGTTCTATGTTACACAATTATATGGACACGGGATTTCATCGCGTAATCAGTCTGCCCGCGACCATGACTGTTTTAACATAGCCGAAACGTCGGGATATATAAGGTAAATTACGCGATAAAATCCCGTGTTCATATAATTTTCAATATGAATAGTAATGGCGAAAGTTTAAAAAAGACTATGTTACACAAATACCTCAGCATAAACTTCGGGGGCACGGGCAAGTTCTTCTTCAAAGTTCTCCTCAATCGTGCCATCGCTCGCAGAATGTTCTAGAAACTCATCGTTTATATCCAGAAGCTCCGGCGGTAGGGGTGCTGAAAACACTTCTCAAGTTCAGAGATTGCGAACTACGTAGGTATCGAGTTTGCAAGAAATGAACGATGAAATATCAGTAATTTGAAACTGTGAATTCATAGTAAAGAGCAAAGGAGCATTGCATAAAGTTTTCCGCCGTTTTCCATTCAGGGAGTTGAAAGAAACCTTATGCACAACTTCCAGACCTTGAAAGATTATACTATGCACGCCTTTTTCCCGTAGGGTAGAGAACACAGAATGCCACTTGTTCGACCTTGACGCACATCTTTTATCTCATTCACTTTCATTACATTCTTCATAACAATCTGAATCACTTTATAGCCGTTAAGTCAAAATTCAACATAAACACACCTATAAATGTATTACGACCATTATATTTCCCTCTCTCTCTCTTTTTACTCACGATCGTACTTAAAGAATCGGTAAACAAGCATTTACGATTTCGTAAACCGCATGGTGTGTCAAACATTTGAATTATCGGAGGCTGTCTGCATGGCATAAAGATAAGATAGATATGTCGACCTACGGTAGAACTTCAATATTATGCAACTAGCTGCTGCCCGCGGCTTCGCTCGCGTGGTACCCGGATAAAAAGTAGCCTATGTCACTCTCCAGCCATCCATCTATATCCACACAAAAAAATCACGTCAATCCGTCGCTCTGTTTTGACGTGAGAGCAGGACAGATAAACAAACAAATAAACACAGTTTCACATTTATAATACGGATACACGAATATCATCGCGAACTCCTTGCTAGCACTTTTTTCACTATGTTTACACTTTATAGCTTCTTTCAATATTCGAAAGAAGCAGAAAATACATACCACGTTTAAAACTCATTGTCCTAATTCTATTTATAGACACTGATGACAAAAATCTTAACTACAAACTCAAGTAATGCGACGTATTGTCACACACTTATTATACTTACGTCTACTTCTTATCAACATCAGCATCTTTAGCACAAGATGCACAATGAACAAAACCAACGACCTACTAAAGGGGAACGTCAACGACCTCTATTGAATAGAATATTCGCATTAATTTGTTGCGAGGGAACCGTACTAGACGACCGGGCGGCACAAGTGAGTTGTGTGCAACAGGTGCAATTTTCGAATCATAGTAATGCAGTCAATTGGAAAAGCGGGTGCACTTGTGCAAGGGCGGATTTAGGGAGGGGCACAAGGGCACGTGCCCCCGTGCCCCTGATGACGGAGGCCTTTAGGCGGCCTAAAAACTCCCATCAGAGTTTACTAACTAATCAGAGTTAACTCGTAATGCCACTTGCGGTCACCCATCCAAATGGTGACCGCGCACAACGTCGCTTAACTTTAACTATCAATCAAGAACGTGTGTCCCTTAGACGCGGTAGACATTCGCTCAAATCTTTTAGACATTAAGATCCTTTGCATATTTGGTTTTATGTTTTACTCACTTTTCAGTTTTGTAAAGTACCTATGTTTTTGCTTTTTCCTTTGATTTTTTGACGTGATTATTTGTGTGGAGATAGTTGGAAGGCTGGAGAGTGACTTTAGGCTACTTTTTATCCCGAAAAAATGCATGGGATAAAAAAGTAGTAGTCCACGCGGGCGAAGCCGCGGGCGTCCGCTAGTAATAAATAAATAAATCTAAGGGATTATTCAGAGGTATTTACAAATACATAACTGGGTATTCATGTGCATTAACACGCTAAGTCACTCTGTTGAGGAAAACATGCCCATAAAGCCTGCCTATTTATTAAATAAATAAATAATTAGGGCGATACCACAGAACAGATAATAATACTACGCGATACGAAGTTCGCTGGGTCAGCTAGTGTTAAATAAAAATATTAAACGATGAATTCGAAGATTAAATGTTAAAAATACATGTTGGCTTTTCAGTTAATTTTTACTTACTTTATATATACTATTATATAGTATATATATATATATATACTATTATAGAGGAGGACATTACTTAGCTCAACTAGTAAAAAGACGAATGTAATGCAAGTCTATGTTACAGAAAAAAATACTAACAACTAAACGCAGAAACAGATCACCAACAGGGGTTTATCAAAATATTGACTTACACATTTCATCAGCCTCAAACTATTAATGTTTGAAAATTAAGACAGTAAAAATTCACCGGGTCAGCTAGTCACACTAATATTATAAATGCAAAAGTTTGGATGTTTGGATGTACCTATGTTTGTTCCTCTATAACTCGACAACCACTGAACCGATTTGGCTGTTTAACATATAGATACATAATGACCGGGAATAGGACATAGGCTACTTTTTAAACAGGTACAACGCGACCGAAGCCGCGGGCGGAAGCTAGTTATAAATGTATGTCATGTATCGTTGTGTTTTTGTTACTCAATTATGCAAAAGCAGCTAAAGAATTTGGATGAAACTTGAAATAGATGTAGATTCCATCCTGGAATAGCCTAGAAAAGCCTAGCCTAGGCTATGAAAGCAATTAATCGACTGGCCTCTTAGCTCAGTTGGTAGTAGCTCTGCCTTCTGCACTATAGGTCGTGGGTTCGATTCCCACCCAGGACAAACATTTGTGTGATGAACATAGATGTTTGTTCTGTGTCTGGGTGTTATAAAAGTTTTCTATGATGTACCTAGGTATTTACAAAAAAAAAAATTGTTTGTTTGAACGCGCTAATCTCAGGTACTACCAGTCCGATTTCAAAAATTCTTTCTGCATTTGATAGCTAAACTCTTAAGGAAGGTAATAGGTTACTTTTTATCATCATCATCATCACTACGGTGGCAACGCCGCGAGGGCGCTGCTAGATGTATCTATCTGTGGTTTTGCTTACTGTGATAAGTTATTGGACATTTTTAGTATAGTAGTTATGTCAAATATCTAACCACAGTATGCAAATCACTGCAAACAAAGTTAAAACTCACAAGCTCTGGGTGCCGATGCTACTACAAAACTTTTTATCAACCACAAGCAAAACGTCAACTAAACCTTAGATTTTCGTTTGTTTTCTATTCTACTAATAGATCAATGATTCCCTTGTGGTGACATTTTAGCTATGGTTTGAACTTTGGCAGAATACATTTTTGAAAAAGCCATTCTACTATTTACCAAATGGCTAACATTTAGGCCGTTTGTCCACCGCCGCCGTCACCGGGACGTCAACGAGAACGAGATGACGGCGCCGAGGTAGCGACCATACATTTACTATAGCCACCTGTCCACCAGAAGACCGTCACGTCATCTTGATCTTAGCCAGAAATAATATCGTTCTCGTTGACGTTCCGGTGACGGCGGCGGTGCACAAACGGCCTTAAGAGAACGAAACAAAACGCAGCGAAATGGTTGACGTTGACAATTAGTAGAATTGGCCAGCTGAAATTCATTTATGTGCTCATTAAAGTAAACAAAGGAAGTTTCATCAGTATAATTATGCAATACTCTTAACTTGCACATTGTAACTTTGTTATAATGTTGGGTATGACATGATTTTAGACTGACTTTTGTCAGAGTAGGTTCATTTTGATTTTGAGCCGGTACCGTGAGCTGGTTCATTTGAGCCGGTCATTTTCAGTTGACTGTTCATTATTTTGGCGAACTACTCACTCATTCTCATATGACAATCTGTCCGATCAGTTCAAAATTATTTCTTGTCATTGTCAAGCGAGGTGTGATTGAAGATTGAATGAAGCTTGAAGAAAGAGTAACGTCAATTTTGTCATCAGCATGACAAAGCAGCTGATTTTGTCATATTGTGTACGGTCACATGACATGAATTGAAGCATGACATTTTTAGAAAATGAGCCGATCACACAAAGTTGAATTTTGTACGGGACAAACTAGCCGCGTCAGTCACGTCATATTCAACACTACTTTGTTATTAGTTGTTACATAGTTGAAGCTAAGCCACGTGCCTATGATACAAATAGTTTAAGTTGCAGATTCTTACAGTTGTTCTATCTCACGAAGTCCGTTTGGTCTTAATTGTGTGTGTAGATGCACATGCACTTGTTTCTGTGTGCCTGGGCCGATTCTGAGCGCTCCCGAGCTTACGCACACAGAAACAACGTGCATGTGAAAACACACACAATTAAGACCAATCGGACTTCGTGAGATAGAAATACTGTAATAAGGATAGTCGTGATAAATTTTGCACATGTTGATTTTTAGTTAAATTCTTAGCATAAAAAGCATTAGGTACTTATAGTTATCTAGAACATGATACCAAAGAGTATATTAGATCAGTGTTCCGCAAAGGGTGTGCTGCGGTACACTGGTCTACTGAGGTTATTAGATGGTGTGCCTTGGAAAAATAAGGTTACCTATCACAGTTAAGCTACTTCAAATTTAGACCGCATATGCTCAACTAAACAAGCTCATGTTTCGCATAAAAAATTATTTTTCATTTATGGTGTACCTCCAAAATTTTCCCATTTCCTAGATGAACCTTGAACACAATAAGTTTGCGGAACACTGTATTAGATGACAAACACTTACCGAGGCCTGGAGCTTGTATTAGTTCAGAATCATCAAATTCCAAACTTGGTTCGTAGTCATGGTATTCAGACAAACTAGTGTAGTGGTCTTCTGGGTCCATACTACCGCCATGGAGAGCTATAGAACAAACACAATGACTGTACTCCCACAGATAGCATTCTAGATTCATTTAGATACTGTTGTGTATATCATGTAGGTAGTAATAGAAACATATCATAAGTTGAGGGTAGGTATATTTTGACTCACTCCATTTTCGCGTGTTTTGCTACTTAGCTCAATAAACTTTATTTACCAAAATCTAGTGTTTTGATGAACATATTAGATTCTTTTTAAAAATTGAATCTATCGTTTTGTTGGTATGCGTAATACCTAACATGACCTAACGTGACCATCCCGCTTTAGGCGGGAATGTCCCGATATAAGGCTGTCTGTCCCGCTCACCCCAGCGAGAGCAAAAATGTCCCGCTTTTGCAAAAACACCCTTACCCACTTAATCAAATTCATTGCACTCGAATCCCCCTAAGTACCTCATAAAAATGCGAAAGTAATTCTTTCTGTCTGTCTGTTATGTAGGTACCTTTTTACACCTAAACCGTCAATCCGATTTTAATGAAAGTTGATGAAACAGGCTAATTTTTATGTATCTATACACAGCTCTGTGAGCATCCCGCTTTGACACAAAAAATAAAAGGTCACGTTAGTAATACCCTCAGTGGGAAAAGAGATTGCAACAACAACAAAAAGATTTCCCCGCTTTTAACATTTCATGGCAGAGACTAGTGTGGGTAGGAAGTAACTACCCACTGCTTGCTGTCTGTGGTAGGTAGTAGATTCCGAAACTTACCTTGAAAAGCCCGGACCGGGTTCAGCTTTGGATGATGATCTTGATCCATGATCTTGCTAAGCTCCCTATCCTAGCCCACAAGTGTATGATATCACTGATTCACACATCAACGTCGTGCCACAATGTCACTTGCATTTACCTACTTGGGTCAAGAAATGTAACACTCTAAAACTAATTGGCACAGCATTGAAAACTGTTTCGAGTCACATGAGAAATAAAGAATAACTGAAAATGAAGTAACTGATACAAATCAAGGAAAAACATTCAATTTACTCGTACGAATTTCTTGAAAACACAAGGTAAAGTAGAGAAAAATCATGATGGTGATCGGTATGGTGACAGCAGGAAAACAAAAATGACGTTTCAGTTCCATTCATTCAATGAATGAAAGAAAGTAGAGTAGAATTCAGCACTCAAGTCCTACGGAAAGAGAAGGGAACTAATAATAATTATAGTAGAGGCTTTTTGGCGGGAATTTGAGAAGTCAAGTTTCATTTTCGTTTTATTTTCCAAAACTTGTGTTTCTTCGAATGTTAATGTGTAATATTGGTGGATTATTATTTATATAATAATACGATACGTTGCGACGACGTCGCGGCAGACCGCGAACGAGATGGAGAGACGAGCTTGCCAAATTCCGTGCCGACTGGACATCACCAAGGAACATAATACTCTCTACCGAGAGAAGAACGATAACTCTGTACATAAAAAATGCGACCACAGATACATACACACACGTATACTAGCGACGTTACGGTTTAGCAAGTAAACTAAAATGCGCGCGAATATTCAAATAGGTAAGTAAGGTACTGAATATTAGTTTCTCATAATTAAAGTAACAGATTATCATGAAATACACTTTGATAATCTGTTATGATAATGTGTGTATTTCATGATAATCTGTTACTTTAATTATTTATGAGAAACTCTATTGATTTGTTGAAACTAATATTAGGGAAAATTAAACAAGGTGTTAAGTTTTATTTATTTATTTTTTAAAATTCTCATTTTCCTTTCTAAAGACTTTTTTCTATCTTCTTCTCCTATTTCCCTATTTTTAATTACAGTGAATCTTTTAATACATATAAAAAAAGTACACACTTTTAAATGTGTTTTGTTTATAATGAAATGTGTGGGACATTTATGCAAAAAATTTAAATCGATTGCATTTAAAATATGCATTATTTTTTCTTTCAAAAACGGGTTAAATCCGTTTGTCTTCAAGAACTCATTAATTAATATAGCCATGGCCTCTACTGCCTGAATAACATTTTTTTCAATGTAGTGCAAAGAGTCACTATTATTGTATTCTTTAAAGCTTGTGAATATGTGTATGGCTTCATGATTTTGCGTCAAAAACGCCTTTTGACATTGTTGTTTCGGAGCTTTTTGAATATGAAGCCACACACATATCCACAAGCTTGTCCCTCCGGCGTCGCCAGCTCCACCGCCTCGACTGCGTCTGCAACAGCCAGCTCGAGTCCTTCAGTGCCCAGTTCAGCGTTATTATCTGAATCTGTGATGGTGGTGGTGGCAGCAGTTAAAAATGTTGACAAATTGTTTGACAACACTCCAGCGTCGTCTTCACAATTTTTTTTTTGCCCAGTATGGCGCAAATTTGCTATTATAGCAGTTTTAACGCCTGCTATAAATTGATCTATGGTCGGATTTATATTCGACCCACAACTATAGCGGATGCAGCCGAAGAAGTTCTCAAGTGGGTCTTGATTTAAGCGACGCGTGGATAGGCTTTTAATTTTTAGCATCTGCAGATTCTTCCATAACCTTTCAATTGCATTCATAGTGTGTATCCATCCGTCCTGTGATGGAGGTTTAGATTTTGCACCTATATATTTCATACACGAGATATATTTTTTCATTTCCCCAAATAACTCTGCATGAGGGCTTCTGGCAGTCATGTTAGTCGAATATTTTTTTCCTCCTCGTAAGTCCGGAGTATCTGCATTTACGGCATCGAACAACTCATCAATTTTTTTAAGGAATGACGCAGTTGTTAGTGCTTCTGCTGGAAGTTCATCTGTGAAAAAATATAAATTATAAATTTCAAAAGGTAATATTAAAATAATATAATACATACATACATATGCTCACGACTGTAATCCCCGACTGTAGTCAGAGAGATAATAAATATAAAATGGTAGAAAATGCTTTTAGCATTAAGTCCACCTGGTCGTACATTATTACTTATGTAAATTGTGCAATAAAAAAATAAATAATAATAACAAAAGATGTAAAAAATATGCTAGGCACAGTAAATTCAAGTATTTACTGAGACATTTTTGACGTTAAAATCATGAAAAAGTAAAAAGCTTACAGGAATAGACACAAATTATTATAAGTATTATTATAATAAATATCATGTACTCACTTAACGCAACTTTTGCTAATATGCCCGCTGTTACAGAGTGGCTGAATATTTGTGCAGCAAATTTCACTCTCATCTGTTGCTTCACGTTTGGGTGTATGTGCTGGTCTGTCAGAGCAGGGGCAAAAACAAAATTGGCATTGTTTTTGTCCAGGTTGTAAAAATCTACAACATGAGCCCATTTTGCTATGCCTAGAACAAAGTATTAAAATATATTAATAGATATTCATAAACTATATTTCCTTATTTAATAATATGTAATAAGCACCTTAAAGATACAGGGTATATGCAATTATTTATATATCTATGAATGCTGTTTATAAATTTCAAATAGAGTATTCAAGATGATTTGGAAATGGATATAATATTTACCTGTGCTATTACTCTCGTTACCCTGAACTTCTGTAGGACATTTGACATCATGTTTCATAAATAAATTACGAGTGCATTTTAATAGATGAGGTGCATCTAACACTGTCACGATTTCTCGTCCACAGTGTGAAAAAACAGGTTCTCTTGTAGTTGCACCTAATGTCTTCAAAACTTTCATGTTAACTGACGACATGTCACATACAGTAGCAACCACATTCATGTTTGCTTTGATGCATTCTGTTACGATCTGAAAGTACAAAACAAAAACTTTACAGGGTGTAAAAAAAGGGTATAGTAAGCCGAAAGGTCGCCTCCAGTCGGCTGTAGTAGGCTAAACAACTTTTGCTCTACGAAAAAAATGTATTTCTCCATGGATTTTTTATTTAAATAGCTGTTAAAACTGAAAACATTCTTATGTTTTATTAGTGCCAGATAGACAGAAAAATACTGCTATTTTAAAATCTATAAAGTTATGGCACCTTTTGTAAAAAAAATATAAAACAGAATATTTCCAGTTTCTAACAGCTGTTTTGACCACCTTTGAATTATGAAGAAGCAGGAAAAATTCAGGAAAATACTTACATCTTTCACAATTACAGCCATTCGATCGGAGTTTAATATGTTTGAGAGATAGAATGCGATGGGCTGTTTCCAGCGCTTTCTTACACCGGAAAGCATAAATACAAGGGCTTTGCTGGCAATTTCATTATTTCTGCCATGATTTCCGTGGTCTTGAAAGCCTTGTATTAAGTCTAATTTGACATTATATTGAAGATGCTTTCGAATGGACATTTCATCGAAAGACAAGATGCACATGTTGTCTTCTGCTGTCTGTTTCTGTGCCATTTTTTTTAATGCATCGAAAATGTGATGATTTATGCCTGGCTGCAGTGGCACTTTGTTAAGCATGTTATTTAAGCTGCTTTGGCACGGCAATGCAAACATTCTTCTCAGAAGTCTATAACAAGCTGGAGACTTTTTATATAACACAAGAGCCATGGTTTTATCTTTTAGGCTATATCTTCTGCCTTTCGCCTTTCTTGGCCAATTTTTTAAATTGCTTTGTAGCAAAATAGCTAATGAGCTACTTATTTTTAAGTCAAAAAGACTTTTTATAGTGTCATCCTCTGATATGTTCTTCATAATATTCTTGGCCTTAATATTTTTCACCTTTTTTCTAAGACGAAATATTTCTTTCATTTTTCGTTTACAAATTTTGTACAGCTTTGTCTCTCTTGGAGTCATTTCTTTGAGCTTTTTAACGTTTAATTTTCCTAATATTCCTTTTGAATCATTCCTTATGGCCGATGTCAATTCCAAACATTGGTTTTGTGTTAGGAGCTGAAATAAAAATATTTTCCATCAAATACATAAGTACATCTCTACACTATTATTATAAAGAGGAAAGATTTGTATTTTTATATGTTTGTTATGAATAAACTCAAAAACTACTGGGCTGATTTCAAAAATTCTTTCATCATTTGAAAGCTACATTCACCCTAATTAACATAGGCGTGATAAGCAAACGAAAGGGTGCTCACCCGACTGAGCTACCACCGCTCTATCATAATATAATTATGTAACATTTTTTTCTACTAACCGGTCCTTCTACACCTGATTTAGACGTTGTTCTTTCCACACCATGAATACTTTGTCCTCCACTTGTAGAAAGCTGATCCGCCATCAGAAAACATTGATAATCATCACTGCTTTCTTTTTGTGAAAGGTGAACTTGTTTTGATGGATTTGGTCCTTTGCCCGTCCCTTGTTTTGGATTCTGAAAAAAAGAGTCTATTTAGTTGGGTGTTTAATGGCATTTTATATTATAGATACTGGCTTATGATTGGCTCATTTTATCACCCAATGGATAGTGGTAATAGACTTAGCCATAGAAATCATAATATATCTATATCCATAAAAATATATTCTACAAACCTGTTCTTCTACACTCGATTTAGACATTGTGTTTTCCAAACCATGAATACTTTGTATTCCACTTGTAGAAGGCTGATCATCAACAATGTTTTCTTTTTGTAAAAAGGGCACTCGTTTTAATGGATTCGGTCCTTCATCTCTCCCTTGTACTGGAGTCTGAAAAAAAGAAAGTCTATTAAGTTTGTGTATAAACTTTTTCAGAAAAAATATAATGGTAACAAACCTTAATAAATTCTACTTTTTTTTACCTGTTCACAAATATTTTCTTTATCATTTGATGTCTCTTCCTCATTGGGATAAGGTAAGGCATATATGCTAAGTTTCTGCCGCTTATTATCATAGTAATCACATGTTCTGAAATGCCGTCCACATAAAACTTTGTTTGAAGTGTAGATAGCACCCAAAGATGCCACAGAATTCCAATCATCATTTGGCCAACAATATTCAGCCCAAGCTCGAGCCCTGAAAGTAACATAAATAAAATAAAGGAAACAAAATTTAAGATAAGTACTAACTTAAAAGTTATTGCGCCATATTGTACCCAAGCTGTAGACCTTATATTAATGTAATCTTCAGCATCAGCCACAGATCATCATGATAGGTATGAATTTCATCACTTGAATAAAGCGGAGAAAAATATGAATACTAACAAATCAGCATGTGTTATTTTCTATCTATCTATCTAGTGTGGTAAGACAGCATTAGCCGTTATTTGGAATGTAGGCATAAGTGCCCCCAAGGGTAAAAGGCGATACAAAACACAAAAGAAAACAACATAATAAAAATGAGTGCTTACTTTCTGAGATTTTTCACGCCTGGTTTCGGAAACCTGTGATAGCTCACCGATGGATCTTCAGCGCGTGTTTTACCACACTTGGAACATTTCCTGTGATTGTTAACTGACATTGTAACACAAAACACTAACTGAAACGTCCTATCGTAATACACTAACCTAAAAACACCAACGTAAAACACTAACCTAAGAAATGTCCTATCATAACTTATGCACTAAATATAAACGTCCTTTCGTAGTAAGCACAAAACAATTAGCGATTAAACACCGGTAACATATTACATAATACAACAATTGCATGTAATAAACATGGACTTTCGTAAAAAACAGAAGTCAGTGGTGACAGTTAGTGTGGCCATTTTAAAATTTGAAAATTAACCACATTTGTCACAAAATATTTATGAAATTTATGGTGGTTGGTGTATCTTTAATAAATAGACAAAACGATTAGATGTTGTATAGACTATGATTTAATTATTTGTCGTTTGAAACTTGTTTGAAACTAATCGGCAGTAAATTTACTTTTTATTTATATTGATGATCCATTAGAAAATTGCCCAAATTTTGTAAAACAAAGCTCATATAGCAACACTGTTTCGTACTTTGATATTTGACTTGCCAGAAGAAAAAAAAAAGTTACTTTTTTTTGCTGTGGCATCTTATAGCAACAAACACAATCAAAGATTGCGTATGTGTGCAATTTCAAGAACACAAGATTCACTATATGAGTTGATAGACCCTGGACATCACTAGCACAGGAAAGGGATGAATGGAAAGAGTGGGGGGAGGCCTTTGCCCAGCAGTGGGATGTTGATGGCTGCTAATAATAATAATAATAATATTATTTATAACCGTTAAGTGTTCGTGAACGTGCATAAGTGTGGGGAAGTGAAACAAAATTGGATAGCATTGCTTTTCAAGTTCTCCCAAAAAGCTCGGTGCAAAAAGTCCGTGTTAATGTTTCAGTAAAGCCCCACATGGCCCCACATCTTTACTGAGGCACAAGGGGAGGGGTGGGATATTATATTTATGTATTATAATATGTATGTAGCTTATTTATCTAATAGAAACTTGAAGTTTATTAGTTTATTTAATTTAATTACTTGACACTGGCTGAATGCACAACCGTGCGAAGCCAAAATAAAGAAAAATAATAATAATAGTAATATAATAATTGGACGTAGTTATGCATAAAGGAACCAATCCACACTCATGTCAAAATTGAGTTAAGTATACAGAAAGCTTTTAAAATCCACCTTCTACTAACCCTGTAAATATCAAAGTGATCTGACAATTTTGACTTAACAAAACATTTTCTCGACAAAGTAACCAACCCACATAACAACATTTGTACAATAAACTAAAAAGATCCATGCTCTGTGGTACCCCAGAAATCTGAAAAATCTACAAATTTATTTTTTTCTGTAAGGAACCAAACCACATGTTTCTTTGTAAAAGTATTTTTTTTATCATTCTTGTGGGTTAGTTCTCGTTGCACTAGTTGCTCTTTGAATATTAAATGAATAAAATACCTAAGGTAATCAATAAGTACCTAATTTTAATTATATTTTGTGAATTTTATATTAAATGAAATATCTTAAGTCTAGCATGAAAAAGAGCTATAAAAATACATATTTCGCTAGACTGCATTCATTTTAACCCAATCTTCCTCTACTTCAAAATCAAGTTGACCTGAAAAACCTTCTAAATCGTCTTTTAGGGCTTCATCTCTTACCAGATTCACGTAAAAGTGGTGTGGTTCTTGCGGAATCAAGTGTAGCACCTTTTAGGTCTTTTAACTTCGTATTAGTGACAGGTCTTCCTGTTTCAGCGATTTTTAGAGGTCAAAAGACTTATTACGTGAATCTGGTAGGAGATGAAGCCATAGAAGACGATTTAGAAGGGTTTTCAGGTCAACTTGATTTTGAAGTAGAGGAAAGTTAGGCTAAAATGAATGTAGCCTACTGAAATAAATTATTTTTATAGTTTTTTTTCATGTTAAACCTAAGATATTTCTTTTTAAATAAAATTCACAAAATATAATACGATTATTTATTATTTTATGCATTTAATATTCAACAACAGAATAAATTAATAAGGAACCAACCCACACATGAGCAGTTTTGCTAAAAGGAACCAGTGGGTTTTTTAAAAAAAATACTATAAATATTAATATTTTTCTCCAAAATTATACTTACATACATAGGAAACAGTATTTTGTACAATATTGTAAACAAACTTTGTTAAAATTAATCATAACTTTTTTTCTATACACAATTTAAACAAAAACTGCTTTTTCTCAAAACTATCATTGTGTGGATTGGATCCTTTATGCATAACTACCAATTCTTAGTAGGATTCAGCACTCAAGTCCTACGGCAAGAGAAGGGAACTAATAATTCTTTTATTTAGGTACTTTATTATGCTATTTTAATCAAGATCGCTCAGTTGTTCTGGTATTTAAATAAGTCTGTGATTCATAAAGTTGTTGGTTGAGTTGAGTGAACTTGTGTAATATAATACCTTCTTAGGTGCTTTAAACTAGACCTATGTAATAACGCCTATGTCGCAGCCAACTGGTTGAATTAGCCATTCAATTAAATGCCTAGCCATTTCACTGAGTGCCGCCATTCAGTTAAATGTCTAGGCGGATAGTTTAATCATTGAAGCGTTTGAAACGTTCAACACTGCCTGATTGAAAGGCCGCCATTTCATTGAATTAGTATGTTTTTCTGCCACCGCGGCGCTGCTTTCGCTTTGTTCACAAGATGGCGTCTACAGCTGGTGTTTCTTGAATGTTGTGTGTTGTTTTGTCGTGAAAAATAAACAAAATAAGTTCCCAGTGTTATTCGTATGCCACAAAATAATGGATTTGCCTTCGAGCAGCCTTTCTGCGTGGGTGTGTGATACGCGTGCTATAAAAAAAAAACCAAAACCTACTTACTTTTTCTGTGTGCAAGTCAACCGCCTAGCCATTTCATTGAGCGCCGCCATTCAATTAAATGGCTGACCTTCGTTTAGCCGTAGTGTGGAACGTTGTATTCAACACTACGGCACGCACACTACGGCTAAACGAAGGTCAGTCATTCAATTGAATGGCGGCGCTCAATGATGAACCAGTTGGCTGCGACATCTACCGTGATCTACCTATACCTACGATACTTTTTCAACAAATTGGTTTTGACGAGTCTCACGCTGAGTATAAAATTTACTTTTTATGCTTTCCTTTACGATCCTAGAAGGGAAAGGGAAGGTTTGAAAAGAAAGCCATGGTCCGGTCTTTGTTATAAACATTAGGTAGGTACCTATTCATATTCATATTCATTTATTCATTGCTTGTATGTAGGTAGGTATATAGTATATATAGCTTAGGTCTAGGTAGGCTTAGTAGGCTTTATACATACACCCTGTTGGGCACTGCAATGTAATTTAAAATTTCATGCAAAATTACTAAATTAAAATCTTAAATTAAATGTCATAGGTAGGTATTAATGTCATGTCACAAAGGAAATTTAAAATGTCAAGTTTAATTCTGTTTTAATGACTTGGGGAATTTTATTATACTTATATTGTAATTATAATATGTACATAATATGCCTGACATAATGTTTTCCGAAACGCATTATTTATCTGGTAGTAGGTAGGTACTGTCACAGAGTAGAGTCGTTGTAGTAGGTACCTACTAGTTGTGTGATCGGTGGTACGGTAGGTACAGTACTACCAGATAAATAATGGGTATCGGAAAACATCGGAATGGACCTTAAAAATAAAATTAGGTAGGTACAAAAATTGATTGATTAGTAGGATTGTCAAAAAGTAGGTAAAAAAGTCATCTGATTTTTTATCAAATGCTTCATAAATGCTTCATATATGAAGCATTTATGAAGCATTTGATGTTTCATAGATGAAGCATCTATGAAACAATTGATTTTTCATCAAAAGTGGCCACTTTAGACCCCAGCTCGTTGTTAAAATAATATTGCATTGTCACCAAGAACCTATAGGTATTCCAAATTTCAGCTTAATCAGACACTGGGAAGTGAGTCAAATTTAATTTTCAAAAGTAGACCCGAACAAAAATCGCAAGTTAATAATAAAAGCTTGTAAAAATCAAGCAATGTCATTATTATAGCTTAACAAATAATTAAAATCTATCAGTTTTCTATGTAGGTAAAAGCAATAGGTACCTACTTAATAAAAAAAACTTCTGAACTGACGTTTTGTTTACCAATACGAGTGACAATGTTCGGTTATATAACTGAACAACTCAATGTATCACAATTTAAACGGAATACTTTGGTTAGCCCTAACCTGACATTTTAATTTGTTAAAATTTTATCAATAATATCTTATGAATAAGTCGAGGTATCATGTAACAAATTTAATTTTGGCGAATGAGTAGGTTGAAAAATCAAAATATCAACAAAAACATGTGTGTGTTAGTGGCTTGAAAAATTGACAAGTAGTTTTGTCAACTAAAATACGAAAAATGGAGGGGTGCTCAGATGTAAGAAAGGCCATAACTCGAAAACTTGTCTAGCTAGGGAGCTGTCAATTTTTTTATAGATACTTCATAGGCGTAGGTATCGTTTTAGCTAATAAAAAAAATCTCACATATCGACATATCAACGTATTCACGCGAGCCACGGATTTATACTCCGGTATTTTCGACATTTTAAGCATTCTACCTTCCGAGTATCGACTTTATAAACTTCGATCAATCTTTATACATTTCAAACATTCTTTATTTCAAAATTCGCTATTTTAAGCTTCGGATATGCTGAGTTGTAAAATTAGAAGTCGATAGACTTATATCGGGTTTTTCATTATTAGCTACAAATATTCAGGAATTAGGTTAAACTAATAAAATAAAAATTATTTATGAAATGATTTTTTTATGTTTTGTTATGAAAATCCCGAGATAATCGATAATGATTATCCTCTCGAATTATTGACCCGTTGTTGCATTTAATAGTCTATTCCATAGTCAAAGGCGAGCCGCCTGTCAATCAAAAAATGGGCGGAGCGATTTGATTGGTTGCCGCCACCTGTGGGGTTGACCTTTGACTTGTGCCCACGCGCCGCCGGGCCGCGAGCGACAGTTTGCGTTCAGCCGCGGTCTGATTACGATCACATAAACACAGAACAGTTCGTGAGTTTGCTAAAACCAACGTACCGCGATGCCGAATTATCGGTACCTACTCTAATCAAGAGTATCTTGAGATGGTGCTTTGTTTCCGAGAAAGTGGTGAGGTGCTCCTAGAGCTACCTATTTGGAGTTGGCTTGCACGGTCACCCAAACTGATACCTACCGCTGGACTTTCATGTGTGGGGTCGTGCAAAAGAGTAGTAGTATGGACGTGACGGTCACACAATATCCAATAGTGAACGCATTGGGCATTGTGAGAAGTGAAAGAGACGAGATGTTCGTGAGAGTTCGAGTGCGTGAACAGTGTTTTAGCAGAGCTAGCCTTTGTATGTGGAACAATCGTTGTAAATAAATCAGTAAGTACCTACCTAACTGTGTTGTAAATATCCATGTAAATCTCAGATGTGTAAATACTGAGCGAACTCAATGAACTGACTTTTAAACACGCCAAGTTGCAAGTCGTTATTAATTACGTAGGTATGTGCGTTAGCGTGTCCCGAAAATTTTTTTTTTGGATTTCCTTAACGCAATACCACTCAAAACTTGCGTAATTGATCGTAGATTACTAAAATAATTTAAAAAATACAATAACACTACATCTTGAGGGCTCTACCGGTCTTCAAAGTTTCAAAAAATTGTAATTTTTTGGTAATATTTCGCAATTTTTAATTTCGGCTCCTGAACTAAATATTAAAAAATATTTAAGTATTATTCTGTTTATGTGTAATACATACACGAATTTTTGATTTGCATGTAACAACACGTTACCAGCGACTTCGAATTTGTCAGTTTTCAACCTGCAAATACCCTTGTTTCAACTTATTTCAAAGACTGTCTTGACTTGACTCACGAGTGTTTTCTTTGTAGCCAAAGCAATTTTTATGCTATTAAAGTACAGTTCCGATTGTTATAGATATAAAAACGGATATTGTGATTTTAAAATAATAAGTTTTAGGCGTACTTGTGCTTTATTGGGACCATACAAAGAACTTTACGATCGGCAGCCGCCAATTATAAAGGACTTCATTAAATAAATTTTATTTTCTTAAGACCGAACTCAAATTGAAGTATAATGAAGAGAATTCATCATTTATGCGATTATTTATGAAGATATCAGCTGACTTACCGAAAAATGTGGTCGATAAACTAAGAACCTTAGGATCAAAAATATCTCAATGAAATTTGTCAAGCTGTGTCAATTGGTTCCTGTAATCCATAGCTGGAAAACTCAGTTATCCTGGAAAACACTTGAGATTGCTTACTTCTACTAATTTTAAGCTCAAACATTACTAAATCCTTCAGTAAAATTGCAATTGCTTGGCAACTACGTGGTTAAAGTAAACGCTCCGATTTGGTTCTTAATAAAGCATAATACGTCTTTTAAGGACGGATCCAAACTATTTTTTTTATTAATTTTGTACTCCCAATTTATAAACGAGAAGCTGAGATCTGTTGCGGATTCTACCATCGAAAATAATGCTTTTTTCGTGCACTCAGAACATCTATAGTGTCAGTTTGATGTTTGATGATAGAGACCACTTTCGGGAGCTGACATTGCCAAGAACAATAAAAGCTAGAGAAGCTGAAATTAACATTGAACGCAGGATATTTAAGCCACTAAAAATTTATAGAGGTTACACCAAAATTATTGCCAGGGTTGGGTGTCAGGTTACAACACCGACGGTTCTTCGGCATATTTATAACTAGCAGCGCCCTCGCGGCGTTGCCGCCGTACTGATGGTATATCGTGATTATAATGCTGATGAAAAGTAGCCTATAACCTTTCTCAAGAATTAAGCTATCAAATGCAGAAAGAATTTTTCAAATTCGACAGGTAGTTCCCGAGATTAGCGCGTTTAAACAAACCAACTCTTCCGCTTTGTAAATTGGTATAGTTAAGGTCCTTCAAATCATGAAAAAATATAAGAGCTTGGAAAATGTTGACTTTTCTTATCACACAATATGTAGAAAGATGTGTTAAACTGTTAACAGAGGCCTCACAAAGTGTAACTGACGCTACTTCTAGAGATGGCTTAATTAGAACCAGGTTGCAATCTCGAGCTAAAATGCTAAGTTTTGGACCAAAAATAAGTTAAAATTCTAAGTTTCTATCTTTTATTATAAGCTCTATTTTATTTATATTGTTTTAGTGTGCTTTTTTGCAATTATTTCAATAATAAAATACCTTTTAAACTTGGTTTTTGTATTATTTTAGTCATACGGCCTGAGTCTGTAAAAACGTAAAATTTACAAAACTTCAAAGGGTGGTAGAGCCCTCAAGATGATACACAATTCTAATTTTTTTATCTTTTCCGTAATCTGTATAAAATTACGCAAATTTTGATACCTATTGCGATAGTATAGCTCCAAAATTTTTTTTTCTCATACACGGACGGGACAGCCTAATGTGCGTACCACGCACCAATTTAATTATTTTATTAGGTACCTAATGAATAGGTAGTAAAACAATAAAACCTAATAAAGTTGACGTGATTTAAAAATAAGTTACATAGGTACCTTCCTAGAAAATTTGCGTACATAGGTACCTACCTACCTAGGTAGACAGGTAGGTATGTACCTACAGTGGTCACAATGGATCTTATACCTAGACATTCGTGAAGATAGGCTTTTCGCTGAGTAGAAAATTTTTATGAAAAAGTTGTACCTAGGTACCTACTGCGCATCGAAACAGCTAACTTCACGAATGCCAAATTGCCAAGATCCATTGGAAGAAGTGTAGGTAACCTACCTACGTAATTAATAGGTAAGTAAGTACCTACCTAACTAGTCAACGCTTTCTTGTCAGTCCAAAGCCTGATTAAAGTGTGATGGAAAGTCTAAACTTTAAATTGAAAAAAAAAAACACTAAGGTCAATGACATGTAAGCAGGCTACAGCTGATAACCAAGTTGGTCATTGTGGGTGGGACCTAGGCAATAGGGAAGCGACGATAGGTCATCGTCTTGTTCTCCTTGGTAATCATTATGCAATATGTCATACTACAGAAATTAATAAAAATAAAATTACGATCTAAAAACTTAAATCAGTTTAGGAATTAAATTGATTCGGCCAAACAAATATTTACGACCCCAAAATTAGGCCCTGTCAGTATTTGTAGCTAATAATGAACAACCCTGTATACATTATTGGTGCCTTAATTAAATATTTTATTATCACAATACATTTTTCTTTTGAAACCCTTATGAGTGACCGCGCACAACGCTGCCATACCCCGGACTCGACGAAATCTCCTATGAAAAAGCGGCGTCTAACTACCTATTTACACAGACACTACACGCGCAATTGTGTGCGTGAAGTAAGGTTGTCACCGTATGAATAATTCCGTGGCACGCGTGAATACGTTGACATGTATAAAACACCAACTTTTCAGGGCGGCCGTTTGAAAGTTTGACCTCTTCTGGTTTCTCGGTAAATTAGTTTACAGTATTTGTGTTAATTGTTTCTATGGTTATTTTATGCCCTCTTTCGAATGATGACAATAAATAACCAAAATTCCCCATAGTTTCCATGATATAAGACATGTCAACAAAAAAATTGATGAGATTTAGGTTACGTCTCGAGATGTCCAGTTATGCCGCAAAAGATATCAACTTATTCACCTTTAATGTATGGAATATTGGTAGGTAAACAATGCTATATTATCGGATTGCAAACAGATAGAGACTATAAAACCGGTTTTTTGAGTTGCTGAAGTACCTACTTATTACTCAGAACCATTCATACCGTTTAGAAATGAGATTTAACATAGTAAGGGTAAGCTGATTTTAAATGAGCCCAAACACGGATGCTCTACTGTTAATCACTGAGAATTTGAATGGAATACCACCAGATTTTATCAGCACATCTGCTCATTGTCACCATATTATTACAATGTATTCGGAACTAGAAAAAAATGCAAAGTTTCACCTCAATCGAAAAATTTACTGAGGAGTTTTGTTGAATAACTCCTGACTCCAGCAACAGATCAGCTTGTTGTTATCATAATATTACATTCTTATCTAGAGTCTATAAGTGTGCCAAATTTTAGCTCAATGAGACACTGGAAAGTGGGTCAAATTAAACTTGCAAGAATTCACAAAAAAAAATATGAGTTTTGTTGAACAGGTCCTGGCTCCATCATCAGATCAGCTCGTTGTTACAATAATATTGCATTGTCACCAAGAATCCATAAGTGTGCCAAATTTCAGCTCAATCAGACACTGGGAAGTGGGTCAAATTAAACTTGAAAGATTTGACCCGAACACAATATTGAGTTTTGTTGAACAGCTCCTGACACCAGCATCAGATCAGCTTACTGTTAACATAATATTACATTGTTATCTAGAATCTATAAGTGTGCCAAATTTTAGCTCAATCAAACACTGGAAAGTGGGTCAAATTGAACTTGCAAGATTTCACTAAAAAAAAAAGTGAGTTCTGTTGAACAGCTCCTGGCTCCATCATCAGATCAGGTCGTTGTTACAATAGTATTGCATCGTCATCGAAAATCTATAAGTGTGCCAAATTTCAGCTCAATCAGATGCTGGGAAGTGGGTCAAATTGAATTTGCAAGATTTAATCCAAACAAATATTGAGGTTTGTTGAACAGCTCCTGACTCCAGCATCAGATCAGCTTATTGTTAACATAATATTACATTGTTATCTAGAATCTATAAGTGTGCCAAATTTTAGCTCAATCAAACACTGGAAAGTAGGTCAAATTGAACTTGCAACATTTCACTAAAAAAAAAGTGAGTTCTGTTGAACAGCTCCTGGCTCCATCATCAGATCAGCTCGTTGTTAAAATAATATTACATTGTCACCAAGAACCTATAGGTATTCAAAATTTCAGCTTAATCAGACACTGGGAAGTCAGTCAAATTTAATTTTCAAAAGTAGACCCGAACAAAAATCGCAAGTTAATAATAAAAGCTTGTAAAAATCAAGCAATGTCATTATAGTTTAACAAATAATTAAAATCTATCAGTTTTCCATGTAAAAGCAATACTTAAAAAAAAAAGATTTCTGAACTGACGTTTTGTTTACCAATACGAGTGACATGTTCGGTTATGCCAGCGCGAGAGCGCGCGGGCATAACTGAACAACTCAATGTATCACAATTTAAACGGAATACTTTGGTTAGCCATAACCTGACATTTTAATTTGTTAAAAGTTAATCAAAAATCTCATATGTATATGTCGAGATATCATGTAACAAATATAATTTTGGCGAATGAGTAGGTTGATAAATCGAAATATCTACAAAAACATGTCGCACCTTCAACAGGACAAGGTCTCAACTGCACATTTTGTGATTTTACAGGAGAGCCATTTTAAATATTTTTATTCATTCAACGTCGTATCATTCTGTATAAACTGCTCTGAAGAGATTGTTCTTTGCACAAAATATACTTTAAACTTTTATGAATCGGTGCATGTTTCATAAATGAGTGAAATATTTTTTATTTGTTTTATAGAAGGTTTTTTTAAAAAAGGGGTCACATTTATGCCCTTGTCCTCCAAAAGTTAAATAACTTTGTAATTAGGGTTGCATATACAACATAAAATAAGTACTAAATATGACTTTGTTCCTCCACAAACTTAAACAAAAAACAAAAATATGTGGTCTTTGAATATGCCCTATATTAACCTTTACGGCGTTGTCGCGCCAGAATTGACGAAAAATCGCAATAATCTGACAAAGACACTGTTGCCCTATAGCGAAATAAAGCCAAACTAAGAAAGAATCTCTGTCGTTTCAGATAAAAGGCCGTTTTTTAGGCCCTTGGGCATACTCAACTCATTTTTGGAATTTTGGACAGTTACGACCTTGTCCTGCCGAAGGTGCGATGTGTGTGTTAGTGGCTTGAAAAATTGACAAGTAGTTATGTCAACTAAAATACGAAAAATGGAGGAGTTGGCAAGGCCATAACTCGAAAACTTGTCTAGCTAGGGAGCTGTCAATTTTTTTGTAGATACTTCATAGGCGTAGATATCGTTTAAGCCAATAAAAAAAAAAATTGACATCTCGACATATCAACGTATTCACGCGAGCCACGGAATTACTGTACCTACACCACAGAAAACTATTACTCCTAGCGGAGTAATAACACAGAATACTAGTGGTAATAATACGGGGCCTGCTGTGCACTGTGGTCTCGGTCTCGTCGTCCGTCGCGTCTGCGCTCGTGGCGCGTCACTAGCTCAAAGTCAGCTCTTCGCCAGCTCATATTCATAGGCGAGGAAGCCCCGATTGGTGTGGGGGGAGGGGGGTGGGGGACAGTGGCCATTCTACAGGGTGAATTTTTGAGACGGGGCAGTAAGGGCAGCTCAAAGAAATTTAGATATAAAACTTCCTTGGGGCAGCTACCTGAACCGTTGTAGCAAGTGGAAAACGTTCTTAGGAGACTATCCTTAACTTTGGAAGATATTTCGATTTTGAAAACAATGTAGGTACCTACAGTCAGCGAGAAAATGGGCAATTTACACAAAAACTGTTTTTGATGCCCATCGATCCTGTTTCTTTTAAGGATTAAAAGGCTCTATTGGACCAAGTGAGGTAAGAGTACCTACTAGAAAAGTCAGAAATTGCTTAAACGTATTTTTGAGACGGAGCAGTAAAGGCAGCTACTTTAACCGTTGTAGCTACAGGAAAACATTCTTAGGAGAATACCCTTACTTTTTCTTTCTAAAATTAAGGATAGTCTCCTAAGAACGTTTTCCTCTAGCTACAACGGTTAGGTAAGGTAGCTGCCCTTAATGCCCCGTCTCAAAAATTCACTCTGTATACGTAGTATTATTATCTATTCTATGACGCTGCTATAATTATGTTTTGTTTATGGAATCATATAGAGCTCAATACTGGAAATACCTACTTATTGTAGGTAAATTATTTACTTGACACTGGCTGAATGCACAAGGCGTGCGAAGCCAAAATACAGAAAAGAAAAAAATACCTATAATTATATGTATAATTATTATTACGATCGAAGAAGTGTAGATGGTGTCAAGATTTATTATCCAAGGGGGTAAATATAAAAAAAGGTAAACAAATATATTGAGTGGGCGAACGAATGACGAACTAGAGCAATAGACGTACTCGGCAGTAGTAGCACTTGAAAGTATAGCGGTAGTCAGAAGAAAGTCCAAATGTAAGAAATCTACGGTGCGCGAGATCTTAGTTCGGGGCGAACTACTAGTTCTAGTAATCTCTATGTGATGAGTACTCCGTTCGGAAACTTGAGTGGCGAAGAATTCTTGTTTTGACTCTGGGCACAGAACAGATAATAATACTACGTATAGAATGGACACTGAGTTTGAGTTGGCGAGTTTGAGTTGGCTGACTTTGAGCAAGGAACGCGCCACACGTGCAGACAGACACGACGACGAGATCGAGACCACAGTGTAGGTACATTATTCATACGGTGACAACCTTACGCCGGCTCCATACGTTGGGACCAACGTTGGTCCCAACGTTGGGGCCAAGATTTCGTGAACCATCCACACGTTGGCGATACACCAGTCTTGTTCCGTCAGAGCCAACGTGCAGACGTCCGATGTCTGCGCGTCCGATACAGAAATTGAAATTTCTCTAAGTGATTTTACATTACTGAATACCAATTTTATCACAATCACATCACATCATGTCACTATCACACTTCACAAAACACACTATATTATAAAAGCGAAAGTTTGGATGTTTGGATGTATGTTTGTTCCTCTCTAACACGACAACCACTTAACCGATATAGGTGATATTTAAAATATAGATAGATAATAACCGGAAATAGGACATAGGCTACTTTTTATCCCAAAAAATTGCACGGTTCCCGTAACATAAAAAAAAATAGTAGACTCCATCATCAGATCAGCTCGCTGTCACCATATTATTACAATGTAGTCAGAACTTGACAAATATGCCGAGTTTCAACTCAATCGGCTTATTTACTGAGGAGTTCTGTTGAACAGCTCTTGACTCCATCATCAGATCAGCTTGTTGATACCATAATATTTCATTGTCACCGAGAATCTATAAGTGTGCAAAATTTCAGCCCGATAGTTCTACAAACACAATAAATAAGGAATACGATGACATTCTCGCTCGTCAGTCGACACGTGCGCTCACGATGCGCGTCGAAACGGGACTGAGCATAGCGCCAACGTGTGGACGGATCCCCAACGTTGGCGCGCCAACTTCCTTTGATAAAACCGACACGGCACGGCCAAGCCCCAACGTTGGCCCCAACGTTGGCGCCAAGCTATTTTGTCAGCACCACACGTTGGTGAGAGGCATTGGGACCAACGTTGGCCCCAACGTGTGGATGCGGGGTTACTGTGTACAAAACTTACATTGCGTACCTATCTACCTAGTGTAAATACATATAGGCAGGTACGCAATAAGTAAATAAATCTTAAGTAAATCCAGAAAAATATGGCCTTTCGGAAAACATCACATAACATGCGGACAGGAACAGGACATAATATGCGGAAAACACGAAAATTACCGATGTCCAATATATAGCTTGAAGTAGGTATTGTAGTTAGACGCCGCGTTTGCATAGAGATTTCGTCGAGTGTCCTGCGTAGCTAAAATGGTCGCTATTGCAGCATCGCGGTGAAGGAATTGAGCTATTGCCATCTCTTTTCACTCTAAGTCAATGAAAAGAGATAGCAATAGTTCAATTCGTTCACCGCGATGCTGCAATAGCGACCATTTTAGCTACGCTGGGCCCTGATTACGGAAGACTTGCAATAGCAATAGCAATCACTACGCGACCGGTCGAAAAACATCACTAAAAATCGTATTATGGAAGCCAATCGTACGTCTATTGCTCGCAAAATGCCACAGAATTATATCGAGATAGAAGCAAAAAGTTAGTTGATTTGTATGGAAACCGACCGTGTAACATTTTGCGTAGGTACCTACTTTGACGAACGCAGTTGACAGTTTGGATTACATTGTTGGTTTTCAATGCTCGCCAAGTCTGGCGCGTCAAATGAAAGCCGCAATGGAATAAATTCCGAATGAACTTCGCGGCGAGCAAAGAAGTCCTCAGCCCTTCGTTTCGGCACGCGAGGTACATACACACTTTGCTTCTATCTCGATATGATTCTGTGCAAAATGCACTTTGGCCGTTGTGCATTTTGCGATCGTAATACGATTTTTAGTGATTGTTTATGACCGGTCGCGTAGTGATTGCTGTCGCATTGCTATTGCAAGTCCTAAGTAGTTAGGGCGCGGGGTGTGCCCTTAGTTTCAGCGGGGTGAGAGCGGTGAGCGAGTGCAGCGGGATGAGGGAATATCTACGGTCTGGAACGTCGCTTCTCAGCGCTGCGCAAAGTGGTTCTTCTGACGCGACGCCTGTATAAATTAGTTGTTGGCTCTTGCATGAGGCACCTGGAAAAAAATATCAATTTAGGGCCAATTATAGGTAAATGACCAGTAGGTAATCTCTTTACCACGGCTCCACACGTTGGGGCCAACGTTGGCCCCAATGTCACTCGCCAACGTGTGGATCTAGCAAAATCAGCCCCAACGTTGGCCCCAACGTTGGGGCCAATGCAATTTTGCCAGCTCCACACGTTGGTGAGGGGCATTGGGGCCAACGTTGGCCCCAACGTGTGGATGCGGGGTTAAACTTAAAAAAATGAATCCCTATTTTCTTGGTCATGCATGACATCACACGTGAACGGCTGGACCAATTTCATTAGGTAAGTAACTAATTTTTTTTTGTGTTTGTTATTGTCTCGATTTGTTATTGTCTCGACTGTATCGATTATAGAGTGCCCTCCAAAAAAAAATGTTCAAAATATCTTCAATGTAGGTACAGAATTTGACCTGTTACAGTTTTATTATAAGTAGGTAGGTACTTACTAGCTGACCCGGCAAACTTCGTATTGCTTCAAGCATACCTAAATGGAGAGAAGCATATATAAAGAGAAGCAGAGAAGCTTGGAAGGAGAGAAGCAGGGAAGCATGGAAGAGAGAAAACCCATATCCATATCACCAAAAAGTTCCATGAAGGTCCCGACTCCATCATCATACCAGCATTGTGTTTCACTCATCAAGCCCTTTCATTTGATACCATATCACTAAAACATTTCATGGAACAGGTCCTGACTCCATCATCAGATCAGCTTGCTGTCACTGTCACCCTTTCACCATATTGTTACATTGTAGTCAGAATTTTACAGATATGCTGAGTTCCTAGTTTCAACTCAATCGGCCTTTTTATTGAGGAGTTCTGTTGAACAGCTCCTGACTCCATCAGATCATGACCTTGAAATTTTTACGGGACAATATTTAAAGTACCTACTTTCAAACAAAAAAAGAATCAATGAAATCGGACTACGCGTTAATGAATTACAACCAAATACTCATTTTGACTTTCATCCCCTCTCCCTAGGGAACCGTGCTGAATTTCGGGATAAAAAGTATCCTATATTAGACCTCTATTAGAGTAAGCACTCAAATCGTGCTATGTTTCATATAAATCTATTCAGTAGTTTCGACGTGATGCGCAGCCAAGATACAGACAGACAGACAGACAGACAGACAGACATGAATGAAAAAAATTACAGTTTTGGCTTCAGTACCTATCGATTACAGAGTGCCATCCAAAAAAAAATTTCAAAATATCTTCAATGTACAGAATTGGACCCGTTACAGGTTTATTATAAGTATTGATGATTGATTGATGATGATTGATTGATTGATTTTGATTGATTGATTGATGATTCTCCATAAAACTTTCAAAAAGATGAATTACCGGTACCTACGCATCAAGATGAATAATGAATTATAAATTTTGTGATTATACGAGATCTCGCCGTGATCAATTGTAAAGCAATAGCGACCTTTTTAGCTCCGCTGATTGGAGATCGACGGAACCCTGATTAGTGATTACAGTCGTCGTAAGTAGTAACTTAGGCTGGTTTTAGTGTCACGCGTACCGTCGGCGTTGATAGACGAGTGATCTGTATTACATTGAAACAAGGATACTGATTGTTTAGCAAAAATGGCGACGCTGATTGCACTCGTCAGTGCTGAACAATCAGTATCCCTATTTCATTGTAATAAAGATCACTCGCCTATCAGCGCCGACGGTACGCGTGACACTAAAACCAGCCTTAACTAACTCGGTCAATTGTTTTGCGGTAGATGCGGCCACTGGTTGGGTACGCCGGAGTTTAGCTTGCGCCGACTGGAGCATCTGTGGGGTCACCAGCGGCTTTTGCGATGTGGACTTCGCGCGGACTGGGTTGTTCTGAGCGGTAACAGAAATACAGAATTAATTTTTGAGACGAGGCTGTAAGGGCAGCTACCTTAACCGTTGTAGCTACAGGAAAACGTTCTTAGGAGACAAAATAAATATCGACCTGCATTCACAGATTTAAAAAAAAAATGTAGGTACCTATAGTCAGCGAGAAAATGGGCAATTTACACAAAAACTTTTTTGATGCCATCGATCCTGTTTCATCTAAGGATTAAAAGGCTCTATCGTTCTTTATGCTCGAAGGCTCTATCGGACCAACTGAGGTTAGAGTACCTACCTACTAAAAAAGTCAGAAAACACTAAAATGTATTTTTGAGACAAGGTAGTGTAGGTACGTTTGCCAAGTTACTCTATACCGACTTGGTTGGCAGAAGAATTGCGTTGCGAGACTTGCGCATTTTTGTACATGTCAAGGTGCGTACGGATAGCGCGTACCCTGGTTACGCGTACCTAGTCAGTTTACGCGTGTCCAGAACGTCAAGTCCATACCTGTAGCTACGCGTACACTCTTGCCAGGAGTGTGCACTTATGGAGGTATGGATTTAAAGTTCTGGACACGCGTAAACTGACTAGACAAGGTACGCGTAACCAGGGTAGGTACGCGCTATCCGTAGGTAGTACGCACTTTTATGTTTTTGATAAGATCTCATTTCTTTTTGTAGTAGGTAGTCCTCCTTTTTTAACCGATTTCCAAAAAGGAGGAGGTTCTATGTTGGGCTGTATGTACCTAGGTAAGTAGGTAGGTAAGGTACCTACCTATGTTTTTTTTAATTTTTTTTTTAAGTAAGTAAGGTGGAGTGCCGTAATTGCAACTAAAAAAAGTGGAGTCCTAACTTCATCGCTTGAGATAATTCCGCTTATTCCAATTTGTCCTCCTAGTTGTCCGCCTAGGAGGACAAATTGGACAAAAATTTTCCAAATAGTTCGCCTGACCAGGTGAACTATTTGGACATGCAGATTTTATTCCAAATAGTACTCCTATGAATTTTACGGTACACTCATGGTCCGAAACGTTAGGACGTTTCGCCGACAGGCCTTTACTGCTACAGAATGTACACCGACACGACGATAAACGTTTAGCTAAAGCATGTCTACAGCTCATGTCAAAAATGACAGCTCATGTCAAAAATGACAGATATGCGAAAATGACTGTTAATGTCAAAAAATGTCATTAAGGTAGAAAATGACACTAGATGTCAAAAATGACAGATTATGTCAAATTGACATATTATATTAAAATTGACAGATTGGCCATATCTCGAAAACCACTTATCCTAGACTCTCCGTTCCCGGTTCAAATGAAAGCTATGATCAAGATCTACATTTTCAATGACAGCTGTCAAACTTCAAACGGCCATATCTCGGAAAGTACTCGACCTAGACTCTCCGTTCTCGGTTCAAATGAAAGCTATGACGGAGAACTACATTTTCAATGACAGCTGTCAAACTTCAAACGGCCATATCTCGCAAACTACTCGACCTAGACTCTCCGTTCTCGGTTCAAATGAAAGCTATGACGGAGATCTACATTTAAAGTGACAGCTGTCAAAATGACATCTGTCATCTGAAATGTAGATCTTGGTCATAGCTTTCATATGAACTGAGAAAGAAGACTCTAGGACGAGTATTTTCCGAGATATGGCCGTTTGAAGTTTGACAGCTGTCATTGAAAATGTAGTTCTCCGTCATAGCTTTCATTTGAACCGAGAACGGAGAGTCTAGGTCGAGTAGTTTCCGAGATATGGCCGTTTGAAGTTTGACAGCTGTCATTGAAAATGTAGATCTTGGTCATAGCTTTCATTTGAACCGGGAACGGAGAGTCTAGGATAAGTGGTTTTCGAGATATGGCCAATCTGTCAATTTAATATAATATGTCAATTCGACATAATCTGATATTTTTGACATCTAGTGTCATTATTGTCCTTAATTGTCATTTTTTGACATTAACTGTCATTTTTTGACTTTAACTGTCATTTTAGCATATCTGTCATTTTTGACATCTAGTGTCATTTTCTACATTAATTGTCATTTTTTGACATTAACTGTCATTTTTTGACTTTAACTGTCATTTTAGCATATCTGTCATTTTTGACATCTAGTGTTATTTTCTACCTTAATTGTCATTTTTTGACATTAACTGTCATTTTTTTACATTAACTGTCATTTTTTGACACTAACTGTCATTTTTTGACACTAACTGTCATTTTTTGACATTAACTGTCATTTTCGCATATCTGTCATTTTTGACATGAGCTGTCATTTTTGACATGAGCTGTAGATATGCTTTAGCTAAACGTTTATCGTCGTGTCAGTGTACATTCTGTAGCAGTAAAGGCCTGTCGGCGAAACGTCCTAACGTTTCGGACCATGAGTGTACCGTAAAATGCATAGGAGTACTATTTGGAATAAAATCTGCATGTCCAAATAGTTCACCTGGTCAGGCGAACTATTTGGAATATTTTTGTCCAATTTGTCCTCCTAGGCGGACAACTAGGAGGACAAATTGGAATAAGCGGATAATTCTATATTTTGTATCAGAAATGTATTTTTTGAAAGATCTGTTCTATAGTTTTTATGTAGATTTATATCATTGTTATGAATAAAGTAAAGCGATAAAGAATAAAATTCTATTACATAAATTCATGACAGAGGGAGCAATAGTTGCAATTACCCGTTTTTGCGGGTAATTGCAACTACTTGTTTTTACTTCTTATTTTTCTATGGCGCTTACTACTGGAAAATACAGGACACATGCCTTGAATATCGTTATTTCGATTTATAGGTATAGCTATGCCCTTGCTACTAATGTCAAATTTTGCGCGAAAACACTTTTCAGCAAAGAATCCGATAATTGCAACTATTTTACTACAAATAGTGATGGGAACCTTATCGTGATTTTTATCGACTCGATGTTAATTTTAATCACAGTAATCTTTTAGTTATGAAACAGCCTCTTTTACTCTTACCTTTAAAGTCTTCAATTATCTTTTACTAATTATTTTTTCCAACTTTATTTCAATCGCAATAAGTAATATTTTAGAAGTTAAACAGCCTTTTTATATTCGTTTCACATATTGAACGGCTTTGGAAAGGGCTCCGCTAGCGCCAACATATTGAAGGGACTCAATCACTCAAACTAATTGCTAATAACTCATAGCATAGTATGGAAGTAGATAGTATCCCTTTCAATAAAATATTACACATCGACATAGTCATCGTCATTGTTACATCACTAGGTTTTTCAAAATTCATACAAAACCGGTCGTTAAATTGCAACTGTCAAAAAAGAAACAAAATGGTTACAATTACAAGACTATGCACTTTTTGTCTGGCAAATGTAACTACAACCATAACTCTGAGTAGATTTATCGTAGAATACAACAAACACATAAAAAACAACTTACTGTGTCTTATAATCACTCTCACTGTGAACACACCGGCGAAAAACCACGAAAAACAATTTTTTTAAATAAATTACGAAGAGCGTCCGAGCTGCGTCACTTCCGAAAAATTGGCAGTTTTACAAAAAGGCCTGTCATTCGCTCAGTTTTGGTCCTATCAACACCATCTATATTTTTAGACTGAGACTTTTAGAAGAAGTTCAATACCACATCTATCGATGTTCAAAAAAGTGATCCTAGAGGGAGTTATTGACTCCAGTTGCAATTACCGGACAGTTGCAATTACGGCACTCCACCTTATGTTTATCGATTTCTCCGTCCATTGTGAACCGATTTTGAAAATTCTTTTTTTTTTACAAAGGGTAGCTATACTTACTCCCGAGGTGGTCCCATCGTTACCAAATCAGGATCTGATGAGGGGATCCCATGAAAATCGAAGGAAACCCTCAAATTTTTAGTGTGTTTGTGGAACTATCGGGCTGGAATTTTGCGCACTTATAGATTCTTGGTGACAATGAAATATTATGGTACCTACTTATCAGCGAGCTGATCTGATGATGGAGTCAAGAGCTGTTCAACAGAACCCCTCAGTCAAGTAAAGTAGCCGATTGAGTTGAAACTCGGCATATCTGTCGAGTTCCGATTACAATGTAATAATATGGTGTCAGCGAGCTGATCTGATGATGGAGTCAAGAGCTGCTTAATATAATTTTTTAGTGATATGGGTATCAAATGAAAGGGCTTGATGGTTTCGGCCTTTACACGGTACAGATATCTGTACAGATATGAACCGCACAGATATCTGTAGGTACAGATATCTGAAGTATACCTATATTATAATATTCATAGAAAAATTATTTATCCATTCTCAAGAGATTATGATGTCGTCGAAGTACAGTAGATTTATTAAATTGATGTATGACTTAAGTTGAGTCGTTTCTTCAACCACCGCTTCATCCATATTCTTTTCCTTCTTCAAATGCACACATAAGTGCAATACAAACTCCAAACTTGTGAAATTTTGATAAATAAGGAGCCATGGCGTGTTTGTAATAGTGCAAGAGTGCAACACAAGCGTTCAACACACGTCTGTTCAGCACGAGCGTTTCAAACACATTATGACATGCAAGAACAGACTCGCGTCGCGAGCACAGAGCCGCTATATTAGTTAGTAGGTACCTACTAGTAGTGTGCTCAAAGGAGGTCATCATGGGGTTTATATGCTTACCATAACTTTCCGCAGCTTCACAGAAGCCAAGTCTTCTGGCGTGATTTTTGGCCATTTTAGCTGCGGTGGTGCAATTTCAATTTCAATATTATTGCACGGGGGCGGTGGTGGGACCAGGGGAGGTGCTGGTGGGGGCGGACACCTGAAAAATAGACGTTGGATTACTGAAGTGTTTTGTTAGTAGACTGAAAGATACTTAATTTACATTATGTACATACATTCTTATATATTGTACCTACCTACCTAGGTATTATATTCGTTTCGAAAAATTTATATGCGCTTTAACACGAGCTCTAACCCCGGCTCCACTCGTTGGGGCCAACGTTGGTCCCAATGCCACTCGCCAACGTGTGGATCTAGCAATATTTTTTGGATCCCGTATCGCACCTAAAGGTAATTTTTGCTTTCTGGTCGTTACGGGGTTCATTAAGCCCCGTATGTTTTTAAAATATATTTTGAATGTATATTCGACACTGATCACAAATATATAGTCATCTCTATCATGCGATAATTAACGGCAGAGATATAGCTTTCGCACCAGAGGGTAGACACTAATTTTCTGCTCCGCACTGAATGAAAGGAGCGTACGGGGTTGAAAAGGCCCCGTAACGCAGTGAACGTGTTAAGGTAGCTGCCCTACTACCCCGTCTCAAAAATTCACCCGTGTGAACCCGTGGATGTTTTTTTTTTAAATACTTATTTTTTAATAGCTCTTCACGTAAGGGAAAAAATAAAGGTATACCCATCCCTGGGCAGCATTTGGTCCAAAATGGTCAATATCCTTTCATTTATTTTAATTGACAGATAATTTTTCTACCTAAAAAGCAATTCATTCAAAAATAAAAAAACCCGGCTGAACCGAAAAGTTGGAAACAGCATTAACTAACATATCAATCACAAAATTAAATTACAATTTTATTATTATGTAGGTATCTAGGGTTCGATGCCGTGCGCTTTTTCCTGAACTTTGTTGTCACAGTTGACACACAGATGGCTCTGTATGAAAATTAAATGCGTGCGATATTTCTTAAATATGAGATATCTCCTAAATGGCTGAACCAATTTCGATGCAGTTTGTTCTAAACGTTGCCTGTGACTAAGTATATAGAAAGTTTTAGTACCTATGCGTTTTGTTTAGCAATAATATTTAGGGCGAAAAATAGATTTTCAAAAATTTTGGAAGTCGATTTAGTCTTCGAAGATGTCATGTTAGATTTTTCAAAAAAAATATTTGATATCAGTCCACCAACCTCTTGATTTTGACATGGATTTTGATATGATGGCGTGATTTTTATTTTGAAAATTCACACATTGTTGCATTTTCTAGCCGCATTATTAGATTTATCGAAATAATAAAAAAATATTTTAAAAAAACAAAAACCCGACTGCGTCAAAACTAAAAAGAAAAAAACAAGCCTGCAAAGAATTACTCACAGTCGGTACCCATTCATTTTATTACCAATCAAATCTTCCCAATGTTATGGGTCCCGACTGTGAGTAATTCTTTGCAGGCTTGTTTTTTTCTTTTTAGTTTTGACGCAGTCGGGTTTTTGTTTTTTTAAAATATTTTTTTATTTAACACTTTTTAGTTATGATAAAGTTGATTTTAAAATACCTTGATTAACTATTACCTACCCAACAAGAAATTAATAAACCAACTAAACTAAGTAACTTCGTATCGCCCTAATTATTTATTCAATTTTATTCTTCAAATCCATCCAATCCAATTCCCCATCAGCCAATAATTCAATCCAATCCAATAATATCAAAAACTTTCGATAATGGCCTTCAAAAATTGATAGAATAGGTAAACTTTTCAAAACGCAACGATAGCGCGATCTAGGATTGGTTCAGATTTAGCAGCGACATCTAGTTGTGTTTTTGGTAATTAATGTAAATAAAAAATAATACTGAGGGTTGCGATGTTTGTAACTTCTGAACTACAAAACCGATGACCTTGAAATTTTTACAGAACATTTTAAAGTAGGTACATACCTACTTTCTAACAAAATTACCCTTCCTTTGCGTTGCGCAGTCGGGTAAAAAGAATCAATAAAATCGTAGGTACTATGTGTTAATGAATTACAACCAGATACCTACCTACTCATTTTGATTTTCATTTCCTCTCCCAAGGGAACCGTCTTGAATTTCAGTAAGTAAGTAGGTATAGTAATCAAAAGTATCCTATTTATACCTCGTAGTAGTATAGTATGTATGCACTCAAATAATACCAAGTTTCATTTAAATCCGTCCAGTAGTTTCGTTCGACCGAGACGTGATGCGCGGCCAAGATACACACAAACAGAATTTTAAACCGTTATATTTCCTAAGCTATTATTTAAAATGAAAAATAGTAAAAGAAACCTAACATTGATTTTTAAATACCTATTCAACGATACCCCACTTGACATAGTTCGTCAATTTTGAGTTTTTCAATTTTGACAATATGGCGTCTGGTTGTAACACTGGTTAATTTTGATAACTTTCATGTCTTTAGTGACACTCGCAAGGTTGAGACAAATCGATTGACGTTAGAATCATCAAAATCGGTCCACGCGTTTGGCCTCTAGAGTGCCACATAGAAACATCCATAGCGAGAATAATTATTAATCAACTTTAAACCGTTATTTTTCCTAAACTATTACTTAAAATGAAAAATGGTAAAAGAAACATAAAGTTGATTTTAAAATACCTATTCAACGATACCCCACTTGACATGGTGTGACGATTTTGATTTTTTTAATTTTGACATTAAGGCGTCTGGTGGTGGCACTGGTGAATTTTGATTACTGTCATGCCTGTAACAACACTCCCAAGGTTCAGACGAATCGATTGACGTAAGAATCATCAAAATCGGTCCACGCGTTTGGCCTCTAGAATGCCACATAGAAACATCCAAACATACATACTTACATACATAGACTGATAAACACATTACCCTTCCTTTGCTTTGCGCAGTCGGGTAAAAAGTATCCTAGAGCACAATCGAGATAAAGACGATTCTAACGATACCTCATTCATCAAAATCCATCCAGCCGTTTATGAGAAACGTGGTAATAAAGAATATTACTTACATACCCACCCACCCACATACCTACATAGAAACGCGCGATCTACATAAACCGGTGACTTGACAGTCAGCCGGGTAAAAACAATACTATAGGCACCGAGTAACATTTCATTTCTCTGTGCTATAGGTGCTCTAAATACTAGATCTTGAGCACAGTGAGGTATCAAAGTGGAAAGTGCGCCCACTTGCCCCGAATGACTCTACAGGTGCCGAAGACGTCAGTCAGAAGTAATAATTTACTTCTAAAAAAGAATTTATCTATTTCGCGTATTTAACTTGCTCAGTGGCGCCCCCATTTATTTCTATTATTTTGTGTCGTACTTGGGCGAACTAAATATCTAGACCCCGATTTCGAGCGTCAAAACGCCAAAAAAAAAGTCAACCAACTGTTGGTTGACTTGTTCGTTTCGCTCATTCAGTCGCGCTAAGGTTGTTGTACTGTAAACATGAATTTGGCGGCAAACAAAAATGGCGATTTGTGCCATCAAAGTGTGCAGGAATTACAAAGGACGACTAAAAATAAATAAAGAAGTTACATAGCATCCGTAAGTAAACTATAAATACCTACCTAACTATAAGTTATGAAAACAAGAAAATAAACCTTTGTAATTTGATCCTAACATGTTTTAGGAGGGTTGCCCTAATTATTCTTTGATTGTACCCATGTGAGAGCGTGAGCAAATAAAAAAAAGTGTTGAATCCAAGGATTTTATATAACAAACCAGATGGTTAAGTCGACTTTAATATAAAAGGGACTTTGAACCTTATCACGAGTCACGACTACACAACGATCTATTATAATTTAATCTTGGTTATAAGGATTGTTGGTCTTGTTGAGAGGCTTTCTTGGTAGCTTTGTCTTTTTCACACTCGTTGTTGGATTTAGTAGTGTGCCCAAGTCATTGAAATTTCAGGATATTTTTACCTTATCGCGCTCGACAAAATCAGCGCTTGATTTCGATCCCTGAATTCGATCCTTGATTTCGATCCTTGGTTACGATCCTGGATTTCGATCCTTGATTTCGATCCTTGATTTCAATCCTTGATTTCAATCCTTGATTCTTGAATCTTGAATCTGAAATCTTGAATCTTGAATCTTTGAAGTGACAGCTGTCAAACTTCAAACCGCCATATCTCATGAATTACTCGTCCTAGACTCCCCGTTCTCAGTTCAAATGAAAGCTATGACCAAGATCTTCATTTGAACTGACAGCTGTCAAACTTAAAACGGCCATATCTTGGTAACTAATCGTCCTAGACTCCCCGTTCTCAGATCAAATGAAAGCTATGACCAAGATCTAAATTTCAGATGACAGATGTCATTTTGACAGCTGTCACTTAAAATGAAGATCTTGGTCATAGCTTTCATTTGAACTGAGAACGGGGAGTCTAGGACGAGTAATTCATGAGATATGGCGGTTTGAAGTTTGACAGCTGTCACTTCAAAGATTCAAGATTTCAAATTCAAGAATCAAGGATCGAAATCAAGGATCGAAACCAAGGATCAAATACTACGAGAATTAAGTACCTACATAAACAAAAACCAGTACTATTGACCGCCAAAAATTTGAAACAAATTTTATAGGCACCTCGAAATCATAACATATTTTCCCCTACTTTAAAGCCCGTCACCGACTTAGCTATAATATATATTAATATTTTTATAGCTAGGCATATTACTATATATTTTCTATACCTACTAATTTTCGCGTGACCGCACACTCAGCTATAATATATACAGTATAATAGTACGGTATATTAATATATATTATAGCTAAGTCTGTGACGGGCTTTATGGGAAATTTTCAAGAAAATTTTCAAGATCACTAAAAATGGATGACAATGTTGACAGGTGACGCAGCGCACCCGTATAGACAATAGAAGATTCGCATACTTGTGTGCGTAATACGCACACTAGCGTTTCAAACCTGGCCTGTTGTTCTTATTGCGATTGTAGGTAGCGAAAGACTCGTTCTAGACATCTATTTCTTCAAAGGTGTCGGACTATTCCTAACAAACGAATAAGATAGGTGACATCTTTTACCTGAGTTTACCCTCAAGTTCTTTGAACTTGAGCATCATGCTATTAAGTTTTTCTATAAGTATCCGGTTTTCTTCTTTTAGCATCTGGATTTGATGGGATGGATGGTCGGGTGAAACGTCGGGTGAAACGTCGGCTTCGGCCTTACGTTCGATCATCATCTTGTAAATAGCCAGCCCAAGCCTGGCTATTGACTGAAACCCCTGAAAAAATACGAATTGTAATTATGCAGGAAACTCTGCTCCGTTTTTTGTCCCAACATTTTAAGAGGGTAGTTTTAAAAAAATCCTTAAGTATACAGGGTGTGGCAAATTCTTGGTCACTGAAGGGTAGCTACCTTTTCTCTTGTAGTTAGAAAGTTTTGTTCTTAGGAAACTTCGGTTTTATTTTGAAGAAAAAAATAATTGCATTTTTAGATTTTAAAAAAAAAGTACAGTTAGCCTAAAAATTTACATTTGTCAAAAAAAACAAGTTGGTCTTAATTGACTCTATTTCCCACCAGGAACACTTCTCCCAAAGTAACTTACCAAATCAAATCGTAAGTTTTTGCAATAATTCAAAAAAACACATTCCATACATTTTCTATGAAATTAGTAGGTAGTTGTAAACATTATAGTGCCGCATATTCGATGGTTATTAATTTAAATTCGTAACTGCTTTGGCATGCTGGGAGGCTATTGTAAAGCCTTAGGTGCCTCAGACAGAGCCGCAAGAGAGAATGGTATGCATGGAGCATCTGCAGGGAAGCACTTTGTTCTAAATTTAAAATACGCGCTTTACAATAGCCTCCCAGCTAGCCGGAGCAGTTATGAAATTAAATTACGAACATTTGAATAAGTGGCACTGTAATGTTTACAACTCCTAATTTCATAGAAAATGTATGGGACGTGTTTTTTTGAATTATTCCAAAAACTTACGATTTGATTTGATAAGTTACTTTGGGAGAAGTGTTCCTGGTGGGAAATAGAGTCGATTAAGACCAATTTGTTTTTTTTGACAAATGTAATTTTTTAGGCTAACTGTACTTTTTTTCAAAAATCTTAAAATGCAATTATTTTTTTCTTCAAAATAAAACCGAAGTTTCCTAAGAACAAAACTTTCTAACTACAAGAGAAATGGTAGCTACCCTTCAGTGACCAAGAATTTGCCACACCCTGTATATTATGGCTTCTGTTTACTAATTAACAGCTCATTATATCTTCCTGCCCGTAGTATTTGAAGGTAGGTAACAAATATTATAAAATCCTTCTTTTAATATTTTTTTTTTATTTCAAAAATGGAACAATCTAACCCTCTGTTTTTTTTTAATTGCTTCTACAGCTAACTTGAATGAAAAGAGACACTTTTACTATACTGGGGAAGAGTAATCAGAGTACCTAATCTGTAACTAAGTACCTATGCACCTAGAAAAAAGTATAAGGCGCTGGACACACAGAAAAGACGTACCTAAGACGCAGACGGAGCGCGGATATTTGTCTTTTCCGCGTCCCTTTCATACAAAATATATAGAAGCGTCTCGCGTCGTATTAGGCTTGTTTCACTCTTCAGCGTGTCGCCGGTCGCGTCCGCGAGTTAACCAATCACAACACATTTCTCTGTGCTGTGAATGGTCAAAATTAATTTCTCTGTGCTGTGGATGGTCAACTAGCGCACGCGACCGGCGACACGCTGAAGAGTGAAACAAGCCTTAGGCCGGTTACAGTGCTCGACCGAGCGTCAGTGCGTACGTCAGTCGCGCTTGTCATATGTATGAAAATTCATAAACCATACAGTGCTAGACCGACCGTACGCACGCGTATTTTGCTACGCACTGCGTACGAGGACCGTCGGTCGAGCGCGTGCGCATGCGTACCGTCGCACAGTGGCTCGATCGTATGGAGAGGGTCGGACATTCGTCTTTAAAAAAAGTTGATGTCGAAATGTGTTAATTTAATAATGGCATTGTGTTCAGTTAATTATTCTCTTCAATAGTCATTCACGGTACTTTTGCCGTAACGGCAATATTTCATGAATAAATTGAAGAAACGTTGATTTTTATTACAATTTTGTATGGAAATGAATTTTCAAAACCTTATATCTCGACATTGCCCTGCGTTTTCGCAGTGCGGTTTTTTTTATCGTAATCTACACATAAACAGCTTCAATATCCATTCAAAACTTGCTGCGCCAAACTCTTATAAGACTAAAATACAGGATGATCTATTTTGAGTTAAAATATATGAACGATAACTTGTAATCTACTCGTACACGGTTCGAAATGTCTTAATTTAATAATGGTATCGTGTTCAATTAATGATTTTCTTCAATAGTCATTCTCGGTACTTTTGCTGTAATGGCAATATTTCATGAATAAATTGAAAAAACGTTTATTTTTATTCAAAAATTTTAGGGAAATGAATTTTTAAAACCTTATATCTCGACATTGCCGTGCGTTTTCGCGATGCGGTTTTTTTTATCGTAATCTACACATAAACAACTTTCATATCCAATCAAAATTTGGTGCGCCAAACTCACAACAGACTCAAATACAGCATGCATGTTCTATTTTGAGTTAAAATATTATGAATATTAACTTAACTGATTTTTGTAATCTACTCGTACACGGCTCGAAATGTGTTAATTTAATCATGGTATCGTGTTCAGTTAATGATTTTCTTCAATAGTCATTCTCCGTACTTTTGCCGTAACGGCAATACTTCATGAATAAATTGAAAAAACGTTGATTTTTACTACAATTTTTAAGGAAATGAATTTTTAAAACCTTATATCTCGACATTGCCGTGCGTTTTCGCGATGCAGTTTTTTTTATCGTAATCTACACATAGACAGCTTCAATATCCAATCAAAACTTGCTGCGCCAAACTCATAACAGACTAAAATACAGAATGCTATATTTTGAGTTAACAATAACTCAACCAATTTTCGTTATCTACTCGTACACGGTTCGAAATGTGCTAATTGAATAATGGTATCGTGTTCAGTTAAAGATTTTCTTCAATAGTCATTCACGGTACTTTTGCTGTAACGGCATTATTTCATGAATAAATTGAAAAAAACGTTGATTTTTATTACAATTTTTATGGAAATGAATTTTTAAAACCTTATATCTCGACATTGCCGTGCGTTTTCGCGATGGGGTTTTTTTTATCGTAATCTACACATAGACAGCTTCAATATCCAATCAAAACTTGCTGCGCCAAACTCATAACAGACTAAAATACAGGATGTTATATTTTGAGTTAACAATAACTCAAACAATTTTCGTTATCTACTCGTACACGGTTCGAAATGTGCTAATTGAATAATGGTATCGTTTTCAGTTAAAGATTTTCTTCAATAGTCATTCACGGTACTTTTGCTGTAACGGCATTATTTCATGAATAAATTGAAAAAAACGTTGATTTTTATTACAATTTTTAAAGAAATGAATATTTAAAACCTTATATCTTGACATTGCCGTGCGTTTTCTCGGTGCGGTTTTTTTTATCGTAATCTACACATAGACAGCTTCAATATCCAATCAAAACTTGGTGCGCCAAGTTGGTGCGCCAAGGGCAATGTCGAGATATAAGGTTTTGAAAATTCATTTCCATACAATTGTAATAAAAATCAACGTTTTTTCAATTTATTCATGAAATAATGCCGTTACGGCAAAAGTACAGCGAATGACTATTGAAGAAAATCATTAACTAAACACAATACCATTATTAAATTAACACATTTCGAACCGTGTACAACTAGATTACGAAAATTGATTAAGTTTAATGTTCATAATATATTAACTCAAAACAGAACATCCTGTATTTTAGTCTGTTATGAGTTTGGCGCAGCAAGTTTTGATTGTATATTGAAGCTGTCTATGTGTAAATTACGATAAAAAAAACCGCACCGCGAATACGCACGGCAATGTCGAGATATAAGGTTTTAAAAATTCATTTCCATAAAAATTGTCATAAAAATCAACGTTTTTTCAATTTATTCATGAAATAATGCCGTTACAGCAAAAGTACCGTGAATGACTATTGAAGAAAATCTTTAACTGAACACGATACCATTATTCAATAGCGGCATTTACACGATAGAGATTATCCCACGGATCCGGACTGTACAGATATCTTTAAAGATATCTTTAAAGATATCTGTAAAGATATCCGCGGATAAAACTAGCGGCCTTTAAACGGTAGAGTTTTTCCCACGGATCCGGACTGTAAAGATATCCGTAAAGATATCTGTAAAGATATCTGTAAAGATATCTGTACAGATAACCGCAGATTTTGGACTGGCGCGTGGAACGGTATAAATTTACAAAGTTTTTTTCTTGATTCTTGAATTTTGAACCTTGAATCTGAAATTTTGAATCTTGAATCTTTGAAGTGACAGCTGTCAAAGTTCAAATGGCCATATCTCGGGAACTACTCGTCCTAGACTCCCCGTTCTCAGTTCAAATGAAAGCTATGACCAAGATCTTCATTTGAAGTGGCAGCTGTCAAACTTGAAAGCGCCATATCTCGGAAACTACTCGTCCTAGACTCCCCGTTCCCAGTTCAAATGAAAGCTATGACCAAGATCTTCATTTGAAGTGACAGCTGTCAAACTTCAAACCGCCATATCTCGGAAACTACTCGTCCTAGACTCCCCGTTTCCAGTTCAAATGAAAGCTATGACCAAGATCTTTATTTGAAGTGACAGCTGTCAAACTTCAAAGCGCCATATCTCAGAAACTACTCGTCCTAGACTCCCCGTTCCCAGTTCAAATGAAAGCTATGACCAAGATCTTCATTTGAAGTGACAGCTGTCAAACTTCAAACCGCCATATCTCGGAAACTACTCGTCCTAGACTCCCCGTTCCCAGTTCAAATGAAAGCTATGACCAAGATCTTCATTTGAAGTGACAGCTGTCAAACTTCAAACCGCCATATCTCGGAAACTACTCGTCCTAGACTCCCCGTTCCCAGTTCAAATGAAAGCTATGACCAAGATCTTTATTTGAAGTGACAGCTGTCAAACTTCAAAGCGCCATATCTCAGAAACTACTCGTCCTAGACTCCCCGTTCCCAGTTCAAATGAAAGCTATGACCAAGATCTTCATTTGAAGTGACAGCTGTCAAACTTCAAACCGCCATATCTCGGAAACTACTCGTCCTAGACTCCCCGTTCTCAGTTCAAATGAAAGCTATGACCAAGATCTTCATTTGAAGTGACAGCTGTCAAACTTCAAATGGCCATATCTCGGGAACTACTCGTCCTAGACTCCCCGTTCTCAGTTCAAATGAAAGCTATGACCAAGATCTTCATTTGAAGTGGCAGCTGTCAAACTTCAAAGCGCCATATCTCGGAAACTACTCGTCCTAGACTCCCCGTTCCCAGTTCAAATGAAAGCTATGACCAAGATCTTCATTTGAAGTGACAGCTGTCAAACTTCAAACCGCCATATCTCGGGAATTACTCGTCCTAGACTCCCCGTTCTCAGTTCAAATGAAAGCTATGACCAAGATCTACATTTTAAATAACAGCTGTCAAAATGATATCTGTCATCTGAAATGTAGATCTTGGTCATAGCTTTCATTTGAACTGAGAATGGGGAGTCTAGGACGAGTAGTTCCCGAGATATGGCCATTTGAAGTTTGACAGCTGTCACTTCAAATGAAGATCTTGGTCATAGCTTTCATTTGAACTGAGAACGGGGAGTCTAGGACGAGTAGTTTCCGAGATATGGCGGTTTGAAGTTTGACAGCTGTCACTTCAAATGAAGATCTTGGTCATAGCTTTCATTTGAACTGGGAACGGGGAGTCTAGGACGAGTAGTTTCTGAGATATGGCACTTTGAAGTTTGACAGCTGTCACTTCAAATGAAGATCTTGGTCATAGCTTTCATTTGAACTGGGAACGGGGAGTCTAGGACGAGTAGTTTCCGAGATATGGCGGTTTGAAGTTTGACAGCTGTCACTTCAAATGAAGATCTTGGTCATAGCTTTCATTTGAACTGGGAACGGGGAGTCTAGGACGAGTAGTTTCCGAGATATGGCGGTTTGAAGTTTGACAGCTGTCACTTCAAATGAAGATCTTGGTCATAGCTTTCATTTGAACTGGGAACGGGGAGTCTAGGACGAGTAGTTTCTGAGATATGGCACTTTGAAGTTTGACAGCTGTCACTTCAAATGAAGATCTTGGTCATAGCTTTCATTTGAACTGGGAACGGGGAGTCTAGGACGAGTAGTTTCCGAGATATGGCGGTTTGAAGTTTGACAGCTGTCACTTCAAATGAAGATCTTGGTCATAGCTTTCATTTGAACTGGGAACGGGGAGTCTAGGACGAGTAGTTTCCGAGATATGGCGGTTTGAAGTTTGACAGCTGTCACTTCAAATGAAGATCTTGGTCATAGCTTTCATTTGAACTGAGAACGGGGAGTCTAGGACGAGTAGTTCCCGAGATATGGTCATTTGAAGTTTGACAGCTGTCACTTCAAAGATTCAAGATTCAAAATTTCAGATTCAAGGTTCAAAATTCAAGAATCAAGGATCGAAATCCAGGATCGAAATCCAAGATCGAAACCATGGATCGAAATCAAGCGCTGATTTTGTCGAGCGCGATAAAGTAAAAATATCCTGAAATTTAAATGACATGGGCACACTACTAATCCAACAACGAGTGTGAAAGAGACAAAGCTACCAAGAAAGCCTCTCAACAAGACCAACAATCCTTTTAACCAAGATTAAATGATAATAGATCGTTGTGTGGACTGTACAGATATCTGTAAAGATATCCGCGGATAAAACTAGCGGCCTTTAAACGGTAGAGTTTTTAGCACGGATCTGGACTGTAAAGATATCTTTAAAGATATCTTTAAAGATATCTTTACAGATATCCGCGGATAAAACTGTCAAAGGTTGGAATGCCAGAGATCGGTCCGCAGGAAAATCCGCAGGCCGATCTCTGCGTGTAAATGCTGCTAATTAGCACATTTCGAACCGTGTACGAGTAGATAACGAAAATTGGTTGAGTTATTGTTAACTCAAAATATAGCATTCTGTATTTTAGTCTGTTATGAGTTTGGCGCAGCAAGTTTTGATTGGATATTGAAGCTGTCTATGTGTAGATTACGATAAAAAAAACCGCATCGCGAAAACGCACGGCAATGTCGAGATATAAGGTTTTAAAAATTCATTTCCATAAAAATTGTAATAAAAATCAACGTTTTTTCAATTTATTCATGAAATAATGCCGTTACAGCAAAAGTACCGTGAATGACTATTGAAGAAAATCTTTAACTGAACACGATACCATTATTCAATTAGCACATTTCGAACCGTGTACGAGTAGATAACGAAAATTGGTTGAGTTATTGTTAACTCAAAATATAACATCCTGTATTTTAGTCTGTTATGAGTTTGGCGCAGCAAGTTTTGATTGGATATTGAAGCTGTCTATGTGTAGATTACGATAAAAAAAACCGCATCGCGAAAACGCACGGCAATGTCGAGATATAAGGTTTTAAAAATTCATTTCCTAAAAATTGTAATAAAAATCAACGTTTTTTCAATTTATTCATGAAGTATTGCCGTTACGGCAAAAGTACGGAGAATGACTATTGAAGAAAATCATTAACTGAACACGATACCATGATTAAATTTACACGTTTCGAGCCGTGTACGAGTAGATTACGAAAATCAGTTAAGTTAATATTCATAATATTTTAACTCAAAATAGAACATGCATACTGTATTTGAGTCTGTTGTGAGTTTGGCGCACCAAATTTTGATTGGATATTAAAGCTGTCTATGTGTAGATTACGATAAAAAAAACCGCATCGCAAAAACGCACGGCAATGTCGAGATATAAGGTTTTAAAAATTCATTTCCCTAAAATTTTTGAATAAAAATAAACGTTTTTTCAATTTATTCATGAAATATTGCCATTACAGCAAAAGTACCGAGAATGACTATTGAAGAAAATCATTAATTGAACACGATTCCATTATTAAATTAAGACATTTCGAACCGTGTACGAGTAGATTACAAGTTATCGTTCATATATTTTAACTCAAAATAGATCATCCTGTATTTTAGTCTTATAAGGGTTTGGCGCAGCAAGTTTTGAATGGATATTGAAGCTGTTTATGTGTAGATTACGATAAAAGAAACCGCACTGCGAAAACGCAGGGCAATGTCGAGATATAAGGTTTTGAAAATTCATTTCCATACAAGATTGTAATAAAAATCAACGTTTCTTCAATTTATTCATGAAATATTGCCGTTACGGCAAAAGTACCGAGAATGACTATTGAAGAGAATAATTAACTGAACACAATGCCATTATTAAATTAACACATTTCGACATCAACTTTTTTTAAAGACGAATGTCCGACCCTCTCCATACGATCGAGCCACTGTGCGACGGTCGACTGACGCGCTATTGTTTTTACAATATTATGGTGTTATGTTACATTGAAAGTTTCAAACATAACCCCTGTAAGGGCGCCGCAATGTTGTATGCCATTGAAAGGTAGGTACAAAGTATTTTTAAATCTACATAAGTAGGTACCTACCTACTTAAGTAGGTACTTCTTATTAATAAACTAGCGGACGCCCGCGGCTTCGCCCGCGTGGACTACTATTTGTTTTATCCCACGGGAACCGTGCAATTTTTCGGGATAAAAAGTAGCCTATGTCCTATTCCCAGTTATTATCTATCTACATTACAATTTCATCACAATCGGTTTAGTAGTTATGGAGATACGTGGCAACAAACATTCACACACACACACACACACACACGGACTTTCGCCTTTATAATATTAGTAGGATGAATAGGTGAACCACACTACAAAGTTAAATCTATAAACTTTAAAAACTTTACATAAAGACATCACATTTGCGTTTTGACCATGAAAATGAATAACTCGTAACATAAATCAGCTAAGCAGTGAACGCAAAATGTTAAGTTAAACCTATCTATTCAACATTTTTATACTTATCTAGTCATATTAAAAGTTAACGGTTTTAGTAGGTACCTACCTACCTGCTGCATAAGTCGTGTTACCTACCTTTATGATGATGACTCGAAATATAAACACTGCAGTGATCCCCAGGTACATAGTTAAGACTGCGCCAAGCCATTGCGTTCCGCCTGAAACATAAACCATTCCACATCAGACAACGTTGTAGTTGTATGATATCTAGCCAGACACCCCGACTAACTCCGACAAAATGAAATTAAAATGCCCACCGTTCTAAAAAATAATTATCATGCGCGGATCTGTTGCTGGTCACCCAGACCACATGCTCAGTCACGATAAACTTTTCTGTGCGCCAAAAAATGTTGACAAGTCATTGGGCGTTTTTCCATTAGCCCGGCACGGCACCGGCATCGGCACCGGCACCGGCACCGGCGCACTATGGGGCCGGACGGTGTTTTTCATCTTTTAATTGGTTAGGATCAAAGTCACGTTACTAAGACCTTATTGATGGTATTATATTCTAAGATGATAGAACTATCCGATGTAATAGTAAAAAAATAATTATTATTAGTTTTAGGTATATTAAATTACACCCAAACATTGAACTTCGATAATTTCAAATTAACTAGATTACTCATTATTGAAGTTCATCTTAAGATATTTTCGAAGTTCTTCTTGGGGGTATACAAGTATTATACATTTTTGAATTGCTCAGGATTTCTAATTTACAAATACGTTATGTTTTTTTAAGAAATTTATTTATTTTTATTTATTTTTTCTGTTTTGGTGTGTTAAGAAAATTTTCCTTTTTTTTAATTTTCAATTGGAGGTTTCCTTGTTATCGATGGCTGCCGATGTCGAGTTATTAACATTTTTAGATTGCTTAACTATTTTTTAATACAGGGAAAGAAAAAAAACCTGCGTCATTATAGCGCCTTTTCGAGTTAGAGCTGATTTACACAGGGTCAGTAACTGACTACAAATTCGAGGCAAGTCAGTGCTGACCCGAAAAAAACCCTGTGTAAACTGATTGGAAGTCAGTACAGTGGCTTGAAGTCAGCGCTGACTTGAATATTCAGACACGAATATTTTAAAGTCAGTTGGCGCCGCCCGCCACCTGACTTGTCTACTGACCCTGTGTAAATCAGCCATTATAAGCAAAAGTATCGACCGAGGGAACGAAAATAAATTGACGTTTCTCGTTATTTGCACCTTTTCATGGCATTTGAGGAGACAAATAATACTTGTTATTGTTTGAATACCTTGTATTTGACAATTAAGTTGATACAAAATATACTGAAAAATATTTTCTTATGATTATTTTTACGTAGATGAATATTCTGGAAATTCTATAATATTTTCAAAATTCGAAAACTTCTATAATAGATGATTTTCTACGTAGTTTTTAACTTTATTATAATTTTAATTAACTTAATATAAGCAAAAAAATAATTTAAAATTATTTTATTTTATTTTTGTATGAAAATTTTCCAAATATTATTTTTGTAATTTTTTTACTATATAAATACGGTTTTTAAAGTGGCGGTGTTGTAATTATCCTATAGCTTATATATTCAGAAATACGTATACATAGTTTCAATTCAAAATGTCCTTAAACAAAGAAGTTACAGAATTTTGAGATGGAACGCACCGTTTGGCCCCATAGTGCGGCGCCGGGGAAGCAAAAATGTATGAAAATGTATGGCTCGCCTTTCCACTTACCGGCGCCGGCGCCAGCACCGGCAGATTTTCGTACATTTTTGCATCCCCACCACCGGTGCCGGTGCCGGTGCCGTGCCGGCTAATGGAAGAACGCCCATTGGTGGTGGGGATGCAAAAATGTATGAAAATCACACGATTAACTTTTCTGTGCTCCAAAAAATGTTGACAAGTCATTGGGCGTTTTTCCACTAGCCGGCACGGCACCGGCGGCACCGGCACTGGCGCCGCGCCGGTGGTGGGGATGCAAAAATGTATGAAACCGTGCCGGTGCCGGCGCCGGCAAGTGGAAAAGCGAGCCGTACATTTTCATACATTTTTGCTTCCCCGGCGCCGGTGCCGGTGCCGGTGCCGATGCCGGTGCCGTGCCGGGCTAATGGAAAAACGGCCAATGGAAAAACGCCCATTATTGTCATTCAAACTGCTGCGAATTTAATGATGTCAGAGGGTCTAAAGTGGCCACTTTTGATGAAAAATCAAATGTTTCATAGATGCTTCATCTATGAAACATCTGATGAAACATCAAATGCTTATAAATGCTTCTTATCTTCTTATATGAAGCATCGATGCTTCATCGATGCTTCATCGATGCTTGAAATGAAACATCTATGAAGCATTTCACAAAACATCTTTTTTGACAGATCTATGTTAAGTTAAATAATTTTGTACATAAAATACTAAATACGTACCTACCTGAAATACCTACCTAAAATACTAAATACTAAAAACCTATCAGCCTATTAACCTAAACCTACCGACCAAGCAACTGCCCACCCATTGTATTGTACCTACCATTTTAGAACGACGATTCTATTACTTAGTTAAATATTAGTGAAATAAGTATTCTCATGTAAGTGACTTTGTCTTTTTTGAGAATAAATTCTTTAAACCTAAAGTATCCAGGGGGTTTGTAAAAGTCTTCAAGCGATTGTAGAACGAATCGGCGAATTTGTAAAACCTCTAATAAAAAAGTTATAGCACATTTTGTATGGTCCCTCAATCCTCGCACTGAATTTTCCAGATCTCTGAAAGTATTGTCTTCCTTTCTTCCGCTACTTGGTTGATTGAGGTTTCTTTTCGTAAAGTTATTGGTTTTTAAGTGCATTTACGAAGTATTCCATTTATCACTTAGCAATTAACAATGCTTGGATTTCCTGCGGCTGGAATTGGGGGTTTTATTTCCGAAAAACCTTTTTTTAGGGGGGATTTCATATCATAGTAGGTTTGGGGGTAAATTCACTTAGCCATCTGGCAACATTGGGCTGCCAGGCCCGGCTAGGGATGTTCGATATTTCGGATTGTATCGATATTTCGTATCGCAATATATCGTAACGCATTGTATCGATACGCGTATCGATACAGGGCATTTGATACGATATATCGTATCGATACAGTATCGAATCAAGACAAAGTATGCAGGTACTTTAATAATTAAAAATATATACTTTATTTTACTAATGTAGGTACACTATGTGGGAGCACTATTACGAAACTGTGCGTAGTTATAACTGTCAAAAAAGGTGTTTTGTGATATCAAACTAAGTAATATTTTAAAATGCGAAAGTTTGGATGTATGTTTGTTCCTCTAAAACTCGACAACCACTAAACCGATTTGCCTGAAATTTAAACATAGATAGGTAATGACCGGAATTAGGACCTATGCCCCCTTTTACGCCGGCTCCATACGTTGGGACCAACGTTGGTCCCAACGTTGGGGCCAAGATTTCGTGAACCATCCACACGTTGGCGATACACCAGTCTTGTTCCGTCAGAGCCAACGTGCAGACGTCCGATGTCTGCGCGTCCGATACAGAAATTAAAATTTCTCTAAGTGATTTTACATTACTGAATACCAATTTTATCACAATCACATCACATCATGTCACTATCACACTTCACACAACACACTATATTATAAAAGCGAAAGTTTGGATGTTTGGATGTATGTTTGTTCCTCTCTAACACCACAACCACTTAACCGATATGGGTGATATTTAAAATATAGATAGATAATAACCGGAAATAGGACATAGGCTACTTTTTATCCCAAAAAATTGCACGGTTCTCGTAACATAAAAAAAAATAGTAGACTCCATCATCAGATCAGCTTGCTGTCACCATATTATTACATTGTAGTCAGAACTTGACAAATATGCCGAGTTTCAACTCAATCGGCTTATTTACTGAGGAGTTCTGTTGAACAGCTCTTGACTCCATCATCAGATCAGCTTGTTGATACCATAATATTTCATTGTCACCGAGAATCTATAAGTGTGCAAAATTTCAGCCCGATAGTCCTACAAACACAATAAATAAGGAATACGATGACATTCTCGCTCGTCAGTCGACACGTGCGCTCACGATGCGCGTCGAAACGGGACTGAGCATAGCGCCAACGTGTGGACGGATCCCCAACGTTGGCGCGCCAACTTCCTTTGATAAAACCGACACGGCACGGCCAAGCCCCAACGTTGGCCCCAACGTTGGCGCCAAGCTATTTTGTCAGCACCACACGTTGGTGAGAGGCATTGGGACCAACGTTGGCCCCAACGTGTGGATGCGGGGTTAACCGGGTAACTTGCCAGTCAAAACAATTCCTTATCAAAATAATTTGATACGATACTTTCGATCCGATACACCTTGCATTGTGTTGTATCGATACGCCGTATCGTATGCCATTGTATCGATACAAATATCGGGTGTATCGTATGCCATTGTATCGATACACGAAAATATCGTATCGTATCGAACATCCCTAGGCCCGGCCTTGTTTGTTTGGTTTTGTTTGTTGTCTGTCTTCCTCAAAGAAATTTCATACATAGTAGAATGCTGACTGACATTTAATGTACAAAGGATTTTGAACCTTATCACGACTACACAACGATCTATTATCATTTAATCTTGGTTATAAGGATTGTTGGTCTTGTTGAGAGGCTTTCTTGGGTGATTTGTCTCTTTCACACAGTTGCAAAAAGAAAGAGACACAGCGCCCAAGTTTTATTTCAAGCGGACCGCGTTTTCTGTATCAGTGCGTGTTCCAGTTACGTTAGTATAAAAATTCCTTGGTCTTCCTTTCTTCCGCTACTTTGGTTGATTGAGGTTTCTTTTCTTAAAGTATTGGTTTTTAAGTGCATTTACGAAGTATTCCATTTATCACTTAGCAATTAACAATGCTTGGATTTCCTGCGGCTGGAATTCCTGATAAAACATGGCAACCACCCGTTGCTATTCTGGAAACAACGTGAGTTATCTTCTGTTTTTCTAAAGTTTTTGTGGCCAAGACCAGATAGGCTGGTACCCTACAATCAGTGAAGGCAAATAACAACAACAGTGTTTTTGCGTTCAAAATACAATGGTAGGTTAGGCGGACAAGGTTCTATCTCCTTCCTACCCTGAATCAATAGAATAAGATTGTACTGAAACATTCAAGATAGTTCTGCTATATCAAATTTATTGTAACTTTCAGCATGGGAGTGATTTCTGTGGAAATGTACTGGAAGCATGCACCAAATACATGTAGGAATTTCATGGAGCTGGTTCGTCGAGGATACTACACCAATACAAAGTTCCATCGTGTTATAAGAGACTTTATGATTCAAGGAGGGGACCCCACAGGCACAGGAAAGGGTGGACAATCCATTTACGGTCTAACATTTGATGATGAAATATCAGATGATTTAAAACATACGGGTGCTGGTGTATTGTCTATGGCAAACTCTGGGCCTAACACAAATGGGTCTCAGTTCTTCATTACATTAGCAAATACTCAGTGGCTTGATGGTAAACACACAATTTTTGGACGAGTGACAAGTGGAATGCATGTTGTAAAGAGGATAGGATTAGTTGAGTGTGATAAAGATGATTGCCCCGTTGATGATATTCGAATTGATAAAGCTACTATACAAAAACAAAATATGTAACATTTTATTATAGTGTGTTAGTACCTATATTTTTGTCAAGAAATGTGTAAAAGACTTGGGTCTTTTAAAATAAATTTAAATATAAAAAACAGACTTTTTTTCTTAAAACTTTCTTTTACTAACATGACTTTTAATAGCATGATTTTCAACTTCTCATTCATAAGGTTGTTACTGCTATGTCATAAACAAATGTTACATGTACCTAAACTTAGGGGGTCTTACTTATGAAAGATGTTTAAAGTTGAACACTGGTTAAACAACATCCTGTCTTTATTTGTGGATAGTGACGAATAGAGACAGGACGTTGTTTAACCAGTGTTCAACTTTAAACACCTTTCATAAGGGGGCCTATGCGCAAACATGAAACAAGACACAGCACCCCATATTATTACATTGTTATTGGAACTTGACAGGTACGCCGAGTTTCAACTCAATCGGCCTATTTACTGAGGAGTTCTGTTGAACAGCTCTTGACTCCATCATCAGATCAGCTTGCTGATACCATAATATTTCATTGTCACCGAGAATCTATAAGTGCACAAAATTTTAGCCCGATAGTTCCACAAACACACATAAAATTTGAGGGTTTCCCTCGATTTCCATGGGATCCCCTCATCAGATCCTGATTTGGTGAAGATGGGACCACCTCGGAAGTATACCCTTTGTAACAAAAAAAGAATTTTCTAAATCGGTCCACAATTGACGGAGAAATCGATGAACATAGGTACATAAAAAAAAAAAAAAAAACATACATACAGCCGAACATAGAACCTCCTCCTTTTTGGAAGTCGGTTAAAAACACACGCCCACCACTTTTCCCCAGCGCCTCTTTCACATGACGTGAACTAGGGTCTGATATGTAGATTCGAATGTCGTCGTTGCGACGAACGCTGTTTCGAAAAACATTTCACGGGTACCTACGCCCTTTCGAAAAGTCGTATCGAAATCCGCTGTTTCGAAAAACTTTTTAAATGGTGGTACGCGTACGCTAGATCGAAAGTCACGGTATCGAAATACATTGTTGCTATTAGAGTGGTATATTATATCAATCAATACTAATAATAAAACTGTAACAGGTCCAATTCTGTACATCCTACTAATATTGATATCTCAAAATATTAAATATCGTCAACTAGCTGACGCTTGCGGCTTCGCCCGCGACTACTATTTTTGTTATCCCACGGGAACTGTGCATTATTCCGGGATAAAAAGTAGCCTATGTCCTATTCCCGGTCATTTTACCTATTAGGTAGGTATCTACTACCCAGGTGGTATCATTGTCAGGTCAGCACCCCTATTTTGTAACACACGGTAAGACGCTAACTCGGATTCGTTCAAACAAAAATTGTTTTTTAGGTAAGTACCTAAATACTTTGAAATGGTAGAAGATGGTTGAAAAAAGTGTGTTTGTTAATGTAAAATATGTGAAGTAATTTTGCACTAAATAACTTTAATGTTGTTCGTAAAAAAACAATTTGTTTTAACGAATCCGAGTTAGCGACTTACCGTGTGTTACAAAATAGGGGTGCTGCTCAGGATCTGTTGATGGAATCCTGGAGCTGTTCAACAGAACTCCTCAGTAAATAGGCCAATTGAGTTGAAACTTGGCATAGGTATCTGTCAAGTTTCCACTAAAATGTAATGATAGGATGACATCAAGCTGATCTGATGATGGAGTCAGGACCTCTTCAATGGAACTTCTTAGTGAATATGTACAGTAGAACATCCGTGTTTGGGCTCATTCTAATCAGCTCACCTTTAGCGAATAAAAGCTTGCCTTGCAAAACATTTTTTTTAATCGCAACATCGGTCTATTGGTGACGGTGATACCTACGTCCGGACAAACATACCTACACACAAACTTCTTTCATTTATAAGTAATTATAATCCTAAACAATCTGTAGGTTTATGTACAGAATATAAAACCAAACATTTTTTTACATTATGTGGCATTGCAACGCATGCCGGGTACAGCTAGTAATAAAATAAAGCGGAAGAGTTTGTTTGTCTGTTTGTTTTAACGCGCTAATCTCAGGAACTACCAGTCAGATTTGAGAAATTATTTCTGCATGTGATAGTAAACTCTTCAGGAAGGTTATAGACTACTTTTCATCATCATCATCATCATCACCATAAACCATAACTATACTACGGGGCAACGCCGCGAGGGCGCTGCTAGTAATAAAATAAAGCGGAAGAGTTTGTCTGTTTGTTTTAACGCGCTAATCTTAGGAACTAGGTACCAGTCAGATTTGAGAAATTATTTCTGCATGTGATAGTAAACACCTAAGGAGGGTATAGTCTACTTTTCATCATCATCATCATCATCATAACCTTAAACCAGTGATTCCCAAAGTGGTCCAGGTGGACCCCCAGGGGTCCACGGGAGACTCGAAAGGTGTCCACGTTGGTTCTCATTTTCTGACGAGTTTTGGGAATATGGTAGAAATGTAGCAGCAAGGGGTCCACCGAAACCAGTAAAATTTTGAAAGGGGTCCATGAGAAAAAAAAGTTTGGGAACCACTGCCTTAAACCATGACTACGGGAGCAACGCCGCGAGGGCGCTGCTCGTGTGTAATAAATAATGGCGGATTATTAACTGTAGGTAGGTTTTATTGAAAGTACCTAGGTACCTAATTATGCTTCTTACCTTCAAAGCGTGCCTCCTCTCTACAATTCTTGCCCACATCATCATCATCATCGCTGATAATAATGACGCTTGCTTCGTGATCTTCGTAATCCACAACTGGTTCTTCTTTTATTTGAAGACTCTTTCGCTTGGGCTTTGTGACGTTTTTTATACCGATCTTGTCCACATCATCATCATCGCTGATAATAATGACGCTTGCTTCGTGATCTTTGTAATCCACAACTGGTTCTTCCTTTATTGGCAGACTCTTTCGCTTGCGCTTTGTAACGTTTTTTAGACCGATCTTGTGTCCGATTACTTTACTTCGTTTCTTTGCTAATTTTTCTTGATTACCTTTACTGGTGCTTGGTAGGACGTTGGTTTGTCGGGTTCTCAGAGTCTTATCAGGTCTTTTTTCAACGATGCTGGTCTCGTTTTTTTTTGGTACGTTCCTGTTGGCAATGGTTGGCAATGTTTTCTGTGGTATAGGTAGAGGTATTCTCGATTTCACCTTCCAACGCGAGTTTTCCTTGTCTGCTTCCATAATTATTTATCTAGGAAGAATATATAAGAATTGGTTTTAGATGGATTATTAAACAATTGTGCCTAAGTACTTATTTAAATTGTATTGCTCTAGTTATCGATCACCAGCTTACCGTTATCAAAGATCACTATGACTGAACTACAACAGCCCAACTTCACGAACGCAGATCCGTCGGCCCAACTGTAACTAATTTGTTGAAGTTTCATTCGAATCGAACTAGGAACCTACCCACAATTACAAACGAAATAATAACGGACGGAATATGCAGGACGACACATAGTATCTTTGGGAAATGCGTCTGATTCAAAAGCTGGTTAAATAAACATTTATGGCGGCTAGCTTTTTCAAAGGGGTTCTTGTAGAGTCCAAACTCAAAGTTGTAAAGAGGAAAAGTATAATGAGACACAGGGGCAACATAAAATACAAGTAAAACAATAAACCAAAGTCATAAAAACTAAAATCACTGTGAATTCGTAAAAAGTCAAGAAAGTCTGTGCGTACGCGTCGCGATCCAGTCAGAACAAGACCGAAGCCGCCAAGCGCGCGGGCAAGCGCGAGTTTCTTCTCGGCCGCGCGTTTCCGGTTGCCAGCTCCGGTGCTGGGGTTGCCATATCCTCCCCCTCAAGTCCAGGTGGAGGTCCAACTGAAGGAACGCTTGCCTGGGCTTGTACTAAATTCTCGCCGTTCTTCGGGCGACCCCTCGATCTCTTGGGGTACACGGGAGCTGGAGCAGGGCCATCAGCTCGGTTCAGTCTGGTAAGATCTCTAACATGGTATTTCCCAAAAGATTCCTGGGGCTTGTCCAGTGGAGCAACATTATAGGTGGTAGGGCTTATCTTCTTATTGATGACGTAAGGTCCATCCCTTTTCGGAGTAAACTTGGAGGTTAGTCCCTTAGCTGCTTGGCTAAGGATGTGGGTGTTGAGAAGTACCTCGTCTCCTACTTCGAAGCTCTCCGCGGGTCGTCGGGACTGGTCAGCGTAAGCCTTCCGTTGATCTTGCATTACCTCCACTCTCTCTCGGATTGATGACAGAGAACTTGCAAACTTTTTGAGGTATGGGGTTATCTGCGGCACAAAATTCTCCTTCTCTATGACAGCTCGTAGATCATGACGCACTTCGGTGGGCGATCGCATTTCCCTGCCGAACATCAGGTACGCCGGCGTCACCCCAGTGGTCCGACAGACGGCGCTGTTCATTGCGTATCGGATGACGGGTAACTTTTTCGGCCAGGATGGGTGGTTATCGCCTACTAGCTGTGACAGGTGTACCTTCAAGTCGCGATTCTTTCTTTCTGCAGGATTAGCCTCAGCGTGGTAAAGCGGGATGAGATTTTGTTGGATGCCCATTACATACATGACTTGCTGCATGACTCCAGAGATAAACTGAACGCCATTGTCCGATATTACGCGGCGTGGAAGTCCATAGCGGAGGAAATACTCCTCGATCAGGGTTTGAGCGCAGGCCTCGGAGGTGGCGTCTTGTAGCGCATATAGCTCCACAAAACGGGTCGCCGTGTCCTCGACGAGGAGCACCCATCGCTCTCCATTTTCCCCACTCGGCAGCGGCCCGAACAGGTCGACAGCTATGACTTCGTTGCGTTGATTCATAACTGGGGTCTGAAGAAGTCCCGCGGGCTTGACGTTAGCGGCTTTATACCGCTGACAATCGACGCACACCCTAACGTAATCGGCGATTGCTCTCTTCATTCCGGGAAAGTAATATAATTGTGATATTTTGTAATACATACGATCTACGCCGGGATGTCCTGCCAACTCTGAATCATGGCACTCTTTCAGAATTTCAGGCTTGAGGTCATTGGGGATGACCAACTGGGCAGTTTCAGCTTCTGAGTCTGGGTTGTGACGATACAACACTCCTTGATTCATAAGATAACCTCTTTCGCTCCATTTACGGGAATTCAGCTCATCCAGGCTCTCCAGGTCATCTATCACCTTCTTAACATCAGGATCAGCAAGCTGTTTGTCGCGGAGCTCCTTTGGGTCTCTCCGGGGTAAATCCACTATCACGGAGCATACACCACAGTTGTTTTGGCCTTCTTCTGTACAGACTGGTCTGCTTAGAGTATCAGCAACTACATTCGCTTTCCCAGGTGTGTATTCATAACGAATATCGAAGGCTTGGATTTTTAGGGCCCACCTCACCAGTCGACCAGTCGGTGACTTCAAGGTTAACAGCCAACGTAAAGGCTGGTGATCAGTACCGACGATGATAGGTTGCCCCTCAATGTATGGTCTGAACTTCTCGACAGCCCATACAACAGCCAGCGCCTCGCGTTCTGTAGTTGTGTAATTCCGTTCTGCGGGTAACAATAGGCGACTGGCGTACTCTATGGGCCGCTCCTGGTGTTCCTTTCCTTGTAGAAGCACGGCGCCTATAGCGTAGTTACTCGCATCGGTGCGGAGGATGAAAGGCTGGTTGTAGTCAGGCTGGATCAGGATGGGGGCAGTTGTCAGGTGCTCTTTTAACTTCTTGAAAGCATCCTTCTGATCACCACCCCAGGACCACGGCTCATTCTTCTTGGTCAGCTTGGAGAGAGGCTGGGCAATCTGTGAAAAGTTAGGTATAAATTTTCTAAACCAGCTGCATGTTTGTAGGTAGGTTCGAAGATGTTTAATATTTCTAGGCTCTTCCATGGCCAATATGGCCTCTACTTTGCTCATATCTGGCTTTATACCCTCTGGTGAAATAAGGTGGCCTAAGTATTTCACTTCCTTGCAAGCAAACACACATTTCTCACGATTTGCCTGAAGTTTAAACTTTCTTAGACGTGCGAATACCTTTTTGATGTCTTGAAGATGCTTTGAAAAGCTGTCTGAGATAATCAACAAATCATCAAGGTATGACAAGATGGTTACATCTTTGAGACTGGCTCCGGAGCGGAAACGATCCATGAGCCTCTGGAATGTTGCTCCACTATTGCGGAGTCCAAACGGCATTCTAAGGAACCTATATACTCCTGAGGTACATATAAATGCAGTCTTGTCCCTGTCCTCTGGCTCTACGGGCACAAGCCAATAGCTAGACTTTAAATCTATAGTACTTATGTAACAACCTCGTTGAGCACAATGTAGTAAGTCATCTATGACTGGTAGCGGGTATCTATCAGGCTTGGTCACTGCATTAAGGCGCCTGTAGTCTACACAGAACCTGTGCGACCCATCCTTCTTGGGTATAAGCACCACGGGAGACGCCCAAGCAGACTCACATTCTTCAATCACTTCATCTTTAAGCATTTTGCTAATCTCCTGTTCCATGATGGCCTTCTTGGCGGGAGAGAGACGGTATGGAGGTACAGCAGTAGGTGGATGGTTACCTGTGTCGATGCGGTGTGTAGCATAAGGAGTAGGCTCTCCCCCTGGCTTGAAGACATCTTCATTTTCATGAAGCAGCTGGGTGAGCAGTTCTCTTTCAGAGAGAGTCAGGTCGGGCCCTTCATTTTCTCTGAGCAACTGGAGCGCAGCACAGGAGGTGACCGGAGCAGCATGCTGGCCCTCATATAGCAGTTGGTGAGAGCGGCTAGGGCTGTCTGAAAAATGCCAAGTCTTTTCTGTGAAATCAATCACTATTCCAGCTGCAGTCAGGAAATCTATTCCAAGGAGACTATCATTGTTATTGGAATCAGGGAATATTATGAAAGGCATCATAAAACTTTTATGCTCGAGGTTCACCGTAACATCAACTTCCAAAAGGTTCAAATCTTGAATATATCCATCGGCAAGTTTCACACGCATAGAGACCGGTCTAAACTGTTGGTTCTTGGACTTGAGGAGGGCATATAAGCTATGACCGGCAACGCAACGTTTAGCAGCAGTATCAATAAGGGCAGTACCGCGTTCACCTAATACTTTTATTTCAAAAATAGGACGGCTGGCCTCATGGTTTATGTGAGGGAACATTTCTGTACTTTTTCTCCCTTCACAGTGAAACTTATTACTAATACATAGCTTTGTTGCAGATGCATTTGTCTGACAAGAATCATTTGCAGTAATAACATTTTGACATAAGTCGGTCACAGGTCTAACTATGCAAGAATAATTAGATTTAGAATCTAAGCTAACGTCTCTAAGAATGTCTATGCTACTGAAACTTTGACTACTTTGAACGGAACACTTTTTACACTTTGCACGAGTAGTGTTAGGTTGACCGCACCGATAACATGAAGGGACGGACTCACCTAGAGTTGCAGTCGGTTGCAACTTACTGCACTCATCACGGAGGTGGCCGTAGCGCTTGCAGTACACGCAGTACTTGGAGTGGCGCGCCGGGCGGTGGTCGGCGGCGCGCCCCGACGACTCGGCGGGAGAGCGCGCGGCGCCTGGCGGTGTGGCGCGCCGGGCGGCGGCGGCGGCGGGCGGAGCGGCACCGGACTGTGAGGCGCGCCAGGCGGCGGCGGCGGCGGCAGGCGGAGCGGCGCGCCAGGCGGCGCCGGCGGGCTGCGCAGGGCTATGTGTGGCCGGCGCTAGCGGCGCGGCCAGCGGCGTCGAGGCGACGTTCGGCGCCGGACGGCGGGCCCCCACGGCGGCTAGCGCTGGTACGCGGCGGCGTGGATCGTCACCGGCGGCACACTTCCCTTCCATCAGGGCATCCTCGATGACCCTCGCGCGTCTGATTAGATCGTCGAACGTCTCGAAGTCTTCGCGCGCTACTCTCTTTCGGATGCGTTTGTGCAGTAGCCCGTAAGTCATATCGAGCTCGACCTTGGCGCAGAGATCGCCGCGAGGGAGTTTTGCGAGTAGTGCTCGTACCTTAGCGATAAACAAGTCGGTGTTCTCACTGTTCTGTTGGTACTCGAACAGCTTTCTGTATATCCTATGAGGCGGGTTTTTATCCCCGAAGGCACTGCGCAGGGCTTGGATCGCGTTGTGCCACGATGAAATGCTCGCACGCACGCCCTGCCACCAAACAGCGGCATCGCGCGTCAGAAGCATCGCCATGCCACGCAGAGCGTTTTCGTCCGTGACGGCGGAGCAGTCTTTGAAGGCCTCGACGGCATCGATGAACGTGTCGACCTCATCGATGGCTCCGGAGAATCGTGCGGTACATCGCGAGAAATTCCCGGAGGCGCTGGCGGCGGCGGGCGTCGGTGTCGGCGTCGCAGCGGCCGGCTCGATGGGCGACTGAGGCAGCGTGTTGTTGCACATCAACCGCTCGAGTATCCGTTCGCAGGTTTGAGCCTGCGACTGCTGAATTGTGATCAATAGCTGAGACAATGATGCTTGCGTCAGTGTAACGGCGGCGACATTGGCGCCATCGTTGGCGTCGGTCGCGTCGGCGTTGGCGCCTGTGGCACCAGTAAAGTCTATGTCCGTATCGGACGAGCGCCGGCTTTGTCGTCGTGTACGCGGCATTTCTCTAAGTTATTGTCACAGTCACTTACTTGTTTGTGACGCGCACATAAAGTTATTTGCACTTTTCACTTTCTTGGCCCAACCGTTGGGACGCCAGTATGGCGGCTAGCTTTTTCAAAGGGGTTCTTGTAGAGTCCAAACTCAAAGTTGTAAAGAGGAAAAGTATAATGAGACACAGGGGCAACATAAAATACAAGTAAAACAATAAACCAAAGTCATAAAAACTAAAATCACTGTGAATTCGTAAAAAGTCAAGAAAGTCTGTGCGTACGCGTCGCGATCCAGTCAGAACAAGACCGAAGCCGCCAAGCGCGCGGGCAAGCGCGAGTTTCTTCTCGGCCGCGCGTTTCCGGTTGCCAGCTCCGGTGCTGGGGTTGCCATACATTTGTTTTATGAACATTATTGCTTTATAATTAAGTAGGTAAGTAATGTGTGTGTAAATATTTTATATAAAAAGTGCAAAAATTAAAATAGGAGGAATTTCAATATTACTTACCTACTTCCGTAGGTATGTATATTTTTAATCAAGAAATTACTCTATTGATAATAACTGGGCGACCGAGCTTTGCTCGAATAATAATATTATATAGAAATAGTATAGGATTATCAATGTAGCAAAAATAATTATATACTTACTTACCTACTTAATTTTATAAATTTTGCCACATGAACGCCATCTGTTGGCAGGGAAGAAAAAAGACTTTGCTAGAGGAAGCTTTCCGAATCTTAGCTCTTGTTCATAGACCATAATGTTTAATGTTCTGGCTGGGGGTAGGTATAAAGTGGCCACTTTTGCTGAAACATCAGGGGGTCTAAAGTGGCCACTTTTGATGAAAAATCAGATGTTTCATAGATGCTTCATCTATGAAACATCTGATGAAACATCAAATGCTTCATAAATGCTTCATATATGCTTCATATATGAAGCATCGATGCTTCATATATGAAGCATCTATGAAACATCTATGAAACATCTATGAAGCATCTCACAAAACATCTTTTTTGACAGATCTATGTGCGAGGTTTTTTCTTTTTTTCTTCTTCTTTATTTTGGCTTCGCACGGGTTTTGCATTCAGCCATCCGTTTTCCATTCAACCTATATTTACTTTCTAAAAATAAATTTAATCTCGCACATGGCTTTTTGGCGGGAATTTGAGAAGTCATGATTTCGTTTTGTTTTATTTTCCAAAACTTGTGTTTCTTCGAATGTTAATGTGTAATGATGGTGGATTATTAACCGTTATGTGTTCGTGAATGTGCATAAGAGTGGGCAAGTGAAACAAAATTGAATAGCATTGCTTTTTGACTTCTCCCAAAAAGTCCGTGTTGATGTTTCAGTAAAGCCCCACCATCTTTACTGAGGCCAAGGGGAGGGGTGGAATATTATAGGTATTTATGTATATTATGTTGGTATTTGTATATCTTATTTATCTATAAACTTGAAGAATATTAATTACTTGACACTGGCTGAATGCACAAGCCGTGCGAAGCCAAAATAAAGAAGAAGAAAAAAAGAAAAAACCTCGCACATAGATCTGTCAAAAAAGATGTTTTGTGAGATGCTTCATAGATGTTTCATAGATGTTTCATAGATGCTTCATATATGAAGCATCGATGCTTCATATATGAAGCATATATGAAGCATTTATGAAGCATTTGATGAAAAATCAGATGTTTCATAGATGAAGCATCTATGAAACATCTGATTTTTCATCAAAAGTGGCCACTTTAGACCCCCAGATGTTTCAATTATGCTTCTTAAATGCAATAGATCAAAACTCAAAACTCAAGATGATTTATTCAATAAGATCATGTAGGTTGATCACTTTGACACGTCAATTGTTTGATATAGTTTTGATACAAATTTTATGATTTTAATTTATATAAACGGAGTTGGAGCATGTTCAGTCCCAGGCGTTTTTGTCATCCAAGTAATCTGATATTTTATAGTACCTACGCTTTTTTATAGAGATGACGTTTAATTGATTTTTTAAATTTGTTAATTGATAATGATAAGTTTTGCAATTCGCCTGGGACTTTGTAATAGAAGCGTACGCAATATGAAGTAAGTACCTACCTATTTATGAAGCATTTGATGTTTCATCAAAAGTGGCCACTTCAGACCCGCTGATCTGATGGAATCAGGAGCCTCAATAGGGCGATTGAGTTGAAATTCGGAATTCAGCATATCTGTAAAGTTCCGACTACCTACAATGAAATAATAATGGTGACAGCAAGCTGATCTGATTACCTATGGAGTCAGGAGTTGTTCCATGGAACTTTTTAGTGACGCATTCCTTATCGTGCTGAATGAGCGTAGATCTACGAATAACTCATTAGGATTAGGTACCTACTTACCTAGAGTCGGATTCAGTACTGAAGTCCGATAGACGCAGCGCTGCTATCGCAGAACTAGGTTATGTAAAAAATTACTAATTGTCCAAATAAGGCTTGAACAATATGTAGGTATGGTATGTATGTATGGGGACTCCCTTTTCCGCAATTGGACTCAAATGTGGCCTTTATGCGTGGGGATGACCTGGCTCACTAGATGTGGAGCCAGCCTAGCTCCTCCCAGAAGCGCTGAGGATTCCTGGGGTCTCCGCTGGCCTCGAGGAGCGACCTCGGATTGTCCAGGATTTGCTGCCGTTGTGCTGCTACGCCCACGCATTCCAGGACTACGTGGGCTGCTGAATCTTCTTCGTTTAGACATCATCTGCAGAGTGGGCTGTCCGTGATGCCGATCTTGTACAGATGTTTGTTGAGGGGGCAATGGCTTGAACAATAATAATTATGTTAGTTTGTACGTTCGTTAGCTCTACACACCAGAACAACTGAACGACCTTGACTTAAAGAGCTTATTAAAATAAATAAAACAATTAGTTCGCGCTTTTGCCGTAGGACTTGAGTGCTGAATCCTACTCTACCTCTAAATCTAAAAGATTTGCAAAATATCTTCAATTTACTTAAATAATTTGACCTGTTACAGTTTTATAAGTATTGAATATCTGGGCGACCCAGCTCTGCTCGGGTGCATAACGCCATCTAGCGGTTGAATTACGAACCACATTGCACTAGTAAATCTTTTTTTCGCCCCCGTACTGCAAATTTCACCAAAATCGTTTGAGCCGTTTTCGAGAACGTCAGTACAAATAAACATAAAACAAATATTGCTCATCTAATAGAATAGGATGTGTGTTTAAAGTGAATACAACAATTTAAAAAATTTGCAAACGCCATCTGTTGGCAGGGATGAAAGTTTATAATTTTATTAGAGTAGGATTCATCACTCAAGTCCTACGAAAAAAGCGGGAACTAATTGTTTTATTTACTTTAGTAAGCTCTTTTAGTCAAGGTCAATCAGTTGTTCTGGTGTGAAGAGCTAATGAGCGTACAAACTAGTATAATTATTATTGTTCAAGCCTTATTTGGACAATTAGTAATTTTTTACCTAACCTAGTTCTGCTATAGCAGCGCCGCGTCTAACGGATTTCAGTGGTGGCGCGCACTCTAGTGCCTGAGATTATAGCGCGTTCAAACAAACTCTTCCGCTCTATTAAATTATTATATGTTTATGTACTATTATAAATCTATAGATTTTAATTTACGTTTTAGTACTCTGTTTATTGAGTTATAATGACACTATGAAAGTTGCAAACTGACGAGGGGACATGGTAAAAATGCAGTAAAGTAGGTATTACTTATTTTGCTTTATTTTAATTAAAATTATATGCTAATCACAAACTTTTAATTAGGCAGTACACAAAATAAACGTTACTTTTTACTTACTCCCATTAATTTCGAAAACTTAAAATGCTTTACAGAACTTAAGGACTGTGAGTACATCTGCAAGTTCTGCAACCATACCTGCTGTTGGCAAATATTCAACTGTGACAATATTATTATTAATACATTATCTGCCAAAATGATACCTAATATCAACAATTCAACATGTTTGGATCTATTGTGAAATACAGGGTTGTGCAACAACTTATGGGCACTCTGGTTATCATTAATTAGTATACAGTTCAAGTTACCAGTAATTTCTTATTCTAAATTTCTTAAACACCTAGATAGCTTCCTTACAACTTTCAGATATATCTATGTAGAAGTAATAGTAGAGTCTTCTCTAGAAGACAAAGCAACATTCTTCAACATGAACCATAACAGGAGATCCAAAGCTTCTCAGTAGGCTCAAATCTGGTTTAACACATGTCCATAGTTCATATGGTGTTTTGCCGCTTAGAACCGATGACACCGTTCGATTGTGTAAGTATACAGCAGTATTGCAAGCCTCTGCCCAAAATTTCTTGCTCAGCTCAGCATCACACAGCATACATTTCGCCTTTTCTATGATCGTTCAATTCATCCTCTCACACAAACCATTTTGTTGAGGTGTATACGGGTTTGTTTTCTGATGTATTATTCCATTTTTCTTTAAATACTCATCAAACTCTGTACAAAACTCCTTCCCGTTGTCAGTTCTAAAGAGTTTCACCTTTTTATTGCTCTGCTTTTCTGCCACTGCTTTGAACTCCTTAAAACATTTCAATGCATCACTTTTATATTTTAAAAATATATAATTGTCATTCGGCTGAAGTCATCAACGAACAATAGAAAGTAGAACGAACCTCCAAGCGATGTCTCCTCCATTGGTCCACAAAGATCACTATGTACCACATGTAGTAATTCTGTACTTCTTGTACCAATGTGTGTGAACGGTAACAGACATTGCTTGCCTTCACAACATGTCTTGCAAGAGGATCTGCTGATCTTGACATCTCCGTTAAAAACCATTTCTTCTACTGCATTCTTAGTTTTCATCAAACTATAACTGTTCAAATGCCCTAATCTGCGATGCCAAATATGACCTGAGGTAGTCACCGCAGCAACCAGTCTTTCTTGCGTGATCAATTTGTAAACACCATTCATCCAAGTAGCAGTAGCAACCATTTCGTCATTTTTGTTGTGTATGGAACAACCATCGTGTGTAAAGATCACTTTGTTTCCTTTTTTTTTTTTTCTTTTTTTTGGCTTCGCACGGTTGTGCATTCAGCCAGTGTCAAGTAATTAATTAAACTTCAAGTTTATAGATAAAATATGATAAATAAATACATATTACAATACATAAATATAATATCCCACCCCTCCCCTTGTGCCTCAGTAAAGATGTGGGGCTTTACTGAAACATCAACACGGACTTTTTGGGAGAACTTGAAAAGCAATGTTATCCAATTTTGTTTCACTTCCCTACACTTATGCACGTTCACGAACACTTAACGGTTAATAATCCACCATTATTACACATTAACATTCGAAGAAACACAAGTTTTGGAAAATAAAACAAAAATGAAACTTGACTTCTCAAATTCCCGCCAAAAAGCCCTTTGTTTCCTTTCTCGATCAATTTGCTCACAGAGATGAGGTTGGTTGACAAGTTTGGTACACAAAACAGATCTTTAACGTTTATGTCGAATTCACTGCCGTTGACTGAAGTTACTATCTTTACATCGCGAGCACACGTAACTGAAACCTTTTCTTGGTTAGCAACGACTATTTCTTGTTGAACTTTGACTATTTACTGGTGATCCAATCTGTGTTAGCGGTAAGATGAACGCTCACACCAGAATCAACATACCAGTCGCTTTTACTAAAACTTCCATTCAAGAATACAGCTGAGAATGCGTTGGTCTGTTTACGGTCTTCATTTTCCTTGTTTGAGTCTGAATAATTAGAATTATTCGGGCATTGCGTTCGGTAGTGTCCGATTTGTTTACAATTTTAAATCTGTAGCATTTGACATTGACAGTTTTCAAATTGACATTACTGGCATTACTTGTCTTTGGTAAGTTCGAAACACCAGTCTCCGTCCTTATTTCTGACCCTATTAAGACAAGTAGTTTTATTTATCCTTTAATTTTTCTGATCCCATCCTAGTCCCCCGTCCTTAGTTCGCGATTTTTTAATTACCTTGTTTGCTTAATTTTCTAATTTTACATCAAAAATAAAATAAAAATGGCAAATGCACAAAAAGTGCGATGCCAAAAAAAAAAATCTGACCATAGACACTGGTTTCCGTTTAGCAAACGCTCCATTTCCATTTACACTGTCACTTCCGGTTTCCGGTTTCTACCTAAAACATATAAGTTTGACACAAGTCATCAACAGATGGCGCTACTAGTATCTTGGGAATAATAAATGATAGGTTTATTAGTAATTTTGTTAAAATACCAAGACTATTATTACAGGATTTATTTTCTACAGCCTTAATTAACGTAAAAATGTCGTAATTAAACTTTTCCATTTTTATTCTCTTCTTTTCAAAACACACCCCTTTTCATTTTCAATTCGACTATGAAATAGTTTCAAAAAACAAACAATCAATCAACCTACTGAACTCAGTGTTGCCAATTTAGCGGCTTTGTCGCTAGAAATAGCGACTTTTGCTATGATGTTAGCGACTTAAAATCAGTTTTAGCGACAAAATATATTTAGCGACTTTTCGACTTCAACCGGCACACCAAAACAGTATTAGGGCAAGTAATGGAATGGTGGAAAGAACAAAAAGTCAACTTCAAATTGTAATTATAGAAGTCTAATTTTCATTTATGTAGGGCATGGACTGCCGTTGTAGTTAATAAAGTGGTAATTCTTTTACAACAGACGATGTATAACGTAGATAAAGTCCGACACAAAATAATAAAAATAAATGGGGGCGCCACTGTGCAAGCTAAATACGCGAAATAGATAAATTATCTTTTAGAAGTAAATTATTACTTCTGACTGACGTCTTCGGTACCTGTACTATAGACAAGAAACCTGTACTTTACCATTTAGAGAAAAGATTTCCAAAGTACTGAAATTTTAGTTGCCGTGTCTACCCGTTTTTGCCGGACTATAGGTACAGTAGGTACCCCCCCCCCCCGCCTCCCCACCCCGCTCCTGGTTAGAATCAGTTTTTAGCGATTCAGATTGAATCTAGCGACTTGGATTTATTGGAGTTGGCAACACTGATGAACTAAGTCGAACGAACTGTCGAATGAACTTGTCATGTCGTGTCCAAGTTCATAAACTGTGTTCTTAGAGGTTCTGGACATTGGCTAAAATAGTCGTAAAAAAAAACGGAACAACATAGCGGCATCCAACGTCAAGATCGTGTGTCGTGCTGTGCGGTGTCGTTGTGTTTCTAAAAGAATTCGGAAGTTGAAAAATCAGGCGGGAAGTTCGAAGAGGGAAGCCGCGTTTTTATTCTAATTTTAAATTTAAATCTCTGGTGAAAGATCAGGACAATTTATATTATTTTCATCTACTTTCATCTTATTTAGTGTAGTGGTAGTGTATTTATTGGTGTACCTAAGGATTCGGTAAGTCTTTTAATTTTTTTTTCAATGGAGGAGGATCCTCCCGACCCAGGGGACCCATTCCCTCCGTTTGTAATTGTTACATTTCAATGTAACAATTACAAACAGTTTTGAAAGATTACTATCGAACAAGTCCGCTACACGTCCAACACAGCTAAAACAATTGACACAATTATATTCTACACAACCACAATGGATCACACCGGATCCGCAGTTCAATGGAACTGCAGGAGTGTAGTTAGTAAAAAGACTGAAATTATGAACTTAGTTAATCAATTTAATCCATTCATTATCGCTATTACAGAGTCTTGGCTCAAGCCGGACTCTGTGTTTAAATTGAGTGGCTTCTCTTGCATCAGTAAAGATAGACCTGATGGTTATGGAGGAGCTGCTCTTCTTGTTAAAAAATCTTTTTACTTTTCACATTTACCTCTACCCTATCATGATAGTGATAGCTTTAATGCTGTTGCCTTATCAATAAAATATGCTTTTGTATCTATTTATATAGCTACCTCATCCTTCCTTACAAATCTTTATCGAAATAGAAAACTTGCATTCTCATCCTCCCAAGCCATGTGTAATCATGCTCACCAATTCTCACCACAGATCATGGGGTAGTTCTATATCTAATAGTTATGGCAGAGATATCTTGGAAATAATTGACAGACAAAATCTGTGCATTCTGAATGATGGGTTTCAAACACACAGAACTAAACCTTCAGAAAACAATAGTGCAGTTGATTTAACAATAACTTCTCCTAGCTTAGCTTCTTCAGTATCTTGGGAAACACTGACATACACCTACGGTAGTGACCATTTCCCTGTAAATTTAAAGTTTTCTAAATGTACAGTTTCTGAAGTTCCTAAATCTCCACCCAGAATGAGACATAATAAAATAAATGATAAATGGTTAGACTTTAAATTGTATGTTGAGAACAATATCGACACCTTGTCTTCTAATTTCCAAGATATTTCGTACTATGTTTTAGCTAAAACTTTGATAGATGCTGCTAATTCAACCTTCCCATTGAGAAACAAAGCCTCTGGTGAAATTCGATTTTCACCATGGTGGAATACTAAATGTATTATGGGCCTTCGCTAGTATTATTATCTATTCTATGCCGTCGCTCAGAGAAAGGAGGCAGAGAGAAACAAATATGACTGACCCGATTTTGATGAATTATGTGAAATTATAAATAAGACAAAAAAGTTACTGAAAGACAAAAAAACCTTGGGTTGGAAGAGGTTTTGTCTATATCTCCCAACACTAAGGCTGGATTTAACCAAACTGGAATAAAGCTGGAAACAAACTATCGGACGCATCCATAAGTCGCGGCTGTTAGCCGCGACTGATAAGTGTGCACACCGTCCGAACACCCAGCGGGCCAGATTGCCTTCGGACGTCTGAAGGTCCAAGGACGCGTCCGCGACTTTCGTCAGATAAAGTGCACAGTTCTATGTTCGTTCTATATCCAGATACCTATTCAGTCGCGGCTGTCAGCCGCGTCCGTCAGCCGCGTCCGATAATTTGTTCCCAGCTTAAGTTTTATCTGGAGATTAAACCACAGATAAACTGCTGTTTGTTTGAATATTTTGACATTGTTAAGTTGACACTTTATAACCAGGATAATTTGAATGCACCTAATAATGTTCGGTTGCGCTTTCTAAACAAATGTATTTCGAATTCTGTCGGCTAATGGAATAACTTCTCTGGGAGTAAGATGACAGTTTGGTAGAATCCACCCTTAGTCATCAGAAGTCTGGAAGAATATCAGACGTTATAGAATTGGAGTTAGCGCTTATAATATTACAATTATGCCGCCATCTCTGAGCGACAGCCTCATAGATCTTCCGGCTTCTCCAACTGCTCCTACAAAAGAGTTATTTACACAAGTGCCTATCACTTTGCCTACTTGCCCCTATGGTCTTGATTTACCCTTTTCAATGATGAGCTGAAAGGTGTTTTGATGGGTAGAGTCGATACTTCACCTGGAATTGATGGAATTCCATACTCATTTTATTCACATCTCGGCGATAATCATAGCAAGTCTATGGCGATAATGCCATGCCATGCACTATGCAGTAACCATTTCCTTCCTCGTCCGCGATCTTATCAATTCTGTCATGTTGACTGTGACAGACGACATTCCAACAAATTGGAAAACCAAGGAATTTCTATACTACGTACCCGGAACGCTGACTGAGACAGAAAACAAGGTCCGCTTGAAATCAAACTTGGGCGGTGTGTCTCTTTCTTTTTGCAACTGTGTGAAAGAGACAAAGCACCCAAGAAAGCCTCTCAACAAGACCAACAATCCTTATAACCAAGATTAAATGATAATAGATCGTTGTTCAGTCGCGATAAGGTTCAAAATCTTTTGTACATTAAATGTCAGTTCGCACTCCAGTTGCGTAGTTTAGAATCTTCTTGTGGAAAACACAAAAAGTGTTGCCAATTTTAAAACCTAGCTAAAAATCCTGCTGTTTCAACATCTTCGACCCCTAGCATTATCATCATCATCTCCCTGCCCTTATCCCACTAGGTGGGGTCGGCACAACATGTTTCCTTCTTCCATTTCATTCTATCATCACTCGTCATCTCAGTGCTACTCCTTTCACACACAATCTGCATTCACACAGTCCATCCATCTTTTCTTAGGCCTACCCCTGCCGGTGTATCTGTCGCAGGCAAAATTAGCCATTCAATTAAATGCCTAGCCATTTTATTGAGCGCCGCCATTTAATTGAATGGCTGACCTTCGTTTAGGCGTAGTGTTAAACACAACGTTCCACACTACGGCTAAACGAAGGTCAGCCATTTAATTGAATGGCGGCACTCAATGAAATGACTAGGAGGTTCACTTGCACACAGAAAAAGTAAGTAGGGTTTAGTTTTTTTTTATAGCACGCGTATCACACACCCACACAGAAAGGCTGCTCGAAGGTAAATCCATTATTTTGTGGCATACGAATAACACTGAACTTATTTTGTTTATTTTTCACGACAAAACAACACACAACATTCAAGAAACACCAGCTGTAGACGCCATCTTGTGAACAAAGCGAAAGTAGCGCCGCGGTGGCAGAAAAACATACTAATTCAATGAAATGGCGGCCTTTCAACCAGGCAGAGTGTTAAAGTTGAATGGCGGCACTCAATGAAATGGCTAGGCATTTAATTGAATGGCTAATTCAACCAGTTGGCTGCGACATATCCATCCATCCACATTCATATTCATCGCTCTCCGTGTAACGTGGCTATCATTCCTCATGACATGCCCATACCACGCTAACCTTTTACATGTTAGACCCTTAACATTATCATGACTTATAATTAAAATTGCAGAACATCTGATTAAAAATAGATTATAATAGTTCATTAAGAGCCGGAATATTTTACCTAATAGTCAATACGGTTTTAGAAGTTATTTAGATAGTTTAGGTGTTTTTTTTAACAGACGTTCGTAGAGTCCACGTCAGCACTCAAGTTCTACGGCAAAAGCGGGAACTAATTGTTTTATTTACTTTCGGCTGGATTTTACCAAACTGGATTGGCCTCTATTAATAAACTCGTATTAACTTCTGTCAAAGTTGCGCCACGGATTAAACTATTGCCATCCTTATTTGTCACTGTCTAACAAAAAAGGATGGCTATAGTTTAATCCGTGGCGCAACTTTGACAGAAGTTAATCCGAGTTTATTAACAGAGGCCGATTAAGTTTTATCTGGAGATTAAACCACAGATTAAACTGCTGTTTGTTTAAATATTTTGACTTTGTAAAGTTGACACCTTATAACCAGGATTATTTGAATGCACCTAATAATGTTCGGTTGCGCTTTCTGAAGAATTGTATTTCGAATTCTGTCTGCTAACGGAATAACTAGGTACTCTGGGAGTAAGATGACAGTTTGGTTGAATCCAGCCTTAATAGGCTCTTTTAGTCACGGTTCAGTAGTTCTGGTGTGTAGAATTAAAGAACGCATATACAAACCGTTGTGGTTGAGGCTGTGTACTACACAACCACATAACCTCAGCTATCCTTTCTTCGACATTTTTCCCAGGAACGAAGCACAATCGTATATGCGATGACTTCCATTACTTAGGATGCAAACTGGACCATTGGTACTGGCAGCTGAAACCACACATGAGTTTGTGTTAGACTTTTCAAACTTACGAGAGTATGAATGGTCTGGATGAACTTGTTTCTCAATCTTATTATTGCGAACGGATTCTAAAATGTTTGCTCGAGAATTCTAGCGATAAGAATTTAGGTACCTAGTGAAATTTATGTATTGATTCGATCTTCTTGTTGCCATGGATGAGTGAAGTAAATGTATCCCTGAACTCAAACCATTTAGAGTATGTTCCATTGAAAGGTGCAATTTTTATGATAGGTAATTTGAAGCTTACGTTATTGTTCTGACATGTATGACTACAACTCGATTTTGCTGAATTGCCATCTTCTGGTGATGATTTTTCGCGATGTTTCTCGATAAACAACTTGCACTGTGCAATTAACGAAAAGAGTTCCAATTCAAATTCTTCACGAATGTCAATTTCATCATCTTAATTAGAGGAAGAATTTAGTAATTCTATTTGAGATTGCAACTCATCGAAACAAAAAGATAAGTGAAAGTAACATAAGTCTTTAAACCTATCGTATCTCTGCGTCATCATAGGTACAGTCAGCGTCATCAATCGGTATCCCCCTATTGATTTTAACAAGGACACTTTTCATTTCAACTTTGGATTTCAGTCGGATTTGCTAGTATACTTATGGATATCTAATTTCGCTCGAGTTCCTATACTAGCAAATCCGACTTAAATCCAAAGTTGAAATGAAAAGGGTCCTTGTTAAAATCAATAGGGGGATACCGATTGATGACGCTGCCTGTACACAGATCGGTTTCAGTTGCTGAATCAGCAGTGAGAAAAGTATTCAAATTATTTTTAAACTTCGTGATTCGGCCTTTAAGGCCGTGCCTAGAGCTAAAATTAGCACATTGATGAGTGTATCTTCAAATATTTGTCTTAAGAGTCGTTAAAATAAAGATGAATTTAGAATACGTTCGGCCGCGGCACTTATGACAGCTGCACGCTCCAAAATACGACCAAAATGCAGTTTTTTGGAGATTTCTCATCGCTATAACAACCGATCGAAAAAATTATCAACCATAATGTCAATCATCAAATGGCCTATCCAATGGTGCAATCCAAAAACATAAAAAACATCAACTTTAGAAGTAGATGATGAAGAGATTTATCTTATTATTAGTGTTTTTTTCGTTGATTTATGATCAAGTAAATACGATGGTTAATAAAAATGTTAAACATTGTATTCGAAGATAAAATGTTAAAGATACATGCTGGCTTTTCAGCTACTTTCCACTTAATTTGTTTATCGAGGCTATAGACAGGGAAATACAGTGTTCGGCTCAGGGAACGCCCTTAACTGAACTACGTTTTGTGGTTAGATCCTTCAAATTACTTATAGATGGAACATTTAAACTAATGTTTCCCGTAGGTGACTTTGGCCTTGGTTCCATGCTTGACACAACAATAATTAGGTAAAAATAATATTTTTGTAAATAAAATTACTATACGTAGCTTTTATACGGCTTATGCACCCCAATCCGATGTCGTCAGGTGATCAGCTGTTTGCCGTTCGGCTAGAACCATGGAACGCTGGAATGCAAAGTTGTGGGATTAGAAAAATTAGAAATTGATGCGCTAATCGAATAGATGTGATAGATAGAAAGGCAAAGAATAAACGAGGTCCAGTTTAGGATACTTTTTATCCCGAAATTTAGCACGATTCCCTTGGGAGAGAGGTTGAAAGTCAAAATGAGTATCTGGTTGTAATTCATTAAAGCGTAGTCCGATTTCATTGATTCTTTTTTTGTTAGAAAGTAGGTACTTAAAATATTGTCCCGTAAAAATTTCAAGGTCATGATCTGATGGAGTCAGGAGCTATTCAACAGAACTCCTCAATAAAAAGGTCGATTGAGTTGAAACTAGGAACTCAGCATATCTGTAAAGTTCCGACTACAATGTAACAATATGGTGAAAGGGTGACAGCAAGCTGATCTGATGATGGAGTCAAGACCTGTTCCATCGAATGTTTTAGTGATATGGGTATCAAATGAAAGGGCCTGATGAGTGAAACACAATGCTGATATGATGATGGAGTAAGGACCTTCATGGAACTTTTTGGTGATATGGATATGGGTACCTATGGGTTTTCTCTCTTCCATGCTTCCCTGCTTCTCTCCTTCCAAGCTTCTCTGCTTCTCTTTATACATACTTCTCTCCATTTAGGGCTGAGGTAAAGCTGGGCTGAGGCGCTGCGCTGCGTTGTCGTGAATATCGAGAAGGCACGGCTGGCTTTCCTGGCTGCTTGATACAAGGGCAGGCTTTGTTGGCAATCATTGTCCTTTTCTCTTTTCTTCAATACGTAGTGACTGATTTCAAAACTTTACGGTTCCTCGGCAACACGTTCGTAACACCGTCCTGGAGTCTCAGGGTCATCATCATCCGCACTGCTAAGGTCTGGAACTCGCTGCTGGCTTCTATTTTCCCCGAAAACTATAACCTGGGTCTATGCAAGTCAAGAGTTAATAAGTGTCTTCTAGACCTTTGTGATCCACCGTCAGCCATATCGTCATAGTTGCGTAGCTTAGAATCTTCTTGTTTTACCTCTAGCCGTCATGTTGGCCAACCTGGGCGTAGGAACAAATTTGCTATGACCTTGTAAAGTTTGTTCCTACGCCCAGGTTGGCCAACATGACGGCTTGAGGTAAAATAACTGTGAACGGACTGTAGCCTATCTATGACAAAAAAAAATTGATTTTTCTTGAATAGCAAGAAGACTCTAAACTACGTAACTGGAGTGCTAACTGACATTTAATGTACAAAGGATTTTGAACCTTATCACGACTGAACATCGATCTATTATCATTTAATCTTGGTTATAAGGATTGTTGGTCTTGTTGAGAGGCTTTCTTGGGTGCTTTGTCTCTTTCACACAGTTGCAAAAAGAAAGAGACACACCGCCCAAGTTTTATTTCTCAAGCGGACCTTGTTTTCTGTCTCAGTCAGCGTTCCAGGTACGTAGTATAGAATAGTAGATTGTAATATATTAAAGGGGGCAAAATAATATTTTGACAGCGAGGGCGCTTTTTTGAATCCAGAGTGAAGTGAAGGATTCTAGAGTAGAATCCCGAGCGTAGCGAGGGATTCTTTAGTAGAATCCTGAACGTAGCGAGGGATTCAAAGTACGTCGCCCGAGCCCAAAATATATTTTGCGCCCGAATGATACACTCTACTTTTCATTACCCTCTATGAGAAAATAAAAAATCTTCATTTTCATCTTCATCTTCTTCATCATATTCATCCTCTTCATCATCCTCTTCATCATCCTCTTCCACATCTTCATCCTCTTCATCACCCTCTTCATCCTCTTCATCATCCTCTTCATCATCCTCTTCATCACCCTCTTTATCATCCTCTTCATCATCCTTTTCATCCTCTTCATCACCCTCTTCATCCTCTTCATCATGCTCTTCATCCTTTTCATCACCCTCTTCATCCTCTTCATCACCCTCTTCATCATCCTCTTCATCACCCTCTGCATCCTCTTCATTATCCTTTTCATCACCCTCTTCATCCTCTTCATCACCCTCTTCATCATCCTCTTCATCATCCTCTTCATCACCCTCTTCATCCTCTTCATCACCCTTTTCATCCTCTTCATCACCATCTTCATCCTCTTCATCACCATCTTCATCCTCTTCATCACCCTCTTCATCCTCTTCATCATCCTCTTCATCACCCTCTTCATCACCCTCTTCATCACGCTCTTCATCATCTTCATCATCCTCTTCATCCTCTTCATCACCCTATTCATCATCCTCTTCATCCTCTTCGTCACCCTCTTCATCCTCTTCATCATCCTCTTCATCCTCTTCATCATCCTCTTCATCACTCTCTTCATCCTCCTCATCATCCTCTTCATCATCCTCTTCATCCTCCTCATCATCCTCTTCTATCGTATTAAATCCCTCATACCGGCTTTCATATAGTTCTCCCGCGATTTAGCAGGTAAAAGATTAAAGTGCGCAGCAAAGATAATTCCGGCGCACTTAAAGGGGATTAAAAACTAATTACTGCCCGCTAAACTTATAAAGAGGATTAAAAACTCATTACTTGCCCGCTAAAAGTTCCTTGAAGAGGAATCATCTACTTTGGGAGCACTTAAAGGCGAACAAAGTCGTCCTTTTCGAATAGATGGAATGAAAATTCCTTGTTGAATAGTAGACTGTGCAAACTCGCGATCGGGTACAGAGATGAAATTTTTTTAGGGAGATTTTAGTTTGATTTTTGTTCTGGTAACATAACACTGAAGCTGGTAGCAGGGTAGCAGCTCTAGCGGCTTCATGTTTGTTCCGTGTATTTCATGTAACGTGGTAGTGTAACAGTATTTTCTTTAATTTTTCCTAATTCCTAGTGAAATATTGTTTCATTTTTTGGTCTATTTATTAAAGTATTGTAATAGTAACACCCACCCAACCTATAAGCGCAATGACATTTCGTTCGTAGTTTTTCACGCCCGCCATGTTAGTCACGTTTTTGTCAGTTGTGAATAAATTTTGCCAAAATCCTTGAATTGTATAATAAAGTGCGCCAATGAACCTGTGCTCTAGATCTTAGTCAAAATGAGTTTTGTGTTTTCGAAGAATAAAGAGAAGCGTACGCGTTCGTCAACTGGCGAATCCAACAGTGTAAGTATGGTTTTGTCAAATTCCCGCTGCGCTGCTGGTGAAATGTCGTTAGCATCCAACATCCTTCGACCTCACGCGTAGTTGTATTATTTTTACTCAAACGACACGCCACATAGTAAAAAAATGCATTTTTTCTTTCCTTTCAAATTTATGTTGTAGATGCGGGGCTACTTTACTTTAATCATATACCTTATTCGTGTCGATATCTTGCACTCTGTTTACTAGCATTCCTTGTAACTGTTGGATATTGGAAGCTATCTTAATTATAATATCTACCACTAATCAAAATTCTCAGAAAATCTTAGTAAAAAAAAGCGCCTCATGTAAAGACCTAACCATCTACTTGCATTATTTGTGCACATGCTCTCTTTTTGCTCTTTGGTTATAATAAAGTAGCGATTACCTATCCAATTTGTAGGAAATCAATCTATAGTCGTATTGCTCATTATACGGACTAAAAGTGAAGGAAAAAATGTCATTTTTCCTTCAATTTTGACATAAAACGTATCAAAACTAATCAAAATTGAAGGAAAAATGACATTTTTTCCTTCAATTTTAGTCCGTATAATGAGCAATATGACTATAGAATCATCACTCTGCCTCGCTATTTGGCCTACGAATTGTGTATCGTGCAATAGAATGTCCGGAAGTTTTTGTTTGTTTTCCTTAACGCAAGACCTCTTAGAATTTGCGTAAATGATAGTAGATTCCCAAAATAATTTTTAAAATTAAAAAAACTGAGTAAGACGGCGCGGTAGACCACGCGAGCGATGGCGAGATGAGCTAGACACCTTCAGCGACTATCAGTGGCAGGCAATGGCGTTAGACCGAAGTACCTGGAAAACTCGAGGGGAGGCCTTTGCCCAGCAGTGGGACAGTGTAGGCTAAAAACAAACAAACACAAACAAAAAAAAACTATATCTTTAGGGTTCTACCCATCTTCAAAGTTTTGAAAAATTGACAATTTTTTGGAAATATTTTGCTATCTACAATTTTGACTCCTGAACTAAATATGTAAAAATATATAGGTATTTTCTTCTTTAAATGTGGAATACATACACAATGTTTGGATTTGCATGCAACAACACGTTATCAGCGACTTTGAATTTGTTAGGTTTCAACCTTCAAATACCCTAAAGTTTCGACTTGTTTTAAGGCCTTTCTTAACTTGACTCATGAGTGTTTTCTTCATAGCCAAAGCAATTTTAATGCTATAAAAGTAAAGTTGTGATTGTTATAGTGTTAAAAGCAGATATTGCGATTATAAAATAAGTTTTAGGTGTACTTGTGCTTTATTGGGACCTTACAAAAAACTTTACGATCGACAGCAGCCAATTACAAAGGACTTCATTAAATAAATTTTATTTTCTTAAGACCGAACTCAAATTGAAGTAAGTATATCTAATGGAAAGGATTAATTTAATACAGATATTTATGCAATTGTTTATGAAGATATCAGCTGATTTACTGAAAAATGTTGTTGATAAACTAAGAACCTAAGGATCAAAAATATCTTAATGAAAGTCAAGCTGTATCAATTGGTTCCTGTACTCCATAGCTGGAAATTTATTAATTAATTAAAAAAAAACACACTGATACATTTTCTATGAAAGAGCTTCCTTGCAGATTTTCAAATGATATGCATGCTTGCGGCTGTCTGAGGCGCAAATGCTTCACAATAGCCTCCCAGCTTGCCGAGGCTATTGTGATCAGGCTGAGTTACGAATTTAAATTAAGCACCATCAAATAAGTGTCACTGTAATGTTGCAACTCTTAATTTCATAGAAATTATATGAAATGTGTTTTTTGAATTATTGCAAAAACTTACAATTTGATTTGGTAAGTTACTTTGGGAGAAGTGTTCCTGATGAGAAATAGAGTCGATTAAGATCAACTTGTTTATTATGACAAATGTAATTTTTTAGGCTAAATGTACATTTTTTCAAAAATCTAAAAATGCAATTATTTTATTCTTCAAAATAAACCAATAGTTTCTTAAGAACAAACCTTTCTAACTACAAGAGAAGAGGTAGCTACGCTGAAGTGCCCAAAAATTTGCCACATCCTATGTATGGTTATTAAGGTCCTTCAAATCATGAAAAAATATAAGAACTTGGAAAATGTTGACTTTTCTTTTATTTAATGATTTTTACACAAAAACTGTATTTTTAATTTAATTTTTTGAAATTGAAAATACAGATATTGTGTAAAAATCAACTTTTAATAAGCATTTCTTACATGTAATGTTGCTTAATGTAAGAAGTGTTTATTAAAAGTTGATTTTTACACAAAATCTGTATTTTCAATTAGATTTTTTACATAATTTCTAAGATGCGGGATCCCGCAGGCTGCGGGATTGCAATCCCTAGATGGGTTACGCTACTTCTAGAGATGGCTTAATTAGAACCAGGTTGCAATCTCAAGCTAAAATGCTAAGTTCTGGACCCAAAAATAAGAGTTCAAATTCTAAGTTTATATCTTTTAATATAAGGTCTTTTTTGTTTCGTTTGTTTAAGTGTGCTTTGTTTCATTAATTTCAATAATGAAATACCTTTTAAACATGGTTTTTGTATTATTTTAGGCATACGGCTTAGGACTGTAAAAACGTAAAATTTACAAAACTTCAAAGTGTGGCCTCAATTCCAGCCCAAATTCTAGCCCTAATTCAAAGCCCTCAATTCTAGTTTTTTTTATCTTTTCCGTAATCTGTGTCAAATTACACAAATTTTGACCTCTTGGGATAGTTAGCTCTAATTTTTTTTTACTCATTCATGGACGGGACACCGTATTGTGCACCCTACCTTTTTCTTCTTATATGTTGACTGAAGTTAGCAAACAGTTAGGATAATTAAAGTAGGATGCACATATGCAATTCTTAGGCAAAAGAGCGAGAAAGAGTGATGATTCCTAGATCTGATTCCTACAAATTGAATTGTGTAATTCCTACTTTAGCATGACGGTTGGCAATCCTATTGTTTCCTATAACAGCGATTTGAGCGATATTGTATTACAGCTCTATTTGACAATCTTACATAACATGTTTTTTATGCAAGTAATTTTTATTGGAATGTGTAATAAAAAGTAATTAATCTAAAATCTTAATTAAAACAAATTCACTATTTGACACTGGTAGTAAGATTGTCTTGCGTTTCTACAAAAGCATAGCCTAGACTAGACCCTGCCAAATTAGGTATTTATTTAAAAAAAAATATAGGTACTAAGTATAAGAAGGTATGTAGGTTTTTGAAATATGTTTAGGAATCGTGAATGGAAAAGTGATCACAAAACTTTTTGAGATGTAGTTGTAGGTATATTTATTTTATATCTTGTTTTTAGTCCAGTCCAGGCGTCTTTGAGTAATCGGAGAATATACACATAAAAAACCACAAAAACAATATTCCGACGAATTGAGAACCTCCTCCTTTTTTTGAAGTCTGTTAAAAATGAAGTTACATGGCATTTTTGAAATCAGTTGCTGTGATAGTTAATTGGTCAGCTTAAGGTTGGCTCTACCACCACCACTCTACTTTCCTCACTACTAATCCACAATGTTTAAAATGCTTTTGTTTGACTTAAACATAAAAAATAAGACTACATAATATCCCAAGTACAGTAGAAATCAGACAAGCATTTTAATATTCATCGTAGTACAATGATTGTACCAACACCGACAAGTACCTACAAACATTTATATTTCCGTATATATCAGACTTATGTTTATATTTTGCAGTCATTCGTTAAGAATGTAACCTCGCGTGTATCTGGACTCCTACCTGCTGGTATCACCAAATGGTTCAGCAGCCCGAGTTCGTCAAGCGCGAATGGCTCCGCCGCCGTGGTGGACGGCACCGACTCGTCCACTGAGGATGAAGCGTCAGAGAGCCCCAGCATTGCGCAGCCGCCGGCGAAGAGAATACGCTACTCCTCCCCCCTTGGAAAATACTCCAATCTAACTACATCTGAAGTAAGACTTTGTATATTTCTCAGGAGAGGTATCCAAAACCAGAACAATCTGTAAATGTTATATCCTACTGGATGTTCAATAGAGATGATTCGACTGGTTTTCGATGCCTCAATTTGATAAGTAATTGAACGAAGATACTCATCTGACTCCCTCTTGTTCATCCTCCGTTAAGCACAAAGCCCGGAGTTATGTCAGAGTGGAGAAACGTCAGCCTTCTGCTGATATCAGTGCGCCGTCAAGTTTTGTTTGTCTGTGGTAAGATTTGTAACCCTAGAATGACAAATATACTTGACGGCGTGACCAAACTGTCATCTTACTCTCAGAGTAGTTATTCCGTTAGCCGACAGAATTCGAAATACATTATTTAGAAAGCGCAACCGAACATTATTAGGTGCATTTAAATTATCCTGGTTATAACGTGTCAACTTTACAATGTCATGATATTCAAACAAACAACAGTTTAATCTGTGGTTTAATCTCCAGATAAAACTTAATCCAGTTTGGTAAAATCCAGCCTAAATATGACTTGTATTCATAATATTACTTTTCTACAGACAACCACAACCAGCAACGTCATAACTGAAACTGGAAGTGTACTCTACAACAGCATACAGTCCCCACTGGGCCGGCATTCATTCAGAAGAGATCCCAACTTCGTGTCAACGCCGATCAGAGCTCACACAGACGAAATGAGTATGAACAGCATGATGGAGCGCAGTGACAGAAATAATCCATTCATGCAGCACACAGTGTCTGCAATAGGCCAGTCCATCGCGCTGAAGAGAAAGTCTTTGTTTGACTCGCAAAAACAGAAAGAACAATCTTTGATTGCTTGTGGTAAGTGATTATGTACTGTTGATCAGAAAAGTTCAATAAGTTCACACCTAAATATTCTAGGATAAGCTAGGACAATCTTAAGACGTGTGAACTTGACCTATGAGGAACATCTACTACAGCGTTCTTATAAATCTTGGGTATTGTCTTGATGATGTACAATAAATCTAGTTTTAGTTACCAATGAGTTTTCTCAAGAACTTTTCGAAAACTATTCTGGTATTCCTCGCTCTGGACTTCTGGACTGCAGGAGTAGTCTACAGACGGTATAGGGAAGCACCGCCTACAAAGAAAGCGCCCTAACTAGTTTAATTTAAAATTTTTGTATGTATGGTAGTCTGTAAGGTAAGGTATTTACTCTGACTCCCGCGATACAGGCTTGTCCTAGTGCGGGGTCTTTGTAAATTATTTGCCCTATTTGTGTCCTATGTCTGTATGTAACAATGTATTTATGTATTTATGAAAATTTTATTGAACCTTTTACCTTTTCATCATTGTTCCTGAGAGTCAAGTCTACTAACAAAATTGAGTTGGATCGCAAACAGACACCAATCAGCGCTGCCAATTGAGCTACTTTGTCACTACATTAAATGACAATATTGTGCTGCATATAGCTACATTTATTTATACCTTCTTTTATCAGGTGTAATGTTTTCATGTTATTAACTGCTTTTTTTTAACTGCTATCATATTGAATAGGCGGGTCCACACAGAGCGAGCAGCCTCGTGAGGCATTTGCCGCGCGAAGCAGCTCGGTTAGTGTGGACGTGCCTCGGCCGAGGCAAGCGGCAGCCTCGCGATGAGACCAAGGCTGCCGCGCGTCCACACTAACCGAGCTGCTTCGCGCGGCAAATGCCTCGCGAGGCTGCTCGCTCTGTGTGGACCCGCCTAATAATGAATAAGACCTAGCAATTGTAGATGACCAGACAACATTTTACCATTTAGCATTACATGCATTAGTCGTTGGCAACTTATCATCTGTGTTTCGAATGCGATTCAGCTTAGATTTAGTGGAATTCAGTGCCTAAGTTACTCAAATAAACGACTCTCTGTATCCCTATAGTACGGTAGACCTAGTCCATAGTTTCTCAACCTTATTTTGCCCACCGCCCACTTTGAGAATATATTTTTTTCAAGAGCCCTTCCTCCCCATATCTTAATGTGCCATCTAAACGCCCCCTAATTTTCTCTGGGTCTTCTACTGCCCCCCTGAAACTCTCAAACGCCCACGTTGAGAACCTACTCAGATATTCTTCCTTAAATATGTTAGACACACGTCCACACTTTGTAGAATTCTCAACATGATATTGTTTCAGCTAAAACAGCCGCGCATCAAGTGAAGGATCTAAAGCAGCCTCACTTCAAGCCACACTTGCTCGGCTCTCCTTTCTACCCCGGTGGGACTATGTACGGAGGAGCATCAGCTTCCACCACATACGTTAACCATCCTCACATCAAGCAACGGAAGATGACCTACGTTAACGAGTCTAAGGACCATGATACTGTAAACATGAGCACATCATCGCGTCGTGTTATGGATCTTTTGGAGAACTACTCTTCACCGCTGATTGAAGCGAAGCGGATACCCAGATATGAATTGTCTGAGCTTTGTGATATAAACAGGAGTATCCAGCCTAGCACAAGTTCAAGGAACTGTGAGTATGATAATTATTGTATAGGCGCAGGCCAGACAGAAGAGACGTAAGACGAGGACGCGTCGCGGAAGGGCGCCAGCGAACAGCGTTGCGTCCGCGCCCCGTCTCTTCTGTATGCTTTGCGTCGCGACGCTTCTATACATTTTGTATGAAAGGGACGCGGAAGAGACAAAATGTCCGCGTTCCGTCTGCATCTTACATCTTTTCTGTGTGTCCAGCGCCTAACACTCACATGTTGTTTACTGTTGGCTCATAGTAACCTTCTGCATTGTTATTTACCAATTTTCAGCTTGTCAGTTAATCTATTGTCATCATGGTAATACCTATAACACGCGACAAGTCTAAAAGCCTTCCGCGTCACTCCGCGCCAGACAGTGACAGAGTTATGCGTTAGAAAGATGGCAATGTTTAGGTGAAAATCGCTTTAGGCACTAAGCGCTTAAGCGAGCTGAATTACACTTTGTTGCCTCGCAGCAAGTCTTAGCTTAAAACAAATGTTTTCGCGAAATCAGGTTTCTGTACGTATTAATTCTGTGCTCAAGCACAAGTTAAATTGTGTCACATTTGAACACAACCAATTTAAAATAGCTCAACTGGTGTTCCTTGGAAAAATTTACTCATACATACATACATACATACATAAAATCACGCCTCTTTCCCACAGGGGTAGGCAGAGACCACGGACTTCCACTTGCTACGATCCTGACACACCTCTTTCGCCTCATTCACTCTCATCACATTTTTCATACAAGCTCGCCGGTTTAGGGTACTTTTGACCTGGCCTTTCTCTAAAAGGTCACCAATCTGATCCAGGTATGTTCGCCTAGGTCTTCCCCTTCCAGCTGTTCCATTCACACTCGCCTCATACACTTGTTTTGTTAAACGACTTTCATTCATCCTCTCTACATGCCCAAACCATCTTAACATGCCCTGGTTCTTCACGGTCTTGGTCGCGAAGGAACAGGAGTAGAATCACCTAGCTCTTAAGACGTTTCAAAGTGGTACACTTGTGATCTTATTGAATAAACGAATTTGACTTTTGACTTTTGACTTTTTCTCAATTCTTATCACTACATCTTCTTTCACTCCACACCGTTCCCTTATCACACTGTTTCTCACTCTATCTTTCAACGTTACCCCACACATACTACGCAACGCTCTCATTTCAACTGCATTCACTCTACTCTGATGTTTTTTCTGCCATACCCAACTTTCACTACCATACATCAGTGTCGGCACTAACACTCCTCTATGAACTGCCAGTCGTGCCTTTTCGGACACTTTCCGGCTGCTCATAAAATTGTGTAGTGCCCCATTCACCCGGTTTCCAGCATTCACTCTCCTTTCAATATCGTTATCGTACTTTCCATTTCTAGTAAATAACGTCCCCAGATATACAAACTCTTTCACTTGTTCAACTTTTTCACCACCAATCAGAATATTACATGCTGTCATACATTCATCTTTTTCAAATATCATAACTTTCGTCTTACTTACATTAACTTTCATTCCCTTACGCTCAAAAGCTTCATGCATAACTGTTACCATCTCCTGCAACTCATTTTCCGACGACGCAAGTAACACCTGATCATCGGCATAGAGAAGACATTTGACGAGTAACTCATTCATTCTTAAACCACATTCACTATCTTTCAAATCTTCCAAGCAACTGTCCATGAATAGATTAAACAGCCATGGAGACGCTACACATCCCTGTCTAACACCTTTTTGGATGCTAAACCACTCAGTGTATGACCCATGTATCCTCACGCAAGCACTGGAATCCTCATAGAGAGATTTCAGAGCTCGAACGAGGTTGCTGTTCACTCCATACATCGACAGTACCGACCAAAGTTCATTCCTCATCACTTTATCATAGGCCTTTTCCAAATCCACGAATGCGCAATAGACTTTTTGACCTTTGGCCAAGAATTTTTCGGCTACGCTTCGCAAGGAAAAGACCTGATCCGTACATCCCATCCCCTTTCGAAAACCCGCTTGTACATCCCATATTTTCTTATCGGTTTCTTTCACAACCCTTTCAATCAAAATCTTTGCATACAACTTGCCAACGATGCTGAGAAGGCTAATGCCTCTGTAGTTTTTGCAGTCTTGGTGCGAGCCTTTTCCCTTATAAAGAGGTACTATCACAGCCTTGCACCAATCACTTGGTACACGGCCGGAGCTCCAACACAGATTAAATAGACGATGCAATTGACTAGCCACAACGCCATGTCCAGCCTTCAGCATCTCGGCTGTAATTCTATCATATCCTGCAGCCTTTCCAGATTTAATATTTTTCAAACCATTCACAATTTCATCCATTCCGATACTGTCCTGTACTGTACTGTCCTCATCTTCACAAGAAATTGAGGCAGGTGCCAGTGTATCTTCTCTCTCAAACAAACTTTCAAAATAACCCTTCCATCTCTTTAAGACACACTGTTCACCTTTCACTATACTTCCATTCTGATCTCTGATCACGTTCAACTCTGTCCTCTGGGATTTTCCACGAGTTGAACGAATGGATTTCCAGAAAAATTTAATGTTTTTCTGAAAATCTGCAGTTAGTCTTTGATCAAAGATATCCTTTTGTTCATCTTTCTTTTTTGCAACCATTTCTTTCACTAAATCTTTTTAAATAAATATAAACTAAAAATTTACTCACAAATGCGTTAGGAATTTATTCAATATAAAACACAAATGAAATGGATACTATCCATGTCGCTATCACTATGTTTTGACACTAGCCATAATGGAGGCCGTTAGGCCCCAAAAACACCAGAGTTGACCACTGGTTCATACGAACTTACCGACTTTCAATAATTTACAGCATACAAAACACAAGAGCTGTACGTGCCTACGACAGCTAACTTGGTCCGGATGAAGGCGCGAAGTCGTCTCATGGACTCCACCAAAGCGGCGCGGCAGATCATAGCGTCACACAGCAGTACTCTCTCGTACAAACCTTATACTACAACGACGAAGAGGTATGGTTTACTAATAATCATTGTCAAACGTTTTCCATGTAACTGGTTTGGTAGTTTATAAACCGCCCGTATAGTCCAGACTAAAGTAAAGTTGCTGTATACAGTACAAAAATGTATTATCCTATTTTATTGTGCATAAGGAAAATGTAAAAAAAAGGTTTTTTGAAAATATTTAATTTAGTGTTTAATACCAAACAATTGCTTTACAGAGATCAACCCGAGGGTGAATCAGGGCCAGCCAAGTCACAGTTCAAGCTGAATACGCGGTTAACGAGGTCCAACCAAGGCGACGCTCATCTCACCATGCCCGAAGCAGTCGAACTACCCACCGGTGTCCTACAAATCGACCAAAACAATCTTCCCAAGTTTTCATTCGCAGGATCCGTCGTCAGTCCCATAGAAAAGTCAGCAAACAAACCCAGCGGTGAAGGCTTCAACTTCTCAACTCCATTCGCAGTAGCGACGGAGGTTCGAAGCACCGGAACGAAGGCACCGTCGTTTAACTTTGGCAGTCCAGAGAAGCTCCAAGTCAACGCATCGCCGCCCAAATTCTCATTCGGAGTACAGACCCCTACAGAAATACCTAAGACAAATTCGCAACCAGAGAAGGAGGAACCTCCCAAGATGCAGAATACACAGACATCAATTTTAGCATTCGCCAAAAAGTCTGATGATTGGAAGTGTTCAGAATGTTGGGTGTCGAACAAAATCGACGCGAAACAATGCGCCTGCTGCGGTGCCAAGCCGCCGGCGAAACAGAACGCAACAACTGGCGATACAACACCCAAGTGCACCACTTGTAAACTGTCCAATAGTCAACCAAACTCTGATAAATGCGTCAATTGTGAGAAAATGAGGGCCAACATGAAACCAATGAATTCTCTGCCAGTGACTAAAACAGTGAACTCTTCCAAGTGGAAATGCGGCGATTGCTGGGTCGAGAACAAAGAGAGCGCGGAGAATTGCGTCTGTTGCGGCTCTCGTAACTCACAAAAGAGTGCGTCTGTCCCCGCAGCGCCCGCGCCCTTCGCCGCTGACAAGGACTGGAGATGCGAAGATTGCCTCATCACGAACAAACCCTCTATAGAAAAGTGCGCTGCGTGTGGTGGCGCTAAACCTGGCACGAAACCCGTTCCCAAAAAACTCCCCAGCATTACATCATCTGATCTTTTTAAGAATGCTAACAAAATGGTAGATATAGTCGAAACTCAAAAGGCTCGTTGGGAATGCTCCGTCTGCCTGGTGAGCAACACCACTGACAAAGAAGCTTGCCCTTGCTGCGGAGCGGCAAAACAACAACCCGATAACGTCCCATCCAAGTTTACGAACTTCAAATTCAACTCAGACTCCAACTCGGGTTTCAAGTTTGGCATAGATCCAAAGGTTCAAGAAACAAAACTTGCTGAGAAATCTGATGCACCCAAACCAAAGATAACAGAGGAATCAGAAACGAATAATAACGTTGTGCCCAGTTACACCTTTACTTTGCCTTCTAAAAAGCCAGAGAAGGTAGACTCCAAACCTAGTGAAGAGCCCAAGCCTTCTTTCGCATTTGGTATTCCAAAGCAGAGCCCTAAAGCTAGTGAAGATCCCAAACCTTCTTTCTCATTTGGTATTCAGAAGGAGAATTCCAAACCGGCTGAAGAGCCCAAACCTGCCTTCTCATTTGGTGTCTCGAAGCAGGGCGCCAAAACTAATGAAGAGCCTAAACCTGCCTACTCGTTCGGTGTCCCGAAGGAGGACTCAAAGCCTGCAGAAGAGCCGAAAACATTCTCATTCGGCGTTCCAAAGGCAACCCCCAAAACTAGTGAAGAACCCAAACCATCTTTCACGTTTGATACCACGAAGCAAGGCTCCAAAACAGCTGAAGAGCCTAAACCTGCCTTCTCTTTCGGTTTCGCGAAACAGAATACTACATCCGTCGCTACTAGCTTAGATCCTATCTCAACCACTGTTGCAAAGACACCAGATCTTTTAAAACGAACCGAAGATAAGGAGAAGCCACAGGAAGTGCCGTCAATATCTCTGAAACCGCCGGAAGCTAACCCCTTTTCGTCGAGCCTTTTCTCATCATCTGCGTCGACATCGAACCCTCAGAATGCAATGAACGCCTTCATAAACAACTCGGTGGATGCGAAGAAGACTGCTTCACCGAGCGAGCCTCTGGCACAACAGAACGCGGTGACAGAGGCACCGAAACTTCAATTTCCCTCAACGGGAGCAGGGAACACGAGTACTAATAGTCTGTTCACTTCGCCTGCTTCTACCAATTCTTTGATAACGCAAGCCGCGCCGGCGACGTCGATCATGGGAGGATTATTCTCGAAATCAGAAGCCACTGTTTCTTCCGCGATCGCGGCGCCTTCTACGACGCCGTTCCAGAATAACGTGCAGAGCACTCCCGCCGCGCCGGCGGCCTCGACGCCTTTCAGCTTTGGAAGCAACCAGAGAGCGAACCCTGCGGAAAAAATAAGCTTTCGTTTTGGGTCCACTACGTCCACCCCGACCTTCGGTGCGACGCCGCAAGCCAACGCGAGCCCATTCGGCCTCCCCGTAAGCAACCCGCTCACCAACGGGCCTAGCAATCCTTTAGGAGGAAACGGCATATCAACGAACCCTCTCGCTCAGAGTATCACGGGCAACCCTCTCGGTAACGTCGGAGGGACGGGTCTCGCCCCAACCGGGAACGGGATTCTCGGTTCGGGCACATCTTCGGTGTTCAACGCGCCAGCTCAAGACAACTCAAGACCGTGGAACGTGAACGTGAATCAGTTCGGAGCGACGCCAGCGCCTTCGCCGTTCGGTGCGCCGGCGAGCAATCAGGCGAGGGAAGGGTTCACGTTCGGAGCGACGCCGGCGCCCACTCAGTTCGGGGCTGCGACGAGTAACGTGCAGACGCCTGCTCAATTCGGAGCCGCGACAAGTAACGTGCAGGCGCCTGCTCAGTTCGGGAGTGCGACGAGTAATCAGACGCCTGCGCAGTTCGGGTCGTCGTCGAGTAACGTGCAGCCGCATGTGTTTGGAGCGAGCGCGCCTGGATCGCAGTTCATGTATGGGATGGGCCAGAACGCGGCGAGCCGGCCGGCGCCGTTGTTCGGCTCGTCTCATCCGCCTCCGAGCCCCATGAACGCGATGCCTGCCGCTATGTCCACGTTCGAGGCGCCCGCGCCCGCGCCTCCTTCCTCCTTCAACTTCGGCGTCCCGCAGGGTCCCACTGGCGTGTTTGGATTTGGCCAGGTAACTAACTCCGCTTGGATTAATTGGATTAATAGGGAAGATGCAGTTGCAATTAATGCAATGATGCAATACATTCATAATGTGTGTCTAATATGTAAAAAAAAAATAAACAGGTCCAGGTCCGGATCCAGATCCATCTCTAAATTGAGATCCAGATCCAGAGCCAGATCCAGGTCCAGGTCACGGTCCAGATCCAGATCTGAAACTGGATATAGAGCTCACAGATTCAGGTCCAGATCCTGGTCCGGATCCAGATACATCTCTAAATTGAGATCCAGATCTAGATCCAGGTCCAGGTCCAGATCCAGATCTGAAACTGGATATAGAGCTCACAGATTCAGGTCCAGATCCTGGTCCGGATCCAGATACATCTCTAAATTGAAAATCTGATTCAGATCCAGATCCGAAACTGGATCTAGAGCTGGATTTTGAGCTGGATTTGGCCCTCGCTACGCTCGTGTTCAAAAACCACCTCGTGCCTAAATAATGTTACTTTCTACTAGATATTCGTCGCTCCAGTTCTTGTTTGGCGTATCGACCATTTGATAAATTTTACAGGAGAAGAGGTTTTTGTTATAAACAAAAAGCTCAATTTTCTAGATATGATGATCTTCACTATCACAATTACTACATAGTATAAAACCAAGTCGATTCCCGCTGTCTGTCCCTATGTGTCCTTAGATCTTTAAAACTACGCAACGAATTTTGATGCGGTTTTTTTAATAAATAGAGTGATTCAAGAGGAAGGTTTATATGTATAATACATGCATAATAAATTAGGGAAACACTGATGATTTAAGCGGTTTCTAATGTGATGTGTGATGTGACCCGTGCGAAGCCGGGGCGGGTCGCTAGTTCCTAATAAACGAGTCACCTATGCATTGATATTTATAACTTTCATAAAATATGGTAATCAATTATAACTTATTTTAAGTACAGGTTTTTCTGTGTAGATACAACAAACAGGCACAAATAAAATTACGCCAAAATTAGACCAAAACCGCGCTAGAGATTGACAGTGACTGTCTCATTTTTGAGTTCCTGTTTGTTCTATGTCCAAAAATGTTTATACAGGTGTCTCATTTTTGAGTTTCTGTCTGTTCTATGTCCCAAAATGTTTATACAGAATGGTGTAGCAATTCACAGTATTAAAAACACGCTTTTTAACCTATTTTATATATGGAGTTTTTTGTAAATTTCTTTCAAATTATGATTTCAATTTGAAAAAAGACCCAAAAAAATGCACGGTTCCCGTGGGATAAACAAAATAGTAGTCCACGCGGGCGTCACCTAGTACAATATAATTGATAAATAAATACAATATAATTAATAAATAACAATATAATTGATTAATACAATGTAATATAAATTATACAAAATAAACAAATAAATTTAATTGTGTTATCATAATTTATTTTGAATATAAACAATTAAATTAATATAATTGTTTTTATCATAATTTATTATTGAATATAAGCAATTAAATTACATAAATAATAATTATTTTTTTATAAAATATTTAATTATATACCTTATAGAATTGTTTATATTATATTATAGTATAATTAAATAAATTTTATAAGTAATAAATAAATTTATTGATGAAGGTACTTACATTCTTAAGTATCCTTTATATAATTTTTATTATCTAATAATTAATAATAATTATTTAATTTGTTAATCAGATGGACCGTCATAAACTCGCCACCCCAACAACCGGTCAATGAGCCGACGTATGACCGAACATCTTTGAGATTGTTCAAATTTATTAAAAAACAACACCCTGTTCAAATTTTATAATTAATTTTATACGAAGTACTAGACATAATTTCTCTTTGTCTAGAACTATTTACTGATCAAAACACGCGATTTTACTTTTTATTGCAATTCTTTGTGAGAAACTACGTGAACTTATCGGTGTTTCTAGCCTCAATGACAAATTAAACAAAATGGCGGACATAACGTCGTAGGCTGTGTGTGATTGGTTGATTGTATGGACAGAGAACACTCAAGAACTCAACTGTAGGATTTAAAACAAAAACTGGAGCAAACAAGAAATAAATTTTCAGTAAGTGTCGTGTCACTAATGAAATTAAAATGATTTTTTTTGGTGCTCTTTTAATAAAAAGTTGTAAATATTATTTTACGAACAGGATTGAAATTTGAGCCTTAATAAAAATGCATTTAAAAGTCATTTTTTGAAAAAAATGGTCGATACGCCAAACAAGAATATAATATCTGCAAATATTTGTTTTGAGTCTGTCTGGGTGAACAAAAAATCTATTGATGCACGTGCGGGTTCGAACCTGCGACCTCCGGATCGAAGGTCGAGGCACTAACCCACTCGGCCAACACGGCTCTTTATAGTACATAGGTATTTATTAAAAAAAACGAAAGTCAAAACACAAGCAAATAGGGAAACCAGCAATGTACAAATATAGCCAGTGACAGACGGGAGTGACGTCATTGGAACTAGTTCCGTTTTCACGCGAACATTTAAACTGTCAGTTTGAAACCGCAATTTTTTATTGTAAATTTTAGTATTTTAATTTTTTATTAAACTCGTGGTCTGTTCTACATAAAATTCTTTCAAATGAAAGCAAAATAGTTATTTGTGCAACAAGAGAGCAAAGTTGATTTTTGCTTCGAGTGCTGATTTTGAATCCCGAGCAAACGACTAAGAATTGAATCACGAGCGTAGCGAGTGCACGTCGGTTTCTCGCAGTAAAACATTCCATTTCGAGCTGCTGAGGTGAAAACAAAATTATTGCATCTTCCCTATTAAATCATTTTATTACTTACAAAACGCATCTGTAGCTTTTATAGATTTTCTTTTGTTTCATTGTTATAACCGGCTTTGATAGTTTGTCATACCTACTTGTAGATACGCTTTGTACTTGTAGATACGCCTGTCGCCTCTAAGAACCAAATGTTCACTGGCAGGTACTAAACTGCTGACAAATAGTTAAATCACAGTAAAAATAAATTAAAAAAAAAGCATGAAATTAATGTAATTTCATTGTTGTCGTTAGTATCACTTATTCTATGTTAGTAGGCAGATTCAGATAGCTAAGTCATAGTAAATTATGTAGATACTGTCGAACAGAGATAGTACAGACACGACGATGAGAACGAGAGCAGTGTACGTTATTCATACGGTGACAACCTTACTGTGTACAAAACTGGGGCCCTAGCCATATTACACTATGTACCGTCGCGATCGCTGTAGAACACTTCAAAATGTATAGGAATTGACGTTCTGACCACGTGACTCATCACCTTTAAACGTCAATTCCTATACATTTTGAAGTGTTCTACAGCGATCGCGACGATGGATATTGTAATATGGCTAGGGGGGCTGACATTGTGTAGTGTAAATATAGGTAGTTAGACGCCGCTTTTGCATAGAGATTTCGTCTAGTGTCCGGGGTGTGGTAACTAAACGATCATTGTTCTATACAGTGTCTTATGGACTGTCCCATTTATTGCCCAATGTGTTCAGGATGTTATAGGAGTTCGCACGTCACCTGCGCAGTAGTGAGGCGGTTTTTTTCATGCTAGAGGCGCTGCAAAACCGGGAGTCCCCGTAACATACTAAACGCATTGTTGTATTAGACACGAAGGGCATTCACCGCTTTTTGAGTGTAGTGGTCCAAAGGATACTCGTGTAAAGCGCATTTTGGCTCAATATTTAATTTGAGTTCCCACTCAGTTAGTAAGCCCCGCCCATTGCGGCTCAGTTTTCGTTGAGTAATTTTCTAGCAAGAGATTTTTTCCTTCTCTGTTCATATGAGTTCACTGCCCACGCCATGGTAATTAACTTTCGGCACAGAATAATAGTACTACGTACAGAAGCCTCAAGAATTATGTAAATAGCGACTCTACTTTCGAAACATATAAAGTGCAATTCAGCTAGAGTAAGCGCTTATAGCCTATCGCTTTAATCACCTAAACATTGCCTCTCTTTCTAACGCATAACCCTGTTGCTGTCTGGCGCGAAGTGACGCGGAAAGGTTGTTCGACTTGTCGCATAATGGTGAACGCAGACTTGGCCGCGCAGCAGTCAGTCGCCGCTGTCATCGCTTTTGTTAATGGCGACGGGAACTAGAACTTCATATAAAGAAATCGAATGCGGGGACTCAGGGGCGGATTAAGCTTCAAGAGCGCCCTAGGCAAGCTCCTCATAGGCGCCCCTCTGGTAACAAAAACCATCAAATACCGTATTTGGACAAACCTCTGACTACCCAAGGGGGTAGCTCTGCTCTGACCACCTAAGGAGACATTTGCAATGGATCTAGAATTCTAGAATGTCTAAGGCGCGGGACATACAGAAAAGACGTAGGACGAGGACGCGTCGCAGACATATAAGTCTCTTCCGCGTCCCTTTCATAGAAAATGTATAGAAGCGTCGCGCCGCAAAACATACAGAAGAGACGGGGCGCCGTCACATTTTGTATGAAAGGGACGCGGAAAAGACAAATGTCTGCGCCCCGTCTCTTCTATCTGGCCTGCGCATAATAATGCTGAAAAAATGTCAATCTACCGAATTTTTGTAAGACAAGTGCAACATGTGGCACTTGATTTTGTTTTCGATGTACAAAGAAAAAGCTCGATGCTTGTCTTTACTCACAATATAAAATTTACTCATAATATGAAGTTAAATGCGAGCGAAGCGAGCAGATTTTTTTTAAGACAAATTCAACATGTGGCACTTTATTTTGTTTTCAGCGATCACTGATCAAAAAAAAAGCTCCCAGTTTGTCGGTTCTTATTCTGTGGTCAGACATAACTCAGTTTTACTCGCAATACATCTAGGTACTTATAATATGAAGTTAAATGCGAGCGAAGCGAGCAGATTTTTTTTAAGAGCAGCGTGGCACTTTTTTTTGTTTTTGGTGATCAAAGAAAAAGCTCGCTGCTTGTCGGTTCTTATTCTGTGGTCAGACATTACTCACTTTACTAACTAACACTACTAATAACATGAAGTGAAATGCGAGCGAAGCGAGCAGATTTTTTTAAAGACAATTGTAAGTGACACTTGATTTTGTTTGCGGTGCTCAAAGAAAAGGCTCAGTGCTTGTCGATCCGGCTATAACTGATTAAATTCAATCGATCCGCTGGAAAAAGTAATGACTTTCGATCGATCCAAAAAATCGCCAGATCGTACGTACGTCTATGATCGCGACGCGATTATCATCCCTGTCGCACGGCTCACGACTGACCCGCGCCCTCCGCGCCGCCCCGACCGCCGCCATACGGGGCGCCCCCGCGGCCCGCACCTCCAACATTGTAAATTTTCTGTCTTTTTTGAATCGAATAGGGTGACGTAGGGCGCTGGACACACAGAAAAGACGTAAGACGCAGAAGGGGCGCGGACATTTGTCTCTTTCGCGTCCCTTTCATACAATACATATATCTAGAAGCGTCGCGACGCAAAATATACAGAAGAGAAGGGGCGCGGGCGCGACGCTGTTCGCTGGTGCCCTGTCCGCGACGCGTCCTCGTCTTACGTTTCTTCTGTCTGACCTGCGCCCGGAGTTGCGCGCCCCTCTGTAACCTCGCGCCCCTAGGCAGTTGCCTAGTTTGCCTTAAGGATAATCCGCCACTGCGGGGACTGCGACGACTGCGGTGCGGCCCAGGTCTGCGTTCACCACAAATATGTTATCGACGCGAGCGGCTTGCATGCGAGCTGAGCGGAAAGTGGAAGGCGTATGGCTACGCCCGTTCATTATGAATAATGACCGGTCCGTATACATAATGACCGTGTTAAGTGGGCAATGTAATTAAAACAGCGTGATTAATCACTTTGCCCGGTCATTATGAATAATCACCACCCTATCTTGGGCAATGTAATAAATTAGATGAATTGTAGTGTTTTAGTTGATTTACTACATTTCTGGCGCTTAGGCGGCCGCTACGCTCGCCTCGCGCGTAGTGTTTTACTAACCTATTATAACCTAACTTACAGATTTTAATCTAGTTTATCACATTGCCCGGTCTAAGTGATAAATTCAAGCCTTGATTTATTAAAAGGACCACGGGCCGTCGGGCATTATGAATATGGACCGGTCAAAGTAATAAATTTATCAAATTGACCGACGCTCTTGGCCATTATAATGACCGGTCCATATAATACTGCCCGATTATCAAGTTGCCCGTGACATATACATAAACTCATTTTGGCCATATTGGCGCTTTAGCGTTTCTTCCTTTCCACTGACGATATTATAAATATTATAAATGCGAAAGTTTGGATGTTTGGATGGATGTTTGGATGTATGTTTGTTCCTCTATAACTCGACAACCACTGAACCGATTTGCCTGAAATTTGAAATATACATACTTAGATAGATAATGACCTCAAATAGGACATATACTTTTTATCCCGAAAAAATGCACGGTTCCCGTGGGATAAACAAAATAGGTAGGTAGTAGTCCACGCGGGCGAAGCCGCGGGCTTCAGCTAGTTGCATATAATCCAGTCTCTATATGATCGTTCTATATACTATATACCAATATATAAAGTGGAAGAGTTTGTTTGTTTGAACGCGCTAATCTCAGGAACTACCAGTCGGATTTGAACAATATTCTTTCTGCATTTGATAGCTACACTCTGTAGAAGGTTATAGACTAGAGTCTTTTTAAAACTTTCTCGATAACTATTCATATTGAAAATTATATGGACACGGGATTTTATCGCGTAATTTACCTTATTTATATATCCTTTCGGCTATGTTACAACAGCCATGGTCGCGGGCAGACTGGAGTACGTTTTCAAGGTCCATTGTGAAGCGGCGGTAGTATCTAAAACTACCCTCACTGATCTTCAGTTTTGCATTTACATCGTAACACACTATACTAACCGTATCTTGACACCGGAAAGTCACATTACGACGTGCACTGCATCTCCTAATAACAAGATTCCATGATGACGGGAGCCTAAATAAGGTAAATTACGCGATAAAATCCCGTGTCCATTTAATTTTCAATATGGTTATAGGCTACTTTTCATCATCATACTAAACACCATGTACCATCACTATGGGGACAACGCCGGCGCTGCAAATCTATATCTATCTATACTATCTATATCTATACTAATTATATAAAGCGGAAGAGTTTTTTTTGTTTGAACTCGCTAATCTCAGGAGCTACCAGTCCGATTTGAAAAATTCTTTCTGCATTTGATAGCTAACCTCTTGAGGAAGGTTATAGGCTACTTTTCATCATCATCATCATCATCACCATCTACCATCACTACGGGGGCAACGCCGCGAGGGCGCTGCTAGTGTTGGGATATATGAAGAAGGCGTTCTTTAAGCTGTATTAATTTTCCAGCAACCACAGCAACCAGCGATGGGAGGTATGCAGCAGCCCAATATGTACAGTTTCGGCGGTGGTGCGTCCCCTAGCCCCGTACAGTTCAACATGGGTAGTGCGCCGAGTTCGGCCGCCGCTCGACGCCCAGTACGCAAAGCGGTGCGTAGGACCCAACAGCGATGAGTCCGCACGCTCCGACTGCCGGCGAGCGACTGACCTACTCGCTTCACATAGACCATAGACTAGACTAGGGTCGTGCACTTTTGACACACAATTTTGACCGTGGTAGTTGGACTATTTAAGGTAGAAATCTTCGAGTTGTCTTCAGCAGTGCGATGTGAAGCGATATTAAAGGCATGTATGCCATTGTACAGTAATGACTAGGACATGTGAAGTTGGTTGAAGTGACAATTTGGTTTCAAAAATATCCGTTGCGTAAACAACTGACTTCATGTTTTCCGCTGAATGTAATGTAAGTCTTTCTTAGCTTTTTTGACATGGACGGGCATAAATAACGCTTATGATTAGGTGTACAAATTGTTGAGATTGGAGTTGTTTTTGTTATATTTCTTATGTGGCAGGAAGTGTGGTTCGTTTGCCGCATCTGAAGCTCGCTTAAAGCTGTTATTAGAGACAGAAAGCTCTCGGGTAGCGGCGAAAGAAGCTATATTTTTGTAATATTTTTTTTTTCATTTCATATTAATTTATATTTTAATTTTAAAATTAATTATTGTTACCTAGGACGCACAAAATTCGTTAAGTTAAATGACCGATAAAAATGACCTATTTTGTGCGTCTGCGGAGCGTTACAGTTTTATACTTAACTTCTTAGTAAAATATAGATTTAATTTGTTAGTGTACTATATTATATATACTGTTAGTGTGTATATTATACTTTGACTTTTTTAAATCGTCGGTATAATGTATAGGACCAGTTGCGATACTGAATCGTTCACTGAGTAGGACTGAATCCCTAATGTCCGGGATACACGTGGCTAATTTTTCCAAGACAGAGCTAGCAAGCTAGTAGCTCTATGCCCATTTCTATGCATTTCTATGCCCATTTTCTAAACTACTTTTGTTTACACGAAGCCAGAGCTGCTAGCTTGCTAGCTTACTATCTTGCTATCCTGGCTTGAAAAACTAGCCTCGTGTATCTCGATAATAACTCTTTAAAACTAATTAACAGTCATAAAAATTAATGTAACGATTAATATCTTTCCATACCTTGTAGGCACTAGCCAACGTATGCCACTGTCTATAAATAGAACAGAAGATAGGTATCATTTAAATTTTGACGAAGTTGTAAACGAACTTGTACTAAGATAATCTGTAAGTTTCTTATTCATATAAAATAGGCCATGTTGCCACTGTGCCGGACCAGCGGATTTGCCGGGCCGGTAAAACTGCCGGAAAGGCTATTGTAGCTATACAATTTATATGAAATGGCGGTGCGCCGCCAGTCGAACGCCCGGATCGGAATAATGTGAACGAGCTCGCTCTGGCATCCGTCTCCTGCTCGCCTTTATAGCATCTGCAGGGCAATTTTGATTCACTCGTTAACTTATACCACTTTCCGTCAAATTGATTGTTTATAGTACAGATCCGGCTGCAAGATCTCTAAGTTCAACACATTTTCTATCAAAATCTAATATCTTTTATTGTATTAAAATTAAGTACTAAAAGCGGCCATATTTTGATAGGCAACCATGCAAAAACTATTGACACTTTTGACATTTCGTATTGGTTTTTTAACCGACTTCAAAAAAGGAGGAGGTTTCCAATTCATCGGAATCTTCCGTCGGAATAGTTCCGCGGGATCTGCCGTCGTAAACTCTTTCAAAGCTATAGAAGTGTTGCCCGCAGTAATTTAAAATTTCGTCATAAATAATTTTGTTTTTGTTTATTTCTGCAGCCATAAAGGTCTGAATAAGGTCTCACGGGCAGGACTTTAGTCTCCGGTTTTCTTGCAGTATTCGGTTTAGTGTGGACCCCTATGTCCGGGCGCCGCTTTCCGGCAAATCCGCCGGTCCGGCATAGTGGGAACGTGGCTTTAGTCTTAGAAATTGTCTTTCTTCACACTAGCGCAATATTGTGCTGGATAGTAAAGAGTAACCGTAAAATGCACAGTATGTACTTACTATGTAGGATGTATCACATTATAATGTAATTTATACTAAACCTTCATTAAATATAGCTCGTAATTCAGGAACCTTACTCGATATGATATACTTCTTGATGTAAAATGAATATTGTCAAGGGTAAGTTTCTGATTATGAGCTTATGAAGTACCATTAAACGTGCCTAGTAAAATACTACCAACAAACCATTTTAAATTATTTTTATAAAATCATGTGATATTTTACTGAAAGAGACTACTTACATACAAATCCTCGCCCTTACTTATAATCGCCTCTCAACTTATATACCAATGAAATACTGCTTGAAATTCGCCCTGATACTATTTGTCAATATTTAACAAAAAAGGATGGCGATATTTTAAATGGTGAAAAAGTTGAGAGAAGTTTATAAGTAGAGGCTCGGCATTAGTAGTACCTGTATTGTAAAATGGGTGTAACAGCGGGGCTAAAAATGCCGTTATAGCAGAATAATAATATGATTCGTATCATGATTCAGCCAAAGTCTCCTTAGCAATTCTCTCTTTATTTTCGTAAAATGTTAACTGATACTTCAGCAATTCATCTACATATTGTGGCCATTTTTCGATTCTCCACAAAACTGTCAAAAAGATGAACTGCCGATTCGAATGACTAGACGAATCCTATGATGAATTGTCAATTTTGTGATTTTTATACGAATCATACTATGAATCATTATCATTCTGTCATAAGCCTTTTTAGCCCCGCTTTTTAGACGAGTGACATGGTTTGACAAGCATTATCTTCAAAACGATAGAGGATCTATTTGTAGTCATCGGCCTCTATTAATAACTCCGCTTAACTTGTGTCTAAGGCTGTGTCCCCAGTAGGCAAACTGTGAGCGGCCGACTGAGTTTGCGGCGTATCGGTTTAGTACGCTCTTCCATATATTTGAAATGGAGTGTCCACAGTTTGCTAGTTTTACGCTCACTGTACGCAGTTTGCAGCGTTACGCTCAAAACTAGCAAACTGTGGACACACCATTTCAAATATGGAAGAGCGTACTAAACCGATACGCCGCAAACTCAGTCGGCCGCTCACAGTTTGCCTACTGGGGACACAGCCTAGTTGCACCAAGGATTTAATTATTGCCATCCTCATTTGTCACTGTCTAACAAAAAAGGATGGCAATAGTAAAATCCGTGGTGCAACTTTGACAGAAGTTGAGCGGAGTTTATTAATAGAGGCCATCGTGTTTAAAATGACAGTAACATTATTTATGTAGTTTATCATTTAAACCTACTCCTGCGGGAAAGAGGCGTGATTTTATGTATGTATGTATCATTTTAACACTAACACTATGAGTGCCACCGACTTAAATGATGTACCATCTAAATGAGATACTGTAGCTCCCTCTTTGAGAAAAATCCGGAAAAAAAAACAAACGCGCTAAAGACCTTGCAAAATTGCATTATAAATTCCTTTTGAACTACCGCCACCAAACACGACAGTTTTCTGTTTTGCAATTTACAACTGGGTACCTAAAGTGGCCACTTTTGATGAAACATCAGATGTTTCATAAATGCTTCATTATGCTTCATCAATGCTTCATCTATGAAGCATATTTTAAAACCCCTTTTTTGACAGTTCTCTAAAGAATCCATCTGTCAAAAAAGGTGTTTTAAAATATGCTTCATAGATGAAGCATATATGAAGCATTTATGAAACATCTGATGTTTCATCAAAAGTGGCCACTTTAGACCCTCTGTTCTGGTTCTTGCTTTTATGAATTGTCGAAAAACAAAATAATGTAAACCTGATGAATGTACTGTAATAACCTAAATGATGCCTTACGAATGATGCCGTGTAAAGCACATTGCAGTTATTACTTGTATTAGCACGTTAAGTGCCGGCGATGCAGACGTAATTTCTGAGGCTGCGCTGCCCCCTTGTGCCCTACAAGTCGCTGCCCCCTTGTGCCGATAGCGTAGCAGCGAACGCGTAATACGATAGGTTTTGTTTGCTATTGAGTAAATCAGACTAAATTAAATGTCTTTCTTGGAAAAAAATTAAATATCATTCTATAATATGTAGCACAAAATGATGTGGTTGATAGTGATTTTTATAGAACTCTTACTTTACCAATACGAGATTTATTCGTACGGTACTGACTCTTATTTTAATAGATTTCTAAACATTTTTTTTTCATTATAGATATAACTTTTAGTCGATTTTTTGCTTTTTTTCTAAAACTTAGTGTTTAAAAATTTAATTTAAGTACCAATAACTTTGAAATTGTTGAATAATAAACAAACTAAGATACTGTTGCTTCATATTTTGGATTTTCGATGATTCATAACTACTGTGTAATTTTAGTTAATAAGGCGTAGGCGTTTGCGTCGTCGATGTCTAATATTGCTTAAAACTTAAAGAAATCTCAATAAAGAAACGAAAACTAACAATTATTTTTAAATCGTTTTTTTTAATGCATTGTCATTGAGTTGTGAGCTACCCTGAAAGTTTCAGCTGGATAGTTATTCGGGAAGTGCTCGAAATTTGAGTTGCGAAATTCCGCCTGGGACGACAGATAGACATACAGACAGACACACAAACAAACTTACTTAAAAGTAAAAGTAGCTTTCTTAGTAAAAATCCAGCAAACTTTGATAAAGTACGATTTAAGTGCAGTGTGAGTCAAAAATTAAAATTGCATTTTTTAAGTGTTTTTTAATAGTTTGACAACATGTTTGACAGTTAAGGTGAAATCAGACGGTTCACTCGAGTGAAAGATCACTCGAACGAATGCTGGGGTTTTCTATGACACTTTTCTTTCATATTAGGTTTAGATGTGTCACTTTGAGTGAAATATATTTCAAAATGAACTACGGAATTGAACAAAAAACGAACCGTCTGATTCCACCCTTACGTAGCATTTCTATTCAGTTAAAATGGCTTAACTTAGAACAAACTATTGTTACAATATTCTACGTGTAATATCGATAGAAAGAAATAAGTTAACAATGCAGAACTTCATTTAGTAGATGCAATTTATTAAAATATTTTTTAGAAATATAGATTCTTCTATCGTTCAGAAATCATTCCGAAGTAAAAATATATGAAAGCTGGTCTTTCAACGGATGTTTGTTGAATCCAATAAGTTTAGCGATGCCAATTTAATCTAGTGTAATTATATTTTTATACGAATGAGCTTACAGGATGTTGGAAGGCTGTATTGCAGGAACAATGTGGTTAGGTACCAGCCTCATTCAGAAGGGGTCATCTTTTGGCTTCACCGCCGCCGTGTATACGATCTATACGTGATTGCCATTTGTCTTTTGCCTACATAAGCAAATACCTGTTTTAGTTCATTATTAAGTTTATAAAATCGTTCGATCATCTAGGCTTTCACTAATTAGCTATCACCCTAATGTTAGCAGAATAAGTTAATCTGTTAAGTTTAATTTAATTATGCTCTTAAGTGGAAATGAAGCAAAATATTGTGACAAGTGACGCATACGATTTGTATAGAATGGTTAGGCGATTTTTAGTGAAATTTTTAATTGTTGTTCATATGTAGCGGGCTATTTAATGAAACTGATCTCAATGTTTTGCTTCACGTTTGGACTCGTTCATGTTCCGCGGAATGCAAGGTACCCGAATACGTGCTTCAGATAGTCATTCTGTAATAATTATTATGATTATAAGAATTTTACTGAATTTATTATCAATGAACATTACAATAAACGAAAATGGATAATTGGGGAGCAAAACTAAACTATTTTAGTATGACAATGAATTAGTAAACTTAACCATGAAAATGTTGGTAAATACTTAAGTACTTATATGAAATGAATTGACCATTGATCTATTAAATGTCTTTAGCTTTGACCCTCAACGAAATGCCATTAAAAAGAAAACCTGGATTTTTAACTCTATATTCATTTTCTAATAGTAGGTATTTTAGTTATGTAAGGTATGGTTCCGCTTTTTGCGAAGTTTTCGATCCGAAATCAGTTAAAAGGTTAAAGCACCTATGCGAAAAAAAAAACATCTCGATTGATAAGTGTACCTAGGTATCTATAATTGATAGTGTAAAACTGATTGAAAATGATGAAATCTATCTAGACAAGACCAGTAGAATATGTAGAGATCAGAAGGAGTTCATCGGCTGTGCGATGGCTGAGCCAATGGTGCGGCCCACTTTGCTGAGGAAGACGTGACGGTGCCCCTGACCGAGGATGCCACAAGTTTGAGGCTTGTCGTTGTACCGGCCCACGCCAGGCCACACCACCACACGCTCGTAACCCGGCGGCTTGTCGTACGAACTATTAAACCCTTGAACGTTCTTCTTAAACACCTTTGGCTTGTCGATGTTGTAAGCCGTAGCCCCAGGCTCCTCCGGCCGGCGCGCACACATCGACAGATCCACCAGCGCGTTCCGTCCTCGATAGGGCTTATCTCGCCCCGTCTTATTCATCACTCCGAAGCTAGACTTATTGTAAGTCTCGAAGCTCCCCTTCAGCGCGAGAGGCCAGGTCGCTGCAGAACATCGGAGAGACGCGTTGAAGTGGTTCTTGACTGTTCCGTCTCGTCGACCCGTGAATAGGTCGTAAGGACCACGCAATGATACGAGCTTCTTGGGCTTTTGCTCAATGCATTCCTTGTCTATGATAGTGTACCGGTCGGGCGCGAGAGACCATTTTAGAGCGGTGTCTTTGAACCGGCACGGTTCTTCTCTGTCAAAGGTGGGCCTGGTAGAGTGTGGGCCGTAAGGTGCTTTGAATGGTAGCGCTTTGTAGTAAGTGCCGGGGCCGGGGACTCTGTTTTTGGACGGTCGATACTTCGGCGTTCTTCCAAAGCCGACATTCTTGCACGCCGGCCCGTACCTCGATCCACCGAGAGGAGGTTCATCTATCTCATGCCAAGCGGGCCCCAGCACGGACTTACGCCAATTCCGATAGTCGAGAACTTTTTGATTTCTGTAGCCTAAGTTCTTCGCCCATTCTTCTAGTTCTTTTTTGTACCTCCATGGGTCTTTATCGACCTTTCTGTTCCTATTGACTTCAAAAATGTTGTGTATGTCTTGTGGGTGGTAGAAGCAGGGGTCGCATGCGTCCGGTCGGATGGTGTACAGCCCGCTGGGGTCTAGGTTCGGATGCACGGTTATTCTGCCGAATCTTTTGACGCTCGTACCGAAAGGAGCAATGTTCTTGGAAGTCACCATTATTCACAGTAATAAATACCTACCTACTCCGTTTGCGTTTGGTAAATGAAATTATAAAATGACCTGAATGAATGAACTTGTATTTGTTTGTTAGATTTTGATCATATTCGTGACTTGTCTTGACATAAAAAGGTACTTACTAGGTATTGTACCTACTTGACTTTCAGCTTATTTTTTTTTTATTTCAGTTTCATTATTGAGTGCGATCTCGGGATCGTGCTTGTAAGCATAAGCTCTATAATATCTTGATAGATAATGATTTATTATTATTTGTTAATCTAAGGTGAGTCATGAGACTGAAGTGGAGATGGGCGGGACATTTGGTGAGACGTGGTGATGGCAGGTGGAGTAAGGCCTTAACCGTACTACTCGGCCGAGTTAACTTGAGACCTAGCTTTTTGACGTTTGTGCAAAAATACATTGCGCAATGTATCGCGCAGTGTATTTTTGCACAAACGTCAAAAAGTCTGGTCTCAAGTTAACTTGGCCGAGTAGTATGGAGTCCCAGGGAGAATACAACAAGACCGGATACAATAGGTGTTTTTCCACTAGCCCGGCACGGCACCGGCACCGGCACCGGCACCGGCGCCGGCGACGCAAAAATGTATGAAAATGTAGGTACTGCTCGTTTTTCCACTTGCCGGCGCCGGCACCGGCAAGGTTTCATACATTTTTGCATCCCCACCACCGGCGCCGGTGCCGGTGCCGTGCCGGCTAGTGGAAAAACGCCCAATGGGCCCAACACCGGAACGAGTGGCAAGAAATGGAGGCGGCCTACACCCTGGGTAGACACAGGCTGAAAATGATGATGATGATGAAGGTTAGTAAAATTCAGGTAATAAGTATAGTCGTATTGCTCATTATACGGACTAAAATTGAAGGAAAAAAATGTTATTTTTCCTTCAATTTTGATTATTTTTGATAGTTTTTGATATGTTTTATGTTGGTTTTATGTCAAAATTGAAGGAAAAATGACATTTTTTCCTTCAATTTTAGTCCGTAGAATGAGCAATCCGACTATAGGTAGGTAGGTAGGTACCTACTTACCTAAATAAAAAAAAATGCGGGAAGTATTTTATTAAACTCGATTAATAAACTAATTTTCATTTGTTAGTAGGACAACCATTTTCGTTTAACGAAAAGAAATAATAATAAAAAAAGTAAGTAAAACAATTTAAATTAAAGAAATAAGCTAGGTAAGTACTTACATAATTTTTGTAAATATAAAGGAGTACTTAAATAATAAATTATCCATGTAAAATAGTAAATCGAATTCCACGCGCGCCTTTCGCGGACCAAGAGATTTCAACGCGTTTCCCCGCCGTGTAAGGCTTGTAAGGGAAAAGATTTTTTAGACAATTTATTTATTACCTATGCTATTGGTCTTGGTATCTACATATTTATGGTAAAGAAATTTTATTTTTTATGTAGGTAGGTATATATATAGGATTTTTATAAAGCGTGTTTTAAACGGATTTACATTATTGTATATTGTATTGTATCCAGGTTATTTAATATTTATTTTGAAAACTTCTCTAATTTTGAAAAATGATGATAAAATAAAATATCACCGGCATAGCAAGTTTGATGTAAGTAAAGTTTTATTGTGTAGTAGAGAGTAGAGACAGCATGAAGTTACAAGCGAGAGACGGCACCGCTGTGAAAGTGCGGAAATGCGCGCGACCACCGCGCAACCAGCGCTACAACACCCAGCTGGCTCGTTATAATCACGGCCAATGTTTCCTTCGAATTAGGGAAAAGTGTTATGAAGGGGGAACTGAGTTCTCTGCATTAGTAAATACCGCGCCTTAGGCGGGGTGTTTCAAAAATCGATGGGGAGGGGGAGGGAGGGGTCGAATGGGGTCGCCGGGCGCTTGCGTCCTTGGCGGGCGCACTGTCGCCGACGAACCGCCGCCGCCGCCGCACGCGACCGCAAACTTGTGGAACAGTCATCCGCGTACACGCGACTTGTTGCCATCGCCACCTGTTAACACATGGCGCCTCCGTGAACCTCAGGTAAGCTCCCACAAACACCTTCTATCACAACACTATAGAATTTCCCCCTCATAAATTGAAATGCCGGCTGCAGTTTTGAATCTCGCGCCTGTTCCGCAGCGCCGCGCTGCGCGGGCCAGTCGGAACGAATACCTATGGGTTCCCCACGCTGCTTTTCAAAACTAACTTTGTTACTTTGATACTTTTTAGATGTATCGATTATTTTGTGTAGGGGTATTAGTCGCATGAATTATGTTTTTAGGAGTGCCGCGACTTAGGTACCTACACCTACTGTTATGTCCATGTTTTACTTTCGTGGAAATTGTGAAGGGACGCAAACTGCGGTATGCGGTGGCTTTGCCCGAGTTGCTCTAACAAGATTTTACACTTTTACTGCTTCCATACTTCAACTGTACAGTTCAGTTTCAGAATTTAAGATTTTTTATACATTCTGCGATTGATAGATTCTTCCGGTTTTACTGAAATGCTAGTCTAGTTGAATATTAGGTATGCAGCTATTCGTAACAAAAATAAATTAATCAAGGGCTATTCAACAACAAAAACGCTCACAATTTCTTTTATACTTATAACAAATTATTACCAAAACGCGAGCATTTTCAACCACTGAAAAACAAAGCCGAACAAAAGAATCTGCACTTAAACTTTATGTCGTTAGAGTGTAGAACGGCTCGGCATGATCGTGAAATTCAGGCGTAACCTCATTTCCTCGTTGGAATGCGGGCTCGTATCGGGTAAATCGCGTGGCTTTCCCTATACCCGACACCCAGCTACCTGCTGGATTCAAAGGCTTCGTAGCAATAAAATAAGCCTTATAGATAACTTGACATTATTCACAAATCAGTTGAAAGAGATTTAAATTCAATGGATTCTTAGACTCCCGTAGCACAAGTACGCTACGAGTACAAGTGCTAAAACAAATGAACCATTATTTATTAGCTTCAATAATAGATCTAAAAGATTCATAGATTGTCGTAGAACTATAAATCCGTACCCATATTATAAAGGTGAAAGTGTGTTTATTTGTCCTTCTTTCACGACAAAACAGAGCGACGGATTGACGTGATTTTTTGTGTGGAGGTAGTTGGAAGGCTGGAGAGTAACATAGGCTACTTTTTATCCGGGTACCACGCGAGCGAAGCCGCGGGCAGCAGCTAGTATTACTATACTTGACGAATAGACCGTATTCAATATGTTTTTAACAAGAGATAAAACAATCGACCAAACCACGTTCTGATGACCCCGAAGACCAGATGAGAGATAACCTCATGTAAGAGATCTCTTCATCTCGCCATAGTTAAACACTCCACATTACATCGACACCGCTGGCGGGATCGGTGATGTACATATTTTTCCATGTATGATGTGACAAGTTCTCTCCGTTTCCGAACCTTCCGGGCCGGCGCTGTCCAAAAATGGCCCGGGGGGGGGAAGTTGTTGTTAAATGTGCTGCGAGGTCTTGACCATGTCCAAATGCTTGATCGGTCAAGCAAGTCATTTGAGTGGACCTACGACTTTGATTTCTTCGCATTTCGCTACATTTTTTGAATCTCTAGAGGGGGCAACTGCCCCACCCTGCTCCCCCTGGCGACGCCCTTGAACCCAGCTTAGCTCCGTTACTAAAAGGTGCTCTTGCGCATATTGATTATTGAGCCTTCTACTCTCGCCATAGTCCGGAGAAGCTGCAGCTACCATAATGACCTGCAGCATAAAATCAATCCGAAATAATGTAGCTATGAACGCGTTATACAATACTAAATCTACCGTGCAAGCTGCAGAAGCTCTCAGACAGTTTACTTGCTATTTGCAATTTGCCTGCATGCATAATGGAAATCCGGCTTAACTGTGAATAATTTCTCGCAAGAAATTCGCGGGCGTTCCTTTCATATCAGTGTGATGAACTTTGAACACTTGATTCGACTACAAAAGGGATTATGACATGATATGAAAATGTTTCATTTTTGGTAATGGAATTGCTAATCGAAAGTTCAATGCAAAAGAGTTCATTTTCAAAGGTAATTAACTACTGTGCAGGGAACGATTACTCTTTCTTTTGTATTATTAAAAACTTACTGCGGCCTGAGGCTTCACTCGCATCTTACAAACATATAAAATAGCCTACATGCTATTCCAAGGTACAAACTTCACCTATAAGTTTCTTCTAAATCGGTGATTGAAACCCAACAATTAGTATTAGCAAGATTTTCTGAAAATAGACGCTCTAATTTAATAGAAACTGCCTTCGATTGGCGCGGTCAGCGGTTACTATGCACTGAGAGACGCGGGATGGGGGAGGGTGGCATTTGAATTGGATACAACAATAGACAAGGGAAACCGCAGGGCGACACCTGTCACAAAGACTTGAGAACTTTGTAGCGAGGGCTCGTAAGCGCACCACATACACAGCAGATAATAGCAGATATCTCTCCAGATGCCGCGGGAAATAGCACGCGCCATTCCAACCTTTGACAGTTTATCCGCGGTTATCTGTACAGATATCTGTAGGTACAGATATCTGTACAGTCCAGATCCGTGGTAAAAACTCTACCGTGTAAAGGCCGCTAATATATCTTATGAAATATAAATCTTGACAGATCGCACCAATTATATTTTGTAATTTATATTCGCTGTGTGTGGTCCTCCATAGAATTTGAATGGGTGCGATCTCAAGATTTATATTTCATAAGATATATTATCTGCTGTGTGTGTGATGGGCTTTACTCTGCTTTTATAACTCTTACGATGGAAAAGTGTTAGTTTTTACTCACTATAATATTTTACAACATAAGTGCAAGGTTCGATGTCCTTTTTATTGGCTGACCGCGGTTTTATCCGGTTTTTCAGTGTCTTAACAGAATGGAGTTTCTAACAGGTGGTTCAATTCACATGTAGCGCTAGCTAGCTAGTATTGGCTATCAGGAAACTAGAAGCATTTTATATAGTTACAAAAATGCAATAAACACTAAATGTTAAGTCGGGGTTATCACATACAACAGTGAAAACTCCATTAAAATCGGTTAGCTGTTTCTGAGATCAGCGTGCACAAATTAACAGACATACAGATAAAAATTGACTTACGCTACTTAAATTTTCCATCCGGAATAAAATCGGAACAAAACATTAAAAATATCAAAGTTTAGGATAATACATAATACCTGGATATGTAAATAACTGGCAAAGTTAAACAAAACATTCGAGCATATTTCGGTACGCAATCCCGTCTTTCTCATTATGTTGCTGCCAACTGACGTCACAGGTTACAAACAACCTGTTGATTAAGTTTTATTTATTCAAAAATCCCTGGATCTCGGACGCTTTATGAGATATGTATTATAAATGACCGACAGTTTATCTGACCCCGTATAATATTACAGCTTATAACATACCAACAAGATATTATAGAATACGCCAATAAAACTATTTTTGTATTTAAAAATGTTTAAATACTCGTCTAGGGCTTTAGAAAACGAGTAAAAGCAACGAGTTTATGTTTTAAACATGGTTCAAACAACATGCTACAACGGAAAACTGTCAAACAACCCAAAGCAGTTTCCGTTTGACAGCTTTGAAGTTTCTCGTAGAGGGTCTACGGCGTAGGCGGGTGCTACGCCAGTCATACCGCATACTCACTATGAAAGGTGCAGCAATTCAAAAACTACAAAGAAGTAGATTATGCCCTTGTTGCAAAACTTTCACTGTGAGTCAACATCTGCGATGATGTGTATGTGACTATAGAGTGCAAAAAAAAACTTAAAACTTTTTTCTACTATTATTTTTAAGTGTCAGGAGACCCAAGCGTCAGCATGTAGCCATGCCTCGTGACATCCGTACCCCTATTATAAATGTGAAAGTGTGTTTGTTTGTTTGTTTATTTGTCGTGGAATCACGTCAAAACGGAGCGACGGACTGACGTGATTTTTTGTGTGGAGACAGTTGGAGGGCTGGAGAGTAACATAGGCTACTTTTTATCCGGGTACCACGCGAGCGAAGCCGCGGGCAGCAGCTAGTTATAAATATAATAAAGATGTTTCGGTGTAAATAACGATCAAGTATGTGACACGGATTTTCCGCACGGGACCATACAGGTTCCACACAATTTCTCCATTGTTCGTGGCCAGGTTTACTCTGGTTTACCAGCGTGGGCAAACGATCCGGCGGTGGCGAGCCATAACTAAAGCTAATACGAAAATTATTGAAGCATTGATACTCTCCAGTAAATTGGTTTTGCGGCCGCTCAACAGATTACCTCCACACCGGCAGCTCCGGTTAAATGGATTAAATTATACAATTCGATACCGTGGGTCCAGGACTTCAGGAAATCTTCGGAGATCTTCGATTAACATTTAAACGGAGGATAAAGGGACTTGTTGCTGAGACCTAAAGGCTACGTTTTGTCGCACAACTAAGGCCGTGTTTGTTGAATTAAAATTGGAATAAAAGAAAAAATGAAAAATTTAATGAGTAACGTTTTTTATTGTGCTAACCAATTTGATGGAGTTGATATGTAAATATTGCTGGACATTTCACACAGCGCTATCTAGCCCCAAACTAAGCAAAGCTTGACCTATGGGAACCAAATAACTGATAGAATACTTATATACTTTTTTTTTGTAAATACATACATAGAATACTTTATAACACCCAGACACAGAACAAACAACTATGTTCATCACACAAATGTTTGTCCTGGGTGGGAATCGAACCCGCGACCTATAGTGCAGAAGGCAGAGCTACTACCAACTGAGGTAAGAGGCCAGTCTATGTGAGTTATAATATAGGCTTCTTTTGTATATTTGGCAAATGACTGAGTAGATACTCTTATTACTGATCGATTGCGCGGTGTACGATAGCAGCATAGTTATCTGTCAAATACTACTTACTGCCCCGTTTTAAAAATTCACCCTGTATATCAAAACAAAGATACCATCAGAATTATTTAAAAAATTCTTATGGGTTAACAATGTAAAAAAATATATCAATACTTGTATACAACCTGGTAGGTTTTATAGTTCGTGTCTACTAAAACTTTATTTTTGCACAATAAGCAGGCCAATGTGTCTATGGAAACGTGGCCTAGCAGTCTGGGACGTTAAAGAGAGTGGCCACATTGCGTTTTCTGCAGCGCGTTTTTGTGCTGCGCGTTTGTATCGATACAAACGCGCAGCTCAAAAACGCGCCGCAGAAAACGCAGTGTGGCCACTCCCTAAGCCATATCGGAGGCATTCAATCGAAAAATCTCTGTCAGCAGAGTTGGCTAACGCATACGATCTTACTAATGACTTTTGTCGGTGACCGTACATTAGTGCGCCTATGTTCCCCAGCTCTCCTACGAAATTATACCACTTATTCAATCCCGGTTCATTTGTAACTGAGCATGTGTGGAGCTCAATGTCTATGTGTGGAGTTCTTTACCACAAATATTTTTCCCTAGATTTTAATCCAATGGAGATTCTGCAAGAATAATTGAAAAATCAATTTCGCGTCCGCCTATTATAATCCAAAAAGGCGGACATGAGATTGACAGCCGCACCGACCGGGATTCGAACCCGGGTAACCCGTGGTCGGGCATTCTACCACTGAACTATCGATGCTATGATGCTAGGGACAAAAACAACTAATACATGTTGCACTTTATTTAATTATATATTCTCGCGATCACAATAAGAACACATTATAAATACATAGGTACAGTAAAACCAGAAAAAGATTTTCGGAAAACATCGGAAACAATCGCATAAAATTACAAAAACGCTTGACGAAAAGTCATTTGGAAATGAAAATTACTCACAATTTCAACTTTACAATTTTACAATAAATATCAATGTCATTTTTAAGCGTGCCGTTAGCCGTGCGAGCTGCGCAGCTAACGACATGCATTTCTGTCGCATTCTGTTTTGTGGAATCGTACACTGCTGTCGGACGTATTCGGAAAACACGAAAATAACCGATGTCCGTTATAAAGCTTGAAGTACTGTATCCGGGTATTTATTAAGTAAATTACCTTTTTATTTAGCGGCTAAATAAAAAGGTAATTTATGTCGGGCTAAATTTTAGCCCGACGTTCCAATCAAGGCTGGTGCAATCAAAACGAAACGTCGCGTCGGGCTAAATAAAAAGGTAGGTACCTAAGTAATTTACGTGATTATATACCTGGTTACATGTGTTAAAAATATTTATTCTCGGTCCTTATTATATGGTCCCTAGACACATTAGACATAACTTAGCTTTTTAGGCTACCGTATTCCTGACAAGAAACCCTTACCTATAGTTTCGTTCATGTCCATCTATCTGTCTGTCTGCCTGTTTGTCCAAAGTTTTGCTAAGAGACCGTTAGTACTAGAAAACTGTAATGTTGTAGGAGTGTGTATATCAATTACGCCGACAAAGTAATAAAATAATTTTATTGTAAAATATTTTCATGGACATTAAAGGAAAAGTATACTTAGCGGTTAAGATAACTTTATTAGTTTCGCAGTAATAGTCGTTGAAACTAGGATATTTCTGTACCAAATACAAAATCCTTAGAATGAATCCTTCAAAGTGACTAAGCTGACGTAGTTGCTTGTTTATAACGGAGCAATAACGGGCTACTACGGAACCCTACACTGCGCGTGGCCCAACATGCACTTGGCCGGTTTTTTTATATTAGAGTTTTTTATTAGATTTACAATGATTGATATTTAAGTACCTATATAATCGATTCTAAATATTAATTCAAGATTATTAATTAATTCAGAATTTGTGAAACCGTAATGTTATTATTACCTGCTCGATAAAATTTAATATACTTACTTAATCAAAGTTTGAAATATTAAAACGATAGCTTTTACAGAAACAGAAATAATCGAGAAATCTTATTTTGCCTTATTCCCTCTAAGAGTAAAAAACGCAAACCGAAGGACACTGTTGGTAGATAATGCGGAAATGAAGAATCATTTTTCTCAATCACTTCTTCTGCGACCACCTGGAGCTGAAATTAGATCATTTCTGTTCCAGTCAGTTTATATTTTTCAGTCTTGCAAGAAACACAAGTAAACAAATTATAAGTTACAGAGCTATATAATCTAAGTTACGTCCTTGTAATTATGTCCAATTCGTGAATGTGTTGTTTGGTAGAGCCGTGTTGGCCGAGGGGTATAGTACATCGACTTTCGATCCGAAGGTCGTGGGTTCGAATCCTGGCCGTGCATTAATGGATTTTTTGTTTCGAAAAATTTATATGCGCATTAACAAGAGCTCTAAACGGTGTAGGAAAACATCGTGAGGAAACCCGCGGCTTAGCCAGCTCCACACGTATTGACCATGTCTTTCCTGTGGATATGGCCGGTTAAGCTGAGAGGATGGTGTAGGTGCTGGGCAAGCCTACTTCATCTCAACAATGTCCCAGGTACTACAGTGTCCCGATAAGTGTAGGCAGCAAAAGATTGCCTCCTGACACTGTATAAATCATCTAGTAAAGATGTAAAGGCCTAAGTTTGTTTGGTATCGAGATTTCATTCTATGTATGCCGTAATTATTCAGAAATTAAGTTATTTTTTTTAATAAAAATGTTCACACTTGGCCCGTACAGTGTAATGACAGAGAGGGCATGATTAATATGAGAGATAAAATTACCTCGCCTTGATTTAAAGTAAGGTTCACGTAGACACTTAAACGGTGTAGCTATTAGTCGTTCTTGATCATCGAAATTAAACTTCTGTGCGAACGAACACGAAATGGGTGATTGGCCGTCATTTGTACAGCTCTTCCGTGCTTCGGAGGGCACGTTAAGTTGTTGGTTTCGGCTTTAGAGACGTTATGCCTTGAAGGAGGCCTCCACGCGGTCCCAAAACTCTGGGAACTAGAGTTGACCAACCCATATGAATTCGCTCACTTACCTATCCATTTCATATATTTTATCGTCTTTTTACGTCCGTTTCATATGCATGCAGTGTTCACTGTTTTAAGGGAAGGGCCCAGTTTGTATTTTTAAGATAATTTAGGTTTAGTCATGAAGTATGTATTTCGATTTGTGAACCAAATAAAAAAATAACGTATCTAAGTTGTAAGACCAGGTCAGAGTTTCTTGACCAGCCTGAAATTATGCATATGTTTTTCATATCATTTTGATCCTCAGAGTATTCTTTTGAATATTTAGTAACATTAGTATTCTGATGGTGAATTTGCTTCTGCAAAAGAAATGTGCCAAAAATGTATTTGAAGGTACCCTTGACTATCCCCTTAGTCTTGTTCAAAAATGATCTGTGAGAATTTGTACCGAAATGTCTTTGAAGATATCGTGATCTTGTTTAAAAAGGTATGAAAACTGCAAATGTTCTTTAGTTTAACATCTCCGACAGTTTTTTGATCTGAAAACATTTATTTTTTCAACATTTAAAAAATATGTTAAGTTTTCATACTGATCGCAAACTTTTTTGATGTGCGTAGATAGTACACAGTTTATCGAATCATGTTTCTGAAAAATGTTCCATGGAAATAATTCTATTGTCGCAAATTGAATTCAGTATTCATTGCTAGGGTATGGAGACTGAAGCTTCAGTGTTAGTCTGGACGTGGTTGGATGCGGACATCGGTACTCTCGTACGGAAATCTCGCGTCGACTATCTCCCGATTCTCAGTTTGTTTTTATCGCTAGTGGAACCGTGTGTCACTGATCTACAGGTTGTGACATTCTATGGATCAACAGTGTACGTACTTTTGTTTCAAGATTAGTTTCTTTTTTTGCGTGATTTTTTTTTGCACAGGAGGCTTATTGTTATGAAATTAAAGAGTTGTCGTTTATTTATTTTTATTTTTTTGTGCTCTTTCTCGCCTGAAACACAGGATTACCTAGTTCAGGTTCCTATGTTATTTCTACCTTTAAGTAAAATGTGAAACTTGTAAATTTATGCAATCAACTTTATGAATAAATTATTTATTTACTTTTGATTTAGAGTTTTTTGCAGTTCTTTTTTGGTAAATAGCTTTTCATGTAACTAATTTTTTCAATGAGGAAGACTCACGATTTTAGTTGAGTATGCAGATTTGTAGATACAAAAAAAACAAAAAATACTGTGTTTTTGGTTTTTTAATCGGATCAAAAATGACCGAGTTACAGAGATTTTAGTGCACCAATCTAAAAAACGCTCGCGAGAAGGCCGCGACTGGCTGTGACGTCACCAGGCGCCCGCGGCTCGCTCCACTAGTACAAAATCCCTAGTTATTTTCAAACTAATTTCCGACCGCGGCATCGCTCGCGTGGCACCTGGATAAAAAGTAGCTTATGTCCTATTCCCGCTCATTACCTAACTATATTTTAAATTTCAGCCAAATCGGTTCAGTAGTTGTCGAGTTATAGAGGAACAAACATACATCCAAACATCCAAACTTTCGAGGTCATTCACGTTTTTTGTTAAGTAAGTACTTATGCAGATTTGTAGATTAAAAAAGTTATAAATGATTTCATTTTTGTTTTTAAATATGATTACGACTGTATTCCCAAGGCACAGTAGACATATTCTATCAGATCTTTTAGGAATTTTTAGATCCGTTGAAAAAGTCTAAGCGGGTAGTCAGAGGTAGAGAAGCAGTGTTGGCCGAGTGCGCTAGTGCCTCGACTTTCAATCCGAAGGTTGTGGGTTGAAACCCAGCCGTGCATCAATGGATTTTTCGTTTCGAAAAATGTATAAGTAGGTACCTAAGTAGGTATGCGCTTTAACACCAGCTCTAAACGGTGAAGGAAAATATTGTGAAAGTGTGATAGTGTGATTTGAAAACCAAGTTTAGGTAGGTAGGTATGTGATTATTTTGACTCGTACATACAAATTATTAATTTTAGGTATTACGATTAAAAGTACGTATAAAAAATACCTATTCACTAAAAAGTTTAAAGGCGAAAATTATTTTTAAGTAGGTACCCTACTACCTACTTAAAAATAATTTATGTAGGTAATAATTTAAGTAGGTAGGTAAATAATTTAGGTAGGTAAAGTTAATATTAGTGTGATTCGACTCCTGATTGTTAGTTTTGTTTGTTATTATTTTCGGTAAGTACCGGTACCTACCTAAAATACCTATTCAGTAAAAAGTTTAAAGGCGAAAATTATTTTTAAGTAGGTACCTACCTACCTACTTACTACTTACCTAGGTAGGTACCTACCTACTTAAAAATAAATGATAGTGGGCAAACTTCACCCAGCACCGCCAGCAATGTAATTAATATTACTCGAAAGAGTTAACAAAACTAAGCATTTTTTATTATCGACGCATTAAAATCTATCCCGGGGGTCACTAGATAAATCCATGTTTGTACCTACCTAACCTGAGTAGTAGGTACTAGATTGTATGACAACGGGGCAAAATATTATTTTTTCGACGAGAGTGCTATTTTGAATACAGAATGGAGCGAGGGATGCTAGAGTTGAAACCCGAGCGCAGCGAGGGATTCTAGATTAGAATCCTGAGCGCAGCGAGGGATTCAAAGGACGTCATCGGAAATAGGAGATTGTTACATATGGGTTGAAAGTAACCTACCTAGGCACGAGATGGTTTGGCGCACGAGCGAAGCGAGGGCGCTAATAGTTCGAGTGCCTAAACAGGTTATTTACATCTATCTTGTAAGAGCTATTAACACGCTGAGACGCTATGGCCGCATCGCCGTCCACGTGGCCAAACAGTTCGGATTGAAATGTATGACCGATAACTCACTTGGCTACGGTCTGGCGTCAGGATCCTGATCCTGTGATCCAGATCCCGTGATCCTGACTTCGTAATCCTAATCCCGTAATAATAATTCCGTGATCCTAATCCAGTGATCCTGCGTGATCCTGATTCCATGATCCTATTCCCGTGATCCTGATCCCGTGATTCTGATTCTGTGATCCTGATCCTACGTGATCCTAATCCCGTGATCCGGATCCAATGATCCTGCATAATCCTGATCCCGTGATCCTTATCCTATAAACCTGATCCTACGTGATCCTAATCCCGTGATCCTGATCTTCATCTTATGGTAAATAGAAATGTCAAATATAGCTGACAAAGACGACATGGCTCAATAGAAATATCAAATAGTAGAATGTGATTTATTTAATAGTTTGTCAGTAGGGAAAATCATTTCCCAGGGAGAATTGCTTCCCAGGGACGCAAATGTACTGTTTTCATCCCTCTGTTCAGGTAACTTCAAGCGCACTTTCCGAACATGAGAAATGAAAAATAAATACTTAAGAGACTTTCTGATAAACCTCACATTATTTTGAAATAAAAAACATCCCAATAAATCGAGACTATCTTCGCTCTAATCATAATCATTTTAGCTTTTTTGTAAGTTAAACCTTTTCAACTTAAAATAAATAGAGAACCCTCGGACAGAATTTGATGCGAATTGGCACAGAGAAACAAGGCTTTGATACCTTCTAAGCAAAAGTAGTATAAGCTGTGGCGGCCGTGGGTCCATACATTTATGCTCAAAAATGCGATAACAGCCATTTTAACCTCTCTTTAAGTTAAACCTATTCGACTCAAAATAAATAGAGAACCCCGGGACAGAATTTGATGCGCATTGGCACAGAGATACAAAGCTGTGATACCTTCAAAATAAAAGTAGTCTGAGCTGTGGCGGCCGTGGGTGAAGTGCCCATATATTTTTGCCCACACTCTTTTCGACTTTAAACTTTTTACTGAAATAATATAAAAAATAATTTATGTAGGTAATAATTTAAGTAGGTAGGTAAAAATTTAGGTAGGTAAAGTTAATATTAGTGTGATTCAACTCCTGATTGTTAGTTTTGTTTGTTATTGTTTTCGGTAAGTACCGGTACTTACCTAAAATACCTATTCAGTAAAAAGTTTAAAGTCGAAATTTATTTTTAAGTAGGTACCTACCTAGGTAAGTAGTAAGTAGGTAGGTAGGTACCTACTTAAAAATAATTTTCGACTTTAAACTTTTTACTGAATAGGTATTTTAGGTAAGTACCGGTACTTACCGAAAACAATAACAAACAAAACTAACAATCAGGAGTCGAATCACACTAATATTAACTTTACCTACCTAAATTTTTACCTACCTACTTAAATTATTACCTACATAAATTATTTTTAAGTAGGTACCTACCTACTTACTACTTGCCTAGGTAGGTACCTACTTAAAAATAATTTTCGCCTTTAAACTTTTTAGTGAATAGGTATTTTTTTATACATACTTTTAATCGTAATACCTAATTAATAATTTGTATGTTCGAGTCAAAATAATCACATACATTACCTACCTACCTAAACTTTGTTTCAAATCACACTATCACACTTTCTCATCACACTAATCATACTATCACACTAATCACACTATCACACTAATAATATTATAAATGCGAAAGTTTGGATGTTTGGATGGATGATGTTTGTTCCTCTATAACTCAACAACCACTAAACCAATTTGGTTGAAATTTTAAATATAGATAGATAATGACCAGGAATAGGACATAGGCTACTTTTTATCTGGGTACTACGCGAATAAAGCCGCGGGCGGAAGCTAGTTAATATTAAAAATGCAAAAGTTTGGATATTTGGATTTATGTTTGTTCCTCTATAATTCGACAACCACTGAACTGATTTGGCTGAAATTTAAAACATAGATAGTTCTTGACCTGAAATAGGACATAGGCTACTTTTTATCCAGGTGCCGTGCGAGCGAAGCCGCGGGCGGAAGCTAGTTTGAAATTAACTAGCGATTTTGTACTAGTAGACCGAGCCGCGGGCGCCTGGTGACGTCAGACGCAGCGCGAAGCTCCGAGCGCGCGTTTTGAAATGGCCGAAAAGAAAACTTGAATAACTTCGTCATTTATTGATGGATTTTAATTATTTAAAAAACAGAATGCTCAGAATGCTAAAGAGTATACGCCCTCATACTTAGAAACCCAATATTTCGTTTAGTGATTGATCTCCATTACTACCTACCTAAATTATTTAGCTGTTGAGTTAATGCTGGGTTAAGTCAGCAGTGCAATTCAGACTTCTTCGAAAATTTTACGTTTTTTCAGCAAAGAAACGTCATTTTCCGAATTCGGAATACATTCCGAAAAGGTCTGAATCGCACTGAAGGATATAGCACTAACTAATTTTACTAAATTTACATCTAATCTAGATGATTTATGCGGGATTTTATAGGAATATTGTAGGTCCTGAAATATTGTTGAGATGGAGTAGGCTTGCCCAGGGTCTAACTCATAGGTTCTCAACGTGGGCGATAACGCCCCCTTGTGGTAGTTTGAGACTTTCAGGGGGGCAGTAGAAGACCCAGAAAAAATTAGGGGGCATTGAGATGGCGCATTAAGATATAGGGAGGGGGGATCTTGAAAAAAATATTTTCTCAAAGTGGGCGGTGGGCAAAATAAGGTTGAGAAACTATGGTCTAACTAAACCATCCTCTAAGCATAAGCTGCCAGTCCACAGCTGCTCTAGTTACAAGAGCTTTGTATCGAATCATTAATCGTTTGTTCTGACCAAGTGACTTATAGTCTTTGAATTATAATCCTATACATTTTCTCCGTTATCTACAGATTTAGCTCGAATTATCTACAGAATTCTATTAATAAGTAAACTTGGTCAAGGCAGGAATGACACATGGTTGAAACCGCTTTGAGCCAACTAAGCCAACTAAGTTTCCTCACGATGTTTTTATTTACTTTGGAGCTTTTAGTAGTACGCGTATACATTTTTCTGAAACCGAAAATCCATTGCTAAACGTCCGAGATTCAAAATCACGAATTTCACATCGAAATTTGAGGTGTCAGTTTAACCCAAATATCTGGGCAACCGAGCTCTGCTCGGGTGAAAATAGAGGAATCAAATTTTCCCAGAAATTAGAATTTCCCCAGATATGAGACCTAGCTAGATCGATTTTTCGCCCCCGTAAAACCACATAGGTATTGCGAATTCCATCGAAATCATTACGTGAACAAACGTGAATACAAAATAAACACACAAAATATAAAATACAAATATTGCTCGTTTAATTAATGGTAAGTATAGGATTAGTACATACTTCGAACACTGAATCCAACGAAATCATTCCGGCTATTTGAATTGAAATCACATGGGTGCCATGTTGGTCGAGTGGGAACTTGCTTTCGCAAAATTGTTAGGCACTAACACGAGCTCTAAGGGAGTGTACACATTGCGTTTTTTGCAGCGCGTTTGTATCGATACTAACGCGATTCGAACGCGATGCGAACGCGTAGCCCCCCGCGCAGCCCCCCCCGGTTCGCTTTTGTATGGAAAAAAACGCCTTGCGAACGCGCGTTTGTATCGATACAAACGCGCAGCTCAAAAACGCGCTGCAGAAAACGCAATGTGTACACTCCATAAACGGTGAAGGAAAATAGCGAGGAAACTTGTTAATATTCATAAAGGCGGCAAAGGGCTTGCAACTTGTAATGTGTGGGATGACAACTTATGTGTGCCACTTTATAATGTTCTAAACTAATCCAATGCCTTTGTGAGAGAAATAAATCACTACATACTCGTAGTATAAAACAAAGTCGCTTTCCGCTGTTTGTCCCTATGTATGCTTAGATCTTGAAAACTACGCAACGGATTTTGATGCGGTTTTTTTAATAGATAGAGTGATTCAAGAGGAAGGTTTATATGTATAAAACATGCGTAATATAGTTGAGAAACACTGATAATTTTAGAGGTTTCTAATGTGATGTGTGATATGACCCGTAGTATTATTGTTATTACATTCGAGGGATCTAGCATTTTTTTTTAATCTGAGAGAATACCTACCGTGCTTTCGAGTTATAGTCGATAATCCTGTTTGTGATTTCAGTACTATTATAAACTTTAAACCACAATACCAGGTATTGTGGTAGGTACTTATTGAATTTTATCAAGGTATTACGGAAACTATACTTAGATTTCCCGGAACATTCTTTTGTCAGAGAAAGCTGAGGATTACGACCTACATGGCGCAGTGGGCGAATGCCCATCTGAAACACAGAAGGTTGCGAGTTCGATACCCGCCGCGAGGCAAATGTTTCCATGATTTCCAAATTTTTGTTGCAGGTCTGGGTATTTTTCTGTTTATAAGTATCAATCATGTGGTTCCCATAACACAAGCTCTGCTTACTTTGGGGCTAGATGATGTGTGAACTGTCCAGCATTATTTATGTACTCGTTTCTGCTCACGGCTTTGCTTTTACTAGAAAGTGACCTGTCTTAAAACAGAAAAATACAATTAAATTTTAACCGTCTTCAAAAAAAAGGAAAAGGTTCTAAATTCATCAGAATCTTTTTTTTAAGTATGTTCACGGATTACTCGCAGATGCCTCGACTGATTTGAAATTTATTTTTTTTGTTTGAAAGTGTATACTTTTCGATTGGTGCCACAAAAATTTGGTGAGGATCTGTCGAGGACCTTCGGAGTTATGAGGAGAAATGCACCTGGAGATTGCAGAAAATTGCTCAGCTTATAACATTGAAAGTTTTTAATTTACTTAGCCACTTGTTTGTTTCAAAAAAAATCTTGTTCTCTCAGTGCCTCTCCATTAACTAAGGTTAGCAATCAGCTTCTTAAACTTCTCTTTGTCCAGCGCAAGTCTGAACAGTTGTTCTACCGTCCTCATCTGTGTCCACTCCTTAATGTTACGAAGCCATGACATCTTACGTCTTCCAACCTTACGCTTCCCCGTATTTTGTTTTTTTAGAAAAAATTACATGTACTTAATTATTGTCGGCAGCGTCTGGCGTTATGCCACGCTGCTACCTGGTGAAGAAGGGGGCGCCGCCGCCTGACACCGAGCCACCGCTCAGCAGCCCCACGGAGGCAAGCGTGGCGCCCCCGGATCAACAAGCCAACACAGGTATGTCATACTTTAACCCCAACATCTATCTTTCCTGTAGGCCTAGCAAGCGCAACTTTTCTCGACTTGTTCTCTTACAAATGAGAGAATATCGTACCTATCGTACCCATATTATTAATGTGAAAGTGTGTTTATTTGCTTGTTTATTTGTCCTGCTTTCACGTCAAAACAGAGCGATGGATTGACGTAATTTTTTGTGTGGAGATAGTTGGAGGGCTGGAGAGTAACATAGGCTACTTTTTATCCGGGTACCACGCGAGCGAAGCCGTGGGCAGCAGCTAGTTACCTATAAACGATTCAGATTCCTCTTGCGTTGTCAGGGGACAGTAATGGACTTATAGTTAAATAATTTCACTCTCCTTTTTATTTGCATAAAAAGCGGGATAACGAAACGAGTCAAAAAAAAAAAACCTCCCATACAAAATTGGCATGGCCTTTTGTCACATTGTGCATACTAGGCCTGCAGTATAACACACATACAAATTGTAGGGGGCACAGAGTATTAATCTTTCCTCCATTAAATCGGTCCCTCATTGTTCAGGACCGTGTAGCATAGCCAGTATTAAAAAAAAATGTTTTATGATCACGACTGTATTCCAAACTTGCGGTAAACATATTCTTTCTGATCTTTAGGCATTTTTAGATCCTTTGAAGATATATAAGGAGGTAGGCAGAGGTATGTTCAAACACATTTGGTACAATCCCACATTTTGCAGAAACATTCCATACGTGGCAGGTTGCAAGCCCATCGACGCTATTAGAAAGCTTACTGGTTTCCTCACGATGTTTTCCTTTACCGTTTACAGCTCGTGTTAAGGAGCATATAATTTTTTCGAAAAAAAAATCCATCGACGCACGGCCGGGTTCGAGCCTACGACCTTCGGATTGAAGGTCGAGGCACTAATCCACTCGGCAAAGAGTGCTTTAAACTAAATCTTATTCTTGAGTTATGTTATGTCCGATGCTTTATCGATCTCAATGGTCCTTCGAAATCACGCATACACCGGCACTCATTCAAACTTTAGTTGCTTGTTGTATGGTACTTGATTCAAGTACCTACATTCATCAAGTCACTTGATGAATGTAATGGTCTGGTTTCCTGAAATTAGACCGCAAACTTATAGGCCTATCGAGATTGTTCACGGCCAATTTTGTTTAGATTTATGAGACGGATATGTGGACCCGAATTAAGTTAGGAAAACCCTCAATTTATTTGTGAAAACCTTGAGGTTTTAGTGTAAGTGAATTGCAAAAACCTCTATTGCCATATAAAAAAATTGTTAAAGCCAGGTCCTTGGTTTTTTTTCTTAACTTTTTTTGTGTTTCGTTGTCCTAACATGGTGTAGGTATGCGTGGTGTACTTTAACTTGGTATCTTCTTCTTCTTCTTCTTTAGCATATATTTGCCCACTACAGGGCATATGCCTCTCCAATATTCCTCCACACTGCTCTGTCACTGGTCTTCCTGGCCCAGTCTGTCCCGGCATATGCCTTTACGCCGTTGGACCATCGGGCGGATGGTCTGCCAGCGCTCCTCTTTCCGAGTCGTGGTCTCCACTCCATAATGCATTTGGTCCATCTGCCATCTCCACGCCTGCACACATGTCCGGCCCAAGCCCACTTGAGTTTTGCAAAGCGGTATTCTACGTCTACCAGTTTGGTGCGCTCTCGGATGACGGTGTTGCGAACTTTGTCTCGTAGACGTAACTTGGTATGATAAACCAATAGGTACTATTTTATAAAAATAGTAGGTACTTACTGGTTTATTATATCTTCATTTTATGATAAGGCAGCTAAAATGTCCCTCACAAAGGAATTAAAATTTTATATCATGAAAAATTAAATGACATATGATCACGACTGTATCCACAAGGCGCGGTAGACATACTCTTAGATCTTTTTTAGGCATTTTAGGATCGTTTGGAGATGTCTATGTATAATCAGAGGTATGTCCATATACATATTTGTTACATGCCCACATGTATATCATAAAAAAAAACATTTATGAATTACTTAATATAGGTTTTGTCCAAAAAAAGGTTGTAAATAATATTTTTTTTTTAGTTTTATCTAATGATGGCTAAACCAAAAGAGATACCATCATTGAAATTTTACTAAAAATATGTACCTACCTATGAAAAAAATTATTAAAATCCCCCGTGATGAGATAAGTAAAAAAACTTGCAGTTTTTTTGTGTAGGTAAAGAACATTTTTGCTTGCATGTTACAAAATGATCTTTACTTTCACATAAACAAACGAAAAAATGCATAAAACGTTTTCATTAACCGCCCTAATAGACAAGGAACTCTTTTAAAAGCTTTAAAGTTGATGCAATCTATGGAAAGCATTGCAGCAACAATTTTCCGTTAAAAGCAGTTGTATTTTAAATCATGCACTTACTGAGTTCACAGAGTATAAGGCACATATACTTATTTACTTACGTCAGTTTGTCAGTTAAGTACTACTGAGAAAATATCTACGCTCCGGCAGCAATATTTATCATACATAATTCTGTAAGTCTGTAAGTTAAGTTTAAGATAATTTTCGAAAGTTTAAGATCGCACACGAATTTTCTATATATTTTTTGTTTAATCATTTTGAAGGGTATTAAAAGCTAGGTTGTTATGTCGTTATTTACGGTTACGGTTACGGTTAAAGATTATTTATTTTTCATAAAATTAATACAATAACTTACTTACCTACTGAGAAACCTTAAGTATAGGTAAGGTACTACAAAGTATTTACAATTTTCTAAAAATATAGTGAGCACATATTGTAGTCATTATAAGATTGATTATATTTGCATTATCACAGAAACAACATTGAATTAAACTAGTATAAAAAAGTAGGATAGTTTTGTACAACATGCAGACAATACGCTAAACCGAAGCAGAACTTTTGTGGTACCACTTGCACCGAGAAAGTGAAAGCTAACGTTTTATTTTATCCTCGGTTAGGTCTGTCTCTTACCCACCTAACATGCAATACATTGGATAATAATAATATATTTATTTATTTTCTCTCAAAAACGGTTACAAAAACTTAAGCTTATCTAAGCTATCTATAACTAAGCTTTACTAACATTAAAGAGTAATTTAGGTAATTTAGTTATTTGCTGACACCTTCTCATTGAATATGAGATTAACTTAGTAGTTTCCCTGTAGATGGGGCTAATCGGTGCTATAACCGACAAATGAGCTTATCAAGATTTTCAAATGTGGGTTCCGTGGCCGAGTTGGCTAAGGCACTCCGGCTTGAGCGGGATCACTTGTATCAATGCGGGTTAGAATCCCGTCGGAAGCGAAAATTACGTATGTCTATCGATTACTCGAAGACACAGGACCGATTTGGAAAATAATTTTTTGTTTGAAAGGCGATATACTCGTAAGTACTATCCGATTGGTGCCATAAAAATTTGGTGTGGATCTATCGGGGATTTTTGGAGTTATGAACAGAAATGCACCTAGAGAGTGCAGAAAATTGTTCAGGTTGAAAACATAGAAGTCGGTTTTCTTTTATGGTTAGAGATCATTTATTTCTCAAAGAATTTTATTAATTTTTCTTTAAGTATTTATTTATTTAATAAAAAGTTACCTACATAAAGTTTTGTTGTGAGCATCCAAAATTTTATGATTATACTAGCCTATATTAATTTAGCCTCTTGCTAAATCCTTTCTTCATCATCATCATCATCCGCAGTATAGCTCACTTTTTTACGTGTCACAGTAACGATGTTTACGATTTCGTTCCTCTACAAGGCGGCAGGACGTTCTACGCGACTTTTGTTTTGAACCCTTTATAAATAAATAAATAAAATACAGTTCTTTCTTGTTGTAGAAAATTCTAGTTTTCATTTAAGTTCACATTTGACCCTTTTCTCAAGTCAGTGCGGTAAGAGGCTTACCTTACAAGAGTCACGGATGTTTCTGATCTTACTAAGTAGCCGCAGAAAATAATAGAATGTGGGTTGTTTTGTTGTTATAAAAATGTAGTCATAAATTAAAATGTTAGAATGTTTGAGAAAAGGATCTGACAATGCCTGAGAGAATAGCGGCTTTTACACGCCTTTACATTTTTTTCCACGCATCACAATTCATAATCGTACCACGCGCCAGTCTAAACTGTGACAATAATTAGCACGACAGTTTTATCCGCGGTTAAAACTGCACAGATTTATCCGCGGTTCGGAACGCAGTCCAGATGCGCGGTTAAAACTCTACCGTGTAAGTGCCAATTCAGACGTACCACAACCACACGACACCGACAACCACACCACAACGACGCGACGTGGTCGGGCGTATATTTGTATTGAAAATGAATTTCCAATTCACACGTACCACATTTTGTCGTTGTTATCGACCACCTGTGTAATACGACCACGTCGCAACCACATCGCAACCACACCGCAACGACATGACGTCATCAACAGCGCGCGCCTAGCTGGCGCCTGCCACATTGACATTTTGTCGGTACCACAACGCAACTGCAAAAAGTCGCTGCGACACAATTCACACGCAACCACAGCTGGACCACATTTTGTCGCTGCGACGTGGTGTGGTAGTCGCACGTGTGAATTGACGCTAAAGGCCGCTATTGTCTAAAGCGCCTGGAAGTTTCGTTACCTATTGGAGGTAACACACGAGTTTCCGAGCTCGTGTAGTAACAAAGTACATAGCACAAATACGAGCCAATCCGTTTAGCTCGTGCTATAAATGCTATTACTGGGATTGATTGAATTTTGAAAGTCGATTTTAAGCGGAAGTTCCGTTTAAAATTGAGTTATCGTCCGTCGCTTATGAAACTTAGACGTCTATCGGAAAATATGCGCGTCAACAGAATAAAAAAAAACTTAGGCTTTTAAATCATTTCGATCGGCTCTTAGAGGCAAGTTGGGTGATTTTGCTTTGTATGTTTGCATGTTTCACTATTATGTTCTCGAATAACTATACTAAGTAACTAATAACAGAAATTGGTACTTACTTACTTTTAATTCGGTTTCTGGGTTTAAGTTAGTATTAAAGAAGTATATTTTATAAATTGTGTAAAACAAATGAAGGAATTTACATTCTGAGTCCCGTTTCCTTTCATAATGTGGACATTGTAGCAATATCCAATTCAAGATATCATTATCTTGAGTGCCTTAAGTACCTAAGAGAAATAAAGACGTGAGCCTGTTTTTTTTTACGAAACCATTCACTTTGATATACCTACTTCTCATTTTTAGGGTTCCGTACCTTAAAAGGTAAAAAAAGGAACCCTTATAAGATCACTTTCTTGTCCGTCTGTCTGTCTGTCTGTCTGTCTGTCTGTCTGTCTGTCCGTCTGTCTGTCCGTGTGTCACCATCGATTATCTCAGGAACGGGTAGAGCTAGCAAGTTAAAATTTATACCATATACTAAGGTCTATAGTCCCTATTGTGACTATAAAAATCAAGGTCCTGAGTCAACACTATAAAAAGATATAGGCAAATTTAGGTTTTCGTGAAAACTTGTGAGTACCAAAACTTACCTTAATTATCAACTTTTTTTATTTTTCGGAATTTTTCCTTTACTTGTGCTAGAAGACCTTGCTTGTAACCAAAATTGACAATTCTAGGTCAACCGGAAGTACCCTAGAGGTTTTGGGTCGAAAACCTAAATGGTAGTTCCCGTTGACCTAGAATAACGAAATTTGGCAAAAAGCAAGGTCTTATAGCACAAATAAAGGAAAAATTCCAAAAAGTTAAAAAACTTGAAAATTAAAGGGTGTTCTCATACATACATAGTTGACGCCAATTAAAATTGTCCTCCGAGTTGTATGGGCGCTCACACAATTAAGCGGATTAGCTTAATTGGCACCATGGCTAGGTACGGAACCCTCGGCGTACGAGTTCGACTCGCACTTGACCGGTTTTTATTTTTATTTATATCTGCCTGATGTTTGAATATTAATAAAAGTTTTGTCTTTGGAGTAGGTATGTAAAGTTAAAGGTGGACGTACACCTATCCCCGCCCGATTCTCGGGGTGCTGCCAGATTCGGCTGAATCGGACGATTCGACGCGGGCAGGTGTGCGAGATCAAGAAATTAACCAAAACTGTAAAATATTGGGTTGTGGAATGATCTACCTGCCGCGTTTTTCCCCAGTGACTACAGTATTGGGTTCTTCAAAAAGGGCGTTTTGAAATATTTAAAGGGTCAGCAGCGCGAGTGTGACTCCTCTGGTATCGCAGGCGTCCATAGGCTACGGTAACCGCTTACCATCAGGTGGGCCGTATGCTTGTCTGCTACCTTAGTAGTATAAAAAATGCTGTAAACGCAGCGATAATACCTACCTGAAAATGGCGAAAGATTACCCTGAAGATTCTTTATAGATGTCGATTGAAGATGCAAATTACCATTTGCCTTTGTGGTGGGGATGGCTTAGTGGGGATTATGACAATAAACCCAATTTTGCAGTGTACAACTTGTCACGTAGGTAACTACCTACGTGACAAGTTGTACATCGCCGCCGCCTTAGAACTTGCCCCCCTAGCCATATTACACTATCTATCGTCGCTGTAGAATAGAAACACTTCAAAATGTATCTATAGGATTTGACGTTTCAAGTAGATGAGTCACGTGGTCAGAACGTCAATTCCTATACATTTTGAAGTGTTCTATTCTACAGCGACGATAGATCGTGTACCTAATATGGCTAGGGCCCTTGATTACAACTCCAACGGGAGCTATTGTGCATTGTACGTCAAATAAGCCGTCAAAGTCAACGCACATGTTAACGTCAGAAGCAACGTAATAGAGTTCCACTGTGTAGGCAGTAACCACAAAATACCCTGGGTTACCTTCCCATTACCTACCGTGGCAAAGTGCTTTATACAACAGGTAATACAGTGCAATCAGGATCCTCCACAAACTATAGGCAGAATTCGTATGTGGTGAGAGCGAGTAGAACTGTCAACGATTTTATTAAGTTATTGGACATAGATGTATTTAATACTAGTATTCCCAAGGCAAGGCGATGCTTAGCACTGAACTTCTTTGACCATTAAGTTTATATAAAAGTTTTAATAATATAAAAGTTAAAAGTTTCCATAAAATATTTTGTATGCGATAGTGTGTTCACTTTAACAACTCTATTCTGAAGCTAATAGCGAAGACCTGTAATTGGCTCACTGTTTCTACTATAGTAATTTAAGGACACCTTGTAAAGCTGTTGGTTTTCCGAACACAAATAAATAAATAAATAAATAAATTCGGAAACTCAAATAATGAATAACCTGAAAAATGGAAATAAAAACGTATATCTACATCTTTACTAGGTGATTTATACATCCTCGGAAGGCAAATTGGGCCTTACTTATGAAAGATGTTTAAAGTGAAACACTGGTTAAACAACGTCCTGTCTTTATTTGTGGATAGTGACAAACAGAGACAGGACGTTGTTCAACCAGTGTTCAACTTTAAACATCTTTCATAAGTAAGGGGGATTATGCCTACACTTAAGGGACACTGTAGTGTCTTTAGTCACTTTAGTGTTTTTCGTTGTTCAAGGAACGAAACATGATAACTACGTACCTAAGTAATTTCTATTTATTTTTTTCTTTCCGTTATTGAATGAAACACATTCTTGTTTCACAATCTTTGAATATGGTTTCAATTAAGCTAACTGGGCCATACCATGAACACTTAGAGCAATGCTAAAACAAGATTAAAACAGTCCTACTGCTTTAGAAATGACATTTGTTGTCATGTTTCAAGCTTGTTTTAACATTGCTCTTGAGAGTTAATGCTACTACTATTACGATTAAAAATGCAAAAACCAAAAGAACGTTTTGAAACATGAGCGGCTATCATGATTCATGATGACATGTGTGTTGTCTGCTCTACGCTGTGGGTTAACAAAAGCGATCATGGTACAACAGCAACATAAAGTATTATCTTCAGGAACAGGTCAGGTGGCACGTGGCCCTGAAATATCTATTCTCATCATCATCATCCACAGCCCAATTTTACCCACTGCTGGGTATATGCCCTCCTAAGTTTGTGCCATCCACCACGATCCTGTGCTAGCCGCATCCACTGACGCCCCGCGATGCGAACTATGTCGTCGACCCACCTCGCCACCGGTCGCCCGACACTCCTCTGTCCCATTCTCGGCCACCATTCAGTCGTGGCTTTGCTCCACCTTTCATCACAACGCCTCGCAATGTCTCCAGCCCACTTGAGTTCCATAAAATTAAAAAGCTCACTGTGAAACGATTTAGTTTAAATACACCATAAAATATTCCGTGGATTTCGAGTGAAATCTTCCGATCGCTACATTGTTGCAACACTGAATTTAATTACTTGATGCTGAGAAGGCAACTTTGTTAGTAAAGCAAGGACAAAGGCGTCACTGTGCGAATTAATTACAGGACAGACGAGACTAACAGTCAGGACATCGTTTCTCAATATCGAAACTATATTGAATTTATTGAGAAATTATCTGAAACAAGCTTCTGCACTTGACTTGTGAGATAAAAATAAGTTGGAGACTTAAATTTTATCGCGTTATTATTCTTATTATGATTAAATGTGGTTTTGGGGAGACCTTTGTCCAGCAGTGGGACGAAACAAGTTGAGAAAAAAAATGTGAGCTCCAGGCATTTAGGAATGATTAAAATAAAAAAAAGCTGCGAAAAGTTGTCATGCTAGTAAGTACTCCTAAACAACCGCCGATTTCCCGGAAGCTGTAATAATAAATTACTAGCGGACGCCCGCGGCTTCGCCCGCGTGGACTACTACTTTTTTATCCCACGGGAAACATGCATTTTTTCGGGATAAAAAGTAGCCTATGTCGCTTTCCAGCCCTCCAAACAAACAAAAATCACGTCAATTCGTCTCTCTGTTTTGACGTTAAAGCAGTCTAGGGCAATTTTTGTGGTAGGTACTTACCTACATTAAAAAAAAACGTAGGCATTTACATCTTTACTATTTGATTTATACAGTTTTGGCCGGTTGAGCCGAGAGGATGGATATCCACAGGAAAGACGTGGTCAGTAAGCGTGGGGCTGACTAAGCCGCGGGTTTCCTTACGATGTTTTCTTTCACCGTTTAGAGCTCGTATTAATGCGCAAATTAATTTTTCAAAACTATTTTTTTATAACTATTTACTTAGTTCTATTTTCAATATTTTTCTATTTTCTATTTCACAAACGGTAAGCCGCTTTTAAAGACTTGAAATCTGTGCGTGGGAGTCTTTGTGTACCTACGGTGTAAAGAAATAAATTCACAAGTTTTCCTCTGAGAGATTTCTAACGTGGACCAAAGATCTTAAAATAGTTTGAATTCTGTTTGTATACTTTGTTGTCCTACTCTTGGATAAAAATCTCTCCCATAATCTTCTAAGCCTAAAGTATAGTAAAGTATGTAAGTTACAAGAAGCATGTACAGTAAAACCAGGAAAAGAATGCGTTTCGGAAAACATCGGAAACAATCAACAAGTATAAAATTACAAAAACGATTGACGAAAAGTCATTTGGAAATGAAAATTACTGATAATGTCAGGTTGCCTCACGATGTTTTCCTTCACCGTTTAGAGCTCTTGTTAAAGCGCATATTTTTTCAAAACGAGAAAGCCATTGATGTAAGGCCGGGTTCGAAACCACGACCTTTGGATTGAAAGTCGAGGTACTAATCCCCTCGGCCAACACGGCTCTACAGTCGAAATCCGTACCAATGTGAAAGTGTGTTTATTTGTTTGTTTATTTGTCCTGCTTTCACGTCAAAACAGAGCAACGGATTGACGTGATTTTTTGTGTGGAGGTAGTTGTAGGGCTGGAGAGTAACATAGGCTACTTTTTATCCGGGACACGGGTACGAACGAAGCCTCGGGCAGCAGCTAGTAATAAAATATGTGAATAAGTCCTTAATATACTTATGACTTTCTATAAAATTTCAAGGTTACCAATATCTTTGTTCCGAGTGGTTCAGTGTAAATAAAACCATTTAGTATTGAAAATGCTTTCTCAACAATAGCAAGTAGGTACTTATACTTTTCACTAGAAAAATACACGTGCAATTTTAATAAATGTTTCTTTACTCCAATAACCTTGAAATGCAAATCAAATAAAAAGATAGGGTCATGGATTTTTCCGTCTTTCCATAGCACAACCTATTGATCTACCAAGTTTCATGCAGATTGGATTAACGGTTAGATAGTTATGCGAGAACATGCTGCCTACTGCGATCCAGTTTAGGTCCTAAACTGAACTACTTCGCTTGACGTATGCTACGATGCTGACGAAATATCAGAACCTAAACATGACCTAAACTGAATTGTTAGATAAAGTTTCGTTCACTCAATTCGTACCATGACCTTTTACCGTTGAGTTGGTTCACTTTCGTGTCAAAACTGTCACTTTAAAACAGGTCATGGTACGGATAGTTTGTGATCCAGATTAGGAACCTAAACTGGATGGCTCCTAAACGGAATTGAGACTAAGAGGTCACGGTACAGCTGCAGGAATTCGTGAAACATACCAAACAAAGCGAAATCGCCCAAGTTGCTCGTTCGATCGATTACCTAACATTGTGCAGTGCATCTCAAACGTGAAGTGACGTGGATGTTTATGACTGGTTGCCTTCTACCTTATAATTCAAATTGACCTTCTGATGGTCGCACAACTTACTTAACTATTTATAGTTAAATACCTATCACCTGTCTCTGTTGATAAGAACACAAACATGTTGGTGACAAATAAACTTCCGTTTAGGTCAGATCGAATTCAAGGCATTTTTGAGATGCTACTATTTTTAGGCGGTTGGATCACCGAAAAGAAAGCTAGGCCCCATACCGTGTTTGTTGCCCTGATTCTTCACGGTGTTGGTCGCGAAAGAACAGGAGTAGAATCACCTAGCTCTTTCAAAGTGGTCATAACGGTCCTACTGAATAAATGATATTTGATTTTGATTTTGATTCTCATGCGTGCTACCAGCGTCTGTTCAAGTGGATATTGGAATCAAAGTTGTAATTTTCAAAAACATTTATCATCTTCATAGTTGAATTGTACCCGAACTAAGGAAAGAACGGAATCTAATTGAATATACCATTTGGAAGAGTTTATTAATGACACACGGCTACTCCTAGCGATGTTGTAAACAGAACATAGGTCGGTGACATTATTTTCTTAGTAGCTTTTATCCGCGGTTTTATGCCCACGGTACTTAAGGTACCTTTATATGTTCAACAACTGGCAATTTTGTGGAATGCAACATGTTGAAAGCAACACTGTTGCCGTTTGTTGAATGCGTCGTGCAACAGGGTAGTAACAACATTCTAGTACCAAAAAGCAAAACCTTAACTAAACCTCAGATTTTCGACTGTTTCCTATTCTACTAATGACAAACGACTCAGTTGTGGTGAGATTTTAGCTTGGGTTTGAACTTTGGCAGAACAGATTTTTGAAAAGCTATTCTATTATTCACCAAATGGCTGACATGAGATCGAAACAAACCGCAGCGGAATGATTGACGTTGTCATCTAGTAGAATTGCCCGAGCTTCAAACGCGTTCGACTCTCTAGCTAGTAGGTAGGTAATGCTTCCAACATGTTGCTTTCCATAAAATTGCCAGTTGAACAGATTCGGTACACTTCGATGACGTTATACCCTGCTGCCCTAGCCAAGTTACTTATCTATAATCATAGTGAGAATGTATGGGAATTGTAATTCAATGACGATAAGTTACGTGGTCAGAAGTGTCAGAACAAAGGATTGCGATAATAGAAAAAGATACGATACGAAGCGCTTGTACTTAATTTGGATATGCCAGCTCTCGTAATTAGGATTATTTAAGTACTTAGCTGAAACGCTATTCATAGACACAATTTATATCCATTCAAAGTGTGTGAGCCGTGTTGGCCGAGTGGGTTAGTAACTCGACTTTCGAACCGAAGGTCGCAGGTTCGAACCCGGCCGTGCATCAATGGATTTCTTGTTTCGAAAAATGTATATGCACATTAAACACGAGCTCTAAACGGTGAAGGAACAAATCGTGAGGAAACCAGTTAGCTTTCTAATAGCGTCGATGGGCTTGCAACCTGTCACGTATGGAATGCTAACTTCTGCAAAAAGTGGGCATGTATCAAATATTGTATTTGGACATACCTCTGAATACCCCCTTACACTCGAAGGATCTTAAAAAATGCCTAAAAAGATCTGAGAGAATGTCTACCGCATCTTGGGGATACAGTCGTGATCACATTTCATTTTCGAAGTGTCTAAATAATACCAGTGGTTAAGATACTGTATTATTGAAATAAATATTAAAAGAAAACTAATTAAGATCACTATATACCTACGTAGGTAGGTATTTTATGTTTTTCCTACGCCTAAAACAGTAACAAAAGTTTTTCATTTGAATTTTTCAAAAATGCTGTCGAACTGCATGACAAAGACATCCCTGTCTTTAAAATATCTAATTATAAACAATCCAAATATTTTAGTATACCTGCCTACCTATTGATTCACCTACTTATTTCGTTCGTATATCTCGTGATTCTGGATTAATAGATTTACTTAATTATCCATTGTCATGTTTCGCACCTCACTTCAATAGGCTTTAATTAACATAATAGAATTGGCAAATAATGTGCCAGGTTTCGGGAACCCAAACAAATATGCTGTGATTGGTCTTCCAACAAATGATTGTTGAAATTACAATCTAAACATTTATATTATACTAGCTGCTGCCCGCGGCTTCGCTCGCGTGGTACCCGGATAAAAAGTAGCCTATGTTACTCTCCAGCCCTCCAACTATCTCTATACAAAAAATCACGTCAATCCGTCGCTCTGTTTTGACGTGAAAGCAGGACAAATAAAGAAACAAATAAACACACTTTCACATTTATAATATGGGGACGGAGGTACGTATTGCCATTCTAATTCATGAGAAGAGAAGAATGGCAATATTTGGATGGATATATGGGAAGAGAATATAAAACCTACATACCTGGATCAGATTGGTGACCTTTTAGAGAAAGGCCAGGTCAAAATTACCCTAAACCGGCGAGCTTGTATGAAAAGTGTGATGAGAGTGAATGAGGCGAAAGAAGTGTGTCAGGATCGTAGCAAGTGGAAGTACGTGGTCTCTGCCTACCCCTGTGGGAAAGAGGAGTGATTTTATGTATGTATGTATATGGGTAGAGGTACGAAAAATATTTCTAGCTAAATCTTTCTAGGTCTCATGTCTGGGAAAATTCATTATCTCCGTATTTAAGTCTGTTTTGATCGTTAGCGTGAACGAAGTAAGAGCTCTCACGTTTATCATTAAATTAGTTAGTCAGTGCTCAACAGGATCGCCACCATTGTTGTGTAACGAAGTAATAGATACTACGCTCGAATCCTCTACCACAGTGTTCAGCAAACTTTTTGTGTTCAAGGTACATCTAGGAAATCGGAAAATTTTGGAGGTTCACCATAATTGAAAAATCAGTTTTTTGTGCTTGTTAAGTTGAACGTATGCGGTCCTAATTTGGAGTAGCTTAACTGAGATAACCTTGGGCCCTAGCCATATTACACGATCTATCGTCGCTGTAGAACGATCTATCGTCGCTGTAGAATAGAACACTTCAAAATGTATAGGAATTGACGTTCTGACCACGTGACTCATCTACTTGAAACATCAAATCCTTTACATTTTGAAGTGTTTCTATTCTACAGCGACGATAGATAGGTAGTGTAATATGGCTAGGGGGGCTTATTTGTTCCGAGGCACACTAACTAATGACCACGGTACACCAGTGTGCCGCGGCACACCCTTTGCGGAACACTGCTCTACCCTACCAGGCTATTTAGTCAAAGTGTGTCTTAGATTGCAAACAGGCTCGACCGACACGAGACTCGTCTGAACAAGTTGTTGTTTGATTAGCTTTACACTTGCTTTGCTTCTCAAACCCTTCTTTAGGCACCTACTGCCGTTGAGGCGAGTACCTACCTATCGACTGGTCTCTTAGCTCAGTTGGTAGTAGCTCTACCTTCTGCGCTGTAGGTCGTGGGTTCGATCCCACCCAAGACAAACATTTGTGTAATGAACATTTGTTTGTTCTGTGTCTAGTGGTTATAAAGTTTTGAGGTATGTATTTACAAAATAAGTTGATATTTTATCAGTTATCTGGTTCCTGTAGTACAAACTTTGCTTAATTTGGGGCTAGATGGCACTTTGTGAAATGTCGATGTATGTTAATTTACTATTTTCTTGCTCAAGAAACCATCATTAGGCACAAACGATCGCGTAGGTATCTTCTGTCGCGTTCAGTTCAGTCCTGTTGAGATGAGAGTGACAGGAGCTACTTGCGTGGTCACTGAACTGTCATATTTGAGAGTTTGAGACCGATTTTGGTCGCTATCAAATACAGACAATCAAGGGGCAGGTGCCTGCTAATCTGTAGCCGTCACATTGACATTAAGTGTCAAGAAAACAGCATGCTACAGGAGGAACGGGGACGATTCTTTATCTAGGGCATGCTATACCTAACTAAGGCATGGCTAAATTAAAATGGGGTATACTATCTGACATCACCTTTTATTGTCAACAGAGTCGCCCCAAAATGCGGGTACGGCGGCGGAGTACGCGGAACTACGCAGCGCCCTGCTCTCCGAACGGTCGGCGGCGGACACCGAGGCGGCGCATGAGCTGCTGTCCCTCGCCGCCGGCGTGCCCCCCCTCCCCCCCACCGTGCTCACCGTCCTCCGCCCCCCGGAGCCCGTCATACCGGTTTACACGTACACCTTACAGCCGACCACCATCTACATCGTGTCTGATGAGCCGCCCGAGCCGATGTACCATGCGGTGCAGATGCCAATGCAGCAGGTAATGTTTCTGTATTACAACTGTGGTTAAGCGAAGCTTGTGCTGCGGAAAAGTGGTATCATTCAGGCTCTTTCTAAGTTAGTCGGTGTGGCTGCGGCGCTACATCGTTATGCTTAGTATATGCAGTACCTACCTTAAACTTACAAAGCATCTTTCCTGATTGACTCGGTATGCTCGATAGCGGAGGGATCGTTTCGTTAACTCACTCAACAGACTCCGAGCCCAAGTTCATTGCTGTAGAAGTAACCTGGCCAAATGGGGAATAATCGACTCTAGTCAAGTTCAGTGTCAGTGCGGGGACAAAGCCGCTCTTGATTTCCTGCCCGCTGTGCCCTGCCACCTGCTCCCGGGACCAGCTAAATCAAGCAACTGATGAAGCCGTGGTGGTTGCAAAAATTGGTCGAAGTTAATTTGAGTGCCATTGACTCGATATGAATGAATGACCACATCTCAGTAGAAACATCCAGTGACCGCTTCGTTTTTACAAAGAAACGTGAAAAAATTGATGATAAATTTCTGTTTTAGCCTATGGACTAATTTAATTAACTAAGCGATACCGCACTTATTTATGCCATGCCAAAAACATAACGGCTGGTCCGTAAATGATAACATTGCAGTATCATTTCAGTATACCGAACATGCTAATCCCACACCGCTGTCACACCGACAAACGAGGAAAGGGCCTTACAATGTCACAAAAAGTGTCAACAATTTTAAGCGAGTGATGTATTGAAGCTCTGGCGAGCCAATGGGCGTTTTTCGACTAGCCCGACACGGCACCAGCGCCGGTGACGCAAAAATGTATTAAAATGTACTGCTCGTTTTTCCACTTGCCGGCGCCGGCACCGGCAGATTTTCATACATTTTCCATCCACACCACCGGCGCCGGTGCCGGTGCCGGTGCCGTGCCGGCAAGTCGAAAAACGTCCAATGGTAGGTATTAGCCGTTGACTCGGCTTGCGTTGGTAATCTATTGACAGACCAACAGTCGACTTTCGATCAGAGGTAAGTAGATTTTTATTTGTGTTTTAGGATTTCGAACAAGAGCTAGTGAGCCAAACTACAAAAACCTCGGTTTTATAGGTGCTTCATTAGCGACCTTTTAACTTTGGCTCATATGTAGTGTACCAGTGGTTTTAGTCGTCAATTGATCACCCCCATTATACTGAAAAATTGTAACATCACTAGATTTATGCATTTTTTAAATAAATTAGCTAGTGAACTTAACAGAATAATAAATGAAATGAAATTACCAGATGTAACTAAGATCTTGCATCGATTCGCCTTCTCGCTCGCGCTCGCCTAGGTTCGCCTAGGCTTGACCAACGTGTGTTTGAGCCATAATAGTCGGGCGAATTAACTTGACACTCGAATGACTTTTGTGCAAGAGTACAATGCGCAATGTTTCGCGCAGTGTACCAAGTTCCCAGTCAGGTGTCATTTTAATTCGCCCAAGTAGTACTAAACTAGTAGTAGGTACTAAGATGGAGTCTACTCCATAGATACCTAGAAAATGATGAGGGATAACACTTTTAGATCTTAAGCAGGGCTATTGCGTATCCTTGACAGCTTATAGTATAGATAGCGTGACCATTTATGTTTTGTGTCAAAGCGGGACGCTACGGAATTTTGTACAGCAAGGGGGGGAATGGCGACTAAAAAAAATCGTTATTCGGGCGACTATAAAAAAAACAGATTCATCATTTAATCTTCGCGACAAAAATTAGACTGTTTCATCAACTTTTATCAAAATCGGTTTAACGGTACGATACAATACTATATAATAAAATACTTTCGCATTTATGGGTAAGTAGGTAAGAAAGGTTTGTTTGCAAAAGCGGAACATTTTTGCTCTCGCTGGGGAGAGCGGGACAGAGCCTGAAAGTGGGACAGTCGCACCTAAAGCGGGACGTATGGTAACGTTAAGTATAGATCACTAGGCACTTGCCTTCTCTGAAATTCTGAATTCGTGAGGAATTCAATATACCAAGAGGAGCTTATGAGTCTCCTATTGAATTTTGCTGCAAAATCCAAGACATACCTCTGACTGGCAACGAGATATCCTTTCAAACAGAATTCTCGAAATGTGTATTGGTGTGATGTGTTAGCTAGATGCGTTCCTAGCTTTGAGCGACCGAGCTGTATTAGTAAGAGATTATTATATTACGAGCAGTGCAGTAATAAAGCATACTTAATTACTAAAGCGCCGCTTAGATGGTGCGAGTATCTCGACTCCAAGGGGTGATAATGAAAAGCAAATGTCAAAATATGAAAATAAAAAGTAAGTTCGTATGAGCCACTTGCTCACTTGTTAAGTCTGATGACGGAGTTTAAGGCCTCCGTCATGGCTTAATATGACAATGAAAACTAAACAATGATATACGTGGAATGTCGATAATTGCTTGTCACTGAATTGTCATGGAGCGAGTTTCTCGCATCTTTCAGGCAAAAATCGCACCATGTAAACGGTGATTAACCGTAATTAACAACTTCAACTTTTTTAACATTTACTGCTGATATTTCCATGTTTATTACGGTTACTAATACTGTTCTTCAGAACTTATCAATGTTTAAAATACACACAAGCTGTCAAATATTAATCTAGTTTTGAAATCATCAACTTTATGCTGACTACTACGTACTATCGTCAGCAATCCAGCGAATGTTTTTATTTGAAAATTATAGGTAATTATTATAGGTACTTAATTATTTCTGTTGTACGTTCAATGTCTAGTGTTTAAAATATCTAACCAGCCCATCCTGGAAATATTGCCTGATTTGCTATTGGTTCTGACAATGCGTGAGTTCATGCCAGGATCTAGGTCGTACACCACTGGTTTTATATTTATCTGTCGATCGTCAAACTGGTGATCTACTTGCAACTAGGCTTCAATTAGCTTTTTCTATTCTTTCTTAAATTCATAATTCTTAAATTCTTTATTGTACACAAAACAATAACATATACAGAGACAATTAGATTAAAGGTAATGTACAAAGGCGAGCCTAACCCTTAACCTTCTTTCGAACGATTTTACTGAACTCGAGTAAATATTAATCATGTAATAAGACTTACACTCTTCCTAGAGCTCAAACGGCTGCAATTCTGTTGACTACTCTATTCTTTGTCTTGAGCGTGACAAGCAAAAAACATCCTCTAAAACCTTGCTAAGTTGACAGGTGAATATGAATAATGAATTCAATTTGTAAAAATGCAATTGCCAAATGTCTTCGCTTAGTACAATTCAATTTAATGGTAGGTAACTTTCGCAGATCGAGTACACCATCGATCAGCCGCAAGTGAACTACGTGGTGGAGGGGTATCCGGCACCGCTGCCGCTGCAGTACCACCCGCCGAGCGGCGTCGTGTTCGAGAGTGAGCCCGCCGTGCCCGCCACCCTCACCACCATCACCATCGAGGAGGTGAGCACCGACTCGGAGCCGGAGCCGCACGCTATCCATGTGCCCGTCATCGAACCCCCGCTGCCCGTCGTCGAACCCCCGCCGCCCGTCATCGAACCCCCGTCGCCCGTCATCGAACCCCCGCCGCCGACCGTGACGCCGACATTCGCCGAGCCCGATCTCGACTCGGACGACGACGCCCTCAGCATCGTCACCACCAAGGAGAAGCAGGGCAAGTACGACTGCAGCGAGTGCGGCAAGCGCTACGCGTCCTCCTCCAACCTGTCGCGGCACAAGCAGACGCACCGCAGCCTCGACTCCAACTCGGCGAAGCGGTGCGGCGAGTGCGGCAAGGCGTACGTGTCGATGCCGGCGCTGGCGATGCACGTGCTGACGCACCGCATGGGGCACGTGTGCGGCGTGTGCGGCAAGCAGTTCTCGCGGCCGTGGCTGCTGCGCGGGCACCTGCGCTCGCACACCGGCGAGAAGCCGTTCAACTGCGCGGCGTGCGGCAAGGCGTTCGCCGACCGGTCCAACCTGCGCGCGCACCTGCACACGCACTCCTCCGACAAGAAGTACGAGTGCCCGCGTTGCAACAAGAGCTTCGCGCTCAAGAGCTACCTGAACAAGCACCAGGAGGCGGCGTGCACGCGCGGCGACGACGACGGCGCGGCCGCATAGTGCAGGCCGCCGCGAAAATATACAACGAAAGATTTCCCTATGAACTTCTCTACATCTTTGTATATTTCGCAAGAGAAACAATTTAAAAAGGCGTTGATAAAGCGTTGGGAGTCGTGGAAATGATAAGCAATAATGAGGTACCTAATTAAATTCGCCGTAAAATATTTGGCTTCATAATTCCTAGTGATAGTTAATATTAATGTATTTTTCAAACGTTTTATGGGCTGCGATGACGAAATCGGTGTCAATTTATGGCAAAGGCCTGCAACGTTAAGTAAGGATTAGTTCGGTCTAGGTAAGTTAGCGTCGGACGAATGTCGATGTCGGCGATTTAGGTAGTAGTTACGGTGATACGTAGAGACTTATTACAAACCGTCGAGCTGTGGTACAAAGAGAGCAATAAAGTAAAGAGTGTAGTGACAGTGTTAGGCGCACGAGTAGCGTGCGAGGCTTAGCGGGTGCCCGCGGAGGCCGAGAGGACCAATGTTGGCGCGCCGCCGCGGCCCGCTTAGACACGCCAGGCGCGGAACTAACCACTCGACTGCTTACAATTTTATAACAACTTTATTACTCCAAGATTTTAAATACAACACCACGTATATACTGAGCGCCAGTCATTGACGCGACCACAAGTTTTTTTATGACAACTTTATCGCGGTTTACCATAAATTTTAGTATAAGCCCCAAACTATCAAATGATGGACACAAATGCATATTTTATGAAGTAATATAGGTCATAGTTCTTACGAATGTTTGAAGCACTAGTCAGTCTACAAGTGTTAAGTAAGTTTTCAGATTACTAGTCAATCGTTATATTAGTACAATTGTTGTATCGAGCCTAATCTATCTTCAAGGCACTGTCTACTTAAACTTCATAGTGTAGTTTATAAGAATTTAATCTAATGTACATCTAGAAACGCAGGAATTACCACAAATGTTTTAACAAAGATGTTTGTGAAAATTAACATTTGTAGTGACTACTTATACTCTAATATAAAAAGTTTATGTACAGTCAGCGTCATCAATCGGTATCCCCCTATTGATTTTAACAAGGACCCTTTTCATTTCAACTTTGGATTTCAGTCGGATTTGCTAGTATAGGAACTCGAGCGATATTAGATATCCATAAGTATACTAGCAAATCCGACTGAAATCCAAAGTTAAAATGAAAAGGGTCCTTGTTAAAATCAATAGGGGGATACCGATTGATGACGCTGACTGTACCTTGTGGACAGTCGCCTTTAAGTTCGAATATATTTGTTGTAAATAATAGACCTAGGTAGATACCTAACATAATCTAAGTTGAATCGGTAATTTTATAAGTCAATTGGCTTCACTTAGCGTAGACGTTTTGTTGTTATTAAATTATTGGAACTTTTTTAGCTTATTTATGTGTGATTTGTTTGAGAATGATGATGATAAAAGTTATGATATTAGATGTACCTAGTCGAACGATAAAGAAGAGAATGTATTTTTATAGAATTACTTTAATATGGATAATTGTGATATTCCATAATTTGTATCAGTTGTAGTGTTGTATTTGTTTGCTTGTCTAGTCGTAGGTAGCTGTAAATTTATAAATGTTGTCTGCTATTAATTGTTTAGAAATGCTACGTTTAGTTTTTAGTCATTAGTTTGTAATGAAAAAAAAATATCTTCAAAAAAACTTTCAAAACCCTCTCATCATTTGTATGAGTATGTAACCGTTCGGACAAAATATTTGTCGAATTTGTATGCAATTCTATGACCTTCGCAGTTTGATCGATCGAATTCACATACACACTGGATTCGAAATATTGTATAATGTGAACTAAAGTCAAACTTCATGCCCGCGGGCCTATAGAACCCCAGTTAGGAGCATACTACAAAATTAATTAAAGTAACTATAGTCGAATTGCTCATTGTACGAACTAAAAATATATGAAAAATGACATTTTGATCGTCAATTTTAGTGCGTATAATTAGAAATACAACTATAAGTACCTATCTATTAATTTTATTCTTTCAACTTTTTTTATTCACTACGACCGAATGACCAACGATGTGTGAGGTAAGTGAGAAAGATATACTAGTGAGATTACATATACCTATGTACTTTGTTTTGTTAAAGGTATATTTACCTATTTATTTTTACCCGTGACTCACCCTGCTGATTACGACGGATGACCAGCGTTGCGCTTACAGTTTCTGAATATCAATGAACTACATATCGTCGGTTGCAGGTTCAATTGGCGTAACTGACAAAACACGACTTTTCACTAGAGCCGTTTAAAGTTTTTTTTCGTGATAAATTTAACATAACTTTTTTTGTGTGTGGCCTTTTTTGGATCTGCTTTGACAGAATAGCTTAAAATTCACTAAGCTTTCAGCCTAAATATGAAATTTGATCATAAACTCTTTATTTTAGAAAATGAATGTCAGTTACACCAATTTTTTTTGAAACGTATGAGAGTTACACCAAGTTTTTTTCAAACTTATGACAGTTACACCAATTTGACCTCAAGACTTCTCAAAATATTTCAGGTCGAAATGGTGTATGGCTTCTAAAATAACAAGTTACGGCAGTTCAGTTTGATGTAAGAGACGGTGTATTACTTTGTTGTTTGATGTTACTTTAGTTAAAATGCTTAAGAATGTAAAGAAAAATAAAAAAATAATCACCTAATGTCAGTTACGCTAATTTTACTGTTATTTTAATTTTATTTGCATAGGGTAAGAAGATTCAATTAAAATCATTTTTATTTAAATAATCTTAATTTATTCAGTTAAAACTACTTCCAAATAGTATTTTTAATAAGCTTACTCTTCAGTTTATTTTGCGCACACTGCACTACAACACACAACCTTTTTTTAAATTATTAAATGAAAAAAAAACAATCAACTTAATCATTGCTAAACGAAATTATATTTTTATTACAAAATTGTATTTTTGATTAGATTACCCTGTGAATAAGTTTTATTTAGCGCAGACTACGCTACCTTTTTTCAAATGATTAAAAGAAAAAAAAAAAACAATCAACTGAATCATTGTTCAACGCAATTATATTTTCATTTCCAAATAGTATTTTTAACTATCTTACTCTTCTAATAAGTTCTATTTAGCGCACCCTGCACTACAACACACAACCTTTTTTTTAAAATGGTTAAAAGAAAAAAATCTACTTAATCATTGGTAAACGAAATTATATTTTTAGGTTTTACTCTTCTTCTACTGAGTCTTCTTGATCAGTTTGGTTAAGAGTGTCTTTAACATCTTTGGTAAAGGGTAGGTTTAAATAATCACTATGGTATCTGTTAGGAATAACACCGTCATCGCACAATTTTTTTAAATCTTTATACTTCACTTGTGATATAGCCAGTCTGCTTTTGTAAAGGGGTTCCAATCCTTAAACACTTTTCTAACCCTTGTTTCAAATTGCTCTTGTGGTTAATAGACAACCTTTTTTACTCTAGCCTTTCCTTTCCCTTTTCCTTTCCGCTTTAGATCTTCTTCATCAACCTTGATTTCATAAGTCGTTGCATTGGTTTTCATGGAATGTTTTGTTTTAATAGTTTTTATATATTTTTTCTTAATTGTGGCAATCCTGACCTTCGACCTGTAAATTGTTCGTGCTAGGAGAAAAACATACTTGCGCCACTGGATCCCAATCAATGAAATGTTTGTGTTCGAGGACAAATACCTTGTAGGGACGAGGATTTTTTCGTGCCGATTCCATGAAACTTGGCCATTGCGCAGGACTCCATACAGTCAATTTATGCACTTCGCATTCTATTATAGAATGCATACTATCTACCGGCATGTAACTATGGCCTGGCAGCAGGTAATTAATTTGGATGATCATTTTAATTTTGTCTCCTACACATAGGGTAGCTACTTTTTTTTGCAATTAAAGTATATCCCACTAATCACACTATCACACTAATATTATAAATGCGAAAATTTGGATATTTGGATGGATGTTTGGATGTATGTTTGTTCCTCTATAACTCGACAACCACTAAATCGATTTGACTGAAATTTGAAACACAGATAATGACCAAAAATAGGACATTATGATAAAGTATGGGTGGCAACCCTACCTTCACATCTTAGGAGAAAGTACGATAGCAATAGTTTGAGCGTGCACGGTATGTGTAATCCACTGCAATTTGGTCGGATAATAGTTTTCAAATTGAGGTAAGAAGCAAACTATTATTTCATTCCCACGTGCAAATTGGCGTAACTGACACCAACCTTAAACCTAGTTTGAGTCAAATGACGCAACTGACCATTGGTGAAATAATGTTTATGATATTTTGGTGTATGCAATGTTAATTTTTTTTACTTGAATTATAATTGGTGTAAAAGCACATATTATAACCTTAAATTTTTCGGGGCTACAGTTACTCCAATTTGACTTGTGCAAATGGGTGACTTAATCAGTTACAGCATGATTTAGAAGGAAATCTGAAAAGTTCACAGCTGAAATTGTGCTGTAACTGAAAATTTTTTAACGCTAGAATTTTTTTGAGTAGGTATACCATTCGATGGAGCAGAAAAAACTAAGAAAAACTGTATACTCAACTCATTTTACGTGTTTTGTTAGTTACGCCAATTGAACCTGCAACCGACGATATATACTTAGTTGCAGTACTTAGAATATCAATATACTTAGTTGCAGAGTTGATTTTAATCATGATAATCATTGTTCTAGAATCTAGATAAACAATTTGAAATTGTGTTTCTGTGTGATGTTTAAATACACATGTATTTCACATTATAATTGAATATGTCGCACCTTCGGTGAAACAAGGGCGCAATTGTCAAAAATTGCAAAAATGGGTTAGGTAGGTAGGTTATAATTTATGAGTCAAGTATGCCAAAATGTTTAAAATTTTTTAAAACATTTTGGCATACTTGACTCATTTTTGCAATTTTTGATAATTGCGCCCTTATTTCACCGAAGGTTCAATTTGTAACTAGTCTGAATTTGTTTTGTCATGTTTTTTGTAGTAAAGTAATAAGTTTCGTTGCAACTGTAATCTAGTCATTAATAAAATACTTTATTACACTCGAAGTCATTTATAAGTAAACTTAAATTAAAATAGGTAAAACACGATAGTACGATTTTCAACGAACAATTAAAAGTTTATTAGAGATAAATTGAAATTACTAAAAATTTACAAAACCTCTCATATAATAAATAGAAGACTATTTACTGTAAATGTTTAATTTCTGATATATCTGATATATTAAATTTCAATTCTCTATAAATAATTAGACAAGTCAATTGGACACATCGGTCAATTTCAATCATCTTAGACAAATGGACGAGTCTACGTGGTACTAAACAGTTTGTGCAAGTAGGTATTGACAAATTGTAGTAAACTTGTAAGGTTCCGTCAAAACTAACTGTAACTGTAATTCTGCCCTCCTAACGAAGATACAGAGTCCAGTAACTCGATTTTTGGCAAAAACTAAAATTAAGTCTTCGTTACATGTAATTTAGACTTAATTTTAGTTTTTGCCAAAAATCGAGTTACTGTAGTCTTCGTTAGGGGGGCAGAATTGTAAATCAATGTGGGTACAAATCCCGTCGGAATCAAAAATCTTGATAAGAATTTAAATTTTTATGAAAGTATTTAATATTTAACTTTAATTTTATTAAAATCTTAAATCCTTTAGGTTATATAATTGTGTAGTAGTAGATTATTAATCAAGGGCTTCCTAGTTTGGGATGTAGGTGGTATTACCTATTAAATAAATCCAACAATTAAATGTTATAGGTCAATTAAAATTAGGCAACTAAGTGAGGAACAAAAACGAATAGATGTTTTGCAGCGCGCGATAATATAAAAAAAATATCCAAAGATTTTTAAAGACATCTCATAAATTGCACCTTGACGGGATTTGAACCCGCGTCTATGCTCTGGACCTAGTATAGGCTACTGGGCAATCGATGTCACAGGTGAAATTTTGTAAGAGTACATAGCTATACTTCACAGCTTTCCTAAGCCCTTGAAATTGTGTATAGATAATATTATTTGAGTCTAAGCAACATTTCAATAATCAGAACAGGCTATTTACTGAGTTTTAATCATTATTTGAAATGACTACTAAGTATTTGTTGAAACAAATTCACTTTAATTTTCAACCGAACTGCAGACATTATCGGCCGAAAGTTCGGTCGGATTCTTAAGGCCTACGCAGACCGGGACGGTATGGCACAGGATTTACACATTCCTCTACGGCAACATTGTACTTTTTAATGAAAATTTGATGAAATTATACTATTATGTATTTTCATTCTAAAAAGTATGCCCTCTATGTCTAAGAGTTTGGTAATGAAATTGATTAAAATCCTTAATTTCTGTAATTTTTTTCTTTGGTAATTAAAGTTCAAAACCCTTTTTTAATTACACATCGAAACCAATATGGATAAATATATTGAAAAAAAAAATGTCTACTTCGTTCTTACATTATAGAATTTACGGGCAAAAGATCCGAAAAGAGTTGAATTTATATAACAACGAGAAAAATAAATTGTAAATAACCAACATGTTTTTATAATAGCGGAAACTTTTGTACAGTTCGATGGACGATAACATTTTAATACTTAAGCCTGGAATGCACATGCCTACGTAGTAGCACATGCACACTATTAATTGTGACATTAGCAAGCTATTAGCACGTGTATACATACGAAAAGAGTATGCTTATGACGTAAGCACGCTACGTAGTAGCAAACAAGCATGCTTTTTAGTAGCATGTGTATTCAAGGCGTTATAGTGTAGCTGTTTTAGCTTAGTATTAATATTAATTAATATTTAAATATTTACATTTAAGTCATTGATAAGACCTTCTATACAAAACTGTTCCAGCAGGCTGATTGTCTAACTTGTCTGAAACCTCAAATTGGTCTCAAACTGTCAAAACGATCGCGTAGGTATCTTTTGTAGCGCTCGGTCTCGTTGAGATGAGAGTGACAGAGCTACCGGTCGGTATCAAAGATAGACAATCAGGTCCATGATGGCGTTACTTTGATAGCAACCAAAATTGATCTCAAACTGTCAAATGTGACAGTGAACGATCACTTAACTTCAACCTATCAAAACCGTCTAAGCAAGCTACGCCAAAAGCGCGTCAATTCAAGTGAAAATCGCCACAAGGGAGTTCGTTGCTAGTCACAAGCTATTTATACAGGGTGAATTTTTGAGATGGGGCAGTAAGGGCAGCTACCTTAACCGTTGTAGCTAGAGGAAAACGTTCTTAGGAGACTATCCTTAATTTTTGAAGGTATTAAGACTTGTATTCACAGATTTTGAAAAAAATGTACAGTCAGCGAGAAAATGGGCACTTTACACAAAAACTTTTTTTGATGCCAATCCATCCTGTTTCATCTAAGGATTAAAAGGCTCTTTCAGACCAACTGGGGTTAGAGTACTAGAAAAGTCAGAAAACGCTAAAATGTATTTCTGATACAAGACAGTAAGGGATACCTTAACCGTTGTAGCTAGAGGAAAACGTTCTTAGGAGACTATCCTTAATTTTTGAAGGTATTAAGACTTGCATTCACAGATTTTGAAAAAAATGTACAGTCAGCGAGAAAATGGGCACTTTACACATAAACTTTTTTTGATGCCAATCGATCCTGTTTCATCTAAGAATTAAAAGGCTCTATCGGACCAACTCAGGTAAGAGTACTAGAAACGTCAGAAATTGGTAAAATGTATTTTTGAGACGGAGGAGTAAGGGCAGCTACCTTAACCGTTGTAGCTACAGGAAAACGTTCTTAGGAGACTACCCTTACTTTTGAAGATATTTCAACAAAATGATAAAAAATGATGACAAATGACAAAATGATTTCGTACGAAATGTATAATCAAGGTTTTTTGCGTTTTCTGACTTTTGTAGTACTCTTGCCTCAGTTGGTCTCATAGAGTCTTTTAATCCTTAGATGAAACAGGATCGATTGGCATCAAAAAAAGTTTTTGTGTAAATTGCCCATTTTCTCGCTGACTGTACATTTTTTTCAAAATCTGTGGATACAGTTCGAAATATCTTCAAAAGTTAAGGACAGTCTCCTGAGAACGTTTTCCTCTACCTACAACGGTTAAGGTAGCCCTTACTGTCTTATATCAGAAATACATTTTAGCGTTTTCTGACTTTTCTAGTACTCTAACCCCAGTTGGTCTGAAAGAGCCTTTTAATCCTTAGATGAAACAGGATGGATTGGCATCAAAAAAAGTTTTTGTGTAAAGTGCCCATTTTCTCGCTGACTGTACATTTTTTTTTAAATCTGTGAATGCAAGTCTTAATACCTTCAAAAATTAAGGATAGTCTCCTAAGAACGTTTTCCTCTAGCTACAACGGTTAAGGTAGCTGCCCTTACTGCCCCATCTCAAAAATTCACCCTGTATAGCTCTATATCTATAGATTTCATTTAAGAATCTGCTTGCGTCCTGTCCGCTCTCATATTGTTTTATTTAGCCACTTAAAGAACCGCTTAACCCAAACAGACACTGCTTAAACCATCTAAAATAGACCTATGATGATGCAATGACAAACGTTGTTGATTATTGCATTATCAAAATTGCATTTTTCTGATAAAAAAGGCAATCAATTTGTTGTATCTTGTTGAATATTATGAAAAATATGTTAAAAGTAAAGCTTCTTAGTGTCTGAGCACACTATGCCGAAGTTACGCGGCGGCCGAAGTTCGCGACCGAAGCGCGACCGAAGCAGCCGCGCTTTGACGTTCCGACGCATTTGACATTATATGACATTATTATATGGCAGCACGAAAATACGCGACAGAAATTCAGTTGCGCAAAGTTCCGTTTTTTGTTTCGTTCAAACGTTCGTCGCGTCTAATGTGTTGCTATTTAGAATACGTTGCCGCCAAATTTGCGCCCGACCGAAGTTCGGTTGTGACTACGCCATGTGTGACGTAATTTCGACATGTGTTGCTAGTAATTGAAATAGCATTGCAGGCGTAATCACGCCGAAGTTCGGTCGCGTAACTTCAGCATAGTGTGCTTAGGCACTTAGGTTCGTAGCATTGATTGTCAGTTTAGTGTTTTATTAAACTAGATTTTTCTGAATACAGTAATCAATAAAGTGTATACAGTAATCATGAAGTGTTTTATTATTCAAAGATGTCTTGGTCGTGGTAAAATTGTTGATGGTTCTAGCAGGATAATGCTAAGTTGAGTGGCCCCCGCGAGCGATTCGCTGATTCTTATTAGTGGAGTATTATCGGAACCAACCTACATACTCGATCTTCTTTTGTTCTCGAGTAAAGACAGCTTATCCCGCTAGACAGTTTGGCGTTGTTTTTTTATTGGAAGAAAGAACTCACAGGTCAGAATAAAAAAACAATGCCCTTCTATCTGCACTCTGGAGCAGTTCAACCAAGCGACCGATGAAGCCGGGTTTTGAAATACCTACTAAAAAAGTAAAAGTTGATATGAGCGCCTTTGACTCGATATAAATATAATATGTATAAATATAATATAATATGTTGGCCGAAAGGAATAGTGTCTAGATTTTCCCTCCGAAGGCCACAGGTTCGAATCCTAACCCTAAACTTTTACAGATATGACAGGATCAGTTTTTGATCAAAAAAAGGTTCTTTTTTTAAGACGCTGTTTTGATAACAACCCAATAAATCTTTATTCAACTCGGAGAAATTCAATCTGCTTTAGAAGGAAACAATTTAAATAGAAGTTTCCTTGGAATATCCGAGTAAGGGACAAAATAATAAGCTGAGATATCTTGAAGTTTTGGAATGTTGTGGTTAGACGAGGAATCGTGCACTCGTTCCTAACTCAACTGTGTATTAAACTTTGGAAATCTCTTACAAACAATATGACACTCCAAAGTAAAAGCCTTTAGTAAACCAATTCGAAAACCAATGCTGCGATAAATAATGATAATGTCTTCTTTGATAAAATGTTTTTAACCGACTTCAAAAAAAGAGGAGGTTCCCAGTTCATAGGTCTATTTTTTGTGCTTTTGTTATGTATGTTCACCGATTACACAAAGACGCGTGCACCGATTTGGAAAATTTTTTTTTTTTTGAAAGGGTACCTATACTTGCCTTTCCGATTGGAGCTACATAAAATTGGTGAAGATTTGCCGAGGATCTTCGGAGTACTGACCATAAATGTACCTCGAGTGTGCAGAAAATGGCTCAGCTCATAAAAGTCGGTTTTTTTTAATTTTCTAAAAACTCCGTCACCAGAGTTGGCCACTTGCTCATACGAACTTACTTACTTACGTTTACCTCTCTTCTAACACAGCTCCACAGACTTTTCTGTTTGGTACAAACCAGCTAAATTTAATGATGAAAATGTATCTTCAAAGATATCTGTCGTAGCCTGATCATGGTGGATTCAGTCAAGGTAGTCTACATTTTATTATCTGATGAAAGTCGCATACTTTGTTAAACACTTTATTGAACTTCGAAAACAAAGTTTGAGTTTAGCCGGTTCACCTACTTGAGCTGAGTTGTAAAACCAGGTTGAAAGAATACTGCAAGTTCATAAAGAAGAAACATATTTTTTACACAAAGCAGCTAATTAAAAATTATAGTTAACTGTAAAACTAAGAAACTGAAACTTTTGTAATTTAAAAAGTTTTGAAAACTTTTTTAAGTTGTTGCGAGACGAGCGAATAAAGGGTAAATAAAGGAAACGGCGGCGCGAGGGTGCGAGGCTATAGTTATAAGGTGTAATCGAGGCCCGTCGCGTGCGTACAAGGCAGGTCCATATCCACTGGTTGATCGTGTGTGGGTTCGTGAGCTCCGTCAAGTGTCGGCATAAGTTGGCGCGACGCGAACAAAGTTTCGTGCGGATAAAGGGGGGCCACCCGCCTCCCCCATCGATCGAAGTGCGGCGCGCGCACCCCTTCCCCTGCTATATAAGCTCTTACTCCCATATCGCCTCTCACAACCGCAAGAGAACGCGCGCGAATTCGCCCGCAACGCCGCTCGCCCGGGGCGCCGCTCTTTCTCTTTTCTCTCTTTTTCTCTGTTCGTCTGTCTCTTGATGCGGCCGCACTGAGGCCGATGCGGGCGCCGCCATGCCGCGCTGCCTCATGGCTAAGAAGTGGAAGACGGTCCCGGCAGCATACCTGGGGGACGACACCGATGAGGAGATCGACGTGGTCGGCGAGGGGCGCGGCCGCAGCCCTGCGCCCGCCGCCACCGCGCCGGGCCCTCCGCCCCGGGACCCCGAGCCCACGCTGCTCTACAACGGTGAGTGCCTGCCATCCTGCCAGCCCAGCTCCCCCAAGGTCCGTTCAGCCACCGAGCGGCCCGAAGGCACGCCGCGTCGCCTCAATGCCAGGGCCGCACGCGACGCTACCTTACGACTCCTTCCCGTCCATCAACCCTTCTTTAATGATGTTGCATCGTAAATTTGTTTTTATTAGACCATAAGAATTGCAGAAATGCGATTGCCTGCGATTTCCATATTTTCAGCGTTAGCGAATTACGAGTGTAACCAAACAAAATATTGATCAACAATATAATTCTTATAATAACAAACCTCAACAAAACCGAGTTCAACCAAATTACTGACGCAACAAAATCGATCCCCGTAGAAAAGAAAGATACAATTCAAGCGTTGGTAAAGTATTAGATACTGTTGGAAGCTTGCCATCTGAACGACATTCAAAAGTATTTTGTTTTGAGATCAAATGCGAAGTTTTCGCAATCGATTTCAATCCGTTTTATGAGTTTATCTACACATGTAACAAAATTCTGAAAAACGATAAAGCCAGCATACAATTTAACAGGAGTTTCTAGGATCTAAACAAAAAAGTAATTGTAAATTTTATGTAACCTCCTCAATGTATTTAATAAAATAGTATGGCAACAAATTGAAATGCTCAGCTATAACTATGCAGTAGGTACCTATATAATATAACTATACTGAAGCTGGAAACAAACTATCGGACGCGGCTGACGGACGCGGCTGACAGCCGCGACTGATAAGTGTGCACACCGTCCGAACACCCAGCGGGCCAGATTGCCTTCGGACGTCTGAAGGTCCAAGGACGCGTCCGCGACTTTCGTCAGATAATGTGCACAGTTCTATGTTCGTTCTATATCCAGATACCTATTCAGTCGCGGCTGTCTGCCGCGTCCGTAAGCCGCGTCCGATAGTTTGTTCCCAGCTACTTATTAATTACCGATCCGTTGCCGATCAGATTATGTGTCATGGATCATGCGGACTATGGACAAATTCACAGATTGATAGTCGTCAACTCGTCACTTTTGAAACTGGGCTTCTTTGACTAGTTGATAACGTGTTTACAATTCGTCTTCTTCTAGCTCTGTACCACCTTAGAATAAGGTTGGCAAGCGAATTGATCACCTACAAACAACAAATCAACCAGTAGGCAGTTGTCACAGACAGACAATATGAGAGGGCGTCGCACTCATTACACTCTCCCCTCGATTCCAAAGGGCTTGGAAATCAAAGAAAAGAACGTAAATGCTGACGATTTTAGTCCCTATTGAGGACAAAGACATGCTCTCAAACTTTTAAGCTCCTTGATGAAATGTAGGGTAGTTAGAGACACGTCTGACAGCAAATACAATGAAGAGTCTTGTTGCGTTTATATTTTTGTCTTAGAAAAAAGTTGAAAATATACAGATCCGATTAACCGTGATTATAATTTATAATTTGAAAATAAATTTTATAAATACAATTATGTAAATTGTGCCTACGAATCAGAGGCATGTCTAAATATTTCGCATAAAAATATTGAAGATTTAATAATAGAAACAAATAATACAATCGATTAGTTAAAAGCCATCATATAGTATTGAAAATTCTCATAGATTCATTTCCATTAAGCCATTATTTTTTTATAGTGCAACACCAAATGAAAAATAAAAGACTCACATGAAAGCAATCAGAAATCTCTACTTGAAAACGGCATTCGCTTTTAATCCATTCTGGCGCGTGAATAAATGAATTCTGATTTATCAGCAATTATAGGCTCACGAATAGTTTATAATAATAATAAATAATATAGCCTTTTATTTCGATACACCAGTTTTACTATTATTTATTTTAATTCTTACTGAATCCCTCTTGTACACAAGCAAAATTACACCTGAAATTATGATTGTGTTGAGTCTTCGCAGTAAGCCCTGTTGTCCACAACGGAGCACGTTCAAGAAACGCTTTCAAAACTTTAGAAACAATATAATAAAGCTTCTCAACTTTGCCTCGCTTAAGTCTTGAAAATATCGCCCTAGTTCAGCTTAGCAAAAATCAAATCTTTTAAAAATACGAATAAGCATTTCTTTTATATAGAATATTATGCAATTCCTACACGATCAAGTTCATCGTCAAGTTTGCAGCGGACTCGATGCGGCGTCCAGTAAACTTGACGGTGTATGGCTATGGGTGAGCATGACAAGTCTACTTGAAGTGAATTCTGCCGACTTGATCAAGTTTGCAGCATCATGTAAACTTGAAGATGTGTGTGAGCGTTCAAGTACTCGTATGCATGACGCATCGTCGTCCGTTACTGATGACGCCATGGCTTCGACTGGCTCCGCCGTCAAGCCAACTTGCCGGTAAACTTGATTGTGTGTGATCTATATGGACGAACTGCAAACTGGTCGCCGCCGCATCAAGTCCGCTGCAAACTTGACGGTGAACTTGATCGTGGGTGGCTGGCATAATTCAGCTTAGCAAGAATCAAATCTTTTAAAAATACGAATAAGCATTCACATTTTAAATAGAATATTATGCAATTCTAAGCGAAGATTTACACTTTTTATGGCACGATTGAAACCCAAAGTAGTATTATATTATGTTCAGTGCCTTTGGGCACCTTTCGGTTTCCTTTGGGAAACCGAAATGGTTACATACGATCAGCGTTGCCATATCTACCAACTTGTAGGTAGATCTACCAACTTTGCCTCGAGTCTACCTATCTACCACCACAAGCCTTGAATCTACCTACTTTTCTAAATCTTACGGAACATCATTGATGAACGTTTCTTTCATGTGAAATGGCAGTGCGTGCGGTATGGTCCTATTGGTAGTTAGCAGTAAATTAGTAATAGCCTGCAACCTGCCCAGTCAGAGGGTTGTCATCAATAAAAAGAAGGAGAAAGAAGCTTTTCCTTGTTGCAGAGTTTTCTTTAGTTGCGTGTGTTGTGTTTTGAATTAAAACTTGAAATATTAGGTACAGTGTTTGCTGTTCTAATCTTAATGGATACCATTCATGTCTGTTTTCTAAGTCATTTGTTCCCAAATAAGGTACCTAAGTACTAGATTTTTGAATGTGATGTTTTGAATTTGACCTGCCAGAGACAGACTGCATGCAAGTAAAAAAATTACATACCTAGGGCATTAAACACTAGCTAGGGATTGTTCCATACTTTAAAGATTTTTACCAAAAAGCGGGCAGCCTAGCTCATACATTTGAAAATAAAAGTACCTACCTACGTATAAACTTAAAATAAGTCCTTAATTCTTAGTTTTTTATTCTTGAAAAATCTTCCGAATTATGGTGGTAGATCTACCTATTTTTCATTTTACATTCTACCAACTTCTACCAATTTTTAGCCCCTCATCTACCAATTTTCAACAATTCGGGTTGGCAACACTGCATACGATGCCGGGCCCACAGATAAATTGGACGTAGTTATGCATAAAGGATCCAATCCACACAATGATAGTTTTGAGAAAAAGCAGTTTTTGTTTAAATTGTGTATAGAAAAAAAGTTATGATTAATTTTAACAAAGTTTGTTTACAATATTGTACAAAATACTGTTTCCTATGTATGTAAGTATAATTTCGGAGAAAAATATTAATATTTATAGTATTTTTTTTTTTAAAACCCACTGGTTCCTTTTAGCAAAATGGCTCATGTGTGGGTTGGTTCCTTATTAATTTATTCTGTTGTTGAATATTAAATGCATAAAATAATAAATAATCGTATTATATTTTGTGAATTTTATTTAAAAAGAAATATCTTAGGTTTAACATGAAAAAAAACTATAAAAATAATTTATTTCAGTAGGCTACATTCATTTTAGCCTAACTTTCCTCTACTTCAAAATCAAGTTGACCTGAAAACCCTTCTAAATCGTCTTCTATGGCTTCATCTCCTACCAGATTCACGTAAAAGTCTTTTGACCTCTAAAAATCGCTGAAACAGGAAGACCTGTCACTAATACGAAGTTAAAAGACCTAAAAGTGTGCTACACTTGATTCCGCAAGAACCACACCACTTTTACGTGAATCTGGTAAGAGATGAAGCCCTAAAAGACGATTTAGAAGGTTTTTCAGGTCAACTTGATTTTGAAGTAGAGGAAGATTGGGTTAAAATGAATGCAGCCTAGTGAAATATGTATTTTATAGCTCTTTTTCATGCTAGACTTAAGATATTTCATTTAATATAAAATTTACAAAATATAATTAAAATTAGGTACTTATTGATTACCTTAGGTATTTTATTCATTTAATATTCAAAGAGCAACTAGTGCAACGAGAACTAACCCACAAGAATGATAAAAAAAAAAATACTTTTACAAAGAAACATGTGGTTTGGTTCCTTACAGAAAAAAATAAAATTGTAGATTTTTCAGATTTCTGGGGTACCACAGAGCATGGATCTTTTTAGTTTATTGTACAAATGTTGTTATGTGGGTTGGTTACTTTGTCGAGAAAATGTTTTGTTAAGTCAAAATTGTCAGATCACTTTGATATTTACAGGGTTAGTAGAAGGTGGATTTTAAAAGCTTTCTGTATACTTAACTCAATTTTGACATGAGTGTGGATTGGTTCCTTTATGCATAACTACGTCCAATTAATACTGCCTGAATGTAAAGACATGAAAGTTGTGTTAATTAATAGGTTCATACTTTTTAGTCTCTCACTGCAAATACTGTATCTTTTGGCATTCTGAGAGCTGAACTAATGGTAGTACCTTTAACATACTAGCAACCGCTCGCGGCTTTGCCCGCGTGGTAGGTTGTTGCTTATGTCCCCGTGATGCAATCTATATCCATGCCAAATTCTATCGAATTTTTTACCGCTGAATAGTTTTTGATAGAATTTGGCAAGGATATAGATTGATTTAGACAAGAAAAGGTAACAAACAGACAGACAGAGTTACTTTAACATTTACATGTGGTTACAGTCATCAGAGATCTGTAGATGGGCAAAACCGTTTGAAGCTTTTCAATTTGAAATAGTCAAAGGAACTGTCGTGGAAGATTGCGATGCGCTTAAAGCTCTCGATACTTGAAAACGCTCACCTTAAATAAATAAATTGAATTTCTTACCAAAAGAAACACAGACACAGGTGAATGGATTGAAATTCACTTAGGAGATTAAATATTTGAAACCAATGAAGATTGGAATTATAAGAGCAATTTTACTTTGATGTCACAAACTGAAACTAAAAATTGAATATTACAGTGATTAAAAAATAAATAGAAAAGAAATTGGTTGAGCAAAAAAAAACCTTAAAAGTAAGTACCTACTTAATCTAGAGGACTAGCTGATTATACAAAACAACTTTTTGGACCTTTTAATCGTTTTCGACGTAGAGATATATCTTTGGTCCAGTAGGAGAGATGCGACACGGATGCGTTACGTCAACGTTACAACGACGGAGCTGTTCACTGCGTTGTTCTCCATACAAATCGGCACTACAGTGTCCCGACAAATGTAGGCAAAGATTGCCTCCTGACACTGTGTAAATCATCTAGTAAATATGTAAAGGCCTAAGTTTTTTTATGTCAATGTATTTGTCAGCGGATGATCAGCGCTACAGCGTTAAGCCATGACCAAACCAAAGCGTTCAGCTAACGTCCGCGGTGGCGAGCAAGGTGGCGATCAGTTGTTGTCCAATCAGATGACACATCATGACACCAATTGTCATCATCGGTGTCACGATGCGTCCTTTGATTAGACAACAACTGATCGCCACCTTGCTCGCCACCGTGGACGTTAGCTGAACGCTTTGGTTTGGTCAAGGCTTTACGCTGAGCTGTAGGCCAATTCATCACCACAAAGTCCCAGCCCCGTGCACATTATTATATTTTATATTTTTCTTATGTTCTATTGGGTATACTTAATTTAGGTTTTTATAAGTTCTACATACTTAGTTCGTTCATAGTTTTTTGTAGTGGTGGTATGAACAAATGATTTTTGTTTCTTTCTTCTTCCAAAGTTTTACATTAATTTGATGAAAAATGTTTATTGGACGAAAAATCTTATGTAAGGTCTATCTGAAATAAATCATTCGGAATTTGAACGTTCAATGTGAAATTATCGTTAACGTTCGGAGACGGATCACTCAGTGCCTCGACAGCTCATTTATCAAATGCTACTCATCTTTCCGGACTTAATACCTACACAATTCTGTACTTGAAGCGCACCACATACAGAGCAGATAATATATCTTATGAATATAAATCTTGACAGATCGCACCAAATATATTCCATAGAATTTGTATGGGCGCGATCTCAAGATTTATGTTTCATAAGATATATTATCTACTGTGTGTGTGATGCACTTGAAATATAAATAAATAAATAAATAAATAAATAATGCTGGACATTTCACACAGCATCATGTAGCCCCAAGCTAAGCAGAGCTTGTGTTATGGGAACCACATGACTGATATACTACTTAAATACATTTTTTTTTATAAATACATACATAATATACATAGAAAACACCCAGACCCGAGACAAATATTTGCAGATCATACAAACATTTGTCCCGCGGCGGGGATCGAACCCGCAACCTCCTGCGTCACAGGCGGGCTATGAAGATGAAGATATGAAGATATTACAGAAGATAATATATCTTATGAAATATAAATCTTGACAGATCGCACCAAATATATTTTGTAATTTATATTCGCTGTGTGTGGTCCTCCATAGAATTTGTATCGGCGCGATCTCAAGATTTTTCATAAGACATATTATCTGCTGTATGTGTGATGCGCTTATCATCTTTTCAAGAGAATATAAGTTATATGTACTTTTATTCAAGGCATTAAATCGCTGAACACCATAAAACAATCTGTATATTGTTGTAACTTGTTTTATAGGTCCCATTATTATTTCATGAGATTTGTTATGGCCCAACGTAACTTTAGTTTACATTGCGACGCTGTTATCGAAGTTATTTCCAATAGTGAGTAATCCTAGGGGTTTCAACTTTGAATCACGGACATGTCAATTATTTTCGATATTGTTAGTTTTTAATTTCGTATAAGGTCATCAACGACATAAAGGCATATACCGGGACAGACTGGACCAGGAGGACCAGTGACAGAGCAGTGTGAAAGAATATTGGGGAGGCATGTGCCCTGCAGTGGGCGAATATATGCTGAAGAAGAAGAAGAAGGTCACCAAATCTTTTGAAGGAGGAGGAAGATATCCTTTACGGCAATATAAATAATTTGCTTACTAAAATTTAGAACTACATCACATCAAGTGATTATTTTTTTTAATTTTTAAAGATTTTGGTACTTAGGTCCCTACTTGTATTGTATGGACATTTGTCGGTCGAAGAGTCGAAGGTTTCAAAGATGTTTTCTTGACGACAAAGAGACACTAATTTCATAATATATCTGCTGTGTGTGTGATGCGCTTTATTATTTTGATAACTTAGTTCTTGTAAAATTGTAAATCTATGTTAAAATTCACTTGCCAAACCTGCTTACTATGCTATTACGAACAAATCTATTAATTTGATATATTCAACGGCCATTCCCATCGGTAATCGATCGAGCGAGCGAAGCGAGCGAAGATCTTAGTGGTAAGTTGGGCGATTTTGCTTTGTATGTTTGTATGTTTGTATGTTTGTATGTTTGTATGTTTGTATGTTTCACGAATTGTTGTTCGAGCATAACTGTCGAACCGTTCATCCAATCTGCATGAAACTTGGTAGGTCAATAGGTTGTGGTAAGGAAATTTACGGGGGAGCATATGAGCTTAATCGATGAAGGGGTTGTGAAGATATTGGGTTCCCAAGGGGGTAAAAAATTATGAAAGTTACACAAATAAATTGAGTGGGGTATCATACGAAAGGGCTTATTTTGTACATTCCAAAATGGTTTTTATTTTTAATCTAGGATGTATAGTTTTTGAAATACGACCAAAGACCAAAAACTACGAAACCAGAGCTGCAAGAGCTCCCGTTGCATAGAGTTTCGATGACTTCGTAGCTCATTGACTGGTCGGTCTTAAAAAGAGAGTGGCATCGTTGTGGTTTGGTTTGCAATGATTTTAGATGCTACTTGATTTATTTTCATAATAAAAAAAATTTTGATAAAGAATGAAAATAATTGGGGTAAAAAAAGTTAAGTAAACAAATATATTGAGTGGGCTGTCAAATGAAAGGTCTTTATTTGTACATTCCAAAATAGTTATTATTTTTATTCTAGGACGTATACTTTTAGAAATACGACGAGAATTCATAAATATGAAATACCTAAATGAAAAATTAGACGCGACATTATGTATTGCATGCATGCAAGTATTTTTTACCATGAAGAGCTAGCGCAATAGGCATACTCGGCAGTATCAGTAGTAGCACTTGAAATTATAGGGGTAGTCAGAAAAAAGTCCAAATGTAAGCCATCTACGGTGCGCGAGATCTCAGTTCGGGGCGAACTACTAGTATATTATGTGCGCTAAACTCCATCGCATTACTCCCCTCACAATAGAGAGAGAACGAACTCACGAGGTAAAGGGTCCAGTTTGAATCTCAAATTACATGCCCCTCACAAAGCCTATTTACATATTGTACATATAGGCTGGACATAGAACGAGCAGTGATCGGTTGAATGTACAGTCAGCATCAAAATCATGTCAGCTCCTAGGGTAGTCTAAATCAGGTGTGCCGCGGCACACTGGTGTACCGTGGTCATTAGTTGGTGTGCCTCGGAAAAATAAGGTTACCTATCTCAGTTGAGCTACTCTAAATTTGGACAGCATAAACAAGCTCATGTTTCGCATAAAAAAATTAGTCTCATTTATGGTGTATCTCCAAAATTTTCCGACTTCCTTTATGTACCCTGAACCCAAAAAGTTAGCGGAACACTGGTCTAAATGACTTGAAGAACACAAGAGCAATTTCATATACGCAGTTCGAATCATCATATTGTTGTAAGCACCTTAGGTGTTCAAAATATCTTATTATCATCCTTTCATATTTATACATGCAGTCAGGATGCTGAAAATTATTGTCAGCAAATAAAGCTCTCGAAGGTATCCCTATTTGCCAACATAAAAATGAACAGCCTAATAGATGACATGTAATTGGTTAGGGTAGATGCTTAGATATATTGACTACTAGCTGCTGCCCGCGGCTTCGCTCGCGTGGTACCTGGATAAAAAGTAGCTTATGTTACTTTCCAGCCCTCCAACTATCTCCACACAAAAAATCACGTCAATCCGTCGCTCTGTTTTGACGTGAAAGCAGGACAATTAAACAAACAAATAAACACACTTTCACTTTTATAATATGGGTATGGATTCTGAAAGCATACAACATTAAGCATACTCTTACTGCCGATATAAATAAGATTTTTTATTTGTTGACAAAGACTACCTTGGATGCTTACATCACATTAATATGATGCTGACTGTACGTACCCACCGGTCTGTGTTTTCGAGACTAATTTCATTCACGCTCTACGGTTCTAATGGTATCCTCCCCATGCAGTTTCAAACGTGATTCTGCATTAATTAATTTGAAAGATCTATCAATAATAGGAACTAAATGGTAGTGTATGGGTTAACAACCGAGTGGATGGGAGGCCGTTGACTAGTAGCGTACCTATCATATTGTATATCATAAATATATCCTTGATAACATTACAAGGATAATACTAGGTACTTCCCGAGCCGCGTGGTACCCGGATAAAAAGTAGCCTAAGTTACTCTTCAGCCCTCCAACTATCTCCACACAAAAAATCACGTCAATCCCTCGCTCTGTTTTGACGTGAAAGCAGGACAAATAAACAAACAAATAAACACACTTTCACATTTATAATATGGGTACGGATTATATATTTTTGTAAATAATTTCCACAACATCATATTTCAATAAATACAGAAGCTGAGCCCACTAGCCGTAAAAATATCGCATCACATAAAACAAATACAATATCGTGTCGAGACCACGCTCCAGAGCATATCTGTATGAAGCTTTTCAATATTAAAATTGTTAATTACCGTTATAAAGCACTTTTCGAGGCTGATTTTATTAAATTGATTACATTACAGTGTTTAATTAACCTATTTTCATACTGATGAATGAAAACAGAGAACCCAGATGGTAGGCACGTCGTTAAAATCATACACCAATTCTGAAGAAAATACGTCTGTCGTCAGAGTATGAAAACATTTGTTCTGTAAGAGCGCTTGTAGACGTCCGTTTTTGTCGCCGGACAACGGACTGTGTTTTCGCCCGGATTCGCGGTGGTGTATGGCGTGTAATGAATGTGTGTACACGCGCCGGATATCGGTCCGGCAAACAATTTATGCCGTTTTCATGGATTTCGTTTATTGACGGTCCGGTGTCCGGCGACAAAAACGGACGTCTATAAGCGCTCTAATGAATGTGTGTACATGCGCCGGAAATCGGTCCGGCAAACAATTTATGCCGTTTTCATGGATTTCGTTTATTGACGGTCCGGTGTCCGGCGACAAAAACGGATGTCTACAAGCGCTCTAATGAATGTGTGTACACGCGCCGGATATCGGTCCGGCGAAAAATTTATGCCGTTTATATGGATTTCGTTTATTGACGGTCCGTTGTCCGGTGAAAAAATTGGACGACTACAAGCGCTTTAATGAATGTGTGTGCACGCGCCGGATATCGGTCCGGCAAACAATGTATGCCGTTTGTATGGATTTCGTTTATTGCCGGTCCGTTGTCCGGCGAAAAACCGGACGTCTACAAGCGCTCTGAGGTCGTTTTCGATAGCTCGCCTTTTTGTGGAGCCGAGCTTTCCAGGGCACAAGTGGTACGCATAAACTTTAACAATTTATCACTGGATATGTTTTATGACTCGGAAATTGTAAGGCCGTGTTCAAAGTATCGATGTTATCATCATCTGAATCGTGGTGTAGCTCGTCTTTGGTGATTTCAGCGATTGTTCCTGTTGTCCCCGGTTAACATATCCGCAGTAAACGGGACAGCAATAACGGTAATACATTATTTTTATTAAAAATAGATCCCGTTGTCCCCGGTCTCTGTCCCCGGTGAAATAATGAAAAAAAAAAAAAAAGATTCAAATTGTTGATGATACATACATACATAAAATCACGCCTCTTTCCCACAGGGGTAGGCAGAGACCACGGATTTCCACTTGCTACGATCCTGACACACCTCTTTCGCCTCATTCACTCTCATCACATTTTTCATACAAGCTCGCCGGTTTAGGGTACTTTTGACCTGGCCTTTCTCCAAAAGTTGTTGATGTAAGTAATGTGCCAATATTAAAAAAATTAAGTACAAAAATACAAATTCCTAGGATACGTACCGTATATGACTCAGAATTTTCATCTTAAAAATACCGCGTTTGCGACGGCCGACCCGACGGAGAGCATTTATCACATTACTTCGACAAGTAACGGGGATATTTATGAAAGTAATTTGTATCGTTACTCGTGAAGTATTTTAAGTCTTGGCTGTGAAAATGCCCAATCTTATCTAAAACAAGCTTCAGCTTGTGTTTTTTTTTATTATTTATTTCTTCTTGCTGATCGAAAATGGAATAATTATAACCCATGACCTTCGGCTCGAAAGTCGAGGTAGGTATTAATCCCCTCGGTTAACGCGGCTCTTTGTACAATAATTAGCTTACTATAAGTCGTATTGCTCATTATACGGACTAAAAGTGAAGGAAAAAATGTCATTTTTCCTTCAATTTTGACATAAAACGTATCAAAACTAATCAAAATTGAAGGAAAAATGACATTTTTTCCTTCACTTTTAGTCCGTATAATGAGCAATACGACTATAGTTGCCCGCGAGGTACCTACATAACATATAGCCTACTATGTCCATCCTGAAAGTTTATTCTAAATACTAGTGAAAGAATTTTTGAAATCGGATCAGTAGTTTCGGAGATTACCTCCTACATACAAAACTAACTTTACCTCTTTATAATATTACTAGCGGAAACCCACGGCTTCGCCCGCGTGGACTACTATAAGTACCTTTTTATCCCACGGGAAACATGCATTTTTTCGGGATAAAAAGTAGCCTGTCACTCTCCAGCCCTCCAACTATCTCCACACAAAAAATCACGTCAATCCGTCTCTCTGTTTTGACGTGAAAGCAGGACAAACAAACAAACACACTTTCACATTTATAATATGGGTATGAATAAGTATAGAAGTATAGATTAGTATAGTATAGATGTCATGCAGATTTTCCCACTTAGGAGGGATTTTCAAGGGCGAATTTTACACTTTTTTTTTAATTTTAAAATTAAATTGTTATTTAAAATAAAATAAAAATTAGATTTGAAAATTAAAAAAAAAGGGGCGAATTTCGAGGGGGGAAAGTGGAATAAGCCAAAAAATCTAAGATGGTTCCAGAAACCTATCAAGTGTATTGCGTAGCAACCCCAGAGATAACGTATTCTTTAAATGTATTTTCATTCTCGGCTGGATTTACAATATTTCAACGTCTAGAGAGCGATTCATTATTTCTACTTGTTATTCCGCGTCGATCCAGAATGATGCATGGCGCAAAGAGGCCCCTTATCGCTCGCCTCCTCAAATATTAAAATCTTTGCTTAAGACTTGTTGCTGTTTGCCTTGCCCTTTCAACTTTTGTAGCAATTTGTGGAGTGACCAACTCTGATTATTTACTTTATTTACCTTTAGGATAAACCAAAGACAGCAATAGAAACATATCCGTACCCATATTATAAATGTGAAAGTGTGTTTATTTGTACTGCTTTCACGTCAAAACAGAGCGACGAATTGACGTGATTTTTTGTGTGGAGATAGTTGGAGGGCTGGAGAGTGACATAGGCTACTTTTTATCCGGGTACCACGCGAGTAAAGCCGCGGTCAGCAGCTAGTTTACAATATACGCGAACGCAAAACCGATTTGGATTTGGCTGAAACATGGAATTTACTTAGTTTATTACCTGGAATAACACATACTTAGATTACTTTTATCCGGGTACCTCCCATGCGAGCTCCCATGGTACTTCCATGGGAGCTCGCATGGGAGCGAAGCCGGGATACGAGCATTGGTACATAAATAGTTTATTATTTAAAAATTATTCATTTTTATTGTTCAATAATAAAAAAATTGTAGCTAGGTACGTGAGTAGTTTAGGAGTAATCAACACACAACGTTGGTTCTGCCAAAGAGCATTCTCTCCAGTAGAACAGGTCTTGAAATAGGCTCTATTTACCGAAAATGGTGAATAAAAAAAAAGTTTATCATATTTAACAAACCAACAATTTGTAATACAACAATTTACATATTTTTTTTTGTAAATTAATGGTTCTGTCAGTTTTTTTACATCAAGTACCGTGCTTAAGCTTAATGTTCTGCCGTACCGTGCTTAAGCGTGTCAACTACTAGTGTAGTAACTATTGTTTAATCCATGCTACCAGGTAGTAAAACTGGATAAGTACCGCAAGGATCTGTCTTAAGTAACAAAGGTTGCAGTTTACAAGGAAAGTTCAACTCGTAAATTCAAGACGGGTATATTAACTTACTAATTCATGGACGTGAAAGTTGACGTTCTTATTTTATTGTAGCTTCTTTATTGTGGCTGTTAGAGCCCTTGCAGACTGAATGTTGAAATATTTAAAAAAATATAAGTACCTACTTAATGAGTTGTTTCCTTCTTAAAAGTACTATTGTACTTATAATCAAATATTTTTGATAATAAATAATGTATTTCTAAACAAAGAAAAGGTTTAATAATAATTTTACGAATCAATAAATTATAAATTTTAAAAGAGATCGCATGCCTACTTTTTTTGTGTATAAATGCTTTTTCTTTCTTTCTTTACTGAACGGATTTTAATGAAACTTAGAATATACCTACATCGTTCATGACCTGGAATAACACATAGGCTACTTTTTATCCGGGTAGGTACTACGCGAGCGAAGCCGCGGGCTGAAGCTAGTCATGCATGTATATGCATGTGCCGATTTCTCGTATAATATTCTGTGCAGCAGGATATCTCACTTTATGACACTGCAAGAGTACATCTCATTGCTTGCTAATGAAAAGAAGAATTTAAGTCAAACTCATTAGGTACACTTTTCAGTAACTAGACAATAGCTCACAGCATGCGGCATACTCGCTTACGGTTTATAAATTGTAGCATCTAGTGAGCTCGACATAAAGTTCTATTTTCATTGACTAGTAACGAGCGCTACGACCTTTATTCAATGTCTGTGAGTTGACAAAAATCTTGCGAAGCTGCATTGCAGTTAAAACAATAAATTGAACTGAGTGCGTCATCATTAGGAACAAACGATATTGCTTTAATTTTCGTACATCATAAAAATTGGCCATAATTCACGCACATTTATTACTGGTACCAACTTAATTCGTCCATGCTTGGTCTGAGCCAATAAAAATCATAAATAGTTTCATATTTAACTAACGCGCTGTCACTTTTTCATGTAGATATATTTAACACTTTTCTCTATTTAACCTTTAGTCTTTCGGAATTCCAGACACAATAGAAAATCAATTGTGTCTCGACCAGATCTGTGCTCCGACAGATAACCAGATAAATGTGAAGTAAGTAGATATAGAGCGCATTATTTGACTCCAATGGACTGATATGATAAACGGAGCATTCAAAATGCATATATGCTTGAACGGAGCTCATTACGTATAGAGCCGGGTGCACGCTTCCGAAGCAAACATTGAGATTGCACATCGAAAAAATAAGTTTTGCCAAAGGCAGACTTGCTGCTTTTAGCTTTATGCCGACTTTACACCATGCTGAATTCAGTGCACTAACTGCTTGTTCATTCATAAATTAGTGCTCAGTCTCACTCTTTGGCCTAAGAATTGCGTATTGTGCATCCTACTCTTACGAGGCTTACTGACTGAAGTTAGCCGCAGTTAGCCTCAGAGTAAGAGTAGGATGCACAATACGCAATGCTTAGGCCAAAGAGCGAGACAGAGCACTAATTTAGTAGTTAGCACGCTGCATGCAGTGTCGTGTAATGCCGCGATCGGCGATTTTGCGACTTCATCGATGCTTTGGCGAATCTGCGATCGATCGCAGTATCAAAATTGCGCGTTTTCGATGATGCATCCTCTTCCTGCGTTTTAGTGACTGCTGCGACCGATCGCCGCGTTTGGAGTTTTTAAGTGTGCGGTGTGGAATGTTGGTCGCTGCATTTTTCTTCTCAAAAGCAACTAAATCGCCGATCTCCGATGCTAAGAGTAGAATGTCTGCTAGAGCTCTAAGTCCATCGCACGTTTTCGTATCGATGATTCTACACTCGTCAGCTTTCTTTATTCAAAGAATAATTCTTGCATTGCTTGCATTTTGATTTGCAACCGTCACGTATTGAATGCTAACTTCTGCATAATGTGGGCATGTACCTTATAATGTATTTATTTATATTTAGACTTACCTCTCGTCATTAGTGTTGAGTATGACGTGACTGACGCGGCTCTTTTGTCCCGTACAAAATTCAACTTTGTGTGATCGGCTCAACTTCTACAAATGTCATACTTCAAGTCAAATGTCATGTGACCGTACACATTATGACAAAATCAGAAAATGACGTTACTCTTTCCTCAAGCTTCATTCAATCTTCAATCACTCCTCGCTTGACAATGACAAGAAAGAATTCAGAACTGACCGGACAGATTGTCTTATGAGAATGAGTGAGTAGTCCGCCAAAATAATGAACAGTCAATTGAAAATGACCGGCTCAAATGAACCGGTTCACGGTACTGGCTCAAAATGAAAATGAACCTACTTTTACAAAAGTCAATCTAAAATCATGTCATACCCCAATATTACTCGTCATGGTCATGTTTTTTTTTGTGAAATGATCAACCTAAAACTGGTTTGTATGTACTTTACCTCTCGTTTTGAATATCGGTCTCTTTTCGATAAATCTGACTCACTTTCTCCTATTGTATTTCCAATTCTTTGACCTTATTATTCGATATCGTGGCTACTTTCTCTTTCGTTGGCTACTATAGATTATTTTTGGCCTCTTTCTCTATTTCAATAATCTTTCCGACTCTGTTGATAAAAATATCATGTTATATTTGGCTAGTTCTGTGAAATGGGCATAATTAAAATAGTAACAGTGTTACAATAGTTTTCTTTTAATATTGGAAGCTACTCGTAGCTATTTGAATGAATGAAATGAATGAATGAAAATTCTTTATTGCATATTACCTTAGAATAAGCAAAATACAATAATGACAGAACAAAGTAACAATGTACAATGGGCGGCCTTATCGCTAGGAAGCGATCTCTACCAGGCAACATTTGTAAATTATGTAGAAATATTGTTAACAAGCTTTTATTTAGCTTGAAGTGTTAGTACGTTAGTTGGGTCAAATCTTGGGAGTTAACTTAGAACCAATTCCTGACGCTTGATTGGGCTCAAAATAAAACTTGCGTATCTTTGCTGACAGTGCAATATTACGGTAGCAGCGAGCTGATCTGATGATGGAGTCAGTAGCTGTTTAACGATCGCCTCATTGAATAAGATTAAAATACCCGTGTTGACGGTCGATTTCATTCCGACTGAACATGATTTATTTTGTCATCAACAAAACGGCTAAATCATGTTCAGGATCAGTCAGTTCAACAGGCTACGGCAAGCCGACATTTAATAAGGCGTATTCTTCAAATTGATTGCGACGACAATCGACTAACAAACGTCTTGGTTGCCAACTCCTATGAAAGTATTCGTAGCACCGTAGCATTAGGTGCTACGACCAAAATGCTACAGCGCTACGGAGCTACGACGACAGACTTTGTTGCTTATCTTTGAACTTTATCTAATACTAGCTGCTGCCCGCGGCTTCGCTCGCGTGGTACCCGGATAAAAAGTAGCCAAGTAGCCAAGGATAAAAAATATGTTACTCTCCAGCCCTTCAAATATCTCCGATTGATGCCACAGAAATTCGGCGAGGATTTGTCGAGGATCTTCGGAGTTATGAACAGAAATGTACCTCGAGAGTGCAGGAAATTGCTCAGCTCGAACATTAAAGTCGGTTAAAAAAAATTGCCACCTGTTCAAAAAATAAATTCATTCTATGTCATGAAAAATGGTTTTCATTTATGTTGTTGTCTCTATACTGAACAATCCAATTTTAATGAATAGCTTGCTAGCTTCGTCTTCCGTCACGTCCTTGGGGAAATCTCAGTTTTCTCGGCAGCATTTACGTCAAAATAAATAAGCGAAGAGTCAAACTCAAATGGGACATACACGAAAACTTAGGGGCGAGGCGAAAACTAAGTTCGTATGAGCCAGTGGCCAACTCTGGTGACTGAGTTTTTACCACTCTATTCACCAATTAGAACTTCACTTTTGTTCGGTAAACCGAAACATCAGCGATTTTGCATTGTGCATCGCTGTGCATTTCACCGCGAACCTATTTTACCAAAACTGACGATTGAGCTCAGTTCGCGTCCACCAGTCTTTGACACATCGCGTGCTCAAACCATTTTACCAACCATAAATAATTACCAATTTTACGCACTTTTTGCTATTAGTTTACCGTTGTGTTTATTACATTCAGTTAATCGCCAAACCAAGTGATTTTCAAGTCAAGAAATCGTCACATTCCGTCCAGGACGAGAAAAATCACGTTACGTTTGCAGCGACCTTTACTTATTGATAAGGTTACACCGTTAAACGTTTATTAATTGAAACCGGCTTGGATATTCGTATCTAGGTTACTTACACGCACTGCGGAAATTCAGTAATACTGTAGCTACATGTCTATAGTACTAGTTATATGTAGTTATAGTATACTGCTATAATGTCTCAAAGGGTGTGAACACACCGACTGACCTTTCGTAGTAATTCCATTAGTACGTGGGTAAGTTGAGTGCATCTTAACTCAATTGCGGATCGATTCGATCTGTTGATTGCGATGCTTAGTTTCCAGTATCAATCAACTGTATCAGTATTGCTGTCGCAGCCAACTGGTTGAATTAGCCATTCAATTAAATGCCTAGCCATTTCATTGAGTGCCACCATTCAACTAAATGCCTAGGTGGATAGTTGAATCATTGAAGCGTTTGAAACGTTCAACACTCTGCCTGATTGAAAGGCCGCCATCTCATTGAATTAGTATATTTTTCTGCCACCGCGGCGCTATTTTCGCTTTGTTCACAAGATGGCGTCTACAGCTGGTGTTTTTTGAATGTTGTGTGTTGTTTTGTCGTGAAAAATAAACAAAATAAGTTCCCAGTGTTATTCGTATGCCACAAAATAATGGATTTACCTTCGAGCAGCCTTTCTGCGTGGGTGTGTGATACGCGTGCTATAAAAAAAAAACCAAAACCTATTTACTTTTTCTGTGTGCAAGTGAACCGCCTAGTCATTTCATTGAGCGCCGCCATTCAATTAAATGGCTGACCTTCGTTTAGCCGTAGTGTGGAACGTTGTGTTCAACACTACGCCTAAACGAAGGTCAGCCATTCAATTGAATGGCGGCGCTCAATGAAATGCCTAGGCATTTAATTGAATGGCTAATTCAACCAGTTGCCTGCGACATTGCTATCAATTTCAAACAGGACCGCGACGCACGGTAGACATTTACTCAGATCTGGCAGCATGTCCGTTCTATATCTATACCATACCAAATCTACATATATTGTGTATACCAACTAGCTGCTGCCCGCAGCTTCGCTCGCGTGGTACCCGGATAAAAAGTAGCCTCCAGCCCTCCAACTAGCTTCACACAGAAAATAACGTCAATCCGTCGCTCCGTTTTAGCTTTTTTTATTATTCCGAACAGCATCAAAATCATACCGCACTCTAGTTGTCTCTTTTTAATACTTTATCTAGACACGTGATATCCTGATACCTAAATAGACACGACCAAATAAACACACACTGACAGATGAAAACGGAGAATGATGCACTACATATACTTAACTTTATGGGTTTTCTCACATAAATACCTAACATACTCGAGAAGGAAAGCATGTAGATACAGTTTCATGCCAGACCTTTTCGAGGATAAACGCCTTGTTATTTTGTGAGGGAATAGCTTTTATGCTGCACTGCGGTTTTGCCCGCCTCGGGTCAGCTTTTCAGCATCATTGACCGTAAGATCTCGCAGGTATGTTAATAAACTGCTGAGTTTATTTTTATACATTTTTCTCTTGACGTAGGGTAGTTCGGGAAATACTGTAACGTTGCTAGAAACATAGGCATAAAATGCTGAAACGGTTATTGCGTTCATACGAGCAAATAGAAAATTATAGACACAACATTTTTTAAGATTGACATGTAAATAAAATTTATCAGTTTATTAGAACTTTGATAGAAAATGATTGAAAGAAAAAGACTCAAAATTTAGTATAAAACTAAAGCCTCCCATTATATTAATTAATGTCTCAAAGTAAAAAACCTGTTTCAAAAAATCTAATCAATAAGAACACTACGTTTACGTAATATGCATATTATATCCTGTAAATCAATGAATTCAACAAATCAAAATCTATCTTAACGACAATGAAGTCGTAATACAGTTATGAATAAGATAGTTAACCCTTAAATTGTGGTCCGGTAACAATGTCGGCAACTTGAGCCAAGTTAGGCAAATGGCGCTTATAGCACTTCCGGTAGACCAAAGTCCACTAACTTAACCACTAAGACTGCTCTCCTAACATGCTAAGTGACTGATATCATCTTAGTGCCCAAGTTTTATATAACTTTGAGACGAACTTTGACCAATGAGTAGAAGTTTCTGTGTTACTAGTGTTAGAATGCTAATGGCTTGTTGATAGGATTTTTTTTACACATCAAAACTTGCGCTTCTGTGCGTCAGAGGGCACGTTAAATTGTCGGTCCCGGCTTTTAAGTCGCTAAGCCATGACGGAGGCCTTTTGGCGGCCTAAAAACTCCGTCAACATAGTCACTATCTTCGTGGGTTATTCCTAATAGATTGACGATGTTAAGTGAAGTTCTAATTTGTTAGAAGATGAATGGGTGATCGCCCGGCCAGAGCATTTTTTCTTTTTTAAACCAAAATACTCGGATTTCCTTGAAGAACTGCTTTCATGTTTCATTTGCGTTTACTGAGATATAACACAACTTCACCATATTCCCGGTTACATAAAGACTGTCTATCTGTCTTTTTTTTTTTAAATTATGTGAATGTAGGTTATTTAAAAAAAATAAAAAGTATCTGTATTTTTAGAGAAGTTAGAAATATTCTTTTAACGTTTTGGCGCATTGTTCGATTGGAAATTTAAGTGAAAATAAAGAGAGTGCCTAAATCGTGTTTGTTGCCTACATTCTACACAGTGTTGATCGCCAAAAGAACAGAAGCAAAAAATCATCTGACGTTTCAGGAGGTCTTACTAAATAAATGTACTTAAAATAATTAAATGTACTTTTCAAGTTCCGTTTGTTTCTTCCCTCTATATTCCATGTTACATTACTGTTTTCATAACAGCTGGAAACTAAAGTGCTTCTTAAGTAAACATTGTCTAACAAAACCCGTTTAATTTTAGAATCGCATGACGTGCGAATGTCATATTTAATTACTCAGTCGGGACAGACGTTAATTTCTTAGGTCTACCGTCTCTAATAAGTTAAAAGGTTTTGCCGGGACGCCAATCGATTGGGTTTATGGAATCAGAAAGGACATTTATTTAGCTTTTTCGAATAATGGTAGGATGTTCTCCATTTATTATATTGGTAGGTACCTACAGTTTATTTTTTTATAACTAGTGAGCCCGGTTGGCAGTTGTCTACACACTTTTAATTGCAACAGATATTTTTATCAGCAGAGTCATTCTTTAGACTCACTTCGAATTCACTCAAGTGACCGAGCTCACTAAATAAATGTACTTTGTGCTACCACGGAAGACCAGCGCTATGGTAGACTGGTAGACTGGTCTACCGTAGCTTATATTGAGTGGAGGCCTTTTTGTTAACTCATTTAGCATAATATGTACCTTATAACTTGTATACTAGTTAATACCAGTACCCAGCACCGATTACTCAGCAACGGGCCGTATGAAAAGGCACTAAAAAAAGTAGACCGGTTGGTCAGTTTGTAAATACGTAGTCGGCCTTTGAAAACCTCTGCGTTTTTGTAAAAAAATTGTTTGTTAGGCAATTAGCCCTTTGGTAGCTTTTATTTGACCATCACGACCGCACATCAAAGCGGGGCATTCGAAAATTAATAAAACGATGTGATTTTTAAACGAAAAAGTATACTCGTATATTTGTGAAATAACTGACAAATAGGAGGACTGGTTAAGCTTAAGGAATTTGTTTGTTTGTTTTCTTTTTGTCGTGATGACAACTCTACAATTTCAAGAATGTTCATTGCCCAAGAGTTAACTAAAGAAACCGATAAAAAAATAGATTTGATAAAGGCATTCCGGCTAAAGGAGGATCGCTTGTATCATTGCGGGTTCGAATCCCGTTAGAATTGAAAATTTTGATAAGATTTTTCATTTTCAAATGTAATAATACCTAAGTGTGGTTTAACTATAAAAATAAAATAGATTTGATTATTAGTACCTACTATTTGTATTACATTTTGTAACTTCCTATTGTTGATTTAACGGCCAGTTTCAATATTCTAATTTTCTATAGTTTTGCTTAGATTTATTTTGGTAAGATTATAACTTTTTTAAAATACTTCTGTGTCTATATCTTACGTAAACTAAATCACTAGCCGATAATCGACAGAAACAGTGAATCAAAAAGCATTAGTCAGCAGCTAGTCAGTAACAAGTCTCGTGTAAACTCACCTCGACTCAGTCTGGTATTTAATTGTTTCGTAGGCAAAGCGCCCCCAGACTTACCCACACATAAATATGAAATCATTGACGCTCCCATTTACCTTTTGATCTGGGCAAGTGTGTGTAGTGAACAAAGGCTTACGAGGCTGCGGTTTGCGGGGACGGTACTTGCATAGTAAGGTGTTTTCACTTTGGCTCAAATGGATGCAATTTTGTTTCTCAACTATTTGAACTGTTGACTGAGTGGTGTCTCGAGTTTCGATCCGAAGGTGAGTATGAATTCAGGCCATGATTCAATCGACTTTTCGTTCCAACTTAAAACGAATTTTAAACGGTCTGCTCTATCTATTTATAATATCAATTAATTGTTCGTATCCTCGAAAGAAAACTAATTCATTATGAAATCAGTTACTTTTCTAATAGGGAGCGATGGGGCTTGCAATCTGTCACGTAAACATAGAATGTTAAATTCTTCACACTTTTCAAAATACTATTTGGACTTGCTTTTGACTACTCCCTTGAACATTTTCAATTTCCTAAAAAATCTGCATAACTACCATGTTGGCAGATCAACTAACAGTTTTTAGTTTTAACGAACGTGATGTGCCACAATTAAAACTTTAAATTGTAAAAACCACCTAGTTTCCATTCCACCAATCTACAACCCAGCCACCAGGACAAACATAGAGTCCACCCCTACATACCGCACTTTGGGGATACAGTTGAGAACATGTTTTTCTCTGAGAGAATGTCTATCATGCCTTGGAAAACTAAAACGAAAACACGAGTCCTTTTCTCAATTATATACAGGGTGGATTTTTGAGACGGGGCAGTAAGGGCAGCTACCTTAACCGTTGCAGCTACAGGAAAACGTTCTTAGGAGACTACCCTTACTTTTGAAGATATTTCGACAAATTATGAGAAATGATGACAAATGACAAAATGATTTCGTACGTAAATTAAGTTATAATAGTGTACAAAATACTAAAACGAAAACAACTGCAGATGCGAGCATTAGACTGTGCAAGTTAAATCTCCCATAAATATTTCAACTATCTGTTTAATTCGAAAGGCTTTCTTCAAACTTGCTAGAACAATGGATCTCGGATGGAATTTCTTAAGGTATTGAACAATCCGAATATTTCAGGGATATTTTCATTTTGTAAATTCCGGGCACTAAAAGCATTGTTCTGATTTCTACTAAGTGACCTCGCAAATTGGGCGACTAGTTGCCGCGTCTAGTCGCTGCGACATGACGCATAATTTGCGCTGGTTTGCGTCTACTCGCGATGTCGCCGCGTCATCACGTCAGACCGTCTGCGCGTGCACCGTGCGCCTTGTCGCTGCGACCGTGCGACTCGTCAGTTTATCAGAATCCCTTTTATTTAGATTTACCTAAAACTTGTATGTTTATAATCTTATTTTTTTTTCTCATTCTTTTCTTTTCTTTCTATTTATTTTTCTATCTAATCTAGGAAAGCTATTTTCAATTAATCAAGAAAATCCGTATACCGTACGTTTGCTTAACTCTGAGTGCACTACATATGAAAATGATGATATAGACGTACTGTGTGTATCCCTGTAGCGTTTCCCCATGCGATTATATCCCGGTGCCAACTCCCTTTCAACTATTGTGTATTCTGTTTTCAGGGGTGATCGGAAATGAAAGGAGAGTGTATGAGAGCCGTTAAGAGGCTTTAGAATAAACCGAGTTGAATTTACTCGGGGAAAAACCTGCTTTGTACTTCTCTTTGTGTTTTAATAATTGACTTGTTGAATAATTGCACTTTCGATCTTATTTATTTTTACTTTCGATTTTACTTAAAACAAAGTAAATTTTTGACCGTCCTACAGTCAAAAGAGTTAGTAGATATTCAAAATAAATAGCCTAGAATTTAGAGTATGAGGCTAAAATAAATGTTTTGTAAAGCACACATCGCCATTTGAAAACTGAATGAAAACTGCTGATCCTCATTTTGTCGGAGCTTTAGATAGTTGATCGAAGAATTATAACTTTTATGTTGGTAACTGATTTTAAAGCATAGTTTAAAAAAACAATGGGATTACATTCTATGTGATACGAATCGATATAAGAAATAGGATATTGGCGCAGGCCCCAATACCGTGGCCACATTAAATACGCAAGAACTTCAAAGACATACATACTTTAACTGCCAATATCCACCACATTTCCAGGCCACAAGGTTTATTTTGAGTCGGACGTTTCAACCACAAGTTTGTAGCATATCATTGAAGTTCAAATGTTGCAATATACGGGAAACTGCAGGTGAATATGAGACAGGTGATTAATACAGCTCACTGAATGAAATTCTGATATTGAAACACTCGGCATTTTCAAAGCGATGTAACTATATTTGAAACGATTTGAAAATGCGCTATACTTAGTGCAACTATAGTTTAGTTTTCCCTTTTTGAAGTCCTTATAATGTCCGATATATAATTTTATCGATGGTCGACAAGTTCTTTTATTTATCTATCTATACAACCGATAGCAACTAACTGCTGGGTAAAGGCCTCTTCTCTATTGCGCCATTTCTGGCGGCTTTGTGCCAGCCGAAACCACTGCTCTTCTACCCCGACAATGTCGTCTGACCATCGGTTAAGTTTAAGTGAGGTTACTTTTTTGAAACGAATCAACATTCTTCATCTAACACCTAAATAAAGAGGTATTTATCGCGTCGGTAACGAGGTTTCTTCCGTATCAGCGTAATCCTCGGGATTGTTCGTCCGAGGTGTACCTAATCATAAAGTATTTTCTTATAATAATAGTCCGTTAGAACCAAAAATATTTGTGAGTGACTGCTCGACTTTACACGTTTACACTGAATATGACCAAACGAATATTCTACTAATATGAAAGAAGTTCTGAATTATGCAGGTTAGGCAAGAATCGTAGTAAGTAGTTTTGTACCTAGTGATCATGGGGGTAAGGTTGAAGCCATCTGGCCTCCGTCATGGCCTGACATTTTATAGCCCTGACCGACATTTTGCCGGCTAGGGCAATTTTTTTATTGTTTATTTCAACAGTTATTTCATAAAAACACAAATCGTACTGTTTTTATTGTTATGGAGATAACTTGAAGATCTAATCTAGTTAATTCTAAAGCAGAAACTCGATTGCTGAAACTTCTCTTGGTAGATTTATTTTTGATTTGGCTTTTCCTGAATTTTTGTTGGGAAAGTATGAGTATGAATTTTTTTTTTACTTATGCTATCCCATTGCTGAGGAAAGGTCTTCCCCATCATCCTCCAAGCCCTGCAATTGCCAGTTTCGTGAAGGAACAATTTAGTAGGAAATGTTTCGACAGTTGATTACGATAATATTTACTTTATCTAAAGAAAAAAACATTCTTTAAACACACGGGAATTACTCACGTAAAAATAGCCTTTTAACCTTGAGGAGTAACCTTGCCGCAACTCCCTCCTTACCCAGATGAAGGTTCTCCGGATGAATCGAAACATTGTCGGTATCTAAATACAAAACGTTAAAACAATGTCTATACTCAGATTGCTCATTATACGCACTAAAATTGACGGTTAAAATGTCATTTTTCATATTATATTTTTATTTTTAGTTCGTACAATGAGCAATTCGACTATAGTACAACTCACGGAAGGTTTTGAAAGTGAGATAAAAATATTTTGCAAGCAACTCAAAACTGCCTTACGTCTGAATAGCCTAATTTAAGCGTTGGCCGAAGGTACACCGAAGGCTACGGTTTCGAACCCCAGCTAGGGACAGGTTTTTTTGTATTCGTTTTGTCAGTTTTTTTTGGGTAAATATTTCGTTATTGTTTTTTTTTTGCAGAGCAAATGTCTCATTACTGGAAAAAATAGTTTTCTCTATTTTTGCCCGCGTAGAGCTCGGTCGCCCAGGTACTAAGTTTTATACGAGGGGTAATGTTAACAGGCCGCCGTTGCTTGATTATGCGCCGGCAGATATAGACAGACATGTATTTGACAAAGATATGTAGGTATATGACACGTATGCTAATTCCGCTATTGGGTATCGGACGGCCATTAATTCTAGATGGTCGCGTCAAACGTTTAATTAATTAATCTGAAATACTTTGAATCAGCATACCTCGTAGGGAGATTTTCGATGATTGTGTTTTGATCGCGCCAGTTAAATAGCTTTGGTTGAAGCTTGATGTAACCTACATCACCATGCTGCCGTCCGATATCTAAAACGCAGTTAAGTGACATTTGGTCAAATTTCACTTTTAAACGCCATGTTATAAAGCTCAAAATTCTGTATCGATCGGTCTTGGAACTGGGTTCCTATCGTTTATGGTCTTTGAATTAGAGATCCTAAAAAAGCTGCAAGCGCGAAGCAAAATAGTAAAGGGGCGCGTTTTTTTGCGACATCTCAAAAAATGGTTTTGTCACTTAACGGCGTTTTAGATATCGGACGGCAGCATGAAATAGCATATAGGCTTCTAATATATTGGTGCCACGCGAGCGAAGTCAAAAGCGGAAGTTAGTAACTCATATACGAATAACTGCACGCAAGTAGCTGTATCAGTGTATCTATATAAATAAATGAGTAAAGTATACACCAGGCCAGCGCTGGCAGCCAGCGCTGGCCTGCGCTTGAAAAACTGTTTACACAAATACCAAGCCAGCGCTGGCTGCCAGTGAGAAACCTCGTGTAAACTAGGCTTAAAGCCAATGAAAAACTAGATTGTGTGAAAGATGATTTGGGAAAGTAAGGGATGAATTGAGAGGGACCTGGAAGAAGAATAGTCATGTTGTGCCGGACATAGGTTTCTAGAAAGGGGTCATCTATAAAGTACGTCACACTAATTTCGTGATTTTTTTACCTCCCCCCGTCCTTGCCACACTTGGTCGCATTTGAGAGACCCCTTCCCCCCCCTCCTCCCTAGTGTGACGTCACATCACATATATCTTACCACTTTAATATCTAGAAATTATTAAATTAAGTTTTTCGTTAATAGTTCAAAGACAACACAGATGTATAAGATTTTGAAATGTGACGTCAAGAAACTTAGGACCCCTCCCACCCCTTGTCACACAATGTAACACTTCGTCGACCTCCTCCCCCCCTTACCGTGTGACGTACTTTATGGATGATCCTAAAGCTGAAAGGATTGTAAAAGTGACTTGGCTAGGCTATTCCGTCTCTTCATCTGAGAGTTGTCCTGCGGGACTAAAAAGGCTGTTATAGCTGAATCATAATCTGAATAGGCATGATGACAGTAATCAAGTATCGCCAAAACATTTATCTGATCTAATGAAATAGGATTCGAAGATTTTGAAAAATGTATTTATTCTCTTATTAAGGTCGAGATTACTAATTTATTTGTTAAAATAAATCTTCAAAATACAACAATCCGCCATGATAGCCAAAACGCTCGCCGGTCATTGTCATGGCGTCTGTCATTGCGTCACGTCTCAGTAAACGTCATTTTGTTTCTAAGTAGCTATGTAAACATTACTGGTTGATATACTGAGCCGTGACGTAATGACAGACGCCATGACACCGGCGAGCTTTTGGCGTAAATTTGAAAATTTAAAATTAAATGTACTTTTATTGCACAAAAACCTTAATTTTATACAGAAATATGATATATTTTAGACATAATAGATACTTCTGAATATCATAGAAGAGATTTTGAAAATTAGTCATCATGCCTAACTTTTCATAGACATGAGAGTGTCAAGAACAAAACGTAATAAGAATCATATTAACTTTCTGCTATAACTATAACAGCCTTTTTAGCTCCGCTGATCACTGTAATGTCAAGTTTCAGTATTAAAATAATGTATAGATCTGTTTAAAGTACCTATTGATCGGCCACGATTTGGTATTATCAAACATTAGTGAAACACATAAAATACAGTCAATTTGAGAATCTATTTCCTTTTATTGAAGTCGGTTTAGGCTGCTCGCACACTTATCCGCGCCGTGTTTTCGAAGTAGGTACTGCCAGATTTGATCGAATCGGACGACATGACCGCGGGCAGGTGTGCGAGGCTTCATACGATTTCATATAAAGAACTCTAAAATTCGATTCAATTCGATTCAATCGGCGCGTTCGGCGCGGATAGGTGTGCGGCCACCTTTAAAATGATAAAAGATGAGATATTGACGTAACATTATTTAACCATAGCGGAAAAATAAAAAAACGATCGTGAATAACGTTCAGCAAATCGAAGTCAGATGGAGTCAGAAATACTGATTCTACTAGAAACTATTCAGCGATTCTGAAATGCATAAACGGTATTGAAATTATACCCAGCGTTAGTTTTCTACAATCAAACGACTGTCGCAGTGAACTCAACCTTAAACAAACTAAAGAAAGCTCATTTTTCCTTCAACAATGGTGAGGAATAGCATAACTGAACAAACTAAAGGCATACCCTCGTTCAATATTAATGAGCTGACTCTAAATAAGGTTAAATGCAGGGTCGGACATGCTGGCGGAGCGCTCATAAACGGATTGTATGAAAGGACGTCTGAAGCGCATTTCAGACTACGCTATACCTAATATACAGCACGCGGATTGTATGAAAGGGCGTCTCAGATCCTCTACGAAAGGCGCATTTTTTTTACTGTCCTCTTAACTCAGTTGGTTACCTCTTTGCTTAGTTTGGGGCTAGATGGCGCTGTGTCAAAATGTCCAGCAATATTTATTTATTTTTACAACTTTTCAGGTTGTTTTTCAGACAGCTAGTCAAAATCAAAGTTCATTTGCGATCAATAACGTGGAGAACCTGCAGTGCAAGCACCGTTCTTATCGATTGCTAAATTTGACATTTAGAATCGACAAAATTTGGATTTATCAATGAAAAATTTAATTTTATCGAATTCTATCGAATCTAAATGTCAAATTTAGCGATCGAAAAGAACGGTGCTTGCACTGCTGATTGTCTAACTTGTCTCAAACTTGAAATTGGTCTCAATCTGTCAAAACGATCGCGTAGGTATCTTTTGGCGCGTTCGGTCTCGTTGAGATGAGAGTGACAGACGATTTTTGTCGCTGTCAAAGAGTTCAAAGATAGATTCAGTAGCCGTACCATGAACTCTTAGGCCTGGTCCATAGTGCGGGCCTAGTGCGGCGGCGACGACGGGCGCGAATTATCAAACATATGAAAACGTCGTTAGTGTCCATAGTAAAGTGACTAAGGCGGGCGCCTAGCGCGACCGACTTGCGCGAGTTAGCACGCGTATTAATCAAACGTTCCTATCCGCGCGTTCTGGCCACACTACGGGCCTAGCCAACAAGCGATTCAATAAGCGGGTGACCGAGGTATCAAACCAGTTTGGCTCTTGTCGCTCGGTCAAAGCGCGTTTTGAATTATTTTTGCAAAATTACGATAAATATTGAAGTGTGTTGGTTGATATTTTACCCAAGATGTAGTCAAATGTTGATAAGGGCATTCGAGTGTACTTACTCAAAGAATTTTCTGGAATATAATTTAAATTTTTCATACAAAGTAAAACATTTACCGTGTATTTATCTGTTTTTATTTATTTCGTGCACACCATCTCTTGCGTTCAGCACCTCCCATCTCAGGATCGAACTGTTTATTAAAAATACAATCCTCGGCCATGGTTTGCAACACCTGCAATATGTCTAAACGCTACAACAGCCCGCACGTTCACTGTGGCCACCGGGCGCGCCCGCCGCCGCGCCCGCCATAGGCCTAGGCCACCGAGCTTTCAGTGTGGACTTCGGCATAGACCAATGTTAAAACGACCTTGACACATGACAACGAATGAGTTAAGTTTGTTGTGACTGTTTTAAGCTTGTTTTAACATTGATAGGAGGCTGGGCTACAAACACAATTTGGGTCTAACTTGCTTTTCAGTTTTCAGTTACACGCACATCGCTCGCATCCATGCATATCTCTCACTTTATGCTATTTATATCATCTAATCATAATTTTCTTTCTTTACTATCGTTTAATCGTATGCTTATATTTTTAATTTACTAAATACCTACTAAGGAACTACATGATATGATATAAATAAATAAATAAAATAAAATAAAAATATTTTATTTCGGACACCAATATTGATCCATATTTTTTTAGTAATCACTACCTTATACCTAATGTTAATACACTAAACTAAACTACACGATAAGGTTCTGTCCATATCCTTATCTCATCTTACTAACCAAACAAGAACCATTCTGCAAATTGACAAACGTAAAGCTGGTGAATGACCTCAATTCTCGTAACGTAACATTCAGTACGAGCGGGGTAAGTTAGGGTCGGCCTACATCTGACGGAAGAGGCTTAGGGAGTGTCCACATTGCGTTTTTTGCAGCGCGTTTGTATCGATACAAACGCGATTCGAACGCGATGCGAACGCGCAGCCTCCCGCGCAGCCCCTCCCGGTTCGCTTTTGTATGGAAAAATACGCGTTGCGAACGCGCGTTTGTATCGATACAAACGCGCGTTCGCAACGCGTAGCAAAACGCGCTTCAGAAAACGCAATGTGGACACTCCCTTAGGTCTGCTAAACGCGGAACTTGCTAGGTACCCCGATTTGAGGGGACGACCCGATGTTCCGGGGTCTAATTACATGTCCCTATTTACCCTTCATCATCATCATTATCAGCCTATAGCAGTCCACTGCTGGACATAGGCCTCCCCTAATAAGCGCCATCGCGCCGTCTTCAGCTTGACGCATCCAACTTGTACCGGCAGCCTTTCGCAGATCGTCACTCCACAGCAGGAGGCAGTCGGCAGGAGGCAGGAGGGCGTCCTACACTACGTTTGCCGAGACGTGGTCTCCACTCAAGAACTCGTTTACCCCAGCGGTTGTCACTCTTTTTACCCTATTTACCCTTGATCGGGGCAGAAAAACATCCGATTTTGATGAATCGAAAAATTACTTTATCATTTACATAAATATCACCTCGCGTGACTATCAAATGATCATTTACAACACTCTTTAACTATTTTGTAACTTGTAGTTAGTTCAAATCTTATCCTGTTCAATTTGAAACGTCATAACTATCTTCATCAAAACGACTCGCGGACAAGAAACTTAATTTATTTGATCAAAACTACTCGCCAGAAGCTATCTCATAAAAGATTTGCATTTGCGGGGAAAACATTTTCATTAAACTTATTCTTGCAAACGAAAAATAGATTTTGCTCGTCTGCGGTTCGCGAACTTTAGACACATTCTTTAGATCTCTACGAAATCACATTGGAATATATTATTGGAGAAATATAGGTTATAGTAATATAGGTTATAATATAGGTAGTTATAATCCCCCTTACTTATGAAAGATGTTTAAAGTTGAACACTGGTTAAACAACGTCCTGTCTTTATTTGTGGATAGTGACAAACAGAGACAGGACGTTGTTTAACCAGTTTTCAACTTTAAACACCTTCATAAGTAAGGGGTAATATGTATAGGATAGAGGTAATTCTTTAATAATATTAATAAAAACGCTTGTAGATCGTTGAAGTAAAGTGACGTCCTGCGCGGTCAATAGCAGCATTTACACGCAGAGATCAGCCTCCGGATTTTCCCGCGGATCGATCTCTGCCATTCCAACCTTTGACAGTTTTATCCGCGGATATCTGTAAAGATATCTTTACAGATATCTTTACAGTCTAGATCCGTGCTAAAAACTCTACCGTTTAAAGGCCGCTAGTTTTATCCGCGGATATCTTTACAGATATCTCTCGCAGATATCTTTACAGTCCAGATACGTGGTAAAAACTCTACAGTGTAAAGGCCGTTATCCAAGGAAGTTTTATACATACAGGAATGCTAACTGACATTTAATGTACAAAGGATTTTGAACCTTATCACGACTACACAATGATCTATTATCATTTAATCTTGGTTATAAGGATTGTTGGTCTTGTTGAGAGGCTTTCTTGGTAGCTTTGTCTCTTTCACACTCGTTGTTGGATTAGTAGTGTGCCCATGTCATTTAAATTACAGGATATTTTTACTTTATCGCGCTCGACAAAATCAGCGCTTGATTTCGATCCTTGAATTCGATCCTTGATTTTGATTTCAATTTTGATTTCGATCCTTGATTTCGATCCTTGGTTTCAATCCTTGGTTTCGATCTTGGATTTCGATCCTGGATTTCGATCCTTGATTCTTGAATCTGAACCTTGAATCGTCGAATCTGTTGGTAATCGTATTAGGTACCCACGATACAGATCTTCTCTAGTGTGGGTACCACAGGCAAGCGTTTTTTGTTCCTCTCTCCTCAGTAAACCTCAACAAATTAGGTATTTACTTTAAGTTAGTCAGTAGGTATTTATATCCTGTACCTGTACTTACTGAGAAATAAATTTCATTTCATTTCATTTCATTTCAATCTGAAATTTTGAATCTTGAATCTTTGAAGTGACAGCTGTCAACTTCAAATGGCCATAATGGTATTATTTTATTATTGTGTACCTATTGCTTAAGAATTTTTATTATGTATTTAATTTAATTTTAACCTTGAATCTGTAATCTTAATTTTATGGGCTTTAAGTCTGAAATAAACAATTTTATTTATTTATTATTATTATAACTCGGGAACTACTCGTCCTAGACTCCCCGTTCTCAGTTCAAATGAAAGCTATGACCAAGATCTTCATTTGAAGTGACAGCTGTCAAACTTCAAATGGCCATATCTCGGAAACTACTCGTCCTAGACTCCCCGTTCCCAGTTCAAATGAAAGCTATGACCAAGATCTTCATTTGAAGTGACAGCTGTCAAACTTCAAATGGCCATATCTCGGGAACTACTCGTCCTAGACTCCCCGTTCTCAGTTCAAATGAAAGCTATGACCAAGATCTACATTTCAGATGACAGATGTCATTTTGACAGCTGTTATTGAAAATGTAGATCTTGGTCATAGCTTTCATTTGAACTGAGAACGGGGAGTCTAGGACGAGTAATTCCCGAGATATGGCGGTTTGAAGTTTGACAGCTGTCACTTCAAATGAAGATCTTGGTCATAGCTTTCATTTGAACTGGGAACGGGGAGTCTAGGACGAGTAGTTTCCGAGATATGGCGCTTTGAAGTTTGACAGCTGTCACTTCAAAGATTCAAGATTCAAAATTTCAGATTCAAGGTTCAAAATTCAAGAATCAAGAAAAAAACTTTGTAAACGATAGTGGGCAAACTTCACCCAGCTCCGCCAGCAATGTAACTAATGGGTCGATCTCCAGAATTGGCGTATTTGGTTGATCGCTATGGTGCTTTTTGAATAGTGATATTATTACTGTTCTGTATTTTTATTTCGAAAAGGAGGTGTCTAAATAAGCTTATTTTCATATTGGCCCCTAATTTTATCAACCAGTTTTTGAAATATTTAGGTGTGAAAATTTCAAGACCAGAGCGATCAATATTGATGCTAAAACAGTATCTATAAATAATTTTAAGGAGTATCACTAACCTCTTGATGTTCAAAAAAGGACTAATACACAATTAGACGCATATCCCTCCGATAATTTGTGTAAAATCTACCCTTATACTCATAAATCTTAAACACCCAAATAGAAAAAATATAAGTAGAAGAGGCACAGACATACAAATAGACAGATACTGAGACAGGTGAAAGTAAATAAAAACTGTTAAAACGCTTCCTTTTTCTCATAAAATGCAATATTTTGATCGATATGGTCTTTTTGACCACAGCGATCAATACCAAAACAATCAAAAAAGTAACTTATTCAATGATTCTGCAGAGATGCAAAACAGTAGAAAGCTATAATTTTTACATGGTAAATACATCCCTAAAACCCTTCTAATTATTGAATTAAAACCTATACAAAGTGAATAACAAATGAGAAAAAGGTAGCATAGCAATCAAACATTTACAAATCCAAAGACAAAGTAATCAACTGTTTATCTCTATATCTCTACACCATGGCAATGCAGTACATGCCTGTCCCCCTCAGTAGACAGAGCATACCTGATGACAGCGTACATGGCGAAAACCGATTGGTTAAAGAGTACAGCTAGGGATGTAGACATGGATTCATGTCGATCCACAGCGATCAACAAAAACGCGCGGACATAACTTATTTTTCGAATTAAACTGAAACTATTCATTTATTGTTAACTTTTAATTTAATTCAAGTCAAGTAAACCTTTTGGTTTGTAGAATAAATAAAGAACATATCGTAATGTATGAACACAAAAAAGTTACGTACTATTTTCTGAATCAAACTGGAGTCAGGACAGCCCACAGCAATCAAGTTTTCGAGGTTTCTGATTTTTTTAAATACATTTACAATAACGTCAGATCAATAATTCTGAGTGCCCAAGGTAGCTAACAGGCCAAACTATCTAACAAAAAAAACTCCTGTTAAAAATTATTACTGTAAGGTAGGATTCTCCACTCGGACATCAAAAATTTTTGTTTTGGAGACTGACCCTAATATGACTCGAAAGACCTAACAAAATTAAGCATTTTTCATTATCGACGCATTAAAATCTATCCCAGGGGTCACTAGATAAATCCATGTTTGTACCTAACCTGAGTAGTACTAGTACTAGATTTTATGACAAGGGAGCAATTAGTAGATTGTTACAAGTTGGTTGAAAGTAACCTATTCAGGCATGAGATGGTTTGGCGCACGAGCGTAGCGAGGGCACCAATAGTTCGAGTGCATAAATAGGTCTTTCACCCGAAGTAAACACTGCTTTTCATTTCGAATATGAGGAAAGTAATTCGCCGGCCAAGTGGCCATACAGTTCGTATTGAAATGTATGGCAGATAACTCACTTGGGTACGGTCAGGATCCCGGTCCCGTGATCCAGATCTCGTGTTCCTGATTCCGTAATCCTAATCCCATGATCCTGATGTCGTGATCCTTATCCCGTGATCCAGATCCCGTGATCCTGCTTGATCTTGATCCCGTGAACCTAATCCTGTCATCCTGATCCAGTAATCCTGTGTAATCCTGATCCCGTGATCCTGATCCTGTGATTCTGATCCAGTGATCCTGCGTAATCCTGATCCCATAAACATAATTACGAATCATTATTATGATTCATAAAAGGAATTGCGGTAACGGCCATTTTAGCACTTCTGTAAGTTGAACCTATTCGACTTAAAATAAATAGAGAACCCTCGGTCAGAATTTGATGCGCATTGGCACAGATAAACATGGCAGTGATACCTTTTAAACAAAAGTATTCTAAGCTGTGACGGCCGTGGTGGGTCCATACATTTATGACCAAAAATACGGTAACAGCCATTTTAGCCTGTCTGTAAGTTAAACCTATTCGACTTAAAATAAATAGAGAACCCTGGGACAGAATTTGATGCGCATTGGCACAGAGATACTTGGATGTGATACCTTCTAAACAAAAGTAGTCTGAGCTGTGGCGGCCGTGGGTGAAGTGCCCATACATTTTTGCCCACACTCCTTTATACCGTTCCACGCGCCAGTCCAAAATCTGCGGTTATCTGTACAGATATCTTTACAGATATCTTTACAGATATCTTTACAGTCCGGATCCGTGGGAAAAACTCTACCGTTTAAAGGCCGCTAGTTTTATCCGCGGATATCTTTACAGATATCTTTAAAGATATCTTTACAGTCCGGATCCGTGAGATAATCTTTATCGTGTAAAGGCCGCTAATAAATGGATGATTGACGTTAATAGTCACACACATACATTCATTGACGACACATAATCGACGACAAGTTGTCAATAGACAACTGAACGCTTCCTTGTTTTTATTTGGGCGGCAAGTTGCAAATTTTGCTTCTATGATTCAGAATGATAGAAGTTAAGTATCTTATCGAAAGATAAGAGGTTTTCAATGTCATCACTAATGTAGGTACAAGTTGTTTTCTAAAGGCACAGGCCAGATAGAAGAGACTGGGCGCAGACATTTGTCTCTTCCGCGTCCCTTTCATACAAAATGTGACGGCGCCCCGTCTCTTCTGTATGTTTTACAGCGCGACGCTTCTATACATTTTCTATGAAAGGGACGCGGAAGAGACAATGTCTGCGACGCGACCTCGTCTTACGTCTTTTCTGTATGTCCCGCACAGTGTTGCCAACCCGAATTGTTGAAAATTGGTAGATGAGGGGCCAAAAGTAGGTAGAAGTTGGTAGAACGGAAAATGCCCTAATTCGGAGAATTTTTCAAGAATGAAAAACTAGTATTTTAAGTTTATACGTAGGCACCTACTGTTATTTACAAATTTCAAATGTATGTTGCCCGCTTTTTGATAAAAATCGGCTCAGCGGAGCTAGATTTTTGCGCATACAAAACAAGCGAGGGATGTGTACGAAGAATGTGTGCGAGGGATGTGTTGCGAAGCATGTGTGTTGAGAAGGATACACTACACCGCACCCCCATCGACACATTTCACGGCTTCGCAACGCGTCCTCGCACCACACATTAATGCGCATATTCACAGCTCCGCTACACATCCTCATAGACACATTTTCATCGCACAGCTTTGGTGGAAACCCCCACACATTTTCACAGCACAGCTAGACATCTTCACACGACACATTTCCATCGCACATCTCTAGTGGAAACGCAGCCTAAATAGGACCGTACCGCACTGACATTTCACATGAAACTTGAAAGAAACGTTCTTCAATGTGGTTTCTTAAGATTTAGAAAAGTAGGTAGATTCAAGGCTTGAGGTGGTAGATAGGTAGACTCGAGGCGAAGTAGGTAGATCTACCTACAAGTTGGTAGATATGGCAACGCTGGTCCCGCACCTAAAGTGTCTTGATTTAGGTGTCAAAAAATAGTCAGTTTTGGAATAATTTTCATATAATGTTTTCCAAAAACACTTTACGAAAGGGCCCTTCAATATCACAGTGGCCAATGCTAACTTTGTCTAAGCAACTTCTAGTCTGAAGTATAACTGACACTCACACATAAGCTTCGTGTTAGCGAGTGGTCTGCAATTCATGCTCGTTTTATACAACCTCTGAGTTCGACAGGGTTCGGGTGTTGTCGGAAACACTCGGCAACTACCTTATTGGCTGTAAAGTTTGAATATTGAGTTTGGAACTACGAAACAGAAACACGTAAACAGTTTTTAGAGAATGTTATTGATTGAAAACTAACTTAAATGTAAGTGCTTTAAGTCTAATCTCAAATAGATACAAAAATTTGTAAGTCCGTCTGTTGGACACAATCTAAGTAGGTACATCTATTTCGTAGGTTTCCTCCAAGTCGGTTCAATCGTAAAGGCAAGATTGAAACACAAACCAAACATCCCAACATTCAAACTAATATTAAACCGAAGCTAGTTATCTTAAATCAATCGATTCAAGTCTAGAGAAGATCAATCAACTATGACGTCTTTCCGTATCTCGTAATCAGCCCCCTAGCCATATTACACGATCTATCGTCGCTGTAGAACGATCTATCGTCGCTGTAGAATAGAACACTTCAAAATGTATAGGAATTGACGTTCTGACCACGTGACTCATCTACTTGAAACGTCAAATCCTATACATTTTGAAGTGTTTCTATTCTACAGCGACGATAGATAGTGTAATATGGCTAGGGGGGCTGGTTATGAGCTGCGACATGTAGGTACCTAAGCTTGATTATACTGCCGTCCGCTAGCTAAACCGCCGTTATGTGACAAAACCATTTTTTGAGATATCGCTAAAAACGCGCTGCTTTACTATCTTGGTTTGCGCTTGCCGCTTTCTTAGTATCTCTAATTCGAAAACTATAAACGATAGGAACCCAGTTCCAAGACCGATCGATAGAGATGGGTCAAGATCATTATTCAAAATGACCGGGAAAAGTGATTAACCATGCAGTTTTAATTACATTACCCAATTGACACAGTCATGTATACAGATCGGTCATTTTCATAGTGACCGGATTTATCAAGTTGCCCGTAACATTTACATTGTGAAGTAAGACACCATGATCATCATTTCAACCTGTTTAACTGTTGATTAGGCTTTCTCTTGATAACGTCAATCATTCTTGTCCCTAGCGAGTGGTTTCCGATTACACTGACAATAACTTCCGGCTGCTAGTCTACCTTGTAATGATCGTCGTCGATGCGGGGTTGAGCAGAGATAACGAGTAGTCACATCGAAGTGCGATTTATTTGCGAAACCAATTAAAGCTGAATCGCTCTACTCAACCCAACTCTACTATTGTTGGGGCCAAGCTGAGGAGGGCCTGGTGTTATACAGGTTCAAAAGAACTTACATCAGGCACCAGTCTCTCACAAAGCAAGTAGGTACGCATACTTTTGAAAAAGTACACAATAATTTTAGACCTAAGTTACCTGTACTTAACTTCTGTGAGAGAAAATAAATAAACATTTATTAATTATTTCACATTTATAATAGGGGTACGGATTAAACATTTATTATTATACTAAACTCGACTCGACTTCTGTCAAAATTGAAAAAAGTGGTAAATAGTGAAAGGGCGAATTTTAAGCATTGTTTTACCGCGTGCTCAAGTTGAGAGGTGTTTATAAGTAAGGCATGAAATCAAGACTTAATTTTTGCGTTTCTCACCGTGTTGCTGTATCTGAATTATTGCATGGGAGGCAGTATGCTACATCTCTCCTGAAAAGTGGGACCATCACTGCGGCAAAAGAGTAAAAAAAAATTGTGTTACACACAATCAGTTGGAAAAGCCTTTAATTTCTCTTAAATAGCTATTTTTTTTTAATTAGCCTAAACTGTCTTACAGCTGTGCAAAGGCCTGCCCCGTTACCTTCCACTCATCGAATAATAATAATAGTACCTAAGTACCTAATAGCTACTTAAAATTTAATAATTTTTACTAATAAAAATTGTGCTACAGAGAAACCGAAACGACTTATTTCGCATTATAACTAGTGTATTATAAAATATAACCCATTGTCATTCATTTAATAAACTCTTTTTTCATAGTGTTAGAAGTATATTTTAATACGACTAAGCTTATTCCCCCTTACTTATGAAAGATGTTTAAAGTTGAACACTGGTTAAACAACGTCCTGTCTCTATTCATCACTATCGACAAATAAAGACAGGACGTTGTTCAACCAGTGTTTAACTTTAAACTTCTTTCATGAGTAAGACCTATCATGTTTAAAATATTCTCTCTCAAGTCATGTTACCAATATAGGTTACAAAATAATTTTACTTTCTGGAAACTAGAGGCTCTCCTTCACAGCTATTTAGGTCGTACGAGCAGTAGTTGGGTTAAATTTAACTTATTTTCATCGAGAAAGTAAGACTGAGCTTCTACTTTATAGGTCATCGTAGAAACTTCGACTACCTCACATTTTAAACGTAATCTTATTGGAAGCAACTCTTGCACGAGCAATTTATGATATACACCGTAATAAAATTCGCTCCGCTGCACTATTTGGACTTTTTAATAAATTCTACTTATCTTTTTACTAAATCATTTTAAATTTTTATTGAGAAATTATTACTTACTAGCTGCTGCCCGCAGCTTCGCTCGCGTGGTACCCGGATAATAAGTAGCCTATGCTACTCTAAAGCCCTCCGACTATATTCACACAAAAAATCACGTCAATCCGTTGCTCTGTTTTGACGTGAAAGCAGGACAAATAAACAAACAAATAAACACACTTTCGCTGTTGGTTTTGTTTTATGATTTCTTCCATATTGAAATTATTTGAAAAACTCTCACCACTAATTGTAAAATTATTTGAAGATTATTGTTAATTTTGAATCTATTAAACTAAATTACATTGAAAGTGTTGAAATTATGATATATTAATTTACTTTAGTTTATCATACCAAAAAGTTACATTAATATAAAACAGTATGATTCTCACACGGAAATACTCCAGAGAATAACATCTGCAAACAAACTAGAGCCCCTTTGTGAGAGAAAACATTCTTGTGACGTCATTCTTACACAAATATTCCATTAAGATCTTCGGCGATATCAAGTTGTATGTTGGTGTTTACATTATTGAAAGCATGGAACGCATTCTCATAGTAACTTGCATTAGAAAGGGTGAATCGGTTTAGTAGATGTTTTTGAAACAGACTTCCCAAGTAGCACAGAACTGCATTATAAATTTTCACATAGGGCCCACAGCGGTAATCTCAGCATTTATAATGAACGAGGAGACCACGTCTCGGCAAACGTAGTGTAGGACGCCCGCCTGCCAGGTGGAGTGACGATCTGCGAAAGGCTGCCGGCACAAGTTGGATGCGTCAAGCTGAAGACAGGGCGCGATGGCGCTCATTAGGGGAGGCCTATGTCCAGCAGTGGACTGCTATAGGCTGATGATGATGATGATGATGATGATGATGAGTAGTTCACTAGTGACTCTGTGAGCTGTAGACCTCGCGAGTCTATCTTTACATAGCTTAAAACAGAATAAATATTCACAGTTCTCTAGTTTTTCTGGTTTTGAAATCTCTAGTTATGAATACAGTGGTATATTAAAAAAATAGATGTAAATATTATAATTTACCTACATCTATATTTGTCTACAACTATATTTTTGTATTATCAAAAAATAGCACGAATCGAAATAAAGGTTTTGTTATTTCGATTCGTGCTATTTTTTTATCTGTGTTAGAATCGGGGTTCAAGTTTTTACTATAATTTAATCTAGCGTATTGGTCCGACATTCCTACAACCACAGCTTTTTGTATTTATCTTGTTTCCTCAAGATAATTATAAAACTGTCTCTGCTTTTTTATTTGTTCCAGCTACAAAAACCTATTAAACTGCAGACAGTTCACTATAACAGTTTTACTAGATTTTATTAAAAACAGTATTGCTTTCAGCCCAAACCACTTTATCTTTTATGAACAATACTAGTATTGCTATGGGCCCAAACCACTTATTAATACTATGGTCGGAATAGATTCTTTGTTTCGGAAAACCACACTATTTTCTCACTATGAATTCTACTATTTGATCAGTGATTCCAAACCACGTTTGAAAGTTTAGGCTATCTCATTTATTACCCATGGCTTATTTTTATGTATATTTGTCAAATATCAATAACATAATTATCTTTACCTAGAAATGTTCGTGTTTTTTGCATTATTAAGTGTTCAAAATTCAGCAACTGCCTATCATACAGGTTAACCACATAACCTTCCTTTTGGGCTTCGTCGCAGTCGGTTAAAAAGGGATGTTAAAGTAGACCGCAAAACATAACCCGGCTCTACGTACCTTGAAAGTATTTTGTCATAAATGTATCCACAAAATAGTTGTTTATCTAAATTCTATTGTTTAAGTTCTGGGCTGTTTCCTCTAAGTATATTCGTATGTTCGCGATTTATTGCCCACAGATGCATTTAAGCTGTTAATGTTGCACAATAAGTTTACCTTGAGGTCATGGATTTAAAGTGATACATTTCAACTGAATGCTTTGTATTTATGAAGGAATTACCTAATCCTGCGGCAATTGTGGTTATATTTAAAGACTTATCTAAATCACAGAATACTGTAGGTACTATGTATTTATTTATTCTGTGCCTAGTTGAAGCCTCCAGACTAATCGAAACGTTGTCGGTATATAAATAGACAATATTTAATAAAGAGTAGTTCTCGAGTGTTATTATAATGATGCTAGAACAACCGTAGACCCTTGGGAAAAAGACGAATTTGTCAAGCAACAATGATTTATAGTTTGGAATCTTGTGCTTTTTGACTGTAATGTGATTTTTTAAACGTCAAGAACTCTAAGGCACGGGACACACAGAAAAGACGTAAGACGCAGACAAGGCGCGGATATTTGTCTCTTCTGCGTCCCTTTCATAGAAAATGTATAGAAGCGTCGCGACGCAAAACATACAGAAGAGACGGGGCGCGGGTGCAACTCTGTTCGCTGGCGCCCTGTCCGCGACGCTTCCTCGTCTTACGTCTCTTCTGTCTGGCCTGCGCCTAAGACTCAACCCTGTTTACTATCGTATAAGTAGTACCAGAAATTCCCTACAAAATCGCATTCACAGATTAGTTTTGGAAAAAAAATTACAAGTTCGTCTTTTTCCCTGGAGTCGTCAACTTACGAAAGTTTTGTAAGTGAAAACTAATATGTAAATTGATCGTGGCTCTTTCGTTATTGTTTCATTGAACTCAAGAATGTACTGGGGGTCTAAAGTGGCAGATGTTTCATAAATACTTCATATATGCTTCACCATGCTTCATCTATTTCAAAACACCTTTTTTGACAAATGGATTCTATAGAGAACATCTGATGTTTCATCAAAAGTGGCCACTTTAGGTACTCTGAACTTGATAAGGCTAGCTCAATGCTAGCTTTTGCTGTCGATATGACGTGCAAAGGCTTTAAAGAGGTGCGACAAAACATGAAATGTGGATCGTGGGAGCGGGCGCCGTTGAACAGCTGTAGCTTATCCCGAACATGGAAACGATCTCCCGAGAGGTACTAACTATTTGTGTTGGAACTTGTGTTGGTATTACTTTTTATTCGTGGATCGTAGCTCAGCATACACGTTCTTGATAGATCGTTAAAGCGAAGATCGTGGAAGTTAAGCATCGTTCAGTTAAAGTTTGGGCAGGTGACCGCAAGTGGCATGAACAATTGAGAGTGCTTCTGAGGGCACGTTAAACTGTCAGTTAAGCCATGATAGAGGCCATCGTCGGCCTAAAAATTTCGTCACCTTACGTCACCGTCGTCTTACGAACATTATTTAAAGTTATAAATTTCACTGCTATAGAGAGGTAATAGTGAAAAAACCATGCTAAAAGGCCTTCTGAGAGGTTTGAGCTATCTGTGAGTTTAATACTGTGTCAAAGTCAATAATAGATATTATTTATGTTAGCGTCCCTTTGGATCAACGGATCAGCATTGCCATCCAGTGCGGTAATGCTGTCAGTATCTTGGGCACGCTTCCGACTGAATGTGGCTTGGATCAATTTAGCTATAATGTTATGTAAATATGTAGTAGTTTCGTTGTTGTAAATAAACTACAGATGTGTACTCTTTGTGAGCGTTATTCTGTCGACAAGATAAATAATTTTAAATTATTCATCCGAAAGCAGCCTTAGTACTTAAAGTGGTTGCATTTTCTTTCCAGCAGAAACTTCTATTATGAAATGCAGATCCATTAATTCTGGTCTAGTTACTCCAAAGAATGTTAAAGTATTATCGAGTCACTACATTTTATCTATACGTTCTGGTTTTTATTTGCTTATTTTATTGATTCAAATATTCTCTGTTTTCTTTGTTGATATTTCTGTTTCGAATAAAAAGTCGCTTGCGTCTGTACAAAGAATGAAAGGAGTAGAAAGATGCATTTTGTAGAGTACGAAAGTAATATGAGAAAACTCTCAAAATGTGTTTTACAAATTGGAGAATCGTCTCGCTTTCGGTAGTTACGACCTACATTTTTAAAAAAGTGCTTAGTGCAGGCGATGCATACTCGGGGATACATTTTAGGACTATATCTAAAGATAAAAAATGTATTTGTTTACAACACACGCACACGTACAGAAAGACAAAAATAAAACTTAATACCAACATAACAGTGAATAATTATAAAGTGAAACCTCAACAGAACAGTCCGTGTAGTTGTTCTTTCAAGCTCTAATAGATGAATAAATAGGTACATGTTAAAACACTTACGCTAATTCTCCACGATACAGGCTTAGCCTAGTGTAGAGGGCGCTGATAATTTGTACACATTATAAAGTACACGTATCTCCATAACTACTGAACCGATTTTGATTATATTTGGAATGTATATAGTTTAGGTTCTGGAATAACACATAGGCTACTTTTTATCTCGGAAAAATGTATGGTTCCCGTGGGATAAAAAAAGTAGTCCACGCGGGCAAAGCCGCGAGCGTTCACTAGTAAATAATAATATTCAATATCGCTTTTTTATAATGCTCCCTCTATTTATATAGACAAAGACTTTTCACGTCTCAGTGAATAATCAATTGTTTTGAAAGCGCGATCATAAAATTGCAGTGGTACAAATTGCATAATGCCAGCAGTACCTACCCATTGTTGATAATTTTCACTTGTACTAGTATAAACCTGAAACCAATAATGCTTTCCTGTTGGTATTTAATAAATTATTCGTCTGTTGCAATATATTTGGAACTTTGTTAATGGTATATAAACCATTCGATACTTGTTGGGCTAATAATGTAATTTCATAGAATTCCTCATAATTGCATCGATATTTTGAATTTCAATACAATACAAGAAAGTAATATATTATATTGAAATTGTACTTTTATCAATAACCCATTGTCCTATAGTAAGAATTTATTAAATAGTTCATTAGAATCTTTAGAAGTGGCTAATAGCGTTGGGTATGACATGATTTTAAATTGACTTTTGTCAGAGTAGGCTCATTTTCATTTTGAGCCGGTACCGTGAGCCGGTTCGTTTGAGCCGGTCATTTTCAGTTGACTGTTCATTATTTTGGCGAACTACTCACTCATTCTCATATGACAATCTGTCCGATCAGTTCAAAATTCTTTCTTGTCATTGTCAAGCGAGGTGTGATTGAAGATTGAATGAAGTTTGAGGAAAGAGTAACATCAACATGACAAAATCAGCTGATTTTGTCATATTGTGTACGGTCACATGACATGAATTGAAGCATGACTTTTTTAGAAAATGAGCCGATCACACAAAGTTGAATTTTGTACGGGACAAACGAGCCGCGTCAGTCACGTCATATTCAACGCTAGTGGCTAAGAACAAGTTGATGAATTTTTGTTCTTATAATGTTGGATTAGTTGCTACCAAGCCATTATAAAACAGTCGTATAAATACGAGTTGTCGTTTGGCATCCCACTTTCAGAAGTGCTTTAATTATTTTTACATCTAAAAATGGTTCAAAGTAGAAAATAAATCAGATAATATCCACGTGGATACGGATATTACTTAGTCCAATAAAATGATCATAATATTTCTGTTCCTCTATGATGGGAAACAGGCGTGATTTTATGTATTTATGTATGTCCAAGGTCTTACAATATCTAGTAAAAAGGACGAAAGATTTTAAAGTGAAATCATAAGATCTCTCGCACACTGCAAACTTTTCTATCTGCCGATAGTTTTGTCGGGCTCTTAATAAGTCTGAAGAAATATGCAAGTGCTTACACTATAACTATTCAGTTTCGGCCATGTCTCTACTAGCAGCTCAACTCGACAAAACTATCGCCCGATATAAGAGTTTGCAGTGTGCGAGGGGTCTTACCAACTGCATAACCAAATGCTTTAATAAAACTTCAGCTTTCCGAACTTGAATTCTTATAGTTTGTCTATATTTTATGCCTTGAATTGGTCATGTGAATGTAATGAAGTGAGCGAAGCGAGCCGAGCCGCCTAGCGCCCTGGCGACTGTACCGTTTGAATTTTAGTCATGTGCATGTAGATTCACAGATTTGAATAAACAAGCGTTCGGGGTGCATGGAGTTCTATTTAGAGGTAAGCAGTCTGAATATGTATTATGGATAAAACATTTAGGTCACATAAATGTATTCACACCGACATAATTTTCTTCTATTCGTGAGTAATATTTTGTTCTGAAATACGTATGTGATTGTGACTATTTGTGATGTGTATAAATATTTCTAAATTAACTAAATCTTTCAAGTGGTTTTAATTTCAAAATGAACTGTACAAATCAAAAACCTGAAGATACATTCGTCAACCTACTTCCGTTTCTGCGTTTCACAAAATGAGGCAAACATTATCTTGTAGATTGCATGCATACAAAACGAAATTCACGAGAAAACAATTTCATATAGTACATACTCAAGTAAGTACTCGTATCTGACTTTTCAAAAAGGAACACAACGAAAACGGAATTAAACTCAGAGTGCAGAATCTCAGCTATCTGACAAAACAGTTTGAGGCTATTTTTCGGGTTCTGTTGGTTTAATTAAAGTTTTCTGTTCAGTTCATAAGAGCACCCTATTTTCTATTAGTGTGGAAAATTTTCAAATATAATAGGACTATTCAATAAAAGGTTACAGTGAAAATGGCGAAATAATAGGAAACTGAACCGAAAATGTTGTTACAAGGTCTTGTGACGGAAAGAACAAGACTGGCGTGTAGCCAAGCGAAAAGAACGAGGGCGACTGGCGTCTAGCCAAAAGGGTTCGCGAGCGAAGCGAGCCACTGACCCCTAGCGTATTTTAACTTAGCGAGCTAGTGTTAGTTAAAATCGCCCATCAAAAGGTAAGAAAAGGAATCATAGATAAATAATAATAGACAAACATTTATTTAATCACTACACTCACTGTACCATAAAAAAATACAAAAATTCACACACAAAATAAAAATAAACTAATAACTACAAAACAAAAAAATACTTTAAAACAATTAATAATGTAAAATTAAATTAAAGTTTATTATAAACTGAAACATGTCGCAGCTAATTACCGTGTGTGTTTTGCTGTGAAGCAAAAAGGTTATCTCTGGGTGTGATTTTGTTAACAAAGCAAACGCTGATTTTCAGTTTTCTAATTGAAATGAAATGAAATGATTTTTTGTGACATAAACAACATAAACACACACAGTACAAGATTACCTAAGTAATGTCAAAAGTCAAAAGTGAAAAGTCAAAAGTCAAATTCGTTTATTCAATAAGATCACAAGTGTACCACTTTGAAACGTCTTAAGAGCTAGGTGATTCTACTCCTGTTCCTTCGCGACTAAGACCGTGAAGAACCAGGGCAACAAACACGGTTTGGGGCCTAACACTCTTTTCGGTGACACACTTTTTGTTTGTAATTTTTAAATAGTAAAATAGTATTAGCTTATGTTACAATGGCGCTGACTCAGCACTATGTTGTGTTTGTAAAACACAACGCTGGTCTTCCGTCAGAACCACACTATCTTTTTCCTAGTCGGGCACTCTTGGCAGAGTGGTCATGGTTGAAGTGATGATGACGCACAACTCTTCGTCGTCTTTTTCCACACTATATGGGAAAACAATATGTCCAAGAAAAAGGAAAATACAAAAGAGAAATCAACCTACATTCTATCTAATTAACCTCTCATGTCCCATTGCTAGGCAAAAGTCTCCCCTTGTTTTCCAAGACTGCCGCTCCCACGCTTGGATTCAGTTAGTCATAGTATCACTAGTTGATTCTTTAGAAAATACTGTTTTTGGCAAGTGTTGGACGAAAAGTGAAGACGCTAAGGTCGGTTTTAGTATTCCTGAATGAAAACAGTCACAGTGGCGAAGCTTGCAAATGACTCGCTTAAAGGCCTCCATTATGGCTTAATGGTTTCGTAGCAAGGTCACAAGCTCATGATAAAACCATACTATAATTAGTTCGACTTCAATCAAGGAACAAAACGTTTCTTGAAAATACTTACTGGTTACATTACTAAATCCTAGTAGTAATTTTATGATATATCACAAAATTTAAATTGGAAGTCCAGAAACGATATTCAAATAAAATCTTACGTTTACGCAAAAATAAGCCAGATCATACTTACATTTTAACTATTTTTTTTACTTTTATTTTACATTTTTTCTTCTTTTGAACTGAATTTTACCTAGTAATTTTTAATTTTAAAATAAGAAAATTTAAATCTTTTTAAATCTTAAGCACACTAACTTAAAAGCTATTACTTTCGGTCGTTAAGGCGAGCTTTGTTACATCGGGATTAGTTCGCAAGTGAGCGTTGAGCGCAGGTGAGCTCGCAAAGCAACATAAAAATACCGCCAAACAAGCTTACGGTTTTAAGAGGTCATCACGCGCTGAAAATCCCAGCGAATGGTGAATTAATATTTTTCTTATGAGAGAGAGGGACAGATAGACACGCGAGGTCATTACAACAAAAAGTGATTCTATTACCTACATATTAAGTAAGTAAGTAAGTTCGTCTGAGTAAGTGGCCAACTAACCTACATATTAATAAAAGCACTTATCACTATAATTATGCCAGAACGTAGGTCTCAACGAGACACGATTGATTTTCTATTGTGTCAGGAATCGCAGCACAGGAGAGGTAAAATCGGAGAAATTGAAGTCGGCTTCTTGACAAAATAAAATTGCCTATTCCAAAGATAATCGCACAATAGTGTGTCAAAATATTTCTCAAAATAATATCATATCGAGAAAATTGTTATCAATCGTGTTTTTAAAACAAAGTTTCTGGTTCAATTTTCAAAATTTCTTGTTCCCAAATATTAACGCAGTTACTTAGAAAACAATTTTTTAAATCTTTTACAAAGTTGCAGTCATCATTTTCGCTAAGGCGAGTTTGGAACATAAGGATTACTTCACAAGCGAGCGTTGAGCGCAGGTGAGCTTGCAGAACAACACATATACTCACAAACGAGCTTACACCTTAATGTGCTCTTTTTCACGCCGCTCATCTAAACGTGCTTACGACATAATAGGGGCGCACTCCAAACCCTTGACACCTGTGCAAATTCATTATAAAGATTGCTGGTAATTTTCTTTTCATGCTTCGATGGAAGGCATTGATATATTTCGTTAGATACATTAATAATAAAGTTTTTTGTATGTATTAGTCACACAAGTCACTCTTTTTGTGCTGTCGAAATTGCAAATATCTTTTTTGAAATGTTTTATCACTCCTCAATTAAAATATAATGTCAAGAAAACCTTGTAATGTTACTTTGACCTTTTCTATTTCTGCGACATTATAGGAACAAGAATGTATTCAGTATCTCTACTCTACAAAGTAAAAGCTCTCTAATCATGAGAGACCGAGACTAATATGAAGATATCTCAAATCTAAGGTACTTAAATATAATTTATCTAGTAAGCTAAATACCATCTCTGTTGTTTAAATTGAATTGAAATTGAAAGAATTGAATTAACGTTTATTGCAACTATGGTGTAAAGAGAAATAACAAACATCTTGTTTTTATTGGTTCGTACTAACACGTGCATGTATAAAAAACATATTATAATAGTGCACGTAAACTAACTCGATACTAAACAAACAAAGCGTTGTAAGCCATTCATTATAAACTCACTAAGCTGCCTCAATAATTTCCACACCTTGAAAGTACTGAAACACAAAGCAATTACGACAGAAATGAAATTCCTTGGAAAAAATGTCAACAGTTTACAACTGCGGTAGGGGATTGGCTTTCCGTCGGCAGTTTTGTTTATTAAACTGTAAACTCAGTTCTGCATTTCTTTTTCTAAATAATTCTTTCATAGCTCGTCGGAAAATGAAGAAAAAATTCTGTGAAGTTTTGTTGCATAATTCTATATTGAAATTGAACTGTGTCAATTCGATTTCAACATAAAAGTGGAATACTTTAAACACGCAAATTGATTTCAATTTGACGGTGCAAATACTCTGACACATTTTTACAAAGCTGGGGGCAGAGGCGCGAACCACAATAAAAAGTTTACTGAAATTGAAACGAATAAATCGGTATCCTTTTTGCACTTGTTGTGCCGCCTATCATAAAACGAAGTCAGATAGAAGCGATTGATATTATTCAGTCCCTGGCAAAATATTGTTTTGGCTCACGCAACGGTAAGCTTAGCCAATTTCTTCAAAATCAATGGTGTACGCAGTACGCATCCGATCCCATATGAGTCGGCGTCAACAAGTACCCTAAGCTACAGAGGGGGTAAAGAGGGGGTGTAACGAGTGGCTCCCCAAGGGTGTTTAGGGGTGAGATTCAACTGGTGCAATGCGGCGCGGCGTGCCCCTACTTTCATCCCAATCGTGGAGTTTGTTTTTGGTATTGTGCCCGCGTCGACGCGGCGGCGGCCAAGTCGTGGCCCGCCCGGTGCCCCTCTATTTCGTTAGCTGTGCCGAAGCCAGCTATAGATGACGGGTTAGCAGATTTACTTTCCTTTTTCGTCGGCTCGAGCAGCGATTTTACTGTGATCGCTCGTGTTGATTACATTTATTGTAAATGCCCTTTGAAGCGGAGGTTTTAATGGTTTTTAAGCTTCTCTTTATCACCTGACGTTATGCCTGCATCAAACGATATGGGATGGTATTATGCTGCAATGTGTATTCGTTTTTGTTGATATCCTGGTCCGTTATTTTTTTTTTTCAGAACGAAAGTTTCAAATTAAATACTTAATATCACTTGCAAACTCAGGTATTCTAATAGTTCATTTCATTTGAAGTTTGCATAAACCATGAAAATTATGAACTGCTTAACAATATCACATTAACATTTGCTCGATAATATACTCACTAATAAGACATCTCTGAAGTTCAATAAAATATGGTCATCATTAAAATCCTTGTTAAATATTCATTCGTCGTTTTTGCCTCTACATGACGCAAATGACCCACTGTCTAGAATTTACGAACTTGAATACCAGTGTGACATAATATTGGTAAATAGGTAGTTTACTTATAGTCCAGTCAAAATATCCCAAAATGTATGGAAATGTATAAAATTGGTAGGGATATTAGGAACACCATTGTCAAGAAACTGTGAAAAGTCCCCATCGATCCCATGTATGGAAAACTTTTTATTTAGGGTCAAAGTAGTCAAAATTAGGTTTAGGTTTAGTCAGAAAGGAAACGCGGTCGGAAAATAGCAGCTTCTTACAATTACAACCTGGCGTTTGCTCGGTGCTATCAAACCTTTAATAAAGAATATTGGTTTTGCCACTTGGTTCTGAACCGTCTCGTCGGCAGAGTTCAAAGGTTTTTATTACAACTTTTGATGTAATGGGTCGGTTGGGTTCCGGGCCATTGTCCTGTTGGAAACTTTCAGCGAGACTACAGAACTCACTGTTGTATTCAACGAGCTCCATTTCTGTAAGTTTGCAAATTTTAAACATTGAAGGCCTTATTTATTAAATGCCTCTCAAATTAAGCACTGGTTAAACAATACTCAAGATTCGATATCTGTCACTGTTTAAAATCGGCGCCATACACAATAATTTCACTGCAGTGAGCACCTTGTTTGAATGTGTGGTACTTTGCAAAGTTCGAGCTTGTTTGAACACTTGTTTGAACTTTGCCAAGCGGTATCGGTTTTTTGGCGCACATCAAAGCGTTCAAAGCTGACACGTATTCAAAGTTTGCGTAGCCTGCCACACTTGCGCAAAGCTCAGTTGCGCAAGCGTTTCTAAGTGGAAATAACGTGCTTGATAGATAGATAGATATTTTATTATCAACACAATACATTTGTCTGTTAAATAGTGTCTTAAAGCCCATGTTAGGTTTAACTAGACACTAGGGTTCTCTTAACACATAATTTGGATTTTAAAAATAGGAGCAGACACACGTTCTTTCAACCTTTAAGTAGTTAGGTATATGTATAAACTAAATAAGAAGCTAGCGCGCACAGGGACGTCCTTTTATTACAAATTCGCAAAGCTTAAATAGTTCCAATATCGTAATTTTAGTTTAATACGTTATGTTAGAGTTTTTTTGCACACTACTAGATACATAATTACAAGTACATAAATAATAAAGGCACAAAATAGTCGTCCATCTTGTTTGTAGTCTGCCAACAAACTGTGAAGAAAAAATGTGTGGCATGTGTGGCAGGTTGCGACGATAAGTGTTCAAAAGTGTGTTTAAAGTTTTGCAAAGTTGTGTGCAGCGTGGGATGTTGGTCGCTGCATTTCGCTTCTGAAAAGAGATCGACGATGCTAAAAGTATCATGTCTGCTAGAGCCCTAAATTCATGCGGGCACATACGTAAACATTATTTATTAAATCTTTAGTGACCAATGCGATCCACGAAGACTTCGAAAAGTATAACATAAGTACTCCTTTTAATTCCTTAGGGACTGACAATAAAAAAACCACTAGGTATTCTTCATGCATGTTCTTTTAAACATATTCTTTCAAAACATCTGTTCCGACTAACTATTACAAAAATAACAAAGGTTCTACAAAGCAGCAGCGGCCAGGAACATGGTCTTTTTTTTTTACAAACCTAGACGGGTTGGAGGGAAAAAGCTTGTATTTCATAAAATATTGTACGTTTTTATCAGACGCAAAATGTTATTTACCAAATGGTTTGAGTGGCTGAGTTGTGTAAAGAAAAATGTTTTAAAGATATTTTCTTTCCCGCGATGTTGTTAGCTTTACCATTAAATATAAAATGTAAGGCGAGCTTAGTTCATCGACATTGAAATTCTACTTATAATGTAAGACTGGCCCCTCAACTCAGTTTTGGTAGTTGCCTTCTGCGCTGTAGGTCGTGGGTTCGATTCCTACCCATGACAAACATTTGTGTGATGAACATAGATGTTTGTTCTGTGTTTAGTTAAAAAAAAATATTTATTACAGTCAGCGTCATCAATCGGTATCCCCCTATTGATTTTAACAAGGACCCTTTTCATTTCAACTTTGGATTTCAGTCGGATTTGCTGGTATAGGAACTCGAGCGAAATTAGATATCCATAAGTATACTAGCAAATCCGACTGAAATTCAAAGTTGAAATGAAAAGGGTCCTTGTTAAAATCAGTAGGGGGATACCGATTGATGACGCTGACTGTACATGTATTCTATCAGTTATCTGGTTATCCTTACAAAACCTTCAAATTCAACTGTACAATTTTCTTACTTTCCACTTCTTCCATATACTATTGCGTTTAATGTTAAAGCTACTATTAACCCGCGCCCTGATCTCGTAAGACTTGCAATAACAAAGCGACAGCAATCACTAAGCGTTCGGTCGAAAAATATCACTTAAAATTGTAATACGGTCGCAAAATGCACCATGGCCAAAGTGGACACGACTGGCGAGCAACAGATGTACGATTGGCTTCCGTAACACGATTTTTAGTGATATTTTTCGACCGGTCGCGTAGTGATTGCTGTCGCATTGCTATTGCAAGTCTTACGTAATCAGGGCGCCGAGCGTCTAATTTACAGCAGATTGGCGTGAAATCGCCTACGCGTCACAATCGGTCCCGCTAGTCAAACAGTCAAGCCATTGTAAACAGAGCAACAACATATAGACCGGCTGGACCAAAGAAATTGTATACATAGTAGAATGCTGACTGACATTTAATGTACAAAGGATTTTGAACCTTATCACGACTACACAACGATCTATTATCATTTAATCTTGGTTATAAGGATTGTTGGTCTTGTTGAGAGGCTTTCTTGGGTGCTTTGTCTCTTTCACACAGTTGCAAAAAGAAAGAGACACACCGCCCAAGTTTGATTTCAAGCGGACCGTGTTTTCTGTCTCAGTCAGCGTTCCGGGTACGTAGTATAGAAATTCCTTGGGCTGGACACCTTCCTTTCAGTCACACAAAACAAAGAAGGATACACAAAACTCTTGTGAAAAGAGAGACAAAGCGTTTATTTTTGCGCTTGCCTTCTTTTTATTTTGAACATAACCACAAAACTGTGCATTCACTTCATTTTTGCTCCCTTTCGGCGGCATACAGTCTACATGTTGCTAAGTCTATGCAGGCGATGGTTCGCCGCGAGCTATTTACCCACATAGTCCTAATGAGAAAGAATCACGATTTTTGTTGAGTATGCAGATTTGTAGATACAAAAAAAACAAAAAATACTGTGTTTTTGGTTTTTTAATCGGATCAAAAATGACCGAGTTACAGAGGTTTTAGTGCACCAATCTAAAAAACGCTCGCGAGAAGACCGCGACTGGCTGTGACGTCACCAGGCGCCCGCGGCTCGCTCCACTAGTACAAAATCCCTAGTTATTTTCAAACTAATTTCCGCCCGCGGCATCGCTCGCGTGGCACCTGGATAAAAAGTAGCCTATGTCCTATTCCCGCTCATTACCTATCTATATTTTAAATTTCAGCCAAATCGGTTCAGTAGTTGTCGAGTTATAGAGGAACAAACATACATCCGAACATCCAAACTTTCGAGGTCATTCACGTTTTTTGTTAAGTAAGTAAGTACTTATGCAGATTTGTAGATTTAAAAAAATTATAAATGATTTCATTTTTATTTTTAAATATGATTACGACTGTAATCCCAAGGCGCAGTAGACATATTTTATCAGATCTTTTAGGAATTTTTAGATCCGTTGAAAAAGTCTAAGCGGGTAGTCAGAGGTAGAGAAGCAGTGTTGGCCGAGTGCGCTAGTGCCTAGACTTTCAATCCGAAGGTTGTGGGTTGGAACCCGGCCGTGCTTCAATGGATTTTTTGTTTCGAAAAATGTATAAGTAGGTACCTAAGTAGGTATGTGCTTTAACACGGTGAAGGAAAATATTGTGAGAAAACCAGTTAGCTTTCTAATAGCGTCGATGGGCTTGCAACCTGTCACGTATGGAATGTTGTCTGCTGCAAAATGTGGGAATGTATCAAATGTGTTTGGAAATACCTCGGACTACCCCTTAGATATAAAAAAACAATAAATACCTACTTACTGTGTTTTAGTTTTTTTAATCGGATCAAAAATGACCGAGTTTTATTACAGACAGAGATTTTAGTGCACCAATCTAAAAAACTCTCGCGAGAAGATCGTGACTAGATACATACCATACATCCATCCATCCAAACATCCATGCAAACATCCAAACTTTCGCATTTTAATATTAGTGTGATTCTACTCCTGATTGTTAGTTTTGTTTGTTATGGTTTTCGGTAAGTACCGGTACCTACCTAAAATACCTATTCAGTAAAAAGTTTAAAGGCGAAAATTATTTTTAAGTAGGTACCTACCTACCTACTTACTACTTACCTAGGTAGATACCTACCTACTTACTACTTACCTAGGTAGGTACCTACCTACTTACTACTTACCTAGGTTCGTTATAATTTTCGACTTTAAACTTTTTACTGAATAGGTATTTTAGGTAAGTACCGGTACTTACCGAAAACAATAACTAACAAAACTAACAATCAGGAGTCGAATCACACTAATATTAACTTTACCTACCTAAATTATTTACCTACCCACTTAAATTATTACCTACTTAAATTATTTTTAAGTAGGTACCTACCTACTTACTACTTACCTAGGTAGGTACCTACTTAAAAATAATTTTCGCCTTTTAACTTTTTGGTGAATAGGTATTTTTATACATACCTACTTTTAATCGTAATACCTAATTAATAATTTGTATGTACGAGTCAAAATAATCACATACCTACCTACCTAAACTTGGTTTTCAAATCACACTATCACACTTTCACATCACACTAATCATACTATATTATAAATGCGAAAGTTTGGATGTTTGGATGGATGATGTTTGTTCCTCACAACCACTAAACCAATTTGGTTGAAATTTTAAATATAGATAGATAATGACCAGGAATAGTACATAGGCTACTTTTTATCTGGGTACCACGCGAACAAAGCCGCGGGCGGAAGCTAGTTAATATTAAAAATGAAAAAGTTTGGATATTTGGATTTATGTTTGTTCCTCTATAACTCGACAATCACTGAACTGATTTGGCTGAAATTTAAAACATAGATAGTTCTTGACCTGAAATAGGACATAGGCTACTTTTTATCCAGGTGCCACACGAGCGAAGCCGCGGGTGGAAGCTAGTTTGAAATTAACTAGCGATTTTGTACTAGTAGACCGAGCCGCGGGCGCCTGGTGACGTCAGACGCAGCGCAAAGCTCCGAGCGCGCGTTTTGAAATGGCCGAAAAGAAAACTTGAATAACTTCGTCATTTATTGATGGATTTTAATTATTTAAAAAACAGAATGCTCAGTATGCTAAAGAGTATACGCCCTCATACTTAGAAACCCAATATTTCGTTTAGTGATTGATTCTCATTGGACGTATGAGATTATTTGGTGAGGTTGACGTGTGTTTCCGGGGAAGAGAAGCTATTGGTTATACGTGATACCGAATGTATAGGGTATAGTATAGGGGAAAAAGTTGGGAGTATGGCTGTCATTTTCAAATCAGCTACCATCTTCAAACTATAAAGTATCTAAGGTTATGAACATTATAAGCACTAAATAATATAAATACTATAGTCGTATTGCTCATTATACGGACTAAAAGTGAAGGAAAAAATGTCATTTTTCCTTCAATTTTGATTAGTTTTGATACGTTTTATGTCAAAATTGAAGGAAAAATGACATTTTTTCCTTCACTTTAGTCCGTATAATGAGCAATACGACTATAAAGCGTTGTTTGCAAAATGAAAGAGTGCTCTAGCGAGCCTGGTCGGGGCACTAAGTTTTTCTGCATAAGACCGAGCTTTTTCAAGCTTTCCGATAATCATGGGATAAATTGGTTATATTTTGGAAACGGGTCAGGGCCTGTATTCTACTAGATGACAACCGCTTTGGTTTTGGTTCGATCTCTTAAATGTCAGCCATTTGGTGAAATAGTAGAATAGCTTTTCAAAAATTTGTTCTGCCAAAGTTCAAAACCTCACCACAACTGAGTCGTTTGTTATTAGTAGTCATGGAAACAGTCGCTTTAGTTGAGGTTTTGGTTGAGGTTGATAAAAAGTTCGGTACCAGAATCGACGCCCAGGGCTCCAATTCTTCTAACAAACTATTTAACAACCAGAGCAAAACGTCAACTCTATCCTTAGATTTCGTTTTGTTACCAAATCTACTAATGACCACAATAGAGTAACCTAACCTAGGTTACTCTGTTGTGGTGACGTTTTCTAACAAATTATTGTCACGTGGGACCCTGTTCAAAGGAACAGGGCGGTATGAACAAGCCCTGACCCGTTTCAAAAATGTTACCAATTTCGTCCAAGTATGTTCTAAAATGGATTTCTGTTATTCGCCGACATCATTCTGCAAAATGTGGGTATGATTTTTTAAGACTCGCCTCTGACTACCTCTCTAGACTTTTTCCAAGAATCTTGAAGCCCTAAAATATGTGAGAATGTCTGCTTAGAGAATACAGTCGTTTCTCTCTTGCACGCTAACTTTACTTAGTGAATCTTGTGTTTTTACGTGCTCCGTGTAACATAGTGCTAAACAGTAACCCCCTTACTTATGAAATATGTTTAAAGTTGAACACTGGTTAAACAACGTCCTGACTCTATTCGTCACTATCCACAAATAAAGACAGGACGTTGTTTAACCAGCGTTCAACTTTAAACATCTTTCATAGTGCTTACACAACTGAGTACCTACCTACTTACTACCACTAGTAGCAACCTCTACCTGTAAGACCTACACTACTCGGCTCTTACATCTTTCGTTATTTCTTTCGAGAAGATTTGTACAAAAGGTGGGTCAGGTATTCCCCCCTTCTTAGTAGAACTGCGCATGTGTGTGCCACTGCCAATACTGCAAGCAACAGACATAGTTCTGACCTCCAATGCACTCTGAAGCAACAGAGCTATCTGCACGAAACTAGAATTGAAATCTAAAACAAGTGTCTAATCTAATTTATAAATTTCAAAAAACCATCTCCTATCTCAGTGTTCCGCAAAGGGTGTGCCGTGTCACACTGGTGTACCGTGGTCATTAGTTGGTGTGCCTCGGAAAAATAAGGTTCCCTATCTCAGTAGCTATTCTAAAGAAGAACGAACATTTTGGCATACTTACTCTTCCGCCATTTTGAAAAAACCTCGATCATGCAGCAGGTGATGAAACATGTGTCAATCGATAGGAGAAGTGATTACAAACAAAATATATTCAGTAATAAAATCTCGTAATCTTTATACTTTCCGAGATATTTGAGTTTGAAAATGTAAAAATTAAAACTTGAAAATGCTAATTATGCTGCCAATAATAACCGGTAGGTATTTGAATATGTCTACTGTGACTGGGGATAAAATCGTGAACCAATTTCGTTTAATTTTTGCGTAAATTTTTTTTTTTGAAATTAAGTATACAGGGTGAATTTTTGAGACGGGGCAGTAAGGGCAGCTACCTTAACCGTTGTAGCTACAGGAAAACGTTCTTATGAGACTATCCTTAACTTTTGAAGATATTTCGACCTGCATTCACAGATTTTGGGAAAAATGTACAGTCACCGAAAAAAATGGGTAATCTACTCAAAAACTTTTTTGATGCCAAACGATCCTGTTTCAAATAAGGATTACAAGACTCTATCTGACCAACTGAGGTTAGAGTACTAGAAAAGTCAGAAATTGTTAAAATGCATTTTTGAGAAGGAACAGTAAGGGCAGCTACCTTAACCATGCGTTCTATACTTTACAATGCGTTCAGGATGTTGTTGGGGTTGCCACGATACTGCAGTGCATCAGGTATGTTCGCGGAGGCCCACACTGATGGCTTCCATGCCATCATGCGCAAAAGAGTAGCCTCCCTGATGCGCCGTGTGCGTGCCAGCACCAACAGCCTCCTGACCACCGTGGCAGAGCGGTTGGATGGCCCGTTTCTCAGGCACTGGACCCATATGCATGTGTTACCTTGCAACGCAACGCGGTGTGCCAAATAAATGTCCATGTAGGTACCGATTGTAAGTGTTTTATTTTTATTTTTGAATTTAATTAATTGCAATGTTGACATGATCTGATTTATTTATTTTTATTATAATTTATTGTATTTACTAATATTTAGGCTAAGAATTCTACTAATACAATATGGTGAAAACTGAAATAAATGGATATAATAATAATAATAATTAACCGTTGTAGCTACAGGAAAACGTTCTTACGAGACTATCCTTAACTCCCTTAACTTAACCGTTGTAGCTACAGGATAGTCTCGTAAGAACTATCCTGTAGTTAAGGTAGCCCTTACTAACCCGTCTCAAAAATACATTTTAGCGTTTTCTGACATTTCTAGTACTCTAACCTCAGTTGGTCCGATAGAGCCTTTTAATCCTTATGTGAAACAGGATCGATTGGCATCAAAAAAAGTTTTTGTGTAAACTGGCCATTTTCTCGCTGACTGTACATTTTTTTCAAAATCTGTGAATGCAGGTCAAAATATCTTTAAAAGTTAAGGATAATCTTCTAAGAACGTTTTCCTGTAGCTACAACGGATAAGGTAGGTGCCCTTACTGCCCCGTCTCAAAAATTCACCCTGTATTTTTTGAACACAGTTTATTTCATCATTCATTTTCTACCTAGGTACTATTTAGCACAAAATGATAAAATAAACTTTGTTCAAAAATATAATTTCAAATAAAAAAAAAAAATATTTAAAAAATAAACGAAATTGGCTCACGATTTTATCCCCAGTCACAGTAGACATATTCAAATACCTACCGGTTATTATTGGCAGCATAATTATCATTTTCAAGTTTTAATTTTTACATTTTCAAACTCAAATATCTCGGAAAGTATAAAGATTACGAGATTTTATTACTGAATATATTTTGTTTGTAATCACTTTCCCTATCGATTGACACATGTTTCATCACTGGCAGCAAAATCGAGGTTTTTTCAAAATGGCCGACAGTAGGTATGCCAGGCTCCATACAAAAATGTTCGTACCCTTTTGGACCGAATATGCTCAACTAAACAAGCTCATGTTTCGCATAAAAAAATGATTTTACATTTATGGTATACCTCTAAAATTTTCCGATTTTCTAATTGTACCTACCTTGAACACAAATAATTTGCGGAAAACTGTCCTATCTTATAAGCTGAGCAATTTTTAGAATTTTGCCATGATGATCATATTTCATTTTCTTTTTTTTTCCAGAACCAAATGCATAGTCGATGACGCTACGAAGTTAATGTAGTGAGCGTTGGTCCATAGAATTCATAATCGCACAAGTTCGGGTGCGGAGTTGACGTGGTCGGCTATGACCTTTAACCTCCACTTAACAAAGAGAAACAGAGCTTCATTGTGCAAACGGTGGCAGTAAAGCCACCATTTAATAGAAATAGTCCAAGACTTTGCAGAATGTCATTTGAATAATTCAAGCCTACCCCTTATTCACGACAAAGTCGCGCAGAAGAAAATGGTTTAAAATCACGCTGGAAAACTTGTGTTTTATTTTGAAGGTTCTTTGTAGGTGTCGAGTGTAGTCAGAGACACTTCGGACTAGAGACTGGAGATAAGTAATAATAATAAATGATAATAATATTATTATATTCATGATCACACTTGTGTTGTGTATTTAAAAATAATACTAAACTTATTTTAACTTCAAAATTAAATTAATCTATAAGTTCAAAATACAGGGTGGAAAAAATGAATGGGCCCCGGAGGGAAACTACTTTAAATCCTTAAGATACAGTATTTAACTTAAAGGAAACATTCCTTTATTTTTCAAAAGAATCATAACTGCATTCATAGATTTTCTAAAATTCGCTTGCCTCACCCGAAATCGAACCAGCTAAAAATTAAAAAAGAAACCTCGCCCTATTTAATACCACTAATCGATAGGATTAATGTCAGGATAAAATCTTTTTAACACACATTTGGTTTTAGAAATAAAAAAGATCATGAAAACTAACATTAATTTTCACAATTTTTTTCATTAATTTTTATTATTTCACCATTTGCGACAAAACTTTTCTAGACGGTATTTGTCTATCTGAGGTGAGATTCAGACTTCCGAAAATGCATCCAATTCGATGATTTTCTTCGAAAAGTTGACGGTTTTTCAGCGAAGAAACGTTATTTTTCGAATTCGGAATACATTCCGAGAAGGCCTAAATCACACTACTAGATACCTCTCACCATTCCACTGTAGAGCTAAATTGCAATTAAAGCCCTTTGTACTAAAAAATAGATTTAATGGATTTCTAGTACGACAGACGAGTGTAAGACCTCATGTTTCTTTGAGAAGTTTTATCTTTAGTATTGAATGTATCGACTAGTGGAATAAAATAGGGAGTGGTTAATTTTTGAATTTTTAGCTGGTTCGATTCCTGGGTGAATCAAGTGAATTTTAGAAAATCTTTGAATGCAGTTATGATTCTTTTTAAAAATAAAGGAATGTTTCCTTTAAGTAAAATACTGTATCTTAAGGATTTAAGGTAGTTTCCCTCCAGGGCCCATTCATTTTTTTCACCCTGTATATTACTAATAATATGAATCCATATGTATTTTTTTTTTCAAAAGTAGACAGAGATCTCTTTTTGTCGCTTTTTTTTAAAACAAAATAAGATTTATTAAAATTGAAATGGGCGAAATGTTTAAGTAATGTTTTAAACTTCGTAAATAACGTTCTAATGTCCTTGCATTCATGCTCACCCAGTGCTCACCCTTATTACGCTTATCTCAAAACCATTTCAAATGCACATTAAGCTATATTTTAATCTCGACTTCTTTGTGAACAAGGGCCGGTGTTTTCTTGCATTCATTCTGCTGCTCCAGCCACCGGTTTGAGGTCAATTTGAGATACGATTGAATCATCTCTTTATCCTGTTACAGAAGGTAGCTTTTCAGTTATTCATTCTATAACCTGAATAAACTTTCAAAGAAAGGTAGCCTTTTATTTCTAGTGCACGGATAGTCGCAGATTTTCTAGAATTGAGGGTAAAATTCTCAAAAGTACCTTAAACCAGCGTGTATGAAAAGTGTAATGAAAGTGATTGAGACGAAGATGTGTGTCAGGATTGTAGCAAGTGAAAATCTGCCTACGGGAAAAAGTGTGTATGTATTTTCTTTGTAATGCCACACCCCGGACACTCGACGAAATCTCTATGCAAACTACCTATTTACACAGACACTACACAATGTCATTTTTGTACACGCGCAATTGTGTGCGTGAAGTAAGGTTGTCACCGTATAAATAATTACTGTACACTGTGATCTCGGTCTCGTCGTCGCGTCTGCGCGCGTGGTACGTCCCTAGTACGAAGTCAGCCCCTCGCCAGCCCAAATTCGCGCGCGCGGTGAGGAAGCCCCGATTGTTGGAGGGGGACAGTGGCCATTCTATATGTAGGGGAACCTGTTGAACCTCGTCCATTGATATCCCTCGGCCACCAAGGCTTATCTCGTAATCTGTGCGAGTTTTTTCGTTTTTGTCTGTGGCATTATAATCGTCATTGGTCAACACCAACATGAAGCTAGAATCGAAAAACCAGCGAGGAGTGAGTGAGGCGTGTGCATTAAAAATATAAAAAAGTGCTCAAAAAGAGGGTATTTTTAATTTTACTTTAAGTTAATTCATATATAACAGTACATACTTACGAGATAACCATTTCGTGCAATCAAATATAGGTGAAATGGACTTTAGATAGGCATAGAATTATCGACCCAAATCAAACTCAAAGTGCATTTTAAAAATTCGTTAATTTAAAATAAGGCAATGTTGTACCTTTGCCACCATATTTGCTTTGTACTTTGGACAGGGGCTCACGTACAAATTTGTATCAAGATATTAAACAAAAAAAAAAAACACCGAAGAAGGTTTATACAAAGAGAGAAGTCTGTCTTGTCCTAAAAGCTGTAAAGTATTTGGACTTTTGTTGATAAATTATTATAATAGGACGCGATAATGATCCTAAGATCACAGAAATTTTAAGAACTTATTGTTTTTTTATTATTCTAGCATAACTTAAGATAAAAATGTAAATTATTATTATTTTTTATCGAAAGTATAAACCATAAAAATGTTCTTTCCATTAATTTAAAAATAAAGCATTATTTGATTCGATAACATGGTATTTTCATGAAAAAAGACTAGTAAGGTCAAGGTACATCTTGCAGTGACCAAGGTATATCTGGTGTGTTGTACCTTCGACAAAATCCCATTTTTTGTTCAAATCTCTTTAACTTCTAAAGTATCATTAAAAATACAATTTTTTTTTCATAAATATGTAGTCAAATAGTGTATCTTTACATGTGCCCATATTTGGTAAACCTAATTTCAATCTTTATAGACAAAAAAAATTAAATAAAATCGTGTGGCCGAGGTTCAACAGGTTCCCCTAGTATTATTACCTATTCTATGGTAATGCAACACCAAACTCGCACATACCACCACAACGCCACACATACCTTGGATTGTTCTGTGATGACCTGACTCAGAGACGGGGGTAACAGAATTCCTTACCCACACACACGTAATCTACTCACACTATCATTCATTTAAGGGACTGGTTCTCTATTCTGTTTAATTAAGGAAGCTTTCATAAGATATTTGTAGTATGTCTTGAGTTTATTTCTCTTGTTGTTTCATTGGTATTGTTTGTTAATTTCGTAAAAGGCAACCATTTTATTGTAAACCGGCCTCCCGCGATACAGGCTTACCTAACTGTAACTCGTGTTTTTTAGTAAATAAATAAATTTATCTTTGTATTTGAAAATAGTTTCAAAAATTCGCATTTTTATCAAATCTTAAAACTTTAAAAAATAAAAAGATTTACAAATACCAATACCAAATAACGTGAAAAAATATCGTCATTTAAACAAGCCTAAAATAACAATGATGGTTCTTTTGTGGTTCTTTTGTTTCCGATGCTGGAGCGTTTCGTTCCGGGCTTATTGTTCCTCTCAGAACAAGTGAAATACAGGGCTTTGGATATCTTGGTTTACATATATTTTTTGGATTTCAAGAAATGCAAATTGAAGGCTTACTTTTTGGTTTTTACTAGCGTACTATAGGTACTCCATGTTCATTACAATTTACAAGTTTTATAATAAACAAACAGTATGGGGTTCTTCAAAAAGGGCGTTTTGAAATTTTTAAAGGGTCAGCAGCGCGAGAGTGACTCCTGTGGTGTCGCAGGCGTCCATAGGCTACGGTAACCGCTTACCATCAGGTGGGCCGTATGCTTGTCTGCTATCTTAGTAGTAAAAAAAACTATCAAATTGACACGATCAAAGTACACTACATCCTAGTTGACTATGATGGCTACTTTGACGCAACTTTGATGGTGGCAACCCCAATCAAAGTGAACTTTGACAACGTCGACCGATCATAGTTGACTGTGTTCTACTCATCAAAGCTAGCTACTATACGAATATACAAACAAACTGGCGTCAATGACAAACAACAATCAAAGATGTTCATTTTTTAGTCCTAAATTATATTATATTCTTCAAACAACAACTCTAAAGGGGCTAGGTATAGAGTTCCCCCCCCCCCCCCCCCCCTAACTTATGAAAGATGTATAAAGTTTAACATCGTACTGTCTCTGTTCGTCACTATCCACAAATAAAGACAGAGCGTTGTTTAACCAGTGTTTAACTTTAAACATCTTTCATAAGTAACCTTTGTGTTTAAAAGTTGTTTGTAAAAACATATAGTCAGAGGCGCTTACCAAAATACCATTAACGTGCTATTGAGAACGGGCGTTGAGTACCCAGATCGTATCAAAAACAGTAATGAACGATTTAAATCTCATTGCCACCCTACAGTTTTCAACCCCGCTCACACAGGTAGGTCATAAAGTAGGGAGCTGCGGTATTGGCTGTATGCCAACGTCAGTTTCAGAATATTCTTTGGACTACATTTGTTCGGATTCAGAATAGATCTCAGAAATTATGAGACAGGTTTTGCCAGTCGATTCACTTGTTCTTGTAAGATTGAAATGACCATTAGCGCAATTCCTTTTATGAATCTTAATATGATTCGTTTATGTTGTTTTTTTTAATCATGTTTTTTGACACTCTCGTCTATAAAAAGAGGCGGAATATAAATAATTCATTATTATGATTATTACGGAAGCATGTTGTGCCGACTCCACCTAGTGGGATAAGGGCGTGGAGATGATGATGATGATTATGATTCAGCTAAAGCGACCTTTTTAGACCCGCAAGTCATCTTATTCTAGATCAGTGATTCCCAAAGTGGTCCAGGTGGACCCCCCGGGGTCCACGGAGACTCGAAAGGGGACCACATTGGTTCTCATTTTCTGACGAGTTTTGGGAATATGGTAGAAATGTAGCAGCCACCGAAACCAGTAAAATTTTGAAAGGGGTCCATGAGAAAAAAAGTTTGGGAACCACTGTTCTAGATCTATCGGCACTGTTCAGCAAACTCCCATTTGCTTTATGAGTTACCCCAAAAATAGGTAAATTTTTGTATTTATAAGTCAGGGGCTTTCAATTGGCTTTCTATAGCAGCTGCAGTAATTTTATCACATTCAAACTTAGCTCGTGTACTTTCGATAGCAATAGACAATTCCTGTGGTATTGTTGTATTGTAAGAATAAAATGAGGGTTTTATAGTATCGTTGCAAAGCCATAGAGATAATATAAGGCTTACTGCTGTATACTATGAAACGGAATGTATCCGATCTGAACTTCAGACATTTTTAAGACTTTTTTAGTATAACTTATTATTAAAATATAGGCAAGCGTTTAACAGAAGGAAAAATAAGAATCTGTTTCGTATCAAACAAAAAAAAAATAGTAAAAATGGCACACCAAACAATAGAAAACTAGTGCTCGATGTTTTATTTTAGTGTATTTTATACCTACTTAATGCTATTAAATTTGAACTATTAAAAAAGTAATAGGGTCTCGTGTAGGTACATAATGAGCGCTGCGCTGCCGCTTGACGACCGACGGCGCGGTGACGCTACTAAAAAAACGATAAACTAACCGTTTGGCTGAAAAATCCAAAAAAACCTATTTTTGACTTTGACCTTGAATAAAAAGTTTTCCATAAGTACATGGGATGGGGCCTTTTCACAGTATGTTAACAATGGTGTTTCTAATATTCCTACCAATTTTCAGCTTTCTGAGAACTTTGGCATGGGTGAATGTATATTTTGACTGGACTATATTTTTTTTAGTCCGTGTGGCATTGTGGCATCGCTCGTAAATAAATATAATACTTGTATAACTTTAGGTAGAAATATTATTATAAATATGTATTTACTTTACTCTTTAAACCGGTCTGTCAAGTTTGGCTTTAGAAAGTTTATCCTTTCACATTATACCTACGATTAATATAAATTCCGTTTAAATGAAAGGTCCGTCCAAATCTATCCGAATTTCAAAGCTGAATATCGTGATCCGTTTCATACGGATTAATCCGTGTTTTCGAGTTTCCAGCAGCAAAAGTGAACATTCGAAGCTTTATTCGAAATATTTGAACCAAGGGGATTTCATTTGACGTTCACTGCTGCATTTTGTTATTTCAAACTTTGTCGGTGTACTACAAAAATACGCAAGAACACAAAATTTTGCTCTTTTAGGCTGGATTTTACCAAACTGGATTAAGTTTTATCTGGAGATTAAACCACAGATTAAGCTGGTGTTTGTTTGAATATTTTGACATTGACATTGAATATTAACGTTGACAGCTTATAACCAGGATAATTTGAATGCACCTATTATTATTCGGTTGCGCTTTCTAAACAATTGTATTTCGAATTCTGTCGGCTAACGGAATAACTACTCTGGGAGTATGATGACAGTTTGGTCGAATCCAGCCTTAGTGGGGTATTGTTTCACCATCTCTTCGATTAAATAAGGTAGCTGACATTACTTCTCCGGGAATGAGGTGGCATTATTCAAGAATTGACATTTGGTCACATTTTGTAGTTGGCTACACAATGTGACTAAATAATTACTAAATTATGACCAATAATAAAATATGAACAATTGATAAAAAAAGTGAACTTTTAATTAATTTTGGAGAAGTATTTTATTTTCCATTGAAACAGGAACATTATTAATTAATCTCGTTAAATTTATTTAGCTACGCCAAGGAGATAAGATCAAGCATTTCAAGCAGACTCTTTTCACTGCAATATTCCAAGGGATTTGAAAGAAGGTATCGCGATGCAGGAAACTGATATTTCGAGTCTTTAGAAATAGCCTTTCGTTTCCTTTGAAATAAACGGAAAACCAAAGCAACCAAAAAGCATACAAAAAACGCCGGTAGAAGTTTTGTTTTCATTATTTAGAAAGATGAAACTTTAACATCAACAACGTACAGGCAGCTAATAATATAGCAGTTACAATAATAAAAATAACAGTAATAATAATAATAAGAGTTATAATTGTAACTGTTATAATAATACAAAAGTTTCAAATATATTAGTATTTTTCTACTTTACAAAAGGTATGAATAAGAGATGAATGCAATAGAGATAACAATTCAGAGTTGACTCTACAAAACAGAATACATAGATACGACAACTTATGATCTTATACTTTTATCCAAAAAAATTCAGGGAGTTTCCCGTGTCTCAAAATTCTTACGTGGGTAATTCCCGGAGTACTAGTACCTAATGTCAGCTACCTTATTTAATCGAAGATGCTGAAACAATACCCCACTAAGGCTGGATTTTACCAAACTGGATTAAGTTTTATCTGGAGATTAAACCACAGATTAAACTGCTGTTTGTTTGAATATTTTGACATTGTAAAGTTGACACCTTATAATCAGGATAATTTGGATGCACCTAGGTAATAATGTTCGGTTGCGCTTTCTGAACAATTGTATTTCGAATTCTGTCGGCTAACGGAATAACTACTCTGGGAGTAAGATGACAGTTTGGTCGAATCCAGCCTAAAAGCGTAACATTTTGTGTTTGAAGTATAAACTAACCTGAACAAATGAATGCGATGTATTGTGTGTTGCACCAGTTATATGCGCCGTTGACACGTAGTAAATAAGTTAATTTCAAATGAAATCATGCGTACAAACATTTTAGTAGGTACATAAGTATTCAAGTTGACAACTAAAGGAACAAGTTAAGTGAACAAGTGAATAGAAATTATTCTTTTTTTCGGATAAACAGCCGCGCACTCCGCACCCCGCACACTTCCTACACCCCCCGGTGGGCGTGGTTTGTCACTTGCGCGATGTAATTCGTTCGGCTTGTGAAAACGCTTACTTAAAATTAAGTCAGTTAAAAACTTATCTACTTGACAACTTAATACGTGTACTTAATACTTAATACAAAGCCTAGGCCGATTCTACTAAACAACTTTTTATCAGCAAAACGTTAAACTAAATAGAGTTTTGTTTCAAAATCTACTAATGACCAATGAGGTTAGGTTAGGGTAAGAACGGGTATTGCCGGTCACTTAAGCAAGAATTACTACTATTCATTCAAAAATTGATGTTTATTAAAAAAACTCCTATTAAAGGTAACTTTAGGTATTCTTCTAACATAATCAGAACCATTAAGATCAGAAATATTCAAATTTTGGCATAAAAAAACACTTTAAAAATAAAATAGCTTTGACCGCCATTGCCCGACATGGCGGGTAATACCGGTCAGTAGGTTGGCAATGCCGGTCAAGGTTTTTAGCGGCACAAATCGCACACTTTTGTGATTTTTGGCTCCATTTTACCTTCGAGACTTAAGTCTTACTTTAATTACCGATATCCTGTAAAAGAAAACAAGCAAAAATAATTAATTAAAACGAAAAACCTAACATAACAAAATTTGAGATATTTTTTTATAGCCTAAATAACACTATTTAAAGCACTCCCACAACCAAGCCAAATCTAATGACACCTCAATACGTTAAAATAAATTGAACCGTAGAGCGGCACAAAGAAATAGACATTTATGTATACATACCTAAGAACGTACTTACTTAAATACATACAAACACTCGAAAAACATAACCATCCTTTCTGCGGGCAGTCGGGTAATAATAATATTAGGTACAACAGATAAAAAAGTCAAAAATATCATCTAGATACTTGCAAACTTAACTTGCGGGAAATACCGGTCAGCTTGACCGCCATTAGCCGCGCGTATACTTTTCAGATTAAAAATAATTTTAACGAAAACCTGATGCAAAGTTCTCGAATCTTGTGATTACATGGGTAGATAAATAGCTACTCGGCTATAATCACTACTAAAAATAAATGAAACATGAAAATCAAAACACTCACCTCTTATGTTCTGTGACCAAAAAGTTACAACAATATTACGCGAAACATACTGACGTATGGTACTCCCAAACGCGTGCTTGGAACTGAGCGAGGGTAGGAGCGTTGGCGCAGGGAATACTCACGCCACCCTCTATGTATACGTATGTGAGAATATACGCTATATTTTGGAAGATATTGAGGTGACCGGCATTGTCGCCTGACCGGCGATACCCGCTTTTACCCTACTCTGTTGTGATGACTTTTTCAAACAAATTACCAATGAGGTTTTACAAATTACTGTCATTTTGGAGAACGAAACAAAACCCAGCGGCAATGATACCAGAATGGTTGACGTTGTAAAATAGAGACACTGGGGCCCTGGCCATTGAACTTCGTAACTTGTCTATTCGTGTTTAATATCAATGGCTCCGCCGCAAGCGATTTTTGCAACCAGTGTCAAATGTAAAGCAACAAGTTAGTCTTTTATGAAATTCTTTTAAAGTTTAGGGCTGCATGTATTTATGGTCTGCAACAGTTGAATTCATACTATTCGTGATCTGTTTGCTTTATGGATTTTCTAGCTGCCGCCCGCGGCTTCGCTCGCGTGGTGGGTACTCGGATAAAAAGTAGCCCGAAAAGCCGAAAGTCGAGCACTCTCCCACTTGGCCAACACGGCTTTTATTTTCATTCTTTATCAAGAAAAATATCAAGTAGCAACTAAAATCAATGCAAAACAAACCACAACGATGCCACACTCTTTCTAATACTGACTCAGTTAACCAGACCTACGAAGACATCGAAACTCTATCAAACGGGAGCTCTCTCCATAGTTCCGTTAATTGGTTTTTAATTTTTATTTTTCACTGTTTTTTAAAAACTATACAACCTAGAATAAAACTAAAACCCGTTTTGGAATGTATCAATTGAGTACTTTCATTATGACACCCCACTCAATATATTAGTGTAACTTTTTTTTTACACCCTTGGGAACCCAATATCTTTACAACCCCTTCATCGATTAGGCTCATATGCTCCACAGCAAGTATCCATAGCACAACCTATTGACCTATTAAGTTTCATGCAGATTGGATAAGCGGTTCGATAGTTACGCGAGAACATAAAAATGAAACATACAAACATACTAAGCAAAATCGCCTAACTTGCCACTAAGATCTGCGCTCGCTTCGCTCGCTCGATCGATAAAAACCAATGACGTTTCATTCTCTTTGTATAAATGAGTTTGAACAAAGAACACATACCTGTAAGTTCTCTGTTTCGATATCCTTTCTTTGCGCTAAAGCTTTATTCGTTTCATTGATCAATTTAAATAAGATACATTCCCCTCAAAGCGATTCAGGTACCAATAGGTAGACTGGGCACAAAGAACCGGCGTTGTGCAAATTAATCCAGTAAATGTCGATAGAAGCAATTTAATTAATCGGATAATAGAAGCTGGTGATCCAACAAGTTGCGAGTGCTCCATGGAATTATATAACAAATAAAGTTCTTTGATTCTTGATTATTGAAATATTAAGGACGTCTTGCACCACGATTCTTATTTGTATTTAGCTAACCTAAACGCATAAAACGTATACAAACATTGTATTTATAGTGGTATTGCTCATTATACGGACTAAAAATATATGAAAAATGACATTTGTTCCTTCAATTTTAGTCCGATTTTAGTCCGTATAATGAGCAATACGACTATAGGCCAGCTTAAATACAATTAAATATGTGGTGCAAGACGCCATAAGAATCAAGATTTTACTGTGCATTGCTCTATTGCTTGTTCAGTTCTCTATGTTAATTTTTACAATACAATTATTATCTGATTATACAATGATCCTTAGATGGCTTAAAAATTTCTAATGATTTTTGTAAAGATAATAAATAATTAATGCACAAGAGTGGAACTACGGCCAATATATGGAGCAGGTTGACACTTTAATGCCTGTAGCACACCTTCGCTGCGAAACAACAACTGCGAAACCGCTGAGCGAGTTTCGCTGGGCAACAGTACTTCGGTAAATAGCGGACAACGGGCGGAGATGTAGTAGGCGCCTGAGCAAATGAGCGAAATCATGTTAGAAAGAGACAACATCATAGTCAGTTTTGTACGTTAGGGGCCTTTCACTCTTCAGCGTGTCGCCGGTCGCGTCCGCGAGTTGACCAATCACAGCACAGAGAAATTTGAAAATTCAAAATTCTCTGTGCTGTGAATGGTCAACTCGCGAACGCGACCGGCGACACGCTGAAGAGTGAAACAAGCCTTAGAGCAAGGAATTTCGCTACTGTTTCGCCGTCAAAGAACTCACAACTCACAGCGAAACTATTGCGGCCCTTTGAGTTTCGCAGTGTGTGCTACAGGCATAAGAGCCGCCGAAGAACATCTTTAAACAATATACTTTATATAATAATAAATAATAATAATAATAATAATAAAATAGCTTTATTTAATTCCATACAAAAAATATTACTTAATTCTTAGTTAAATATGAATAAAAAATGCATTAGTTAAAATTAATTCTGTAAATAATAATAATCATTCATTAGTTTTGTATGGACTTCCTATGGGTAAAAGCCTCCTATGGGTAAAATACTTTATATAGGTAGGTACTATTAATATATTTCACTTTCAAAACTTTCGTGAGTTGTACTAGACTCTAGACATTATTTAACACACGGGTCGCGTCTCACACAGTGAGTCGCTCGCGCGAGATCTTGCCGCAAATCCCTCCTTACCCAGATGAAGATTCTCCGGATGAATCGAAACATTGTCGGTGTATAAATCGACGATGTTTTTGCGTGAGTGGTTCCCGTGTGTTAAATAATGACTATTAATATAATTTATTAATCTATACTAATATAATAAAACGAAAGAGTTTGTTTGTTTGTATACGCTAATCTCAGGAATTACCAGTCGAATTTGAAAAATTATTTCTGCATGTGATATCTAAACTCTTGAGGATGGTTATAGCCTACTTTTGATCATCATCATCATCACCGTTAGCTATCACTACGGGGCCAACGCCGCGAGGACGCTGCTAGTATTGTTAAGCAATAAAGCGGAAGAGTTTGATTGTTTGTTTGTACGCGCTAATCTCAGGAATTACCAGTCGGATTTGAAAAATTATTTCTGCATGTGAAGCTTAACTCTTGATCAAGTTATATGCTACTTTTGGTCATCATCATCATCACCAACCATAAACCATCACTACGGGGGCAACGCCGCGAGGGCGCTGCTAGTGGCAAATAAAGAGGGTTCAAGCGGTGCTGCGCCCTCTCCTTCGGAGATTTACCGCATAGGTTGACAGTGAAAGCGTTAATGTATCTTAAAATTTTGCAAGTTATGGGTTTAATGCTTAATAAGTTAGCAAAATTAGGAAATACATTTGCTACATCAGTAGTTATAGCAGAGCAATATATTTTTGCGACAAATTCTACAATTTATTAACATTTATCAGCTTTTCGTCAGAAATCCATAAAAAAATCTCACCGCTGACTCGTTACCACAGAACAAATAATAATATCGTTACATAAAAACATTTAGAAGCCTTCATTTATCAAGTGTCAAGTTGACGGTGTTGTGAAAGCGGCAACATTATACAGTAAAATCAGAAAAATATTGCGTTTCGGAAAACATCGGAAACAATCGCATACAATTACAAAAAAATATGTTTATTTGCGTTCACTGTACAATATCGATTGACGAAAAGTCATTTGGAAATGAAAATTACTCATAATTTAAACTTTATCGCAAACAAATGAATATCAATGTAATTTTTAAGAAAAGCAATGTAGTTGCAAGTCTTGTGAGCTGCGCTGCTAACGACGTGCACTTTCTGTCGCATTCTGTTTTGTGGAATCATACACTGCTGTCGGACATATTCGGAAAACACGAAAATAGCCGATGTCCATTATAAAGCTTGAAATACACTTCTGTTTTCGAATATTGAAAATCCAATGCAACGTTAAAGTTAGTATTTATTTATGTACGGGAGCAGGCGTCTGGTTTTTGGACGACCATCGGTTTTTTTCAAAAACAAAAAATCCCAGCATTTACTAAAAGCTTGATTTTAGTTACTAAAAGCTCTTTTGGTTCGTTTGTTCTTTTTTCTCGTATTCTTGTCTTTTGATTTGTTTGTTCTAAAAGTTTTAAAGGGCTGCGTTGGCTTTAATTGATTGTCTCATGCGAAAGGCAATGCCATTTTTATCATCAGGGCGTAGATACGATTTATAAAATGTATAAGTAGGTATATAAGGTATTTATATAAGTATTCAGGTGGTCTACAACTTGTCACCAGAAATAAACACTAACTTATCTGGGGGCACGGTAGTGCACGCCAAGACCAGACCAGAACAAGACCAGCCAAGCGAAGCGTAAGGGCACTACTTACCTTTTCTCGAAGCGCTTCGTCGTTTTTTTGAACCCTCATAACTTGGGTTTGCATTTTACCAGATCAAAAAAATTCTCGGGGTAATACGATGTCAATAGCGAACTTATTAAGCTTAAAAAGTTTTAATTGCGTAGCTCTTATACTTTAGATTTTAACGATATCTAAAAAACTTCGATTTCGTCATTGACTCACTGACTCACTCACTGATGATCATTATATGAATAGTAAATTAAATAAATAAATAATAATAATGTAATGGCAAGTTAATTTGTCGGTCCTGAGTTTTTACTCGGTAAGCCATGACGGACTCCTTCAGGTGGCTTAAACGCTCCGTCATCAGAGATCCACTAACTCACACATACTTAGGCCTTTACATCTTTTTTACTAGATGATTTATACAGTGTCAGGAGGCAATCTTTGCCTACACTTAACGGGACACTGTAGTGCCTGGGCAATGACAATGACAATGAGATGGAATAGGCTTGCCCAGCACCTACACCATCCTCTCAGGTAAACCGGCCATATCCACAGGAAAGACATGGTCAATACGTATGGGGCTGAATCCTGGCCATGCATCAATGGATTGTGAGGAAACCCGCGGCTTAGTCAGCCCGGCTGACTAAGCCGCGGGTTTCCTCACAATGTTTTCCTTCACCGTTCAGAGCTCGTGTTAATGCGCATATAAATTTTTCGAAACGAAAAATCCATTGATGCGTGGCCAGGATTCGAACCCACGCCCTTCGGATCGAAAGTCGAGGTACTATACCCCTCGGCCAACATGACTCATACGTAACACTGAGCATTATATGAAGGATTAGTTTCAACCCTCAACCATGTTAGGACGCTTAGCCTTTTGTCAGTGACCATAACATAGAAACTCCGTCCCAGAGGCCACTTTGACTAGGTACATCTAGGATCCTCAATGTTATTATGCTCTTGAGCAAGATTGTCCATTCATTTGACATCTCTTTGTCTAGTTAAGCTGTGTTCGGTTTAATTGGGTAACTGGCTTAGCTGGTAAATTCCAGACGCATTTACTTAGAAAGCAGGCTGGAATTAATCTCCATCTTGACTCAACTCGTCACATTGTGCTGTATTCTTTATACTAGGACTAGTGCTGCCCGCGGCTTCACTCACGTGGTACCTGAATAAAAAGTAGCCCATGTTACTCTCCAGCCCTCCAACTATCTCCACACAAAAAAATCACGTCTATCCGTCGCTCTATTTTGACGTGAAAGCAGGACAAATAAACAAACAAATAAACACACTTTCACATTTATATATGGGTACGGATACGGATACGGATTCTATGTAGTATGCTCACTACATCAACTTCGTAACGTCATCGGATCGCCGCGCCGCAAGCTGTCAAGGAGTTGATGTAGTGAGCTTTGGTTCAAAGAATACCTCAGCACAAGGCGATGCGGTGCCGTGCTGGTGCCGAGTTGATCTTAACAGCTATCTATAACCTATAGCCAAACCACCAAAGTTCACGATACCCAGACTACTAAACCTTCTTTCCCGCGTCATTTATAGTTCACTATTAAAAATGACTTGACCATAAATTGGTAACTTATTTGAATCGAAAAACCTATAGGTTTTATTTTGCCAGCTAAGCGGACTTATCTCTATTCGGTTCATAGAAACGTGGCATAAGAAAAGACAAGGAAAGACTTGGGTGAAAAAATATCTAAGCAAATCTTTTTCCTTTCCTTTCATTGCCTACATGGATATACATAGGAAGAAGTGAATATGGTGCGACGACGAGTGTTAGAGGAGAGTGGAGAAAGAAAATTTCTTCTGCTGACCCCTATATACTTAACAAAAAAAATTATGTTTTGCAGCGTGGTCCCTGTTTCATGTGTAAACACAGTTAACATCTTGTGGTTGTTCTCTATGCTTAGTTTGATTCAGCTCTCGACTAGTCGAAGTTCCTAGAAACTTGTTTCGCTATTCTGGTTCCACAACTTGTTAAGTAAAATTCTATTTCTATATTTTATAGTTCAAAGTGTCCAAGTAGCTTCCACAATTTCTTGCAGAAATCAATTGACGACTAGTTTCCACTAACAGCAATTTTTCTATTTGCATACACGTGGGACTTGCAGCAAGTTCGGCAAGTCAATAAAACGTCTAAAAGTTCACTTGTGCGATCGTTTTCACGTTGGAAGTCGCTTGCGCAAGTCAACTTGTGCAAGATTTATTGCCAGTGGACAATTTGCTTTAGAATATTACTGGCACTCGAAATTATATTACTATACTTACTTAATATTAAAAAAGAAGAGTTTGTCTAGTCAGATTTGAAACAATTTGCTCATTAAATTTACAATAAAAATATTTTTTCTTGAAGAAAGTTATAGACTATTAGGTAAGTTCGTAAGCGACCAACTCTGGTGACGGAGTTTTTAGGCCGCCTAAAGGCCTCAGTCATGGCTGAACTCCCTTAAAGCTGGGACCGACAATTTAACGTGACCTGCATTAACAGCTGAGAGCTTCTGTGCTTCAGAAGCACGGAAGCGCTCAGACGTTACTGCCACTTGTCACCCATACAAATTATGATAATACACCACATAATAATAATTATGATAATACATAACCGTTTTATGTAGTCCAAAATTTCTAAATATCTATAAATAACATATGCTGTTAATTTTTATTTGAATAATAAACTGTAAAATGTTGCACCCCAGTTGCCTCGGTCTCGTCAGCCTAATGGACATCAATCACCTACTGTATTGTCACGTTTCATTCGATATGGCATAACACGATTCTGGGTGAATGTCAACTACAGGCGTGTTGACGTCCGGGGGATTGCATAGTAATGCATATAGGACCAGCTTCTGTTTAGGTGACAAAACTGATGGTATTAGTGTTAGGCGATTGTCCTCTGCCGGCGATGAACGAGTAACGAGTAGAACGAGAAACTATAAACGAGTTGGCGAGTAGCGAGAAGTGATTACCGCTACTTGGCCTCTCGGCGAGTTCAGCTAGCATCGCTGAGCGAGTATTATTTTTGATAGCTCTTGTCGCTGGGCGACAAACTAGTAAGGAGAGTCCTGGCCGGTAGTGTAAACAGTCATCGATCAACTATTAAAATATGCATCACTTTTCTTTATACGGAATGTACATATCTATTGTACGTTTCTTAAGCGAGAAAATAGTCGAAAGTTAGTCGTTTTCTCGCCGGGGCGATCATAGATGTTTCATAGATGCTTCATTTATGAAACAGATCTATAAAATGACTTTACTATTCAAGTTCCAAGTCAATTAAGAGTTAAAATGAACCAGTAGCATCCAATACAAACTTACAAACTCTCTATTTCATCATCAGGCTAGGATTTAAAACAAAGCCTGCAAAAAGTGGGTTGTTGCAAGCGGGATTCAATTACGTGGTTTGCATTGGATTTAAAAGTGATTAATTTGAACCGTGCAATTGTCTTTTCGGATTGCAACCTAATTTAGTTTAGAGCTGGAACTTTATTTTCAAACAAAATAGGATTGTGGTCGAGAGCCAGTGCGATTCAACCCTTCTCGAAATGCATACCAAATTTGGAAAGTGACATTACTTTACATTGTATTAACACACGGGAATTACTCACGCTTACCTATATTAGAGTGCGTACAGATAATACGTGACAGTTAGTGTAGTGTTATTTATAAAATACTAGCTGCTGCCTGCGGCTTCGCTCGCGTAGTACCCGGATAAAAAGCCCTCCAACTATCTTCACACAAAAAATCACGTGAATCCATCGCTCTGTTTTGACGTGAAAGCAGGACAAATAAACAAAAAAATAAACACACTTTCACATTTATAATATGGGTACGGAGGTACGGATTAACACACGGGAATTACTGACGCGTACCTATAACTATTTTCAAATATTTTTCAACATAGTCGAACTATCTAATATACCTAATCATAATCAATCTCTTGCTTTACAGCTGTGTGATTTTATTCTAACTTTGATAGAATCAGATTGTAATTAAAATTTACATGGTAAGCAAATTACTCGTCGGTGCTGAATAAATCAGAATCGCCTGCAGTTATTTGCCAAACAAATTATTTACTTTCGTAAAATAACATTCGTATTTTGCTGAAACAGCAAGTTAATTAAAATGTTCATTCTAAGCGAGGAGAACATTTTACAAGGTGTTGTGCATTATTTTGTTATTATTTTGAACTATGAAAACTTAATTATTGAAATCATGTATTATTTCAAATGTATATACGGCATTTCTCTGACTAACCCCCTTAGAAATCTTCAAAGGATTTTGAACGTTTAAAAGATCTGAGATAATGTCTAACGCGCTTTGGGGTTACAGTAGTTAGTCATGTTATCAATATTTTTTGAAACACATTGTTAGGGTTACAAAAAAGGACATAGAGTACCTTTCATCCTGCAACATGCTGCACTTTTTACCCGACTACGGCGAAGCAAAAAGGAGGATTATGATCGTCAGCCGTTTTTGTAATTTAATGCGTTTGTGTTCGATGTTTTACGAAACGCATTCATTTCCTGGTTTTACTGTACTTTGTAGTAACTACATAATAATTAGTTAAATAATTTAATTGTTTTAAGTTCAACATACCCTAAAATCGATTCTACGCTTTGTACTATTATTTATTCATTGGCGACACTAAAGATATATTTTATGAGTAGTCGATATAATTATAATTAAAAATTTATTTATAAAACCCGAGTTTTTCATCAAACTTTGCTCAACAACCGACCATAATCCACAAGGGCCTTTGAGTTTAAGTTTAATTTATCCTCTTAGGATTTTGTTTTTCATTTTTCTTTACTTATCTGTTCGCACCCTCAAACCGCGGCATACCGATTTACATTCATTTGTAAAAAAAGCGGATTATTTCGGAATAAGGTTTTGTATTGAATAAACTTTGCACGTTATTATATTATTGTCCTGTAGATACTTACTGTTGGTTTTAAGATATCCATAGAGTAGGAAACATACAAAAATTCACATTCCTAGGTAAAGTGAATTTGCTTGTGCCTCTGACAACCCTCATAATCATCTTTATATGAATTGCATATAAGAAAATTTGACACAAGAATTTATTTCTGTATACGTCCTGACGTGGCGTGTGTCGGCATTTTTAAAGTTCTAGGGCCTTAGGTAATTACAAAGGCCTCTCAACTTTGAACACTTAAACAACATCCTGTCTCTATTTGTTAAAAAGTGAAAAAATATCTGGGTGACCAAGCACTGCTAGGGTCCAAATAGAGCAAAAAAAAGAACAAGAAAAAAGAACCAAAAAAGCTTCTATTGGCTGAGATTTGAACTCGCAGCCTTCGGCTGGAAGGTGGATACCCTACCATACCACTCAGCCACTTTAGCCTCAACAAGTTATGTAAAATTACGAACCACATTGCACTGGTACCTAAATCTTTTTGACTGAAAATGCCGAGAAAACGAATTTTCCCAGATACGAGACCTAGCTAGTAGCTACTAGCACATTTCTTTGGCTTCATTCACTATCATCACATTCTTCATGCAAGCTCGTCGGTTTAAGATACTCTTGATCTGGCCTTTTTCCAATAACCACCAATAATTCACCAATTTGGTCGAGGAATGTGCGCCTAGGTCTTCCTATTCCGACGGTCCCATTCACACTCGCCTTATGGACCTGGGGCCCTAGCCATATTACACGATCTATCGTCGCTGTAGAACGATCTATCGTCGGTGTAGAACACTTCAAAATGTATAGGAATTGACGTTCTGTCCACGTGACTCATCTACTTGAAACGTCCAATTCTATACATTTTGAAGTGTTTCTATTCTACAGCGACGATAGATAGTGTAATATAGCTAAGGGGGCTGTTTCATCAATCTTCTTTCATTCATCCTCTCTACTCCTGTCATAAGTAAAAGTTAAAAAATACAAATCCTGTATCCTACAAAAAATAGTTACGTCAGCGGAAACATACGAAAGTTCCTCGTAGGATGCCGTGACCTCGTATCAACAAAAGTTTTCGTACCGCTATTTTAACCTGCAAATATTATGAATTCTGAAGGTTGTTTATTTTAATACGTGTTTGTTTTAATAATTATTGTGAACCGAGTATTTTAAGCAGATAGACTTGAGCATTCACTTGTAACCAACATAGAGCGTCACATCACACATCACATTAGAAATTTCTAAAATTATCAGTGTTTCTCTACTATATTATTTTTGTACCTATTATAAATATAAACCTTCCTTTTGAATTACTCTATCTAATGGAAACCGCATCAAAATCCGTTGCGTAGTTTTAAAGATCTAAGCATACATAGGGACAGACAGCTGGAAGCGACTTTGTTTTATACTATGTAGTGAATCGATTATTTATAAATATATTATTTGTTTCACTTCTCTTAACATGCTTAACTCTTTTTGTTTTTTATAGTACCTAAAACGTAAATTATTCTCAAGTACCGTAAAATTAGGGTTTTTGCAACATAGAAAATGTTTGAGTGAGACATTTTCACTATCTGTTTCCGTTTGTTGTTCTTAGTGGTTAGTTATCATTGTATTACATCGCTTATAAGTGGGGCAGACATAATTCCACTAGGTTAAACGTGTTTGTAACAAGTTAATTGGTTTGTGTTTGTGTTGTCTCCGCGCCGTGGCTACTGAATAAGAACGATAAGGCTAAGTAAGTTCGTATGAGCAAGTGGCCAACTCTGGTGACGAAGTTTTTAGGCCGCCTAAAGGCCTCCGTCATGGCTGGCGACTTAAAAGCCGGGATCGACAATTAACGTGCCCTCCGAAGCACGAAAGCGCTCAGCTCGTAATACCACTTGCGGTCACCCATCTTAAAAGTGACCGCGCACAACGCTGCTTAACATCAAAGATCAATCAAGAACGTCCAAGCAAGCTACGCCACGAGCGCTTCACGATAAGGTTAATAATGTTTTTGAAAATTAAAACACGACACTGAATAACTCTTTCTCTGTGAAGTTTTTTTGTGAAACGCTGCGGTAAGGCCGTTCCCTGAGCCAAACACTGTATTTCCTTGTCTATACCCTCGATAAAGAAAGTAAGTGGAAAGTAACTGACGAGCCAACATGTATCTTTAACTTTTATCTTGTAATTCGCAGTTTAATATATTTATTTAACGTCATATTTGCTTCATAATAAATCTAAGAAAAAACCACTACAAAGAACGTTTATCAAGCTAATAGTGCTTTTCAAAACTTATAAAAATAATGATTTAATTTTCCAACTAATATTAGCTAAGTATTTATTCTGTGGCTTGATGTCGAATTGATACCGAACAGTGAAACAAAAATGTATCTCTTGTACACCTGAGACACCTTTGACTAACCCCTCAACTTTATAGTCCTAAGTTTGCACATAAGATTCCGTCTGTTTCTCCTTTTTTCATGACGTCTCATTAAAAGCACTAATTACTCGGTGCTTGGTGATGGCGAGGCTTAAGGACGCCACAGGTTGCTGTATGCCACAGGTTGAATACTTGAAAGTATTACAGATCTTTTTGCTACTTTCTCTGTCATTCACTTCGCTTTGCCTGAAATATACAATAGGCAATATGCGTCTGATTCAAAAGCGGGTTAAACGTATTTTTCTATGAACATTATGGCTTTAGAATTATGTGTGTGTAATTATTTTTTAATATTATTTCATTTTCGCTTAGAAATTAATAATTAAAAAGTGCAAAAATATAGTGGGAATTTCATAAGACTTGAAACGCAACGCTATTTGTCACGTATGCTGTGACGTCACACTCCTTCAAACTCGACAGAAAGTTTTTTTTTCTACCTACAAGCGCGTGTAATTTTGGTGACTTGTGACGTCACGTCCGTTTCAAGTGCATGAAAATGTTGATAAATTTTAAAAATTATTTTTGTTATAAAATTTTAGTTTTTCGGCGCTGGAATTTTCGTTACGGTTATTTAACGATATAACCTATCGTTTAAAACCATAAAAAAAATTGATGCATATTGTCTATTATACATGCTACGTAGTAGCACATAAGCATACTGTTATATGACATAAGCAAGTGTTTGTTTGTTTGTACTCACGTTCTCGAAAAAGGCTCTAACGATTTCGATGAAATTTGCGGTACGGGTGTTTGCGGGGGCAAAAAATCGTTCTAGCTAGGTCTCAAGGAAAATTTTCTATTGACCTTGAGTTTATAAAAAGGGAAATTGCTGATGTTAAAAAGTATGCTACTGGCCCTCAGTTTACTCATCAGTGACGTGGACAAAAAGCCAATTATAGTAGCGTTGGCGGCTTGGCTAAGGCTTCTACCTCACGTACGGTGTAATCGCTTTTTCGTTTTTATCAAAGATATGACCCATTTACCATCGCCATCTGGCTGGTTTTAGGCTGGTTTTAGTGTCACGCGTACCGTCGGCGCTGATAGACGAGTGATCTTTATTACATTGAAACAAGGATACTGATTGTTTAGCAAAAATGGCAACGCTGATTGCACTCGTCAGTGCTGAACAATCAGTATCCCTATTTCATTGTAATAAAGATCACTCGCCTATCAGCGCCGACGGTACGCGTGACACTAAAACCAGCCTAAGTCTAAGCTGGTCTTGGAAAGATTCGAAAGACGTGTTTCTTTCCTGCTTAAGGGGCGACAGACGAATTGTCCACACAAACGTAATACCAAAATAATTTAAAATTTGAGTCTATTTTTATCACTTTATGTTATTGTTTGGATTAAGGCAGTATTTAGCAGAATCACATTAGGAATTGAACTATATGCCATCTCTTTTCATAGACCGAGAGTAACAAGAACGGCATATATTGAATTCCTATTCTGCCGTCATACGTAATAAGGCCGTATCTTCCTTAAAGTACTATGTAAGGAAATTACGACCTTTCTACATTCTAAATAGGCCGTGACTTCCATAAAGTAAGGAAAAAAAGGCTTTTTTATGTATGACGGCAGTATTGTGGTTCTGTATAACTGTAGCCCCGCTGACCTACGACGTAGAACTCTCCACTTCTTTCTTGCGACCTTTGTCCCAGTGATTTATTTATTTATTTATTTATTCACATATAGCATATAACATTAGAGTAGTCCAAATCGTTATATCTATCTAAAGAAAACACTTAGGTACATCTGAACTTTGAAGCTATTTAAACATAGGTACATTGCTCATTTAATTGTTCCATTGTAACTCTATGAAAAGCTGGCGATAAAATACTTATCAATCTATCAGGGTACTAGATGCATGTTAGCTTCTAGCTTTTTTACTGAAGAGATTCAGATAGTTCGTGATTGCATGCCGATTAGTATACCAATATGAATGAATGCAAGCGATATTAAATGAACAGCTATCATGATTGCGCGTGAAGTGATAAAACCGCGAGTTATGGCTGATTTACACAGGGTCAGTAGACAAGTCAGGTGGCGGGGGGCGCCAACTGACTTTAAAATATTCGTGTGCGAATATTCAAGTCAGCGCTGACTTCAAGCCACTGCACACTGCACAGTGTGGGATTTGACGTGATTTTCGGACATGGTCTTTTTATTGCAGAATTCGTTAGTATTAACGATTTAAAACGTTAGAGTAGAACTCCCATGTTTCAGTTAAGTTTATTTTCAGAGATATGAATTTTTGAAAATACCTATATTTTTTGTGCCAAAAAATTTTAAAGTGTTGGTGCACCTACATTATAGGATTATTTAATAATTTGATTTTTGTATACCTAAGAATGTCTCAAGCTGCAATTTTAGAAATTATTTTGAATCTTCTATATGCTGTAAAACGCGAGTAATTAATTATTTTATATTTTTGGTTTTTATTTTTTTACTCCGTATTTAGGTCTGAGTAGCACATAATTTCTTCATAACACATAGCCCCAGATCGTAAGCAACAATGTGGTAAAAAAACGGAAAGCTAATCTCGCGTGGATTGGAAGTTACAGTGACTTAAGTTTTTTCGTTATGGTTGTCACAAATATTTGGTCAAATTTTGAACGTTTTTGGCCTGAAATTTAAAAAAATTGATAGAGCTTAAAATCTCAGTGATATTGTGCCTGTGGATATTTATTTACCCCTGCAGGGTTTTTTTTTTTTTTTTTGGGTAATAGAACGAAACGAGGTATTTATGAAAAACAGATTTATTTATTAATATAAATGAAGATCATGCTATTTTCCACAAAATTTGCCGTATATTCTTTTTCCTAAGATTCACCATTTCTAAGATATAGCGATTCTAAATGTAAAAAAAGTGTTATCCTCATTAATATGCGCAATATTATAATGTAATTGAGATCAGCATAATCTAAGGATCGTTGCAAAAGATCTAAAGGAAAATTTAAAAAAAAATAAGTTCCTTTATTTTTGGCAAAAAAATTATGATTTAAAAAGTGACAACCCCGACTGTAAAGTTTTCGGCAAAAACGTTATTATTTAATAACTTCCAATCCACGCGAGATTAGCTTTCCGGCTTTTTACCACATTGTTGCTTACGATCTGGGGCTATGTGTTATGAAGAAATTATGTGCTACTACGACCTAAATACGGAGTAAATTCTTAGGTATACAAAAATCAAATTATTAAATAATCCTATAATGTAGGCGCACCAACACTTTAAAATTTTTTGGCACAAAAAATATAGGTATTTTCATAAATTCATATCTCTGAAAATAAACAAAACTGAAACATGGGAGTTCTACTCTAACGTTTTAAATCGTTAATACTAACGAATTCTGCAATAAAAAGACCATGTCCGAAAATCACGTCAAATCCCACACTGTGCACTGTACTGACTTCGAATCAGTTTACACAGGGTTTTTTTCGGGTCAGCACTGACTTGCCTCGAATTTGTAGTCAGTTACTGACCCTGTGTAAATCAGCCATTATAGAACGAAAAGTTGGTTGGTTGGTTGCGGCTGCTTTATTTAAATTATTATTATTAAGATTCCCATATACTGAATTATGTGACATTAACTTAATTTTTATGCGATTAATACTATTGTTTTCAACCTATTACTGAATGCTTGCTGCGAAATGTGCTAAACGTATTTTTTTTTGTAGTCTTTCCTCAATTATCAATATTAAAGAATAAATAACTTTTTTGCAAGTCATTCCTCAAATAGCAATTGTATGGTGTAAAAATACAATGTTTTGTTTTATTTAGCTGATTGTGGGAGCTCGCTTGTGTACTTTGTGCTACCACGGAAGACCAGCGCTATGGTAGACTGTCTACCGTAGCTTATGCTGAGTGGAAAAAAACAATGTTAAAACTTGTATGTTTTCTTAACCAATAAAGTTCTTTGATTTGATTTGACGTATCTGACTATATTTTGAGCAATAAAAAAATAATTTTAGGGATAACGCAAAAAGCGAAGGCATACGAGTATTTTCCAGTGAAGACCAACCTTTATTCACTTTTATAAATGGTTTCAAACTGCCTAATGATTTAACTGCGCACTCTGTACAACGAGCCATTAAAAAACGGTTACGATAAATATACGAGCTTTTATTCTTAGAGGACTCGGCGACTGTTTTATTTAAAAGGTAATTGATCACCGTTTAGGGTTGTTTTAAGGCTTTAATAATGCAAACCGAATGTAAAGTCTATGCCAGCGTGGTGATATGGTTTTGTTTGTCGGCAGGATACAGCGAGGAGCAGCCTTCCACGCAGTTCACGGCCCAGCTACCGGGCCAGCTGAGCGCGGCCCCCCTCTCGCCTCAGCCGACGCCCCAGTCTGTCTCCTACGCTCTTCTGCAGCTCTCAGCCTCCTCCGACTCCGCCGACCCACCTTTCCTCCAGGTCCAGCTCCAGTCTTCGCCTGTCTCCCCCCCTCCGCCACCGGCGAGCGGCAAGTCCATCTCTATGTGTTACACGAGCACCGGCGCTCTTCTGTCTCTGCCGCCGAAAAAGAAAGACATCTACAGACCATACTGTCTGGAGAGCCGAGCGCTCCACCTTAATCGGCCCTTGGAGGACCTCAACGCCGCTCATGCAATATTAGACCTCAGCCAGCATGCTGTGTTCCTGACGCCGCGGGTGCCACCCGCTGCCCCTACGCCTCAAACGCCGCCTATTCCCCAGGTCCCCGTGACACCCGACACACTTTCCCCGCCACCAGCTCCTCCACAGCAGCCGCAGCAGCACCAGACCGTCATCGTGACCGTCGGAGTGGTGCCGAACCCTCTGCCCACGCTACCCTCACTACCCCCACCTCGCTCTCCTTCTCCAGTCATACTCTCGAAGCCCCCGCCTCCAGCTGTAATCAACCCCGTCCTGCCTGAGCCTCCTCGCGAGACAATCGCCTACACTTACGACGCGTTTTTCGTCAGCGACGGCCGCTCCAAGCGAAAGAATTATCACAACGCGCGAGTGGAGTGTGCCGTGCCCGGCCTGCCCGTCGAGAAGCACAAGTACACCTGCAGCGAGTGCGGCAAGCGCTACGCGACCTCCTCCAACCTGTCGCGGCACAAGCAGACGCACCGCAGCCTCGACTCCAACTCGGCGAAGCGGTGCGGCGAGTGCGGCAAAGCCTATGTCTCCATGCCCGCGCTGGCGATGCACGTACTGACGCACCAGTTGTCTCACGTATGCGGGGTGTGCGGCAAGCTGTTCTCGCGGCCGTGGCTGCTGCAGGGCCACCTGCGCTCACACACTGGCGAGAAGCCATACGGCTGTGCTCACTGCGGCAAGGCGTTCGCCGACCGCTCCAACCTGCGCGCGCACATGCAGACCCACTCGATCGACAAGAACTTCGAGTGCTTGCGCTGCTGCAAGTCGTTCGCGCTGAAGAGTTACCTCAACAAGCACCAGGAATCGGCGTGCACGCGCGACGAGGACGGCGACGGCGACGAGCCGGCCGACGCCGACGCGCCCGCCGCCGCCTGCGAGTAGCGCCCGCGCCCGCGCCCTCTCACGCGCACCAAGGGACCGTAACCTAAACAGAATGGTTTACACTTAACATAGAGTATTAATATGAATTTAGCTTACTAGAGTAACATAATTTTACAAGATAATTATAGAGGAGCGCGCGCGTCCGGCGGCGGACTGGCATGGCGTCGGCCGGCGGAGGCGCCGCGACGACATCGAGCAACGTTTCGCAAACAACGAATGAATTAAGACCCCGTAGCGCGCCCGGCCGGCAGTAGGCCGCAGCGCGACACACGTCCCTCTAATCTAGTTGTATATAATCGTCGGTAAATATACCCTTATATAGAATTATTGAAATATGAATGAAACTAATATCTTTTGTAGGTGATTTTTACAACCGCAAAGTAGGTGTAGGTTAGAGTGTAAGTGAATTGGCGAGACGCGACAGCCGCGGAGGCGCCCGTCTCGGTGCGACTCGCAACCGATCCGTCCCTGCGCCGCGGCCCCCGCGCCCCGCGCCGCCCCGCTGCCGACCCGCCCCGGTCCCACCAGACCCTTTGATATCCAAACGTCAGTCCGGATTAGGAGCGTTCACGTCGCATACGCGGTCCCATTGAAATGTGGCTTCTAGTTGCCTTGAAATTTGCTGAAAGAGCTCCGGTCTACGAAGGAGTTTAGTCAATACCTTGATAGTGTGTTCGTTCGGCTGCAGTAGAGGGTTGGCAGCCTGGCGCCTGTGCGTCGGCCCGCGACAGTGCCTTAGCGGCGACCATGCTCCGCAGCGCATCTACTGCTCTCTACCAGTGAAATGTACATAGATATATATTTTTTCTCGCTTTCGGGAAACAAAAATAGCTCTACTTAAAGCAATTTCAAAAACTATTTACAGCTATCTTTACCTTAAAATAATACGACAAATTAATAATATAATTAACAGTCTTCCTGCAAAACTGCTTTTTTCTCAAAAATAAACATCGTTTCTTCCTTACTGCCTCTATTCACATACATTATCTGATTGAAGTGTCGAAGTACAAAATAAAAATTATTAAATCGTGCTAAGTTGTCTTCCACAATAGTGCAAATAAATACAGGTAAGACCTACAAAAAATTCAACAAAACTTAAAATGAGTCTTGGCCTGATATTCTACAATTTTAATTATCGTCCAGTTTTTGCTCGGACAAAGTTGATTGAAAAAAAACGAATGAATGTTAATGAACTACATTTTAACGGACAGCTCACGAAGAGACTTGTTGCTTTCCGTTTGTTTTTTCCTCAAAACTTGTAAAATGTAAAAAGTTTAAATCAGTTTTGAGATTTTAGATTCAGATTTTATATTTACGAAAGAAAGAAAATATTGATAGATAAGTACTTAAAAAATACATCGAAAGTCAAAATTCCAATTTAGTCGATCCTTGAAAAAAAAATTATTCTTATTTTAGATAAAAACATTTCGAAAACTGATAAAGAGCGGTAGGGTGGTAAGCGAAACACAGCGAGCATGCCTAGGTGGAGTGTTTTGGAGACAAGTCAAAAGTAACTGGCAATAAAATAACTAGACTAAGCTAGCTGTAACTAGTTTAAATGGGACACGAGGTGTTCGGAGTCATGGGTATCGAAAAGCAATAATAATGTAGGCACGTACTAAGTCGCGCGCAGTCGTCGTGTGACGTAGCGGACTTAGTGTGTTAGTATTATATTTATCATCCTGTAGTCCAGTAGTTGCTAGTCCTTTTGTATCGACGTCTTGACCAAAACAAACCTTAAGTTTCAAGTGGCTGTACTGGAAAGAAGAGAACTGAAGAACCCAAATGAAGAGAACCTATTTGGGCTGTGGCCACGTGGTTTCGTGCATTCGATCAATGAATTTGCAACATGAAACATGTAAATGATCCTCAGAGTTTAAAGCATTTTGCTCCAATTTATTAGTTTTGCTATAGATTCGAAATGAGTTCTGAATCCGTATAACATGTTGAAGTAATAAGTGCGAATATGTAGGATATTTTGTCCTCGTAAGTTAACATTCTCAAAAATTATCTGATTCAACAAATTCAATGAAAAAATTCAGAATATCAATTTAAATATTAAGTAAAATTATTTCTCCGAGGAGTTCAATATAAATTAACTAAACTAGTGAAATTAAATCGACTTCAAAATTACGTTAACTTAAAAGGAAAGAGGACCTAAGTTGTATCCAATACCGGGGAGCATGTGGAATGTTGCCATCTCTTTTACTACCAGTTCCCTTCTCCCTCTCTCTCTTTTTGGTCACAAATATTCATGGGATATTAAAATAAGCCATTCAATTCCAGTCGAAATAATTTATAATAGTCCTTTACAATATCTTGGAGGATATCAACATCTCGGTGCATTGCTTTTACGGCGCCGCGTCGGTTCAAGTCGTCGATGATATGCACTCTAGTTTACCAATCGCCTAAAGTCAATTCGTCATTCGTGAATTTCTTTTAATCCTGTCAATTACGAAATCTTTGCAAAAGATGCTATCAATTAAAAGTATTATGAATTTAATTTTGTGAGATTTGGCAAATATTCTGGTCATTAGCGTTAAGTTTTTGAAAAATTGTACATGGTTATTTTTACTGTTGGGAAACGTATTCTGATCAGCGATTTTCTTATTGATCTCATTGTGTTGATTTTTTGTTTGATTGTTATGAAGTTTTTAGGATGGGAGATGTCAGTACCGCCTAGAGGCACTCGACTCTAGTCTGTAGCTCCCCAACCATACCTGGTAGTTGTAGTGCCACAGTTTTAGATGTTATGATTCAATCCTTTCTTATAATCACTAATAAAAATATATATTTTTAATATTAGGCTTTATCGGACAAAGGTAACGCATAAAAGCAATATAAAGTAATTCAATAAGCAATATTAATGTAGGGTTATAATATAAGATTTTGTAGAATTATATTGGTACTATGGGTGCCCAAAATTTATCGAAAAAAAAACGTACATCGAACATTGGATCGAAAATTGTTTGCAAAATTTGTAATATTTGTAACAAGCTTAGTTTTGGGGTAGTCCTCTATTTTTTTAGTTTTATCTCTCTTTCGACTTTCCCTAGTACTCTAGCCTATGTAGATCTAGCTCTATCTATCTATAATTCCTTATCGTATATATTCCTTGTCTATTCTTTAGTACCTACCATTATTCAATTTTATCCTTAACTAGCGCCCCATCGTTAGTGGATTATTATAAACACAAAAAAGCAAAAATATTGGCTTGACTTACATAAAAACGAGAATAAAACTATTTTATTCGAATATTTATACTTAATCATTCTAGTAGTATACTACGTATTTCGTAAGATGTATATGTAAAAATAACGTAACACAACTTATATACAAAAATATATACATGATTGTAAATATATCCTTGTGTACCAAATTTCCCTTCTTTACAATTTTTGTAGATGTAGAAATAAAATTAAATAGTGTAAGCAAACTTATTACGTACTTATAGTAACACAAGTAAAATTTAGATTAGTTCTTTAATATAGGCATTACTTAAACCAATTTTTATTAAATCAAACAATTGATCGGTTTCGGAAAGTTTCGGTCTTAGAAAATTATATAAAAGCTATAATTGTCTAACGAGGAAATATCGAAACAGGCTGCCACCGAAACAGGTCAACTTTTGAATAAGCGTATGTTTTACATAACTCCAGTATTAAAATTATTAAAAACGAATAGATACCTACCTAACACTAAGAAAAAAAAATGTAACATGACTTTTGATTTGGTTCTAGATTATACGGCTAAGCATGGCAGTGATAAAATTGAAATTGTCCAAAATAGCAATATAATATACCTAAAGTTTAGATATTAATATACAATAAATTTTAGGCGATAGCAATAAAGCAATATAAGAAAGCAATTCGAAAGCAATACTGTTTTAATAGATTTAGTTACGGAAAGTGACTTATATAGCAATTTTACGGCTAATTAGTAGACTGCAAACAGGTGATATAGTATTTTAAAATTATATTTCGTTATGAATTTATTGCTTAGAAATTAAAGTAAAAGTGGAATTCTGATTTCATAAAAGGACATTGATGTATCCGTCATTTTAATAATGTAATCTAAATTCCTAATTCGGCTATTATACTTATATCACATGAGAATATGCTTACTAATTAGCAGATTAAAACGACCATCTGTTAATTTATCTTTCGGCGTGAATTTGTTCTTTAGAATTGATTTGGCTTCGTCAGCGTGTGGGAGGTTGAGCGGGCATTGTGGCGAGAGGTGGGGGTCCCACTCGGCCGCTTGCCACTTGCCACGTTCTCACGAAATCGCTGAATTTGCAGTTTACAAGTATTTGCTTTTATTTAATCTGTGTAATATATAAACAAGATTTTAATTAAATAAAATATATTATGGTAATTCACCGCGTGTCGAAACTGATTACATTTTAGTAGGCTCATTATTATTGTCGAGTTTGTTACGATTTAAAACAATGTTTATTATTTTCAAATCTTGACTCTTTTTCTCAAATCTTTCGTAAATTGAAGATTTGGTATGTGCCTCAAGTTTTTAAATGTAAAATGTATATTTACGACAGCCTACATCATTGTTGTTAATATACTATAACTTGAATTAAGTTTGAGTAGCTGAGTCGAATTAATTTTAAGATTTAAATGAAAAATATATCAAATTTGTATAAAAGGAGCAACGATAGCAATAAATCGAAATATAACAACGAATTTTTAGTTGAAATTTATTTGCACAACGAATTATTTTAAGGATAATTTAATATATTATTGTGTGTTAGGCGTTTCTACGACATTTATGAAAATAATATAATTAATAAATTATTTTATTTTAAGAATTGTGCTGAGTAGCTGTTTAGTTTTAGAAAAAAATACTTTATAATTATACAAAAATAAGTAGGTTTTGTCGTAGTCACTCGGTCGTTTTAGATTTGTGTTGGATATTCAATATCCTTATTCGATTTAGTTTAGGATTAGAAATACTAAAAATTAACGGTATAAAATTTGAATTCCAGCCATTTGTTTAAAACAGCTCTAATCAATGGAAAATCAATATTATGTTTATAAAACTTTTTGCGATGAAGGTTTTTGGACAAAGCCTATCTACTGCGTGTATTATTAACATTTATTTATGCCCTGCGAAGGCAAAGCCTAGGTTTAGAGTAGATCTAGTCATTTGGTAGTCACAATATAACCTATTAGGTGTAGAAATAAAGGTGATTATTACTCATGTGATGAAATTAGATGTGGCAGTGCTTACGAGGTAACCGATCGGTATAGAGTTAGAATTCATGTGTTATACGTCATTTTGTATAAGTGAGATGGTAATAGTTCGTGCTGAGTATTGTTACTTATGAAAATAAATCAATGTTTTACCCGAAGATTGAGGAGATATGCCTAAAAACTTCAAAATATGTCTTGAAAATAGCCAGTTCTATCTCACTCATACAAAATAATGGATTGAATTGATGTGTATATTGGAGTGGTGATGATTTTAAACAACTGGATAAATGTGTAAATTCGATAACGACCAATATTTTGTGAATGTCGGTTCGACTAGGGTAGTTTTGGGAAACTAAAATGACCAATGTTATGCACGTCGCTTGATTGACCAGCCAAGTTTGTGTGATGTTACAATGTTCCTAAAATATTTTGGATAATACATCCAATACTGGCAACGTCGTCGTCTGTCCTCCGCTATGTGGGGTACGTTTAGCAAATTACACTTCATATATTAGTAAGTATAATTCCTAGTAGTATTAGTTATCACAATCATTAAACTAGTTAATTTTCATTATCGTAGATCGGTGGAACATAGAAAGGTAACACGCTACGTAAGTTTGACTTGGCTGGAAGTGTGATTGGACTATAAAGACACAAAGCTAGATAAATTAGGAAACTAAAATCAAGTCATTTCAAGCCATCGTTATTTAACCGTAAGTACGTTGATTAGCTTAATTAAGCCGATTTGACTGTACTTTATAATATTCGGTTTATCCTCAGAATCTATTATTAAAAATAGCATTGAAACGTATAAAATGCGTGTTGTGCGTAAAGATGGCCGCTCGATGACATTAGATTGACTTCTCCGATAAGCATAATGAGTCAATTTTTAATTCATTCCTTCCTTGTAAGCAATTATTATAAACCAAAGTACAGAGTTACGAAGTAGGACATTGCATGATATGAAATTATTGGTATTCTAAGTAACTTAATGTTAGGTCAAGCGAGTATTCCGAATGCCATAGTTTAATATATGGACCGTGCCCGTAATAATCTTATCATTGTATGTATGTATGTACACATTGTTTCTTGAATTTGAGTTTGCTTAATTACTTATATATGTATACGAGTATTAATATGTTTGGTTATTCGCTTATGTAACTTCTTTTGAGAATTCTTGGTCATGAAAGTTTTTCATTTTTAAGTCCTGAAATTAAAAGAAAAACGGACAAGTGTGAACAATACTTGCGCCGGAAGGTTTTTTCTTGGTTACTATAACCTTCAAACTGATATTGATTTCATCGTTAGTAGGTTTTTTACCCATCACCCAAAAAATCTTTCTCTACTTTACTATTTTCTTTATTTATCCAAAACTATTGACATACCAAATTTCAGATTTAAATATCTGGAAGTACACAAGCAATTTTTATCATTCTTAATAACTATTAGCCATTCACTGCTTTATCTTTTTTAATGCATTAAGTTTATAATTGTTTTTTTTTGTGTTGATTTTAAGAGCATTTTTTCCTATAATTAAGTTGGTTTTCATTATTGTTTAGTTTGTTTTGTTGTTTTTCTATTTGAAATGTGTTTTGTTCTTGAAAAACTTTTAAATTAAGATTTTTTTACTTACTTTTTATTACAAATTATACCAACTAAATAAGGAATGCATTCGTTAAGCATTCATACTACAAATATCTCTGAATAAGCGAAAAACTTTCTGCAATACGTTAACTATTTTAAAAGTAGATTCTTAGTAATATATTTAGCCAAACTTTTTGGTTATTCGATCAGTTATTGTTCCAATTTGCAGCATTATTTACTTTTTATTTAGGCATTATTTTACATAGTTTGGTAGCTGTGATAAAAAACCCTTTAGCGGTTTATTGTTTAAAATTGTTTCAGATTTCATTAAAACAATAAATTGAAAATAATCAGCTAAAACTATTTCTATATCCAGAAAAACGTAAGCTATATTCGTTTAAAAGATTTAAAAACGAAGGCCCGCACTGCGAAAATAAAGTCATAGCGAATGTAGTCAGGATATTAGAACGTATTATAGGATATTAGAGATAGGTATTTGATTCCATTTCGTAGAACAGTGATGCTTTTTCGCAGTGTGTATCAACACCAAAAATGTCTTCCGTAACAAATACAAGGCTATGTTTAATTTCAAAAAGTATTTAGAGTTAATTTTACAGTTCATTTAGAAATGTAATCTAGGGACGTAGCAGGTGCTACGATATCGTAGCACGTACTACGTTTTTCGTAGCCGCTATGTATTTCGTAGCATTCGAGTTTTTTAATTTTTATTTTAAATGTTTATTTTTTCTGAATTAATAATTAGTATTCAATTTTGACCTTTGAATGCTATTTTCACGATAAAACTAGTCTGAATAAATTGTATTCTATGAGCACAAAAACCCTCTGTATTTCAATGAAGATTGTATCATAATCCACCCATGAACCAATGATCTAAGGGCTGATTTAGACTGACACTAAATGAATACTAAAATTAGATTGTTTTGTTAATGCGTGGAAAATCAGTTGCATTGTGTGATTTGTGTTAAGCTATTAGATTACGTTTTCATTATAATGTACATCAAATAAACTGTAATAATAGATCAGTGTTTTATTTGTACCATCTACCATCCTACTTGTAAAATTTACCTACTTGTAAAGCCACCATAAGAATAATTTGTTTGAAAAATATTTAAATAATTTAATAAAATTAATTAATATGGATATTGGAAATGTTTTTAGCAACGAATATGTAAGTATTATCCCCCTTACTTATGAAAGATGTTTAAAGTTGAACACTGGTTAAACAGCGTCCTATCTCTATTCGTCACTATCCACAAATAAAGACAGGACATTGTTTAACCAGTGTTCAACTTTAAACCTCTTTCATAAGACCCTGTATAAATAAGTATTGCAAAACAAATTGTGCTCTTTTTACAAAGCGACGGCATAAATTATCAAGCAGAAAATCAGATTAGTAATTAACATATTTGTGTCATGTTTTTCCCATTGATTTTAAGCGACTTTCTGAGCGGTCAAAACTTGGATGGGTGACTTTAACGTGCTCTCCGAAGCACAAAAGCGCTCAGCTGTTAATACCACTTGCGTTCAGCTCCCATCCAAATTGTGACCACTCGGAGCGCTTCAAGCGCTTTAAACCGTAATAGGCAATTAATTAAAATTGCTTTCTAACTTTAGCTAGATACTAAATTCTCAGAAATATGAATTGATAATACCTAAGTCCATTCGCGTGGCTTGCCATCAAAGTGAACGCTTCTGTCATTCATTGATGAATTATATATGTAGACGGCATGCAATATCTAGAAGTTAGTATACCTTACCTACCCCTTTGGATTTATGTAAGAAATATTAGGAAGGGGTTTGGGGGAGGTAGAGAAACGTCTCTCTCTCTCTATGTGGTCGGCTCTTCATGTCTGAAGATCGTGATCACTGGTTGTCTTCGTGATAGTGTGGACAGCTTGCCTCCAACGAGTTCTATTAGCGGCTAGGTAGAGAAACGTAAGTATATCTACTAAAATACTAGGTAAGTATATACTTTTTTATACTACGAAGGTAGCAGACAAGCATACGGCCTGCCTGACGGTAATCGGTTACCGTAGCGTAGTCTATAGACGCCTGTAACAGAGGAGTCACACTCGCGCTGCTGACCCTTTAAAAGAGGAATCACTGCGCCGACAACACAATGGACAAGACTGGTCCACCAGTTGTCACCGCAGCGCAGAGCTCTGACAACCTTACTAACCGCAGGAACAACATTATACGAGAAGAATGATTTTAATAATTTGATATTTGGCTGCGATATTCTGGAAGGCAGGCTGCTCGAATATAGACCGTTCTACTAGTAAACTATTCTGTGTATAAACTTCATTCACACCTAAGAAATCGGAAAATTTTGGAGGTACACCCTTAGATCATATAGACAGGTATATGATCGAAGGGTACCTACGCCTTAAATGAAAAATCATTTTTTTTATGCGAAACATGAGCTTGTCTAGTTGAGTGCATATGCGGTCAAAATTTGGTAGTACTGAACTGAAATAGGTAGCCTTATTTTTCCGAGGCACACCAACCCATTGGTTGGTGTGCCGCGGGACTTGAGGGCTAAGGGCACACTGGTGTACCGTGGTCATTACCACGGTACACCAGTGTGCCGCGGCACACTCTTTGCGGAACACTGCCTTAGACACAGAATACAGCCTTAGATGACAAATTCCCTTTTTATAGTTAGCTAAATATTTTTGTAATTTGTTATTTGATCAAAATTTCCTTATCTATTTAGATAAATTAACTGCTATTCCAATAGAATTTTACAGGTAGCGATACCGGATGTTCAATCAGAGACCCCAATGGAGATACCTACCGATTAAACACCCCACTAACCACCACGAGTGGGTGGTAGGGGAGGGGTAGTGTTCGGGTGAATGGCGAAAAACATACCCAATATACCTACCTACTAAAGATTTTGGTAGGTTTAAAAACCCCTTGAGGGCTGAGGACAATGTGAATTTATCTAATTTTAAGAATCTAATAAAAATCTGGTAGATAAATAAACTTTAATTTTTCGAAATTACAAAGCTTTTTTAATACTTAGGTACTTACATTGAACTTTTAAAAACCTGGCTACCTACAATAAAGCGGAATACTTAGTACCTACTACAGTTGCTAGGGTCAACAGTTTTCGAAACAAAAAGCAATTTAAGCCTTACTGTTGTTACATTATGATAGAATTTTGACTGGTAAAATTGTTGAATGTAAACGCTGACACGAAATACACGTAGCGCCATCTATCTAGGCTCTGTGTAAACTGGGGATCAAAACTGAACTTTGTGGCGGCAAACCAAAAGTAAAAAACATTTTACAGTAGTACAAACTTAGTAAGAAACAGGCTTGAGCGTAGCGGAACAATCTTAAGATCTTTTCAATATTTTTGGGCCGAGACGTACCTAGGGTTCCGTGGCTGAGTTGGTTTAAGCACTCCGGCTTTAGGAGGATCGGTTTGATCAATGCGGGTTCAAATCCCGTCGGAATCGGAAATATTGATTAGAATTTTAAACGATGAAATGACATCGTCAGCGCGTAGGTACGTTTGGAGGTGACTTCTCACGACGTTTTCTTTCGTATTTCTAAACTCGAGTCAAAGAGCATCGTGCACGGCCAGAGGGCCTAGCCAACCGGCATTCGCTATGAAGCGATTCGATTTCTATAATCGCTAAAGCCTTGACCAAACCAAAGCGTTCAGCTAACGTCCGCAGTGGCGTGATGATGACAATCGGTGTCACGATGATTCCTCTGATTGGACAACTGATCGCCACCTTGCACGCCACCGCGGACGTTAGCTGAACGCTTTGGTTTGATCAAGGCTTAACACTCGAACGTGACGTTTCATTGGTCGAACGTAAGGTCACGTGGTCTTCCTTTCATTAATCCACCAATGAAACATCGGCGATAGTAAGCGAAGCGAAGCGAATTGTAGAAATAGAATCGATTGATGCAGCTTGGCTAGGGGCCCAGATTAGACCCTTCGAATTGAATGTCTATGCACTACCTTATGCCACTCGGCCAATAGGGCGCAGACGCCCAGTTATCATCATCACCTTAGCCGTAGGACGTCCACAAAAAAAAAAGTTTGATGTGATAGCCATGGCTAAATGGTCATCACGAAGTGTCACGGAACCGTTCTTTCCTAAGTACCCAGGACCTACTATATAGGTGAAAACGACGTGATAAAGTATAATTATCTAGGTAATACATAAATACCTTGCAGCTTTCACTCCTTTTATTTCAGCAGACGTAAAATCCAGGTTCGAAGCACATTATTAATTTTTTTTTCAACATAAACACGTCAATTTTTGGTAGGTAAATAATCTGATTGCGCCTTCACATAGCCACAGTCATTTTCCATACAATCCTTTCTCTTTTTCACGATACAAATGTACTAATATCCTTAGCCAATGTTAAAAAATCACATAATCTTCACTCAATGTTATTGTTATTGAAAATCAAACAGTTCGCGCGCTATTGTTGACTGACAGAGAAACGAAAACTTTTTTTTCGATTTAACGATTTGAAGAAATCTGACAGACTGAAAAATTAAAAAAAAAATACTTATCTATGGATAGACTCGTCATTAGAAACCCGAGTTAGAAACTCTAATGTCACATCCCATCGCGTTGTGTTTTAAAATTGCTACTATTTTTTGCACTTTTATTTTCTAAACAAAAATGAAATAATATTAAAAAATAATTACACACACATAATTCTAAAGCAACAATGTTCATAAAAAAATTTTTAACCCGCTTTTGAATCAGTCGCATGTTCCTTATATAATAAAGAATATACCTACCTACGTAGAATCTCTACCTAATCTGTGGAAAGAATCGTACAGGTAACTAACATAGAGGTTGTAGTGTTACCTACCTAGTTATCTACAAAGAAAATAGCAGTTCACTTCAACAGCAGTTCTTTATTTGATAGCAATACACAAAAAAAAAACGATACATCTGCCTATACACATGCTTAACCTCGGCAATACAAGGGACAAACAAACAGACACGGCTTTAGCCGCACTCAGACTCAATGACGATTTAAACATATTTGATAGCTATGTTTATAGAACTAGCTTACCCCGCGGACTTCGTATCGCCCCAGAATGCGAGATATTGTCAAAAAAGCCGTTCAAGAAAGGTCCAATACATACCTACATCCATACGGTACACATTTGAAGCGCGTATGAATGGGTGCGGATGTAGGTATTAGGTGCTTTTGGTTTCTTAATACTCTACCGACGTTGAGCCAGACCGTTTGCGTTGATACCACGCAGTTGACTAGCAGTTGTTGATTTGAAATTAGATTTCGCCGCGATCAAAAGCGGCATTTACACGTAAAGTTCGGAACGCGGGAAACAGCACGCGCCGTTCCATCCCTCGCTCTGCAACGTGGATGCGACAAGGCTGACAGTTCGATCAAAAAACAAAAAAGAAACTGCACAGATCTATCCGCGGTTTTGGAACGCAGTCCAGATGCGCGGTCAAAACTTTACCGTGTAAAGGCCGCTAATGTATCGCAACAAAACCGCAGTGATTGCGTGACGCTAACGTGGCGTCCCGATCGAAGATAATACGAATGAAAAATCTTAATTGAATTAAAGAACTGCAGTCTTGAACCTCCGTACAAGAATGGCTTGTTTAAAGGATTCTATGAAGAACTGATATCAAATCAATGTCTTACATAAAGCTGCACTGCATCCCCATTTAGTGTTTAAACACACTGGGTCTTACTTATAAACTTGAACAAGGGTTAAATAATTCTCAAGATTCACACTGTCACTATCTAACACTATTTAACAAAAAAGTATGGCAATTGTTCAAACGGTGTTTCAATTTTAACAGAATTTTATAAGTAGAGGGGACTATGCCGAAGTTACGCGGCTGATTTTGAGTTCCGACGTATTCGGCTGATAAGACACATCATAAGCGCAGAAATTACGCAAAAGAAATTCAGCTGCGTAACGTTTCGTTTTTTGTTTTGTTTAAACGTTCGTCGTCGAACTTTTAAAATTCCGTCGCGTATAATGAGTTGCTATACTTACTTATAAAATTCATTGCCGCCAAACTTACGCCCGACAGAAGTTCGGTTGTATTGTGGTTGTACGCCAAAACGTGACGTAATTTCGGCAAATGTGTTGCTAGCTCGCCAGTATGCACGAGTTTATTATTCTATCCGTGACTATACTTAGTAAAGTATGGACAATTGTATGGACTGAACTTAGTTTAGTTACTAGTATAGTATTATATTATCTGTGGTTTAGTCAAGTTACCGCTAGAGGCGCTGCACTGAATTCCATACAATTGAGATACTTTACTATAGTCACGGATATAATAGTAAACTCATGCATATCTACTGGCGATCGAGGCACAGTTCACGTTGACCGAAGAGTCGAAGTGACACGTGAAATGCATACGAACACGCGCGATTCACGCGTTTGTTTCTCAAAATTGAAAGTTAAAAGGACTTACCTACTGGTTAATTATCCGATAGTGTAGGTGTCTCGTTTCGACTCTGCACCAGCACAGATTATTAGTAATCTGTGGCACCAGTAGGTGTTGTGTCTATGACAAAATAATATTTCGTTAAGTAGGTAAGTGCATAATAAATTAGATATCGATAGTAAGATTAGTAGCATGTTTTATTGACGTTTTTCATCCTTGGCATATTAAAGCAGACTGCATAGCTTGTATTGTCCACAGATTATAATATGCATAATGTAATGGGCCTACCCGCCTACCCTCGCGATCTCTATCTAGAGATCGCGAATTTCTTGTCATATTTGTCCACATTACGTAATTTATATCAAATCCAAGGCGTTACAATAAAACTAGCCAATGTTATCTACAATGGTTGTCGCTCAATTGTCGCTACAACTATTTTTTTAAACTATTAAGTCATAAGATCAGAAAGTCACTCTGTTTCTTAAATGAGCACAATTTAGTGGATTAATTTATTTTGCGTCATGATTATTATTATATTAATAGTAAATATAGTCAAATGCTTAGGTAACTACTCGTTCTGAATGCGACTTACAATATTAACCAAACACTTTCTTTAAAATTATGATTATAATACGCAAATGCTCACACACAAAAAATAACTTTTTGAGTAAAAAATAAAAACAAAATTATAAAAAACATAATTTAATAAAACACCACAAAACATTTTCATAAATCAAGACTCGTTGCAAAATAAATAAAAGAAATAATTCCGAATTCATAAAAAAATAAGTAAGTAGGTAAGTACAAAATAGATATACTTAATTAAAGAAATGAATAAGTATTTAATATAACTTCATTTCGTCAATACAGTAGGTATATTTTTTACAAATTATCAAGCTTTAAGATACTATAGAACATTTCATTACTTACATAGGCATTTTGGTATGCTTAAAACTCTTATGCCGTATTATTTTTAGGAGGCTTCTTTTTGTACTAGTATATAGAGAGAAATATCTTCATAGATAACTTTGTAGGACATCATGATATTAACCAATTTAGTTATAAGTAATTATCTCAAATCGAAATCACAAACAAGTAAATTTTTAATAAAAAATACGGTCATTATGAACGCAAATTAAACAAGAAATTATCTCTATAGCTAGAAAATGATCCAATGCAAAATGTGGACTGTAATTTAGTTTTTGATTTATGAATACCTAGAGACCTACAACCCTAGTTCAAAAAGTTGCTCCCAAACTCAACTATAAACGCATGTACCTCGAGTAATAAACTCTCTGTGGTATTTAATACTTACTAGCAAAACAATGTAAGCCTAGCTAAATATTACATCTACATCGATATAGCTTGACTAGGAGTTGCAGCTAGCGCTGATTGTCGAAATATCCGATACTTTATAGAAAGGAGGGGAAATTCGGTTAAATTTAAATGCACCTAAGTGTCTACTTCAGACGAGTAAAACCGCGGTGGTCAGGCAAGTAATAAACAAAATGTACATGGGTTTACAATATTTTAAAAATATTGTTTACAGATGATTTTTTCCTTCATTTTGTCATATAGTCGATCTCACGTATCTCGACATCTGTATTCAGATATTTCACAACCGTGTGTATTATATTATAAACTAGCTGCTGCCCGCGGCTTCGCTCGCGTGGTATCCGGATAAAACGTAGCCTATGTTACTCTCCAGCCCTCCATCTCCACACAAAAAATCATGTCGATCCGTCGCTCTATTTTGACGTGAAAGCAGGACAAATAAACAAACAAATAAACACACTTTCATATAATATGGGTACGGATTTGTAATTCGAAAGACCGATCAAGCTTAGAATAGGTTTGGTATTTCTTCAACCAGCGCTTTCTGCAAAATTTGAAAGACTACCCCCATCGTTAACAATAACACTAATTGAACGAGTCAGATAATGAAACTAAATTAATGATTACACTCCAGGTCGTAGTTTATATTACAGTATATATTTATGATTAAATTATATTTTTTAATACAGTTGCTCAAAAAGTAGCGTATTGCAGGGACGTATAGCGTTCGGGAAGTGGGCTATTACACACTCGTGCTTTTTTTTTACCTTTCCCGCACTCGTGCGTTCTCTTTCCCAACTGTCAAAATAATGTCTATTAAAAAGAAAAAAAAAAACCATGAAGTTTTTACTAAAAAAAATTTTAGAAGTTTTTATGATACATGCAAATACGTATATTTCTAAAAAGAAGCTACTAATTTGTTTCTATATCAGATTTAATGATTTGATTGAATGAGTTAGGTTAGGTTTCATTTCATTTCATCTCATTAAATTTCATTTTCATTTCATATCAATAAAAAAATTCTACTGAAGACTTGGCTGTATGGGCATAGTTCCCTTTGCCTACCAGAATCGGTGAAAAAAAAATATCTTCTTATATTCCACGGTTGGCGCCATTTTCTAGATTAAATTGCTTCTTGATTGCTTCATTTTTTCGCAACTGTATTAAAAATAGTCGTTCAGTACACGTTCGGAACCGTCATTGCAACTTGTTCCGACTGTCAACCCTCGCCTTCGGCTGCGCCTCGGCTCGGGTAGACATTTGTCGGAACTCTTTGCAATGACAGTCTTTCCGAACTTGTACTGAAATATACTATATCTACTACGCGGGCAACTGAATATTAATTTTTGATCTCATCAAGTCTGTTTAGCTATATATTTTGTTATTGTGCATTCACATACACAGTGTGTTAGTTGGCGTAAGCAGGGGAACCAATGACGATGAGCTTTGAGCTTACACACACTAAAACAATGTGTGAATGCATTACAACAGCCAAAAAGAGATTAATGAAATTCACCGTAACATCGTGGTGACTCTTTCTATCCTAGGACAAATCATATAACTGCACTCCTCGGACAAATACAACTGAATCCCGATGAAATACCTACCTCAGTTTTTCCTTCAAGATCTTTTACACTTATAATACTCCAACGTGACGTCATCGTATCTATTCAGTTGTCCATGTAGTAGTGTGTTAAAGTCAAAAAAGAATTGATCTAAACCGTTCAGTCACATGCGCGTTTTCACACATTGTATGTTTTCCGTTTAATATGGGAAAACTTAGCAGAGACATTCGCGAATATTAAGCTGGGTATCCAGTATGTTCGCGCACGTACTGCGCTCCGCGAATCTGCAACTGCTCCGATGGAGACGGTACGCGCATCTTTTAAGGCGTAAAGTTTACGCCTTAAAAGATTAACATCGTTGGATTGGTTGATTAATGAATTCACTTTTCATTTTTCTTTCATTGTTTGTTCAGACGCTCCATTTCTAGTGAAAGATGCCGAATGAAGAACAGAAATGAACGAAAAGTGAACCACCTGATTCGGCCTTTACAGAAGCTCGCAGCACAGTTGGTGCGCAAACACAGTGACTACCCAGCTCTATCCTATACGGGTTCGCATATTCGCGCAAATGTGAGTGACCGGTATAACAGACAGGGCCACTTCCATCACGTTAAAGATTTTCCGCAGATTATTATTTCAGAGTTGTATTTACAACAATACATATGTTACAAGACTGACGTGGAAGTGACCTGTTTCTGTCAGTTGGTGACTGAGACTGGTACTCTAACGATCAAAAACTTTTCTCTTCAAAAGAAGTAATTTACTGAGGCTTTCAAACAACGATAGTCATTTTCAGACATAATTTTCTTTCAGAGTCCCACATTTCGTGGACTCGTGCAATATGATTATTCTTCCTTAAATTCCTAGTACACTTCTTCCAACGGATCTTGGCATTCGTGAAGTTAGCCGTTTCGATGCGCAGTGCAACTTTTTCATACAAAATTTTCTACTGCGCAGCGAAAAGTCTAACTTCACGAATGAGTAGATCCATTGTGACAACTGTGCACAGGCTTGGGTTCAAAAGACGTATGTCTAAGACATATTTTTTTAAACGCGAACCTATTTGTCAACCATAATTCTAATATGCCCAAATATGTTTTGCGTTTTTTTACTACAATATTTTTTTTTATTTTCATTCGAACTAACATAGTATAATAATTTTGAACTTTTGACCGGTCAAGTATTGACTGAATCGTTATTAAAAACTTACCATGTAAGTAAGTGTTATTTTATTACAGATAATATTTGTCTCGCAACAAGAATCAAACCCGTAGCTTATATGCGACAGTGAAAGAGTGTCAAGAAGGTTTTTGAAAGTGAGTAAGTCAGTGACGATAAAACAACTAAAATAATCCTAATATTTGCACCATAAGTTGATTACATGATACAACACCATAGGTTTCATTACGAGGTTAGATTTCTATAAAATAAATCTTAAATATAATTATAAGATGTACATTAAACAACAGCTTTTGTCGATGATATTGTTAAGACAGCAACAGATAAAAACCAATATACAGAAAAACTCTTTTTTCAATTGTTCAATAGTAATAAATATTCATGCACCATCTAAATAATATACAGAGTGACATAATGATTTCTAATAAATGCATATTGAAATCAATTCAACTAGTTGGGTTAATGTACATTTTATAGGCATATGATTAAACTTAACTAATAAAAATAAATATTACTAATAAAAGTAACACGAGCACTTAAATAAATTGTGATGCAGGTGACAACCACAGCCCTAAATGGATTTCAGAACATTACGTTTACAAATGAGAAATTTAATAATATCTAAATGTGTATAATGAATATATTTTATAATTACATTTCTATATTAAACACTACAATCTAACTACTAGAGATTGTTCCGTCAATATGAAAAGCAAAAGTCAATATGGCGAAACGAATCTCAGTCTAATAATTAATATATTATTTGGTGGTTACATCTTGTACATTTCTAAATGAGATTAAGCTTTGCGAGCCGCGGACAAAACGAATGGTAACATACGGCCCGCTTGATTTGTGAGCAAAGAGGCGCCAACAAATCTACACGCGAAAAGCACACAGAATAACAATGATATATATGATTTAGAGTCCATAGTGCCGTGCACACATTCCGAGATGACGTAAGACGTGCGAGAGTGATAAGAACAGCACGACTCTATCCGACTGTTATTGCACTCCTCGTTGTAAGGGCCGAAACACATAACGGTGTTGCGGCGCCGCGCCGCTGAAATCGGCAGTTTGCGTTGCGGCGTTGCGGCGTCGCGAAAAAGAGCGTTATGGTAGGGAAAGACTTTTTACCTGTAGACACCCTCTTAGTCTCACTCACGTAAACACGTTTAAATTTATTGACCTTAAAAGGTCCATACTTATTTCTGCTACTTCAGTGTCATCCTGAGATCATGGCGTAAGGGTCTCCCGGAAATTGTTTTATTATGCCGGTTTGTGCTCTCCAACTTTGTCAGAACCGCCGCGGGAAACCTGATGATAAAAAGCTCATCACATACCATCGGTAAGTTTTGAAATTATCCTGAGTTTACAAACTGATTCTGGGTTACGCGTTTTGTTTGAAAGAGTGATAGAAACAAACTGAATCATTGTCAACAAGTATGACGTCATAACGCTGGATTTAGCGGCGCCGCGCCGCTAAAATCGGCGTTGCCGCCACCGCCAATTTCAGCGGCGCTGCGCCGCAACGCCGTTATGTGTTTCGGCCCTAAATGTCGAAGAAAGTCGTGTGTAATAGGTAATGAAGAATTACGAAGACCATCAAACAATTCAATCCTTATACCGTTCCTACTGCAAACTAACTTTAGCTTCATTCACTTCGCGCAAATCCATTGCGATCCGGATGACGGGGGCGTATTGTCCTTATGAAGTTGACTGTAGAAGGAAATTACCCATCGCACAGCCTTAAGAGAAATGCATTTTCTTTCATGTTTAGTAACGCTAAGTTCACGAAATTCAACCCCAAAGTTGCATGCTTTATTACCACTACAGAAACATTCTGGGAAGGCAATTTTGACACATTTCAATAACGTGAAATAATGTCAATTTATCATTATTGACATAGAGAAAAGCGATTCGCTCCTTCAAGCGTTGTCATAAATTTATACGAAATTTCATGGATTGACACACGTCAAACTTGCCATGCGAAAATGATTGTACTATAGTACCATTAAAAGTTCCATGATGAAACTACTGGTGTTTTTTTTTTAATCTCTAGTTCCATTTGAAAAGAATCTGAAAATCATGGAACTAATGTTGAATTTTGTTATCAGATGATCACGAGGGGTTGAATTTCTATCAAAATCAGCTAAACAGGATTTCATGTACATTTTATGCCAGCGAGAATTTCTCTAATTACAAGATATCGAGAGAGTTCTACGCTAGTCCATAATACATTATAGAAAAAGTTACACAGATATGTAAAACAAAGCTCTACTTCAAAACTTCATTGAGGACAAGGTGATCAACTTTCAACGCTCTCTGTAATCTTATTCCTATTTGTACAATGCTATTTTGTACATTGACATTCCCTTTACATTACTTTAGACGACTTTTTCTCGTATTTCATTTCAATTGCAATTTCACCCCCGCCACCGGTATCCTATTTGCATACCCACAGCGTCAAAAGCCTCGTGACACCCAGAGGTCTTCTATATCACCCTAGTGCTTCTAAAATGACAAACTTCATGACCCAATAATCTTTAATCTATGATTATCGTATTCTAAGGCCGGCCGCATACGCACGTTTTCCGTATACGTTTTCCGAATTCGGAATGCACGCATTCAATACAAATTGTTCTACATGCCGCACACGTTCTTATTTTTTCCGAACGGAAAAAAACTTGACGTTCATTTTGAAAACAAACCGTGCGTACAGGTCATACGAACTAAAATTGAACGTCTGCGTAAATAAAACGAATTCGGAAAATGTGCGTATGCGGCCGGCCTAAAAGGAAATCGAATCACGGACAGTCATTCATTCGCTAGAGCCTTGCCTTATGATTATGACATTCCTAAAGAAAGCGAATTCGTGTCCAAAAACGTATTTTGACATTTTGAATCATCTAGTAAGGTCCCTGAATTTAGAATGTCCTGAGTTTCATAACATTCTTAAGATCCAAAAAGGTTTTTTTTTTGTCATTTCGAATCGTTGAGTATTTGTCATTTCAGAAACATGGGTTTTAAGAATCCTCAGGATATTCCACGAGGACCTCTGGCTTCGTCGAAGTACATACATAGACGAAATCGCACTCGGATTCGATGCGTACGCGGCGTGCGTTACGTTAGGCAGTAGCAACTTGCCAGACAATCAAGTGGCTCTTGCTGGCTCGCTCGGCCAGCGAACTGTGCCCAGAAGAACCGTCTTCGGCAACCACCACGCTGTCCTCCATCTCAGAGTCGGCTGGAAAGGTAATCTTATGTTAATATAAGATAAGGTTGTTATTCCAATCAGCAATTTACATGGCGTTAGTAATAGCAGCTTATCAGTATCAAGAATAGATCAAGCCAGGACCGGGCGATAACCGTGACGGATTTATATCGGATTTATTGTATTCCCTTATCGAAAGTTTCTGAAAAGATATTGAATAGTTCACAAACATTTAAAGTTCATATTTGCATGTAATTCACAGCGGAAATGGCACGCAAATACGCACTTTAATTGATGAAGACGATTCAATTTTGTGGAAAACTTTCTTTAGTACAAACGTGATAGTTCATAAATTACAATAGTCGGCACGGATCTTTATCATTGGACAAGGAAGTGTGGTTTATTTTGTACACCAAGAAAGATAGAAAAGAAACAAAATAGGAACAATTTCTTAATTGTTAAAAATAAATTCTTTCTAATTGGTAATTTATAGTTGTTGAAGTGCATTCACATACACTTTGTTTTAGTGTGTGTAGCTGAAGAGCCAACAATTGACAGCAGCTTACGCACTCTAAAACAACATTTATGTGAATGCAATACAACAGATATTCGTAGCTAGACTTGTAAAAGAACATCTATAATAATAAAACCAAACCAAATGGAATTTGAGTCGTGTAAATGTCTTAGCAATATGAGAACGAGCTAAGTCAAGTATGAAAGATGTTTAAAGTTGATCACTGGTTAAACAATGTCTCTATTTGTCACTAACCACAAATAAAGACAGGACGTTGTTTAACCAGTGTTTAACTCTAAACATCTTTCGTAAGTAAGACCAAAATTCTGTAGTTATATATTTGAATAGCTCATGTTATCTTTTTTTAACATCGCGTCCTATAAACAAAATGTTTATGAAAAATGTGACACATTTTGTCAATGCATGGTGCGGCGTACGATATCCTCAAAGTAATTGATCGAAGCTAAATCATGATAAATGACACGATACATCTTTTGTCAATAGATATAGTATGGCTGTGTTGTACTTGCCATCAAAAAGTTCGTAAAAAAATTGAGTTTGTTTTAATGTAAGGCTATTTAGTGTCTAGCATGGAGCTTAGAGATTGAACTGTATCCAATGATCTTTTCAAAAAGGGGAAGACAGGTGACTCACCAAAATGCCTGTTCCTACTCGACTGAGTCCTGGGGACAAACCTGCCCTCAGTGCCTCGCGGAACATCGTCTCCAACGCACTTTGAATTTGCTAATAGACAAGGATAGAGAGAGCAACTAAAACAGTCGTGCGAGCGAGACCACATTGCAGAGCGGCCGGGCTCTACCATTATCGGCTCCGTTTGGCCGGAGCCAACAGAACCCGGCCGCTAGCCATTGCTGTCTCGCTCGCACAACAGTTTAATTACTCTCTCTATCCTTGTTTATTAGCAACGATAAAATGGAGCAGTGTGTGTTTCGGTGTATGTAGTGGTGTACCGAGCCCAAGTTTTGGCGTGCGATGTTAGTGCGTCATCTATCTTCCCCTTTTTGAAAAGATCATTGACTGTATCATTGATTTTGGCCACTCACATTCTCGCAAACCTTCATTGAACGAATTTATGGGAAAAATTCGCATGAGCATTCGTGACTACGTTAAGAGTTCGCGTATTTGTGTGAATGTAAGAGACCGGCATTACATTACAACAAATAAATCTGAAAAAAGAAAGTAGTTACAAGAAAGAAAGTCAGGGAACATTTTAGTAAGAGTAAGATACACATATTTACAAAACATAAAAAAACCTAATTGCAAATTTGTTAATTTTCAACAGTATTAGCAATATACACGTTAGCGACCTTTAAATGATTGAGACATATTTCAATAGAATGTTATTTGACTAGCAAAAAACCTATAAGTATTGTTACTTTTCGAAGTTGAAGGTAGTGATTGAAGGTGTGATAAGTAGGTAATTTTTTGAATAAAAAGGCTTTTATCGATGTATCCGTACCCATATTATAAATGTGAAAGTGTGTTTATTTGTCCTGCTTTCACGTCAAAACAAAGCGACGGATTGACGTGTTTTTTTGTGTGGAGATAGTTGGAGGGCTGGAGAGTAACATAGGCTACTTTTTATCCGGGTACTACGCGAGCGAAGCCGCGGGCGGCAGCTAGTGTAAATATAAAATATTCTGTGCAAATTTCTGAAGATACTCAACGGCTCAATTGATTTTGTTAAATACGTTATTAGATTTCTTATCGTGATTGTCTTGATGTACAAATTGTGGATTTTATACGCTTTAATGTGCGGACTAAAAAAAAAAAAAATTTTTCGACTGGGGTTTGACATGTGTTTGTATTGTAACATAGTTCTTACATTTATATTCGTATACCAAATTAATATTTTTTTCTTTAACCATATTGAATTTTACGTACAAACCTCTAAAAAATCAGAGCAAGTTGTGATTGATTTCGGACGTCTCGGAACTATAAGTAGTACGCAGTTTGATTTTGTATTAAACAAAGCCTTTTTATCCAATAAATCGATCATGGTAGTGAGGCTCCATGCAAGTGACATAGCGTTAGTGTGTTACGTGTGAAGCCGTGCTTTTAAAACAAATAAACGTACCCCATAATAAATTACTAAATTCTATCACGTATATCGGGTCTCGCTCATAATCTGCCATACAATGATGTGTGAGGCTGTATCTCTTATGTCATCTGCGTGTTCTTCTAAATCGTAGAAAAAAAAGAAAACAATGATGTATTGACTCGCTTTTTCGAACGAATAAATGGAGATCCATTTTAGAACTGAGTGAGAAGTGAAGTTTTAGTAATAGCTCAATAAAACATAAACACATATTAGCTGACCCTGATTTTCTTTTCTGAATTGAATTTTTGTCTCAACATGTTATTTTGTTACATTGTCACTTTCTCTTACTTTCTTTAAAGGATAGAAAGAGATGGCGTTAAATACAGCACCATTTTTGCAGACGCCAAGCGGCTTAAGTTATGTCCGAGACACGGATTTTAATTTTAGGAACATTTAATAATAACGTACGAAGTGCTAGTAAACTACATCGTGAGTCATAGAAAAGTTCATCAAACTGGGTAGTACATACATACATACATAAAATCACGCCTGTTTCCCATCATAGGGATAGGCAGAAACCACAGATCTCCACTTGTTACGATCCTGACACTGGGTAGTATTCGAACAAATACTCATTCATACTAGCAAGTGAAACAGTCAATAAAAACTAGACAATACATCATTAGGAAGTTACTGAAAAATTATGTTGGAATAGTTGCCTATTTAGGTAAGTTTTTCAACCAAAATGTTGTGCTTTGAATAGTCTGTTTGACCAAAGAAAACGAGCGCTTATTTTAATGAGTGTTTGAGTAAAGCCTTGACCAAACCAAAGCGTTCAGCTAACGTCCGCGGTGGCGTGCAAGGTGGCGATTGTCATCATTGGTGTTACGATGCGTCCTCTGATTGGACAACAACTGATCGCCACCTTGCACGCCACCGCGGACGTTAGCTGAACGCTTTGGCTTGATCAAGGCTTAATCGATATTAAAAAGAAATCATTTGCTGCACTTTGGTAGACCACCAAGACGTTATTTATGAAATCATAGTAAGTTGTTACTAAGCTCAATGAATTTATTAGTATAATTGATTATTCATTTTAGTAAAAAAACTGTACCTCACTCAAATCAAACAATAGGCACAGATTCATCCAGACATATTATATTAAGGCTGAGGCCAAACGAGCGTATTTTTTTGAGTTGTGAGTCGCGTAATTTCGGTCGAATAATTTCTGTTGCATTTGTTTTCATAGAAAAGTCCTGTTTGATTCACACGGCGACGCATGAGTTGTCTGTTTTTGTTGAAAGTAGATTAAGCGACTCATTTTTCGCGACTCACAACTCAAAAAATTACGCACGTTTGGCTCAGCCTAAGGGAACTAGGACCTAAATATGAAAATCTACCAAGAATTCTAAACAAGTATCTTCACATTGGACAAACAAAAGTTAACTGATGGTTAAAACATTAACTGTGTCTTATGTGAAGGTGATCTAAATATCTAAAACCTACTAATATCCAATGTATTGTAAATTGTAATCTTAGGCTCAACTCACATTGACGCAGAGTCGAAGCGAAGCGACGCGTCATGTTTTTTAAACTTTAACGTATATTCAATTCTATTTCCATTACGTAACGTTCAAATTTGTGTAATGAAAACCGCTCGATTCTAACCAAGCGTCGACGCGCGAATTCGCTTGATGACGCGTGGCGTAGTGCGTTTTATTAATAATTTTCATAGCACTTTGTACCTTAATTAATGGAAAAAGAGTTGAATATCCTTTAAAGTCGCTAAAGTCAAAGCGTCGCTTGGCTTCGACTCTGCGTCAGTGTGAGTTCAGCCTTAGTTAAGCATGATGAAAGCTTAAGCTCTACGGTTTAGCACTGTCAAGTCTAGCACGAAGCTTTTTTTGGCACTGCAATGGAATATGGATCTTAAAGTAATTAGGCTAACGTGCATATTGCTTGTTTTGAAGTATTTATGAGATAGAAAAACATTGGGGTTTTTTGAATTGGTTATGGTTGAAAATATACCAACTATCAACTTAATTTAATATCTATTTTCCTGTTCTAAACCTTCGCGAACACAAAACACAACAATTGTCCACTTTCTGTATCTAAACTAACCCTATATCCTACATTTCTTCATTGCAGGTGATTATCTTGACTGACTAATTAAATTATCACTAAAACCGATAGCTTTTATTTCGTTCACGCTAAAGACCAAATCAGAATGACATTGAAAGTAACAATTCTAAAATAACATTGTTTTGCGTCGTTTTCATCGATCGAAGGTACCTAATCTGAAATTTGCCTAAACTAATTCTACCCGCAAACACTTAATTTTTACTAAATTATAGTAACTTTAGAAACGTCACTCAGGCTGTCGTTTAGTTTTGGTCTTTAGCGAAATATGAGCCATCGATTTTTGTTTTAATTAAGTCATTGTACGAGAGAATCACCAGCAGGGCTATTTTGATTCACACGTAAAGTCGCTAACTCGGATTACTTCCTACAAAAATAGATTTTTACGATGTATTTTGAAATGGTAGAAGATAGTTAAAAAAAGTGATAATTATACATTTTTGTTTGTGTAAAATATGTACGAGTATGTAATATGTATATGTAATTACTCTTCATTATTATTCACTACTATAACTTTATTAATCATTCAATTTGTAGGAAGTAATCCGATTTGGCGACTTTACATGTGAATCAAAATAGCGCTGCAGAATTATTTCAATATATTTCTAAACATGGTTAAAGATTATGAAAGTTTAACAACACTCACCTATCCTAAAGTCAATGTAACCCTCGCCGCCCGATATGACGAGCATCGGCGGCGGCGCGGGCGAGTTGACCGGCGAGTTGGCCGACGAGTCGGGCGATCGGGCGGGCGATCCGGCGGCGCCTGGCACCGCTACGAAGAACGTTACCGCATCGCGGTGCCCGTGGAAACTTAGTTGGGCGTGGGCCATGGAACACCAGGGGATTGAGCCGGTCGGGCTAGCCGGACGGGCCAGGGAGCCGTGGCCTGTAAAACAAGTAAAATGCCCGAATAATGAAACGCTACTTAAATCACCTTCACCCTACAATACAGGCTCATTAGATACCTAGTGTAGGGGACAGAGTTACCTTAGGTACTCAGGTCAAAAAAGAACATAAATAATGGCTAGCCTAGCTAGATACTTACATGTGTCCGTGAAACACGCTGTATGCATAATACTTATACCCTAAGCAAGTTTAATGACCCTGTACCAAAATAGGTTTAAGAATGGTAACAAAAAAAAAAAAATTTTTTTTTTGAGACGTATTTATCCATGTGAGACGATCTTACTCTTTAGAATTGTAGCGACATCTACCTGTAGCTAGACGTACTACAAAGATAATGCTTTTCACTAAGAGCTTCAGCATAGATGGCGCCACAACATACGTCATTATGTCTAGATCGCGCAAGCAGTAATTTCAGCAGCAATAGACATAAGTATATCCGACCATCCAACAACTGTTGGTCGTAAGACCACGGGCAAGTGGGCCAGATGGGCCGGCCCGTTGCAGAGAACCACTCACTCTGCCTTTGGGGAAAGATTCCACCATGTTCCCCAAAATAATCGTATACATGCATACAGGGCAAGATAATATAATAAATAAATAATAAATATTGCTGGACATTTCACACAGCATCATGTAGTCCCAAGCTAAGCAGAGCTTGTGTTATGGCAACCACATGACTGATATACTACTTATATACATTTTTTTTTGTAAATACATACATAATAATAAGGTACTTTACGTGATAAATACCCGGATACATATGTTTATAATAACATACATACCTCTAGAATGCAGCGAATCCTTGCTACAGCTGTCAGAGAGAGGCACGGAGATGACCACGCCATTGCTAGTTCCTATCCAAAGTCTGCCCGAGCTGATAAGTAGAGCGGTTATGCGAACTAGAGAGAAGCCAAGCTTCCCTGTTCCGAGCATTTTGCTGACGTAGGGCTCGATGTCGACGTCTTTCAGATGCTGGTAAGTGTGGGCGTGGTAGAGACGCAGGTTCGAGTCCATTTTGATTGATACCTGCAAGTTTTGGTTATGTGTAGTCAGTTTTTAATCTTTATAATGTTAAAACCTTTAGGTATTATTTCGGCGGAGCACCCGTAGTGTTTAAACACAAGTTAACACTTAGTTAGAACGAAGGGCCGAAGAGTATGCTTTATGGCTCATAATAAGAATTATTTTAAGTAAAAAAGTGTTTAATCTTAATAATCTTTTATTGAAATAAATACATTATTACTATTGTAGCGACATCTACCTGTCTACATAGACGAACTACGAGCTTCAGCAAAGATAGCGACACAACATCATCGGTCTAGATCGCACAAGCAACAAATTCGCGAGCGATCGACCTATATACGACCAACCAACAACAAAATGTTGGTCGAAAGATCACGGGCAATTGGGCCAGATGGGCCGGCCCGTAGCAGAGGAACCACCTACTCTGCCTTTTGGGGAACAATTCGACCATATTCCCCAAACTATTACTAATATCTGGGCGACCGAGCTCTGCTCGGGAGCATAACGCCATCTAGTGGTTCAATTACGAACCACATTGCACTTTTAAATATTTTTGCGTGAAAATGCCGAGAAAACGGCTTTTCCCAGATATGAGACCTAGCTAGATCGATTTTTCGCCACCGTAAACACCCGTACTACAAATTCCATCGAAATCGTTAGAGCCGTTTTCGAGAACGTCAGTACAAACAAACTTCAAACTTCAAACATGAAACAAATATTGCTCGTTTAATATAATAGGATATTATATTAATAATAATAACATACCCAGACACCGTCGGCGTCGCAGGCCATCTGCCGCACTTGGCTCTCCTGCCTCACGTGGGCCTCGAGCGAGTGAAGCAGCGCGCGCGACCTAGGCTCCAGCACGTGAACTTTGTTGCGGTAGCCACACCAAACTGTACAACCCACCGCGCTGAGGCAACGGACTGAAACAAACATACCTTACTTATAAACTTGAAAAAGAATGCGTTTACAAAAACCATTGACGACATTGCAAATGAAAATTACTCATAATTTCAACTTTATCGCAAACAAATAAATATCAATGTCATTTTTAAGAAAAGCAAATTAGAGAAGCCATTTAAGAAGGGCAAATTTCTGTTTTGTGGAATCGTACACTGCTATCGGACGTATTCGGAAAACACGAGATTAAATAATCCAATCTAGAGCTTGAAGTACTGTACTAATAAACTTGAAAGAGCCTTCTTGGCCGAGCGGTATAGTTTACTTATTTATTTATTGATGATAGACGAGCAGCTTTTAACTGGTATGTCTATATTACACAGTGTTGAAATAGTCTTTGTTGAAAATAGTTTTTATTTGTTTACTTACAGTCTTGTTGGCTTAAGTTTGGTTAATCTTTTTGAGCACTGATTTGTTAGTTCGTATCGCATCCAGTTGTCGAGCTTGTTTTAAAATGCATTGACATTGTATTGAGTTCCTCGACTTTCGATCCGAAGGTTGTGGGTTCGAATCCTGGCGAAGTAATGGATTTTTCGTTTCGAAAACTCCATATGCGCATTAACACGATTTGTTAACGGTGAAGGAAAACATTGGGAGGAAATCCGCGGCTTAGTCAGCCCCACACTTATTGACCATGTCCACGAAACGACCACGTCGTGGAGAGACGAGCTGGATGCCTATTTGAAGGATTGGTCCACAGTAGCTCAAAATCGGGATGACCGGAGAGAAGGAAGGAAGGCCTTTGCCCTGCAGTAGGTAGGCTCATAATAATAGAATCAATTACCTGAACATTTAGGATCTCCGAGGGTCATAAGCCAGTACTGCGTGAAGTCCCACTGTCCGTTGGCGGATCGCGCGAATATGGCCACATTGCCGTCCGCCAGCGCCACTACGCAGCGGGAGGCGCAGGCCACGATCGAAAGTATTGCATCGTGAAGTTTCACTCTATAAGTAAATAAATAATGCTGGAAAACTCACACAGCCTGCGCCAGTATAGACAAGTTTACTATTCTATCCGTGACCATAGTAAAGTATCTCAATAGGGAACCTGCATTATTTTTATTTTTGCTTTCATTTGAATGAATTTTATGTACAATAGAATTAAAATACTTCAATTTAATGTAAAAAATTGCGGTTTCAAACTGACCGTTTAAATTTTCGCGCGCAAACGGATGTACAGTTACGATGACGTCACTCCTGTCGAGGAGAACGCACACAGGTGAAATATGCCAAAAAGATGGCGAATATTCATAAAATGAAAGTTGCTCTTATTAAAAAGTAGTACCACAGAATACTAGTACTACGTACAGAAGGGTCACTTCGCGAGTAAATTTGTTTAAATAGAGACTCTCGCGGCGAAGCTATAAAGTGCAATTCAACTCGCCTATGGGCCTATTACCTATCGAGATATTTGCCTAAACATTCCCATCCTGCTCTAATGCGTAACTGTGTCACTGTCTGGCGCGGTGTGACGCGACTCGTAAGGGTTGTCGAATTTTCGCTTGCGACAACACACATAAATTAATTTATTTTATCTGTCACAAAAACAGTACCTACTTAAGTTCTAAAATAAGTAGGCCTAAATATAATTTAATCTACCGTTACCACAGAATAAATAGTAGTAAGTAGGTACTACGTATTGTACGTAGGTAGGTGAAGTAGGTAGATACATTATTATCTCGTTCGTTTTGTAAACAATTGTTTACATTTCAAAATATCTATACCTTCATACCTACCTAGACATCGATCAGACACACACAATTATCATCATCACACAACTAGACCGGGAGCCGTTATCCGATAATCACCCTTTTAATGTTAGGTTTGCAATCACATTTGCAATTTAATGCACGGCCAGGACTCGAACCCACGACCTTCGTCTCGAAAGTTGAGGTACTAATCACTTCGACCAACATGGCTCTATGAATGTAATGTAACTTCTAAACACTCACAATTATTATATTAAGTAGGTTAGGTACCTACTTAATGGATAAGTTACTTTTAGGTACATATGTAGGTAAATAAACAAAACTGTAGGTACCTACCTACCTTCAGTTTTGTAGGTGTATTATGTTTGTTTATTTGTAAACAGGTACCTATTCAATTAAAAAAGGAATCGAATAGGTACCTATAAAATCTCGTTTTCATTATGCACCTACAGTTACAGAGTAAAAGTAAGTACCTACCTAGGTATTTATTGATGATTTATTTAAATAGGTACTTACTTACAACAAATTATAGAAAAGCTTAGTAGGTACCTACCAACCTTTCAATATCTTCCGGAATTTTGTGGAATGTTAATGTCCATTCATTGCTTTTCCTTTTGTTTAGACACCCGTAGACACAGCAGTATCTTTTATACGGATTAGATCGTTTAGTTATCGTGCAAAAATCACAAGAAACGATGTATACGAGATCACGATAATTACGCACAACGCGTCTAGTCCGCAAGCCGAGCGAGCGGCAAGTGGCAACCTATGTCGCCGCCTGTCCGATAAATACCTAAAGTGAGAAGTGAGACAGGCCTGGTAGTACCCTAACTAGCAACAGGACATATGGCACCACCGATTGGTGGTTATTAAAACGTTTGACACTTTTTATTTAACTAGCTACACATTTGTTTTGAACTGTAGTTGATAATAGAGTAATTTACTGCAATTTTATACACTAGTTTCAATCACGTTTCGTATTTTACTCAGTGAATGTTTGGATTAAAACTTTATGGATTCCATACCTTCAGTTCAAGGTCTTTTTTACTAAATAACTGGAATGCTTATATTACTTACAATTGTAAAGATACATAGTTTTAAACACAAAGCTATTCTTTTATCAGTTTATTTTTGTTCTCATAGTGAAAAAGTTGATACTTTCACGCACTTCACCCGTCTTTTATACATATTTGAAAAGAACAATTCAGTAGCTTTTAGATTATACTAAATTTGGCTGCTACAACTTGCGTCACCCAAACAAAGTTGAACAAAATTCAACACTAGGTATAATTAATTTTAAAAGTACTCATAATCGTTTTTCAGGCAGTATCCAGCATACCATTCCAATAATTTTGATTAAAATGTCTAGTGGGATAGCAATAAATACATATATATTTATAAGTATTTATATAAGTCATATCCGCACGATGTTATAGCTGTCTTAAAAAACCAAAATCCATCATTTAAAACTGAAATATTTTTTTATTTTCGTAATAATCAATCAAGCTTTATTTTTCATAATAATCATTTAAACTATTATTTTAGACCAACTAAAGCAGTATATATGCATAAACACACTTCAAATAAAATTGCCCATCTTTTTGGGATTTTTCACCTGTGTGGAACGTTAAAAAGGACCTAAAACTATAAAACTAATTTTATTGATAATAAACCCTATAGCCATCGGAACATGGTTCTAAACTTAATAAAATAATAATAAATTAAAATGAAAGTCTACCTGTCAAGAGATGGCGTTTTGCGAAATATTTTTATTCAGCTACTTGTCGCGAGATGGCGTTATCTACCGTTATTTCTGTTAGTCTTTATCTACAAGACATAAGATTGATAATACAATGGCTATTATTCATGGTCCACTAAACGTAGCTATTCGCTTAGGGATGTGCCACAAGACGAATGTATCGAAATCTACTATTACCTACCAATTGATGTGTAACGATCGGTAGCACGTCAGGTTATATTTGTGGTGGTCGAAATAAAAAGCTTTTCTTATCTTTCTTTCCTTATTTACACAATCAAAGTTCACAATCAATCAAAGTAAATTATTTACACAAACAAATAAAATAAAAAAAATCGTAAATTGTATCACTGTTTAAAATAATGGTTCTTTTTCTTATTGTGTTTTCTTTTTATGGTGTAGGTACAGTACATCATCATCATCATCATCATCATCAGCCTATAGCAGTCCACTGCTGGACATAGGCCTCCCCTAATGAGCGCCATCGCGCCCTGTCTTCAGCTTGACGCATCCAACTTGTGCCGGCAGCCTTTCGCAGATCGTCACTCCACCTGGCAGGAGGGCGTCCTACACTACGTTTGCCGAGACGTGGTCTCCACTCGAGAACTCGTTTACCCCAGCGGTTGTCAGTTCTTCGACAGATATGGCCGGCCCACTGCCACTTCAGCTTGCTGATTCTCTGAGCTATGTCAACAACTTTGGTTCTCTGCCGAATAGTCTCATTGCGGATCCTATCCTTCAGAGAAACTCCGAGAAACTTCAGAGGTACAGTACAATAAAGTTATATTATATTCTAAATATTTGAAAAATATTAGAGCGAGTGAGCGAGCGAAGCGAGCAAAGATCTTAGTGGTTAGTTAGGCGATTTTGTTCATTAATTTATTGATTATCATCACACTAATATAAAATGCAAAAGTTTGGATGGATGGATGTTTGGATGTATTTTTTTTCCACTTGACAACCCCTGAACCGATTTGGCTGAAATTTAACATATAGAATAGATAAAGACCGGGAAAAATGACAAATTATATAAAAAATGACAGATCATGTCAAAAATGACACTAGATGTTATTACCTATGAGAAAAGATGTCAAAAATGACAGATTAAATAAAAAATGACACTAATTGTCAAAATTGACAGATTAAAAACAACAGATGTTTTTTTGCCATTTTTGACATAATCTGTCATATTTTACATCTAGTGTCATTTTCTACATATTTTTTTAGTGTGTGTTCAAAAGGCCTTATCTCGGAAACTCCCGTTCTTAGTTCAAATGAAAGCTATTGAAGAGATCTTCATTTAAAGTGACAGCTGTCAAACTTCAAACGGCCATATCTCGGTAACTACTCGTCCTAGACTTCCCTTTCTTAGTTCAAATGAAAGCTATGACCAAGATCTACATTTTAGATGATAGATGTCATTTTGACAGCTGTCATTGAAAATGTAGATCTAGGTCATAGCTTTCATTTGAGCTTAGAAAGAAGAATCGAGGATGAGTAGTTTTCGAGATATGGCCGTTTGAAGTTTGACAGCTGTCACTTTAAATGAAGATCTCTTCAATAGCTTTCACTTGAACTGATTATGATGAAAAATCTTAGGCATTATGAAATTAATGCGTTTATATCAGGCATATTAATTTTTAGACATTCATGTTAGGCACTTTGCTACAAAGGCAAATTGCGTTTTAGACACTGTACTGTACAACTCGGGTAAACTGAGTTTAAAATAAATTGCCATTCAGGCATATTGCGTCTTATGTGTTTCAAATCTTAGGCGAAAAATTATGAGAATAATGCATTTAACTTATCATCAGACATATTACTTTTTAGATATTCATGTCAGGCATATTGCTACAAAGGCAAATTGCATTTTAGATGAATCGCGAACGACCCTTGTTTCTGACTAAATATATATGTTTCAGGCTTTTTGTGTTGCTTATGTTTATGATTAGTAATCATAACCATTAAAGTTATCGATAGCACATTCATCAGTATAAAGGGTCACATCCCTAATTGAGAAGATTTTTACGTCACTCATGTTACTCGACGCTGATTGGTGTATTGAAATACGTTCCGTTTCACGTACTTATAATTCGTAATAATTGTTAAAAATCAATACTAACTAAAATAAAAACGTTGCACTGGGTCTTCTTTTATGTTTTTTTTGCATTTAAGACTCAAAATATTGAAAAATATTACGATTACATGTTCCCTATTGTATGGAATGCAGCGCCTCTAGAGCTTGACTAAACTAAGTTCAGTCCATACAATTGTCTAAACTTTACTATAGACAACTTTACTTTACACGGATATAATAGTAAACTCGTGCATACTGGCGATCGAGGCGCAGAGCTTGTGTTATGGGAACTACACGACTGGATAAGTGGAAATCCGTGATCTCGGCCTGCCCCTTTGAGAAAAAGGCGTGGTTTAAGATGTTACCTATGTTAGCACACCGAGAAGTGCAACTTCAAATATTTCGTTAAAATAAACATGAATTTAGAATACGTTCGGCCGCGGCGCTTACGACAGCTCCTCGCTCCGAAACACGACAAAAATGCAATTTTCTGGAGATTTCTCATCACTTTATCAACCAATCGGAAAAAGTAATCGGCATGTCAATTATTAAATGACTTATATTTTATATATTTTAAATGACTTTAATGAAGCAATCCAAAAACATAAATAACATAAACTTTAGAAGCAGATGAAGATTTATCTTATTTTTAGTGGTTTTTTCATAGATTTATTTGAAGCAAATTATGACGTTAAAGAAAATATTAAACGGCAAATTACAATAAAATGTTAAAGATACATGTTGGCTTTTCAGTTATTTTCCACTTATTTTATTTATCGAGGGTATAGACAGGGAAATACAGTGTTTGGCTCGGGGTACGGCCTTAATGTACAAACTGATATCTGATATTGTGTTCAAAGATTACTCACCTAGCCAAGCATTTCCTGTAGTTGCCGATAGCTGAATGCACATAGAGATTTCCACTCTTCGTCCCTAGCCACATGGTCGCCATTACAGTGGACATCTTGCGATCTTGAGGCACGTCGCTGCGACTTTCCGCGTTTGACTCTTCTTGAGCGAACGCGTCTACGCCGGGCTCGGGTGAGCCGAGGTGCCCTTCGGCTGGAAGAGAGAGACAGGTTATTGTCGTGCTTCTTCACGGTGTTGGTCGCGAAAGAACAGTAGAATCACCTAGAGCTTTTAAGACGTTTCTAAGTGGTCATAGCGGTCCTACTGAATAAATGATATTTGAATTTTGAATTTTGCTTACACAATACTAAGGGGCCGGCGCTGATTGATAGCACGGCATGGCAAGGTATGACTGTATTGTCTTTTTGAGAATAAATTCTTCTTTGAACCTATCATATTTCATTTTCTTACTAGTGATGGGTGTGGAGCTGAGTGGCGGACTGTCTGTGGGCGCGGTTTCGACGGACTGCGGCGCTTTGACCGTCGGCTCCGATGTCTCCGGTTCTGGGTCGGCTGCCGGCTCTTCTTTAGGGGTGCTGGGCGGCGTCAGGAGTATCGCTTGGACCTGTACAGTTCATTACATACATTTATTTACAGAAACTAAACTACTACATATTTACATAAAAGTATAAAAGTATAAAAGTATAAAATACAAAAAGAACCAGTTGAGCCACCTAAGGATCGTTGGAAACGATCTATAGGTAGCTCAACTGATCCAAGCCACTGCCAGACGGAAGCGTGCCCAAGACACTGGCAGCATTACCGCGCTGGATGGCAATAGTTCTACAGTTCATTAAAAACAATTCAATTAAAAACTTAGTGTCTTACTTATGAAAGATGTTTCATTTAACACTTGTTAAACAACGTCCGTCTTTATTTGTGGATAGTGACGAATAGAGACATGACGTTGTTTAACCAGTGTTCAACTTTAAACATCTTTCATAAGTAAGGGGGTTAATGTAAAACCCCATATCCCTTCGTACACTACAAACGGTTGAACACTTTTTCATGAAACATACCTAAGAACACTTTTAGACACCTTTCAAACAAAAAAGTAATTATTGAAACACTACGGGTTCATCCGTTCCCGAGGTTACGTTTGCGCCATTGATTTGCCCCATTAATGGTGGAAACGTAACTGATTAGTTATGTTTGCGCCATTAATGGGGCAGACGTAACTGGTTAGTTATGTTTGCACCATTGATTGATAGGGAAATGAAAAAACAGACAAACAGACCGTATTAAAAAAATTGAAGTGTGTATCTAGTTAAAACTCCTTCAGGTGGCAACTATTAGACACTTGATAAACAGATGTCAAAAATGACAGATAATGTCAAAAATGACACTGGATGTCAAAATGACACTGGATGTCAAAAATGACAGATTATGCCAAGAATGACAGAATATGTCAAAATGACCGATGATGTCAAAAATGACAGATGATGTCAAGAATGACAGAATATGTAAAAATGACAGACGATGTCAAAAATGACACCTCATGTCAAAATGACACTTTATGTCAAAGATGATTTTTTATGTCGAAAATGACACTTTATGTCAAAAATGACAGATTATGTCAATTTGACAGATTACAATGAATTGACAAATTATATTAAATTGACAGATTGGCCATTTATCCTAGACTCTCAGTTCTCAGTTCCATTGAAAGCTATTGATAAGATCTTCATTTAAAGTGACAGCTGTCAAACTTCAAACGGCCATATCTCGCAAACTACTCGTCCTAGACTCCCCGTTCTCAGTTCAAGTGAAAGCTATAACCAAAATCTACATTTAAAGTGACAGCTGTCAAAATGACATCTGTCATCTGAAATGTAGATCTTCATCATAGCTTTCATTTGAACCGAGAACGGAGATTCTAGGACGAGTAGTTTCCGAGATATGGCCGTTTTAAGTTTGACAGCTGTCACTTTAAATGTAGATCTTGGTCATAGCTTTCATTTGAACCGAGAACGGGGAGTCCAGGTCGAGTAGTTTCCGAGATATGGCCGTTTGAAGTTTGACAGCTGTCACTTTAAATGTAGATCTTGGTCATAGCTTTCATTTGAACTGAGAACGGGGAGTCTAGGACGTGTAGTTTGCGAGATATGGCTGTTTGAAGTTTGACAGCTGTCACTTTAAATGAAGATCTATTCAATAGCTTTCACTGGAACTGAGAACGGAGAGTCTAGGATAACTGGTTTTTGAGATATGGCCAATCTGTCAATTTATATATTATCTGCATTTTGACATATTCTGTTATTCTTGACATAATCTGAAATTTTTGACAACATCTGTCATTTTGACATATTATGTCATTCTTGACATAATCTGTCATTTTTGACATCATCTGTCATTTTGACATATTCTGTCATTTTTGAAATCTGTCATTTTGACATATTCTGTCATTCTTGGCATAATCTGTCATTTTTGACATCCAGTGTCATTTTTGACATTATCTGTCATTTTTGACATCCAGTGTCATTTTTGACATTATTTGTCATTTTTGACATCCAGTGTCATTTTTGACATTATATGTCATTTTTGACATCCGTGGTACCGTGGGTAAAAATAATTACCCACTGTACCACTGAAGGTATCGTCGGTGGTACGGTAGGGCAGTCATACATGTAAAAACACCATGTCAAAAACAAACGCTAAACAAACAATTTTTTATAGATTTTATCTACGGCGAGGAAAGCAAGGTTAGATTAGTTGTATCAATTTGAATGGCGCAAACATAACTAATCAGTTACGTTTCCACCATTAATGGGGCAAATCAATGGCGCAAACGTAACCTCGGGTCCGTTCCCGAGGTTACGTTTGCGCCATTGATTTGCCCCATTAATGGTGGAAACGTAACTGATTAGTTATGTTTGCGCCATTAATGGGGCAGACGTAACTGGTTAGTTATGTTTGCACCATTGATTGATAGGGAAATGAAAAAACAGACAAACAGACCGTATTAAAAAAATTGAAGTGTGTATCTAGTTAAAACTCCTTCAGGTGGCAACTATTAGACACTTGATAAACAGATGTCAAAAATGACAGATAATGTCAAAAATGACACTGGATGTCAAAATGACACTGGATGTCAAAAATGACAGATTATGCCAAGAATGACAGAATATGTCAAAATGACCGATGATGTCAAAAATGACAGATGATGTCAAGAATGACAGAATATGTAAAAATGACAGACGATGTCAAAAATGACACCTCATGTCAAAATGACACTTTATGTCAAAGATGATTTTTTATGTCGAAAATGACACTTTATGTCAAAAATGACAGATTATGTCAATTTGACAGATTACAATGAATTGACAAATTATATTAAATTGACAGATTGGCCATTTATCCTAGACTCTCAGTTCTCAGTTCCATTGAAAGCTATTGATAAGATCTTCATTTAAAGTGACAGCTGTCAAACTTCAAACGGCCATATCTCGCAAACTACTCGTCCTAGACTCCCCGTTCTCAGTTCAAGTGAAAGCTATAACCAAAATCTACATTTAAAGTGACAGCTGTCAAAATGACATCTGTCATCTGAAATGTAGATCTTCATCATAGCTTTCATTTGAACCGAGAACGGAGATTCTAGGACGAGTAGTTTCCGAGATATGGCCGTTTTAAGTTTGACAGCTGTCACTTTAAATGTAGATCTTGGTCATAGCTTTCATTTGAACCGAGAACGGGGAGTCCAGGTCGAGTAGTTTCCGAGATATGGCCGTTTGAAGTTTGACAGCTGTCACTTTAAATGTAGATCTTGGTCATAGCTTTCATTTGAACTGAGAACGGGGAGTCTAGGACGTGTAGTTTGCGAGATATGGCTGTTTGAAGTTTGACAGCTGTCACTTTAAATGAAGATCTATTCAATAGCTTTCACTGGAACTGAGAACGGAGAGTCTAGGATAACTGGTTTTTGAGATATGGCCAATCTGTCAATTTATATATTATCTGCATTTTGACATATTCTGTTATTCTTGACATAATCTGAAATTTTTGACAACATCTGTCATTTTGACATATTATGTCATTCTTGACATAATCTGTCATTTTTGACATCATCTGTCATTTTGACATATTCTGTCATTTTTGAAATCTGTCATTTTGACATATTCTGTCATTCTTGGCATAATCTGTCATTTTTGACATCCAGTGTCATTTTTGACATTATCTGTCATTTTTGACATCCAGTGTCATTTTTGACATTATTTGTCATTTTTGACATCCAGTGTCATTTTTGACATTATATGTCATTTTTGACATCCGTGGTACCGTGGGTAAAAATAATTACCCACTGTACCACTGAAGGTATCGTCGGTGGTACGGTAGGGCAGTCATACATGTAAAAACACCATGTCAAAAACAAACGCTAAACAAACAATTTTTTATAGATTTTATCTACGGCGAGGAAAGCAAGGTTAGATTAGTTGTATCAATTTGAATGGCGCAAACATAACTAATCAGTTACGTTTCCACCATTAATGGGGCAAATCAATGGCGCAAACGTAACCTCGGGCATCCGTTCAGTAGGCCTAACATGTGCAACAACGAGAGAGATTTTTCAGTCCGTCGAACTAACGTATACGCTAGAGCAGTTTAACCGATCGAGATAATCTCATTTCTAGACTCATGTTGCACTCGATATTGCGCAAATTAGGCCTACTGAAGCTATAATGCCACAGACAGACACACAGATACACACTACAAACTTATAACACCCCTCTTTTTTGTCGGGGGTAATCCAACTCAGTTTTTGTTACAATTAGAGCCCTGTACAGACGCCTGCAATAAGATGTATATTATACATTCCACATATTTTAAACTAGGTAAACATATCCAACTATTTCAGTTATTTCTATTGATACTAGTCAAATGTTAAATATTTTTTCTGTTTTTGTTGTTCTTGTGAACCTCGTCCACAATTGGTTTTACTATGACATGATTTTAAAAACTATTTTTTAACGACTGTACCATGTGTTATACAAGTATGAGGGTACTTACCAATCGTGCACTTCCAACCGGCACTTCTTTCTCTCCGTTCTCGCCACCGTTGTTGCTGCCGACAGAACCATTGTGGGGACTGTCGCCAGATTCACTCTTATTCACGCAGAACAGCGACGCCTGTGATAAAGAACAATAAGATTTATTTTATTATTAGCGACTAGCGATAAGACACTGTTGTCCATAATAAAAAAGATCAAACGAATCTTACAAAGTTTTCTGACCGCAATAATTCTTAAAACAATCTAGTAAACAAACAAATTAGTAGGCGGTTACACCAGACTTATCATTTTTAAAATTTTATAGTGTTAAACCACACTTAGGTTTTATTACATTTGAAAATGAAAAATCTTATCATAATTTTCAATTCCGACGGGATTCGAACCCGCAATGATACAAGCGATCCTCCTTAAGCCGGAGTGCCTTTACCAGCTCAGCCACGGAATTATTCGTCGGGTTGAAAATCTTTATAAGCTCATTTATCGAAAACTAGCCGTGGTACCCGGATAAAAAAGTAGCCTATGTTGCTCTCCAGCCCGCCAACTATCTCCACACAAAAAATCACGTCAATCCGTCGCTCTGTTTTGACGTGAAAGCAAGACAAATAAACACACTTTCACATTTATAATATGGGTAGGGATTTTGAAAAGACTTTTCATTTTCAACTGGTTTAATGTATCAACGTACCGATTGCCGCTTAGCCTCAGGGTCAGCAGAATTCATCCTCTCTTCATATTCCAAGTAATCTTCCTCAGTCGCGCCCGGCACTGACGCGACGCAGAGAATGTGTTTATCGCTCACTGGGAACGACTCTATCACTTCAGCTGGGTTATTTGCATCTATTATCTGAAAGAAGACTTTAATTTATCAAAACTAATATAGCTAGATCATAAAAAGTAAGTTCGTACATATTTTTAACATTCTCGACTTGAACACATTTTTAAATTATTAACGGGACTTAATCGCGTAATGAAATCAGTTCATTTACCTCGACGTTTCGGCAACATTACAGTCGCCGTGGTCACGAGAAGAAACAAGAAGTCTTCTCGTGACCACGGCGACTGTAATGTTGCCGAAACGTCCAGGTAAATAAAATGATTTCATTACGCGATTAGGACTGAATCCCTAAAGGCATCCGTCGTCGGGACATCGGGACATCGGGACCTTTGATGCATCGATCCAAAACTTGATGCAAAAATCCATTGAAGTGATGCACGGCCAGGATCCGCGAACACACGACCTTCGGATCGAAAGTCGAGGTACTAATCTCCTCGGCTATACAATAAAAACTAATGGATCTAGGCATTCCTGAAGTTAGCCGTTTCTCTGTACAAAATTTTGTATGAAAAAGCTGCACTGCGCATCCAAACGGCTAACTTCCCGAATGCCTAGATCCATTGGGAGTAGTAGATTGCAATTTAATAAAAGCTTGTACAAATCTTACCATAACAATGCCTTTAGTCTGAGTGCTAGAGCATATCCAAACGAGAGAGGATAGATTCTTCTCAGTGTATTCAACACTCTGCGTTGATTGGAGCTGACGGTTGATCTGTTCAACCTCGGGTGAGTGGACCGACGTTGCTTTGCTGATTTCTAAAGCTGGAGACGAACAATGTTTAATGAAAACTCTTTATTGTAAGCATCATAGAGAAATTTATGAACTAATAAACCTAATGCATGACTAATAGCAGCGCCCGCGCGGCGATTCCCCCGTAGAGATGGTATATGGTGATTATGATGATGATGATGAAAAGTAGCATATAACCTTCCTCAAGTCTAGACTAGAAGACATTTATTTACTCTTGACTTGAAGAGACTTAGGTGATATAGCAGGGGGGTCTCACTCCGCAGTTTGGTTTCAGTAGTAGTAATCGCAGTAAGCGTAAAAAAATGAGTTTATTTACGACATCACATTAGAAACCTCTAAAATTATAAGTGTTTCTCTACTATATTATGCATGTATTCTACATATAAAACCTTCCTCTTGAATCACTGTATCTGTTAAAAAAAACTCATCAAAATCTGTTGCGCAGTTTTAAAGATCTAAGCATACATAGGACAGACAGCGGGAAGCGACTTTGATTTATACTATGTAGTGAAGTGATAGTAATTACCCAAAGACATAACATTCTCCGGTTTATCTTCCTCCTTAGCGTAGAAGACGCTCTCTCCAACCATACAGCCTCCGTCGGGCGTGCGGCCGCCGTTCAAGTTAACAGCAGCGGCGCAAAGGAGCGACATCCGAGGCTCGTTTTCAGCTATCGGTCTGTCAAATATAAACAAGGTTAAGGTGTTATTTAACACACGGGAATTACTCACGTAAAAATATCGTCGATTTAGATACCGACAATGTTTCGATTTATCCGGAGAATATTCATCTGGGTAAGGAGTGTGAGACGCGACCGCGAGGAGTAATGAAGATTCTCCGGATGAATCGAAACATTGTCGGTATTTAAATCGATGATATTTTTACGTGAGTAATTCCCGTGTGTTAAATAATATCTAGTACAACTCACGAAAGTTTTGAAAGAGAAAAAAGGTTAAGGTGGTTAAAATTCAAATTCTTTATTTACAAACCTTAGCTATAACATTACAGAACAATTCCAGATCATCATAGCTAATAAATAAAATGTACTGTGAATATCGGACGGTTTGCTAGGATTAAGGTTCACTGGGGTGAATGATTCATTTTTCTTTCATTCCTTGTTCACACGGCTTAGACGGAATGATTTAGAAAAGAGCATACACTGTTCTATCTATTCTTTTAATTATGTTGTCAAATGAAGTCGTGCGTCTTGGATGGCCGACTCCGAGTGAGTGCGAGTGAAAGATGCGAACGATGCAACATTGTTGGATTGGTTCATTAATGAATTAACTTTTCATTTATCTTTCATTCTTTGTTCAGACGCTCCATTCCTAGTGAAAGATGCCGAATGAAGAACAGAAATGAACGAAAAGTGTACCGTCAGATTCCACCTTTACGACTTTACTTTTAAACGCGCTGCGAACGCGCGTTTGTATAGATACAAACGCAATCGAAGCGCAGCTCAAAACGCGCTTCGGAAAACGTCGTGTGCCGTCGTGCTCTTACATTTGACATCACAATGACAGTTTACAAGCCCACCGCTGAATGAAGTGTTTTATGGCACCTCCAGAATAGAAGTGACTCAATTAAAAAATCATGATTTTTGGAAAATGCGATAAATGGCCGTTTTCTGCGGGAGTGGGAGAAACTGCCGAAATGAACGAGACACAGCTATTATGTTTTACACGTTCTAACCAAAAAGTGGCAGTACGAGTCTTGCTACCTACATATTGAAATCAATTTCTTAATTAGGGTTCCGTACCTTAAAAGGTAATTTTTTGAATTGAGTCACTTCTATTCTGGAGGTGCGTTATGTGATATTTACCTGCAGAATACGGGTACTGGGACCGGGACGCCTCCGGAAGAGAGAGAGGTGCACGGACTGGGTCCTTTCGGCTGGCCAGTCTTGCCCGGAAGGCTCCACCCATAGGCGTGGGTGCGTCCGTCTTCTTTACGCACGTGTGCACGCACCTGGGAATCACACTTTGTTCATCAGCATTTAGCATAACTTTAAGGTATTCACTTTTTTTAACGAGCTGAGCGCTTCCGTGCTTCGGAGGGCACGTTAAATGTCGGTCCCGGCTTTTAAGTCGTTAAGCCATGACGGAGGCCTTTAGGCGGCCTAAAAACTCCGTCACTAGAGTTGGCCACTTGCTCATACGAACTTACTTACTTTTTATAACTTTAAAGTAATTTCAAGGTAGTCAGATTCAATAGTGACATTTTTTCTAATGTTTTGAACTGAACTTAAATCTTTTACATCGTATATTTATACCATTATCTAATGAACACCTAATTTCAGAAGAGAAACGGTGACGTAATAGCTCTGGCTACCATTCTTTAGTTAGTAATTTAATCATTACTAGCAAAACAATTTAACTATTATTTTGGTTGGAATACTAATGTTCTGCCCCCTGATTGTCTATCTTTGATAGCGACCAAAGTCGGTCTCAAATTGTCAAATATGACAGTTCAGTGACCACGCAAGTAGCTCTGTCACTCTCATCTCAACGAGATCGAACGCGATAAAAGATACTTACGCGATCGTTTTGACAGATTGAGACCTATTTGGGGTTTGAGATAAGTTAGACAATCAGCCTGCTGAACTTAGTATAGCGAAACTGGTGGATTCACTTCATTTTTTGTCCCTTTCGGTGGCATGCTAGCTAGTCTATAGGTGCTATACTAAGGGCTGATTTTTCAATCGATAAATAACTTTTATCTGAGGAATAAATATGGATGGAAAATAATTTCAATACAATATCTGTCAAATCGCATATTTATTTCCTCAGGTAAAAGTTATCTAGGTATTGAAAAATCAGCTCTAAGTCTATTAGTTACTTTTTTTCACCACTCACTTGTCGGAACTGTTCATTCCTCTCCTGCCTCCTCACATGATGGTGGTCCGTCAGCTGCGTCTCTAGAAAATCCGCCTGCGTGCGGGAATGCCGCAAGGCCGGCTGCGGCACCGCAACGGCGCGGAGATGCGGCGTCGAAAGCGGCCGCTGGGGCCGTTCACTACTGCTGGAACGAAGGTCCTTACTTAAAATAGGCTCCTAGAAGTATCATGATGGGTTCAGACGCTCACGTGCAAACAAACGAGAAAATTATCTTCTGTCGCGTTTGGTCTCCTTGAAATGAGAGCGACAGAGCTACTTCGTGCTCGCTCTAATCATATCTCTGTCTCGTTGAATGTCTGTTTGCTCGCGAGCGTGTGAAAGCCGCATCAAAGACAAGACTTATTTGTTGTTGTTGTTTTCAGCCCGCACTGTTCCACTGCTGGGCAAAGGCCTCGAGTTTTCTAGGTATTTCGATCCAACCATAATGATCGCTGAAGCTGTCTAGCTTGTCTCGCCATCGCTTGCGTGGTTTATTTGTTTCTAAACAGAAATGTTGGTAGAAGTTTGAGTTATCGTGTGAGCGGAGTAGAGTATATTGTGTGCTCGCTATCACTAACAGGTCTTAGTGACAGCTTTGGAACAAGGACCTGCGACATTATGTGAGTTTACTTCTTCTTTTATAGCTGTAAAAGTAGTAGCTAGAAATATATTTAATAACATTGTTTTACGAAGTTGTTTTTGTATTTTAAATTTGAATGTTTTCGTAGCATAATAGCATCAACGACATATTATATAACTAGCTTCCGCCAGCGGCTTCGCTCGCGTGGTACCTAGATAAAAAGTAGCTTATGTCATATGCCCGGTCATTGTCCATTTATATTTTAAAATCGGTTCAGTTGTTATCGAGTTATAGAGGAACAAACATACATCCACCTATACATCCAAACTTTTGCTTTTATAATATTAGTGTGATTGTGTAAAATCCTTCTAGTCTCATTTATTATTTTAATCAAGTCGTGAAATGTTGCCAGTTTTGCTATATAAAGTAGGCAGACTTGTGCGAAGTTGCTCGACATCGTTCAACATATTACACGAGTCGCGGGTCAATTGTTCTCCAGTGAATACGAGTTTTACAATTGTTACATCGCGAACCGTTCCCGGTTATTATCTCTCTATATTTTAAATTTCGGCCAAATCGGTTTAGTGATTGTTGAGTTATAGAGGAACAAACATAGATCCATCCATCCATCCAAACATCCAAACTTTCGCATTTATAATATTTGGGTTATGGTTTGTTAGAACAGATTTTTCCTCGGATTATAGATATTTGACGATGGTAAAATCAGGCCTTACGACTTGCAAAAATAATCGCAAATGTTGACTTTTGCAAAATCATTGTAATACGAAAAAGGTTACTAATACTAAAAGTAAAAAAAAAACTAGTGCATGTTTTGTACAAAACTTACATATGATTAACAAAATTCGCAACATAATTTCTGCAACAGATACTCTACGCTAACTATAGCTACTATTTTAAATGTAGTTTTTTTTACTAAATAGTAAATTAATTTGACCATTTAATTGGCATCATGCGTCTTCAATTGTGTTTGCTCCATTCGCCTGTAAATAATTGATCGATACGCAAAGCAAACTATCTAACTTATCAAAAAGCACAGCATTTTGTTTTTGTTTCTTCTTTATACGAAAAAGAACGAAACATGATAAAGACTGTATCAACAAGGCGCGGTAGACGTTCTCTTAGATCTTTATTTGAAGATGTCTAAGGAAGCAGTCAGAATTATGTCCAAAACATATTTGGTACATGCCCACTTTTTGCTTTAATACTTGACAGGGTTGCAAGTCTATTTCCGCTATTAGAAATCTAGCCTGGTCTCTCTCATGGTGTTTTCTCTCACTGTTCAGAGCTTGCATCAATGCGCATATAAATTTTTCGAAACGAAAAGCATGGCCGGAACTTAATCCCACGATATTCGGATCGAAATCGATTCACTATCCCGCTCTGCGAACATGACATTTGCAAGCCAAATGCTAAAATTTTATTTTGCACTATGCTACACAGTTAAATAAGAGCAATGCAGCGAGTACATTAATAGCTAATTTGCTAGGCAGTTATTTAAAAGTAATTGATAAAAACGTAACAATTGAATGTCTCATTTACACGATGATTCTTCTCATTTCATTAGATCCGATCTTCCAGCTCATAACTAATTTACGAAATCTTCCGCATTCTTTATCATCAACATCATCATCCAACTTATACAGCAAAAGATTATTTATACAGCTTGTTTAGGACTCTTTCGAAGAACTGTAAAGACTAGTCCACTAGGCGCGCCGAGCCGCGTCGAATCGAATCACAATCATTTCTTTTATTAGTAACGAATAAATAAATAATGCAGGACATTTAACACAGCATCATGTAGGCCCAAAATAAGCATAGCTTGGGTTATTAAAACCACATGGCTGTTATACTATTTATTGTATATTTACTGTGTATGATTTATTATGTACTAGCTGCTTCCCGCGGCTTCGCTCGCGTGGTACCCGGATAAAAAGTAGCCTATGTTACTCTCCAGCCCTCCAACTATCTCCACACAAAAAATCACGTCAATCCGTCGCTCCGTTTTGGTGTGAAAGCAGGACAAATAAACAAACAAATAAACACACTTTCACATTTATAATATGGGTACGGATTTACTTATTATACATACATAGTACGCATAGAAAACACCCAGACCCGGGACAAATATTTGCAGATCATACAACATTTGACCCGCGGCGAGGAATCCGCAACCTCCTGCGTCTCAGGCCTCCACCAAGATGACAAGATGTCTCGAAGTCGAATCGAATCATACTCGAAAAATGTGATTCTATACGATTCGACGCGTTTCTACTATAATAGACGCCAGGTTTAATAAAACAGTCAATAAAAATAGCAAGGCCGCATAGCGAATGTATATAAGTAGCATAGGCATATATGTTGTATATAAAAGCATAAAACAAAATGGTTTCTCGCATTCGGCGCTCAGCTAAGACAAAAATAAAAGGACTAGAATGAGACATAATGTACCTTAAATAAAACGACTCCTAGTTTTACTAATAGTTAAAACCAGAGTGAAGCCACAGGCAAAGTTAATAATATACTTCGTACAGGCTTATTTTTTTATCTATATAGATTTTTTGGGCCAGAAACCCTCGCGGAAGTCCTCAGAAGACCCTTCCAAAGTTTTATTACAATCTGATCAATTAAGGAACGCAAGAGGACAAACATACAAATATTAATTTTATTTATATAGATATAGTTTAAAAAAATATACCAAATATGTAATATTTAATAGTTAATTCTATTCTTTGAAATATATTATTATTGTCAATTTCATTATGTTTAGCTTATATCTTAGTAAGGGTGGATTCTACCAAACTGTCATCTTACTCCCAGAGTAGTTATTCCATTAGCCGACAGAATTCGAAATACATTTGTTTAGAAAGCGCAACCGAACATTATTAGGTGCATTCAAATTATCCTGGTTATAAGGTGTCAACTTTACAATGTCAAAATATTCAAACAAACAGCAGTTTATCTGTGGTTTAATCTCCAGATAAAACTTATTCCAGTTTGGTAAAATCCAGCCTAAATAATATTGTGTATGTCAAGTATAAGTTTTATGGATTTTAAGCTATGTTATGAATGCTTTTATAGTTTAATTTTCTGTTGCTAATTATGTGAATAAGTGTAATTCTATCAATACTTTGTGTAGATTTAGTCTACTAATTAAAATATAGCTCGTTCGACGATTTTGCGAAATTCAAGACAGATAAATATATCGATGCGGGAATTTTCTGGGATAATATCGCGAATATATTCACGTTCTTGTCCCTAAAGTAACGGGATCTTCGATTCGAGTAAGAAGCCGAATCTTATTCTTGATACAAAGACAAAATCAACGACAAGACTCATATTTTGCACAGGATTTCATAGTTTTTTTAAACTTTTTAATCGACTTCAAAAAAAGGAGGAGGCTATTACTCGAAGACGCCTGGACCGATTTGGAAAATTATTATTTTTGTTTCAAAACGTATACTTTCCGATTGGTGCCACAAAAATTTTCTGATGTTCTTTCGAGGATCTTCGGAGTTATGAACAGAAATGCACCTGATGATGATACCTGATGCACAAGAGTGCAGAAAATTGCTCAGCTTATAATATTGAAGTCGATTTTTTTTAATTTTAATTTAGCTACCTACTTGTTATATTTTTTTTGACGTTCTAGTTACTAGGATGGAATGCTACCTGAAGAGTTTACTGAAGAACTTCCAGATTCCCTGCTTACTCTTCTTATCCATGGTAGAGTCGACGCGACTCGCTCTCATCATCTCCGTCCAGCGAACAGCATCTTGAAGCTCCATAAAACGTTCCTAAAAATAACGAAAAAAACAGGCCTTTACATCTTCTTAACCCCGGACAAAAAAGATAAATAAATAAATATTGCTGGACATTTGACACAGCGCCATCTAGCCCCAAACTAAGCAAAGCTTGTACTATGGGAACCAGATAACTGATAGAATACTTATATATTTGTAAATACATACTTATAACATAATCCGTTGGTCAGTTGGTAGTAGCACTGTCTTCTGCGCTGTAGGTCGTGGGTTCGACTCCCACTCAGGACAAACATTTGTGTGATGAACATAGATGTTTGTTCTGTGTCTGGGTGTTATAAAGTACTAGCTGCTTGCCGCGGCTTCGCTCGCGTGGTACCCGGATAAAAAGTAGCCTATGTCACTCTCCAGCCCTCCAATTATCTCCACACAACAAATCACGTCAATCCATCTCTCTGTTTTGACGTGAAAGCAGGACAAACAAACAAACACACTTTCACATTTATAATATGGGTATGGATTATGGGGTATTAACATGCCCAAAGTGCGCTCGTACCTTCACCAACAAACTCGGGTATGCAAGCCACCAGAGAGCGCACCAAAGGGTGGAACAACCACACCCAAGTTCTCAAAGTTAAATATGCCTGTCCAGTCCAAATCAGTTGCTGTGGTCGAAATCGGCCATGACAGATTATTATTATTATTATTATGGATTATACCTTGTACTGGTTCCTCTCCATCAGAACCCTGGCCATCTCGACCCTGGTGAACCGGCGTCGCTGCGCCATCGGCACATCGGCTTCGTCCTCGTTCTCGCCACCGCCGGCGCTGTTGCTCACCGTCTCCTGCAATTTCATCTAACAAATGTTAGCACATTTCATACACCATCATTGCAAAAACAAAAACCGTTTATTCCATCCAGTCCTACTAGCATAGTCGTATTGCTCATTATACGGACTAAAAATATATGAAAAATGACATTTGTTCCTTCAATTTTAGTCCGATTTTAGTCCGTATAACGAGCAATACGACTACAGTTCGATAATCTAACTGATGGAAATAAATATTCTAAATTGTCAGACGGACTAATCTTTTTGGATACTTTTTATAGTCAGTCTAACAATTTGGAATTTTTCTGTCTAAAGTCCAAATAGTTAGATTAATCGAACTACTAGTATGACTGGATGGAATATACGGCAAAATCTAATGAATAAAATTTTTAAGCTCTCAAATATCAAGCAAGGCATCCATCAGTTTTAAACAACAAAATGTTACTATGAAGACTTACCTTCAAATGCCTCAACTCTTCCTCAAGTTGCGATACTCTCTCCCTCAACTTCTCCCTCGCCGAGCTGAGATTATTCACTTCCTCTCTCAAGATCTCTTGCTCCCCGGTAAGTTCATCGACCTTGACTATCAGATCATCTTTCACCACATTTAGTGCATTCTTCGTGGCCAGTAGTTCATTGTTTTCCAGAATGAGATTTTCGACTTCCTTACCCATACCTGTCAATAGATATATTATTATAGCATTTTCTTGAACTCGTATCCTACTAATATTATAAATGCGAAAGTTTGTGAGGATGTATGGATATTTATAAATACACTAGTGAACGCCCGCGGCTTCGCCCGCGTGGACTACCTTTTTTATGCCACGGGAACCATACATTTTTCCGGGATAAAAGGTAGCCATGTGTTATTCCAGAACCTAAATTACCTACATTCCAAATTTCATCAAAATTAGTTTAGTAGTTATGGAGATAAGTGGTAACAAACATTCACACACACGCACACATGGACTTTCGCCTTTATAATATTAAGTAGGATATGCATCCGGGTATTTATCACGTAAATTACCTTTTTACCCGGATGCGTATTTATAATGTGTATGGACGTTTGTTATTCTTTCACGCAAAAACTACTGAACGAATTTTAATGAAACTTGGAATACACATAGTTTATGGCCTGGAATAACACGTAGGCTACTTTTCGCGGGTTGGTACCAAGGGAGCGAAGCCGCGGCGGGAAGTTAGTTAAAAATACACTGACAAATGAATTCATTACGTCATTGATCTTGGAAAACCATTGGTATAGTATATTTGACTACCTGAGTAAAAGCTTTCCTATTCACGTTTCTAAATATTATAATGATTTTATATTCAATTTGCAATAACATCAACTAACATAGAACGTCAGGCAACGTAAAATGAAATGCAAAATATACAAAAATGGTATAGGCGACACTTTCTAACACTGATCGAGCTAATCAGAGAATTTCAGTTCAAAATAGTCTCGATAATTTTCTTATTTTTACAAAAAAATATTGAAAGTAATTATAATTATAAAGTATTCTTAAATTCAAGGCTTAAACACACCACGCTGTCTAAAGTAGTCATAGTTTTAAGAATCATCGTTTCTCACTCTACAAAATATATTTTCGACCTGTTAAGCTAATCTTAAGCCATGTTCGAAGTATTAAGCCATGTTCGATGTATTAAGCCATGTCCACTTTAAGCTACGCCTACTTAGACAGCGTGTTGCGCAGCCCGATGTGATTCACTTACCGAAGTAATTATCGTTTACTGCAATGATGCAACATATTGTTAGAACGCATGAAATAGAACGAAAAAAATGCATTAGTACGATTAAATTGTTGGGAAAAGTTATTGCGGGGCTTACAAACGGCGAGCTATAAACATAAAGAGGTAAAAATTGTTATGGGTAATCTCTAGCGTCGATTGGCTTGCAACCTGTCACAAATGGAATAGAAACTGTTTTCGAGATAATCATAAAAAAGCCGTTCCAAAATTTTCTTCATATTTTTTTTTTCAAATTCGAGGCGGAGACTAATACCACATCCCGGACACTCAACGAAACTCTATGCAAAAGTAGCGTCTAATTACCTATTTACACAGACACTACACAATGTCATTTTTGTACACGCGCAGTTGTGTGCGTGAGGTAAAGGTTGTCATCATATTAATAATTATTGTATATTGTATACTGGTCTCGTCGTCACGTCTGCGCGTGTGGCGCGTCCCTAGCTCAAAGTCAGCCCCTCGCCAGCCCAAATTCGCTCGTGCGGTGAGGAAGCCCCGATTGGTGGGGCGGGGACAGTGGCCATTCTATACGTAGTATTATTATCTATTCTATGCTAATACAACAAATCAAAGATCATAAAATAGCTCCAGCCGTTTTTTAGTTATAAATGGAGTAACCAACTCGACTTTGTTTTAAATTATTTAGATAGCTCGCCGTTTGAGAGCACTTTATACGATGGTTGATTTATTAATATAATAAGCCAAGCATTATATAATTTTCACATACGGCCATATTTTAACTATTTTATTTAATTTACTTTAGAACTTGAAATTCTGATATCAAGTACTGCGATGAAAAGATGAGATAAATAAAATGTATTTACAAAAATAATAAGCAAAAATAAAATAATAAGTAATTTAAAAATATCTTCAACTTTCGGAATTTCTCTACACGATAAGAATATTGATCTAATATTCGTGTATTAAGTTTGTAGAAAGGCAATTAGAAAGGTCAAATGGAAACAAAAAAAAATATTAGGTACTATTTACAAATAAGCTTACATTGAATAGGACAGAGTAGCATTATGCTATTTATCACATTGTATCAAAATATAACCCTATTATTCATCGCGCCTACTATTAATGAAGTTACGCCAAAAACAAAACCTGCCCAAAGCGAAGTTGATATACCAAATATTCCAATATAAACCCTATTTTCATTACCCAAAGACACATTTTTATTTCCCAAAGTCCAATTATAAGTGCTATGTATGTAAAAATAAGTGACTATAAGAAATGGGTCAGATGAAGTGACATTCAAAACTTTTATCTTCCAAATAATTTATGTGTTGCCTAGTTATTTTGTACTTTATTTGTATATTGTAAAACAGACTCTAAATCTGTTGCCGAGAGATGGCAATAGATTAAACAGTTAGCGTTAGAAAGTTCATTGATCGAGAGAAGCGAGCCGCTATAAGCTTTTAAGTTCATCGAGCGAAGCGAGCCTCAGCTATATATGAATAACAGGGTTATTTTAGTCAGTTACAAAGTTGCTATTATTTTAGACATTGATTTCAACAGAAAGGCTAATAAGTATTGAAAAGAAGACGTACCTGATGATGCATATTCTCCAGGGTGGACCCAGCTACCTAGAAACCAATGAATACAAGTGAATATCAAACGGGGGGTGGAGATTGCTACGCTCCAGACACACTTCTTTCGCTTCATTTACTCTCATCACATTTTTCATGCAAGCTCGTCGGTTTAACCGCTCGCCTGCTTAAAGACGGATCCGCTCGAGACACAATTGATTTTCTATTGTGTCTGGAATCCCGACAGACGAGGGATTAAGGTACTCTTGACCTGGCCTTTTCCCAGTAATTCGCCAATCTGGTCCAGGAATTCCAGGAGTCCCATTCACACTCGCCTTTTGGACCTGTTTCGTCAATCTTCTTTCATTCATCCTCTCTACATGACCGAACCATCTTAACATACCCTTCTCAATTCTCTTCACTATGTATTAGTGTTAGAAAATGTTTATACTAACTTAAACATTTTTTAACAGCAGTGTGGGAGCACCATAAGAGCAAAATCCTCCACCTCTCACAAATATGTTACCTGTAATATCAGCACCCTCGTCGCCTTCAACCATATTAGCATCAGTGTCATGGAACGCCAGCTCTTGGTATAGCGTGTTGCCGCTTCGCCTCTCGCTCTTCGTCTGAGACTTGCCGGAGTTCGCGTTAGGCGGCGCCACTGGCGATGTAGCCTGGAAATCGTTTTGAAAATATATAACCAACCCTTTTCATATTTTATCTACTAACTAGCTGACCAGGCGAACTTTGTACCTCCCTATTTTTTTTTATTTATACATTACAATATTGCAAAAAATTAAGGATCCGTATCCTTAATTTTTTTTGAAAATATATTATAGCCTATGTTATTCCCTGATAATGTAGCTTTCATTGGTGAAAGAATTTTAGAAATCGGTTCAGTACTTTCGGAGCCTATTCGTTACAAACAAACAAAAAGATATTTCCTCTTTATAGTCAGAAATTGAATCGGTCCAGCCAGGTCCAGCCTCAAGCTGGGAACAAATTATCGGACGCGGCTGACAGCCGCGACTGATAAGTGTGCACACCGTCCGAACACCCAGCGGGCCAGATTGCCTTCGGACGTCTGAAGGTCCAAGGACGCGTCCGCGACTTTTGTCAGATAATGTGCACAGTTCTATGTTCGTTCTATATCCAGATACCTATTCAGTCGCGGCTGTCTGCCGCGTCCGTAAGCCGCGTCCGATAGTTTGTTTCCAGCTTCAGTCCCGCATTTTATCTTTTTCAAGTAGGTACAAAACTCTAACGTGTTTTTAGAAAGTAGTTTTTATGGTATTGAATGCAACCTCTTATCAAAGACGAGCATACGTCAAATCACAGAAACGTCACTTGGTTATCGTTTGAAATCTCTAGATAAGATCAAAATGTACATTTTACTTCCTGTTTTATTATTTCTATCGTGTTCCGACGTGGCTTCTCTGAAATGCTACCAGTGCACTTCTACGTCGAACCGAGGCTGCTTTCAATATAACCTACGTAAGGAGTATTTGAAGGAATGCGAGAATAAAACTACCAGTCCTGTATGTCGATTAATATCTCAGGTATGTTCGTATGAACAGACTTTTGGTGACGGAGTTTTTAGGCCGCCTGAAGGCCTCCTTCATGGGTCAACGACTTCAAAGCCGGCATTTTTTGTTGAACTCTGAATTTTACGCGGGCGCTCAGAATTGCAAGCACCAAAAACGTTTACCGAAACTACGCCACGAGCGCTTATATCTCAGGTCAAATATGTCGTTTAGATTTCTACATGCTAGCTGATTAAATTAGGTCTCAAAATATATAGGTACTATTCTTGAACGCTGTTATTGGCGCCTGTTTCTCACAAGCAAAACCAATTACACACGCCAATTAAATGTGGCCTGTGTGACAATAAATTATTGATCAGAAATTCTAGGGATACCACAAGCTATACAGTTTGTACAGTTTTAAGTTGCAATACTAACAAATAAATAACACAAAGCCACACACTGCGAAACCACGCTAAGATTGTCTCTAATATGGATATAGGTATAATAAGATACGACTATCTATAGTACCATAATACCACCGGTAAGCGAGTTCTGCTGAGCAAACTTCATCATTGTGAAAACGAAATAAAAACGAAATTAGTCTGGTAATAAGATCACGAACTCACCCAGATATTAAAGCGTTCAAGATTCTTAGAAGAAGGGGGTAGTCCAAATCCATATTGGTTGCACGTCTACATTTTGCAGGAATAACGATTCTATAGGCGGGTCCACACAGAGCGAGCACGCGAGACATTTGCCGCGCGAGGCAGCTCGGTTAGTGTGGACGTGGCAAGGGCGTGCCGCGCGCGGCAAATGCCTCGCGAGGCTGCTCGCTCTGTGTGGACGCACCTTATGCGTGCAAGTTAATACGCTATCAATTTTCCGAAATGAAAAATGAATTGATGCGCGGCCGAACCACAAACCTTCGGACCGAAAGTCGACGCATTTATCTAATTAAGTCAAAAATAATCTTGAATTTTATATCGCAGGTGCAATACTTCACACCAGGACAAGATGTGTCTATCATTCGAGAATGCGCGTATATCCACGAGGAAAAGTTGGGATGCGTGCTGTCCGAATTCAGCGGACTACATTACTCGCTGGCTTGCGAGTGCGATGTCGAAGGTTGTAATAGAGCGAGCAATGTTCGTGTGAATGTGTTTCTGCTCGCTTGTGTATGGCTTTTACTAAGAGAAATGGATTATTAAAGCGTACTAATATGTTATTTGTTTTTTTGTGTTTGGTCTTGAACAGACAGAGAGTGGTAAATGGTCTAATATCTCAATCTACACTAATATTACTAGTAGTTCGCCCCGAACTGAGATCTCGCGCACCGTAGATGGCTTACATTTGGACTTTCTTCTGACTACCCCTATAATTTCAAGTGCTACTACTGCCGAGTATGCCTATTGCGCTAGCTCTTCATAGTAAAAAATACTAGCATGCATGCAATACATAATGACGTGTCTAATTTTTCATTTATTTCATATTTATGAATTCTCGTCGTATTTCTAAAAGTATAGATACGTCCTAGAATAAAAATAATAACTATTTTGGAATGTACAAATAAAGACCTTTCATTTGACACCCCACTCAATATATTTGTTTACTTAACTTTTTTTACCCCAATTATTTTCATTCATTATCAAAAATTTTTCATCATGAAAATAAATCAAGTAGCATCTAAAATCATTGCAAACCAAACCGCAACGATGCCACTCTCTTTTCAAGACCGACCAGTCAATGAGCTACGAAGACATCGAAACTCTATGAAACGGGAGCTCTTGCAGCTCTGGTTTCGTAGTTTTTGTTCTTTGGTCGTATTTCAAAAACTATACATCCTAGATTAAAAATAAAAACCATTTTGGAATGTACAAAATAAACCCTTTCGTATGACACCCCACTCAATATATTTGTGTAACTTTTATAATTTTTTACCCCCTTGGGAACCCAATATTTTCACAACACCTTCAACGATTAAGCTCATATGCTCCACCGTAAATTTCCTTACCACAACTTATTGACCTACCAAGTTTCATGCAGATTGGATGAACGGTTCGACAGTTATGCGCGAACAACAATTCGTGAAACATACAAACATACAAAGCAAAATCGCCCAACTTACCACTAAGATCTTCGCTCGCTTCGCTCGCTCGATCGATAAATCCTTCCTTATTAGAGACTATGGGTCTTACTTATGAAAGATGTTTAAAGTTGAACACTGGTTAAACAACGTCCTGTCTTTATTTGTGTATATGTAGTGACGAAAAGAGACAGGACGTTGTACCAGTGTTCAACTTTAAACATCTTTCATAAGTAAGGGGGTATAAGTTTGAAAGTAGACCACACTGAGATTGGACCATTTTAGCCACACCATCGCATAGGGAAGGGCTAACTTTATTCCAAGTCGTAGGTATAATTATATATAGGTTTATAGGTGCCGTCTAATATATATTTTTCTTGTGTGTAATTTTGCTAATAGGTACCTACCTTATGTCACAGAATGTGACCTTATTGTAAGTCCATTTCCGCATGTATTTTGACGCCGAAGCAACATCGTGCTTGGGTCAGTCTGCCACATGACGCAAGGTGTTGCCATATCGCACGGTTCTTGCCACAATGTGCGATATTTTTTATTCTGTAGCATGCGGCCTTGTGGCATGCCGCAATGCACAGTGTTGCCCCGGTGTAATCCAGCCTTTATCCTTATAATTTGTGTGTGTGCTAAATAAATGTTTCTACGTTCTATAAGTATACCTGGCTCGTCTGAGTGATGGGGTCAGTCTGATGGGCTCTCTCGACGGTCCTCACGGCCGCTAGCTCGGATCCGATCGGTGGTGTCGGCGGCGATGATGACAGGCTCACTGGACTACCCGGCATGCTTTCAGTCTGTTCCACATTGTGGAGAGAGCTCTCCAGTGAGGCGAAGCCGAACGATATAGGACCTGGAGAAGAGGATATTATGCTCAGTTGGTAGTCTGCCTTCTGCTCTGTAGGTCGTGGGTTCGATTCCCATCCAGGACAAACATTTGTGTGATGAACATAGATGTTTGTTCTGTGTCGGGGTGTTATAAAGTATTATAAGTGTGTATTTACAAATATATAATAATATTTGGTTCCCATTAGGGTGGGTCACTCTTGTATGGAGAAAAAATAATATTTTTTTTTCAGTTTCTAATAGTGATAAAAAGGTGCCATATTACGTCAATAATCCACCTGCAAAATATGACACGGATTGAAAATCATCTTCTGCCTCCGAATCGAAGTTAAACTTTTAAAAAATTACAAAAAAAGGTCTTTGGAAAATCCTGCTGAAAACTATGAAAATGTACTTGTGTGTGGTTTATTTTGAAATATACCACGATACAAGAAGTCATATTTGTATACTTAATTATAAATTACTCAGTTACTTATCTAAAAAATGCAGGTTAGGTCTTCAAAGAATAGCAAAATCCTTCTTTACTGTAAAATGTGCGCATATGTTTGCGTGACTTTAGCTGAACCGATTATAAGTCCTTTTCTCTCAAATTTGGTGTTTAAAGTGTTGGATGCTTCCACCAAAGTCGTAATAGCTCTTTCCACACCTTACAACGACATGGCATGCGAAGCAGAGGCAGTTCGCCTTCGCCCACTTGTACAACAAAAGTTTGTAAGTTTTCGTCATTTTGCACCTTTGAATCGATGGTTCGGTAGCATTTAGTCACTAATAAATCAGATCAACATAAGAATATGCATTTAAAATTGTTCAGGAACTTGAGAAATCTTAGTTTTATGCGAGAAATGAAACATTCTTTCAGAATTCGACGAGCGGTAAACTTTCTAATGTTTTTTTGTAGATTAGACAACATTGCTAGCAAAAAGTTATCAGGATGAGCAAAATACAGGCTAAATATGACAAAATCTTTTATTCCTTTGAATTCTATTGATTATTATCTTGATGTGGCAATTATATTTTGCATGTATTGCGGTCTTTCATTGCAGGTAGCGTGGATCTTAATAGTGAACCAAAACTTTTAAATCTTTCGTTGCTAGAATCACCAGATTTATTGAAGGAGCTTCTGTGGATGAATAAATTTAAAAAAATACAACTTGTTTGTGTGAACCAACGAGCATGAGGCATTTTACCTGGTGAAAATCACGAAAAACTCCATTGAAATACAGGCAAGAAGTATTTATATTGTATTTTGGTGGTAGCATCATGGATGTTCCTTTTATCATTTTTTGAATTGATATTTCATCAATTGGTGTTAATTTGTAGGTACATTGAGATCGTCAGGCCTCCTGCCCTCATTCAAATCTATGCTTTTTCAGCTAGAAATGTCGAAAAGAGCTTTCCTGCTATTCTTGAAATCTGTAATGTTTTGGTGAAGTTTTAGGCAAGGACTTTAGTAGGTTTTTAGACTTCAAATGATGTACTTTAAGCATTTGTAACACCCTTTTATCTGAATTTATAATAATAAGTCCTTTTGTCTATTATTTTTAATTCAATCAATAAAAATTATGCAATATCTCAATCCAAGTTGGTTCTTTTTGTAAGTCATTTTCGAATTCCCATTGGCACCTCAATTCTTCATAATGTTTAAGAATACCGTTGTTACTTGGTAGTAAATTATCTTTATTATCGCTATTATCATCAATTAAAGAATGCTTAAAACACTTTTTAGACATTTCCATTGTTAAAAAGTAATCTTCGAACTTCAAACGTACCACGTCACTTTTGCGACAAAAGCTCGAGATTGCAAACTCTCAAAATCTCACTTTTCCTAAGAAAATGGTAAATAATGTTAATTAATAAGTAAATAATATATAATACTATCTTATGTTTCAAGGCAAAACTGTAACCAAAAACTACCTGCATAGTACTTTTATCAGTTCATGAATTAAACACCAATTTCAAGATTTTTTGAATTTTCAAATTAAATTCGGAGGCAGTTAACATTATTATAAAGCAACCATATTTTGCACGTCTCATTTCAACCATATTTAGCCACTTTTTATCGCTATTAGAAGTTGAAAATCGAAAAAAAAAATTTTTGACCCACACTAGTTCCCATAGTACAAGCTTTGCTTAGTTTGGGGCTAGATGGCGCTGTGTGAAATGTCCAGCAATATTTATTTATTTATTTTGGCTCACACTTCATGTACCATGAATGACTCATTTTATAACTAGAAGTTCGCCCAGAACTGAGATCTCCCGCACCGTAGATGGCTTACGTTTGGACTTCCTTCTGACTACCCCTATACTTTCAAGTGCTACTTCTGCCGAGTGTGTCTATTGCGCTAACTCGTCATGGTAAAAAATACTGGCATGCATGCAATGTGTCGTGTCAAATTTCGTGTCAAAAAATATATGATATGACCCTATAACAGCTTTGTGCAGGAAGATGATAAGGATAGTTGGTTAAGAGAGACAAAACCTTCAATTTAAGTGAAACGAAATTTCATTGACAATTATGTCTGGTTGACTATTGTTTCAGTAAGTTTGTCTGACGATAGCCGTCAGTGAATTTGGTTGCTTTGAGACTTGATTAATCCATGCGGAGTAAACTTAGGCTGTGTCCCCAGTAGGCAAACTGTGAGCGGTCGACTGAGTTTGCGGCGTATTGGTTTAGTACCTACGCTCTTCCATATTTGAAATGGAGTGTCCACAGTTTGCTAGTTTGCGTACAGTGAGCGCAAAACTAGCAAACTGTGGACACTCCATTGGTATACTAAAACGATACGCCGCAAACTCAGTCGGCCGCTCACAGTTTGCCTACTGGGGACACAGCCTTAGCCACGTGTTTCCTCACGATGTTTTACATCATAAAGTCAAAGTGATTCATTTTTCGAAATGAAAAATCGATTGTTCACGACCGGTATTCGACCTTCGTATCGAAAGACTATGACGTATTTAAATGCACAATAACAAACATAATCCCAACAGACTTCATGTAACGGAACAGCTGTATTTGTCTCAACTTTAAATTAGATCAGCACAACACGTACTGTTCTTCAATACTGCTTTAATGTCGTTTCAACATTGATTCTTTTTCCACTTATGTTACCATTAGCTGCTGCCCGCGGCTTCGCTCGCGTGGTACCCGGATAAAAAGTAGCCTATGTTACGCTCCAGCCTTCCAACTATCTCCACACAAATAACGTCAATCCGTCGCTTTGTTTTGGCGTGAAAGCAGGATAAATAAATAAACAAATAAACACACTTTCACATTTATAATATGGGTACGGATTACACTTTTGAAGATGTCTAAGGGGGTAGTCAGAGGTATGTCCAAACACATTAGGTATCTACATTCCCACATTTTGCTGAAGTTAACATTCCATACATGACAGGTTCCAAGCCCATCGACGCTAACTAAGGATCTTATAAAAATGCCAAAAGATCTAAAAGATTATAATCTAATTTCCCTTATAACATTGTAAAGGAGCACTTACCACTGGACCTGCCAACCGGGTTGAGACCCAATCGGCCGCGAACCTCGCTGCGATCGCTAGCAGTGCTAAGCAGCAGTTTAGTACGCTCCATGTAGTCCATGTGCGTCTTGAATAGCTCCGTGTATCTTTCGTGGAGCTTGGCATATTCCTGTTGACAATATTTACCACGGCTTTTTGGCGGGAATTTGAGAAGTCAAGTTTCATTTTTGTTTTATTTTCCAAAACTTGTGTTTCTTCGAATGTTAATGTGTAATAATGGTGGATTATTAACCGTTAAGTGTTCGTGAACGTGCATAAGTGTGGGGAAGTGAAACAAAATTGGTTAACATTGCTTTTCAAGTTCTTCCAAAAAGTCCGTGTTGATGTTTCAGTAAAGGCCCACATCTTTACTGAGGCACAAGGGGAGGGGGTGGAATATTATATTTAAGTATTGTAATATGTATTTATTTATCTTATTTATCTGTAAACTTGAAGAATAATAATTACTTGACACTGGCTGAATGCACAACCGTGCGAAGCCAAAATAAAGAAAAAAAAAAAAAAATATTTACCACATTATTCATCTGTCAATTTATCAAGGCTAGACCAAATGATTTTTTTTTCCAATAGATCAATGTTAAGATGTCAACAATAATGGCGGCTCCTCACTTGGCGTATCGTGTTCGTGTATTTACATTATTTGTCCAAATACAGCAATGTGTAGACGGTCTATTTGATTGTATTTGCTTTATTTGCACGAATATGGCAAACAACGCAAATAGCAAATTTGCCCGTACAAGTCCATGTGTGGATGACGTATTTGACGGTATTTGAAATGTTTGATTATTTGAAGGCAAACACAACAATATCGACTCACGAATACGCTAAGCCAAGTGAGGAGCCGCCATAAGACTTATAGTCGTATTGCTCATTATACGGACTAAAATTGAAGGAAAAAGTGTCATTTTTCCTTCAATTTTGATTAGTTTTGATACGTTTTATGTCAAAATTGAAGGAAAAATGACATTTTTTCCTTCACTTTTAGTCCGTATAATGAGCAATACGACTATAGGCTTCGACCAAACTGGATTAAGTTTTTACTCGAGAGTAAACTGTTTGTTTGAATATTTTGACATTGTAAAGTTGACACCTTATACTTAACCAGGATAATTTTTATGCACAGAATAATGTTCAGTTGCGCTTTCTAAACAATTGTACTTATTTCGAATTATATTGGCTAGTTCCTCTGGAGTAAGATGACTTTTGGTCGAATCTAGCCTTAGCCGGCAATGTCTTCCGAGGTTTATTGTTCTTTTTTAAACGAAGATAAATAAACATCCCCGTTACTTATAAAACTTGGGGATGTAGTAGTGATCAAATCTGAAGGTGCGTGCCGAAGCGCGTCTACTTTCGCATTCGTGTGGTATCGAGTTCATTTGCGTGAATTTGATTATATTCTGAATCAATGTGAGCCTAAGCAAATCAAATAGAACAATTAGATGTGGGTATATTTTTCGAGGTTGAATTAACACGCATCTATTACCAATTATATTTGTAATACAGATCCCTTAGATAAAGCCACTTGACTAATATTCTTTGTTGTTTTGAAACGAGGAAGTAATACCAAAATATGTAGGCCTCTAGATGACTCCTGACTCAGGAGGAAACCTATTACACTTACGTGTCTGATCATTTACGCTAACTGGTTCTAGATATTGACTTGACTTGGCCCAATTCCAAAATGTCACTATTTTGGTCAGAGTGTGTTCGCCTAGGTCTTCCCCTTCCAGCTGCCTAAATATACATTATTCTTGCGTATACATCGTCTTTAAGATCTTGGCCTTTAGAGGCGTTAAATCGCGAAGAGTGGAAGAAGGGAAGGGAGGCCTTTGCCTTGCAGTGGGACAGTAATGGCTGAAAAAGGAAATGAAATACACATTTCTAACTTCGTCTGAAATTGTCGGTCTCAGCCTTGTCTTCAAGCCATGACAATGTCCTTGAGGTGGCATAAAAACTCCGTTACCAACGGGCTGACAAATTGGTCTCATACTGTCAAAACGATCGCGAAAGTATCTTTTGTCGCTTTCGGTCTGTTTGAGATGACTGTTCGATTTTGGTCGCAATCAAAGAAAGACAATAAGAGGGCAGATTTAACCACTAGCTCATAGATTTTTTTATGAGGAGAGAGCGTAGGGTTTGAGACGGTATGGTGTGACAATTCGATAAGTGTCACTGATTACCTGTTACTGTTACCATTGAGCTCAATGGTTCGTGAAATCAGATCCGGCTGTGACATTGATGTAGAAAGCTGGTAGCATCGGTGTGGCATCAATAACCAAGAATGTTTTATTTTAAAAAGTCGGTTATAAATTAGTATTATTATGAACTGCTATTGAAAGATAACCTATACGAAGTAACGTTATAATCTGTAGTGATTCCAAATTTAACCTAATTGAGGCCAGCCAAATTCGATTAAATATTAGGTTAGCAGTGTAAAACTTAAAAAAATGAAAATCCTGGTAAGTAACTAAAAATTCTGTAAAATTATTGAACCTGCTCACGAAATTTTTTTTCGAGAATTTGTTAAAAATGGAACCTGTCGAGGAGAACAGACAGACAGACATCCAGCGGACAGTCGAAAGCATTTTTGTCCAAGCTGAAGCAGAGACGCTTCGCTCGCTCAGTCAACTAGCTTCCGCCCGCGGCTTCGCTCGTGTGGCACCCAGATGAAAAGTATCCTATTCCAGGTCATAGGCTATGTATATTCCAAGTTTCATTAAAATCCGTTCAGTAGTTTCTGCGTCAAAGAGTAACAAACATCTACATCTATGCATCCATACATCCCCACAAACTTTCGCATTTATAATATTGCTAGCTGCTGCCCGCGGCTTCGCTCGCGTGGTACCCGAATAAAAAGTAGCCTATGTTACTCTCCAGCCCTCCAACTATCTCCACACAAAAAATTACGTCAATCCGTTGCTCTGTTTTGACGTGAAAGCAGGAGAAATAAACAAACAAATAAACACACTTTCACATTTATAATATGGGTACGAACTACGGATAGTAGGATGCGTAACTGCATCAGATAATGCCCCAAAATATTTGAACGGGCGAAGACTCACATCGTGACTCACTTATTCATTGAGAGTGACGTAACTGTGTTTGTAAATAATTATAATCTACTAAACTTCGCGTTCGCTCGTATTGCGTAAATGTTAGACTGATACTTTAATAACCGCTGTGTATTATTCCTGACCTTTGCAATGTATTCTAGATTATGTAACGGTATGCCCAGCATTTCACTGAACAACAAGAATATTTTTATACTCAGTCAGCTCAGTCGGACAAATATCTGCCCTATTTATATGCTGTTAGGACAATGTCAATAGCAAAATAGGGCTCAGTTGGCCCTCCGTAAAGGAAAGTTATTTTGTACTGGTGAAAATAGTATTTGTACTGATATAGTACTCATCTTAATGTTCTTTGAGGGAGGCTAATGGCAAAGGATTCAATGTTTTTCGACCCCTATACTCACAAAATATGAAACTGACATTCTTCAGACGCTAAACAAATCATCTAGCTTATGCTAGTTTAAATCAACTAGGTATTGGTAAGTAGGTAAATTCGAAAGCGTGTAGATAAAGCAATAAAAATTTATTTATATTGTATTAAATAATAAGATTATACTATCTCTTGTCTTTGTGTTTTTCATATGTACGGAATGAGACGGCAACACATTTATTTGTCATTGAAAAACAAAACTATTGTTGTCTATGTCTCAAAGGAGTTCTATAAAACAAACGTGATCCATTTCCAATTTTCCATACTCCATTAATATATCACAGACATAGTTGTAATATATATTAATACTAGCTACTGCCCGCGGTTTCGCTCGCGTGGTACCCGGATAAAAAGTAGCCTATGTTGCTCTCCAGCTCTTCAACTATCTCCACACAAAAAATCACGTCAATCCGTCGCTCTGTTTTGACGTGAAAGCAGGACAAATAAACAAACAAATAAACACACTTTCACATTTATAATATGGGTAAGGATACTGAGCTATATATTTTACTATAGCAAGCCACCACAAGGTAGATATACTTACTATAATATTTATGACTTCATTAGCCCGTCATGGACGTAGCTATAATATATTAATATACTGAGCTATCTATTTTATTATAGCAAGTCACCACACACGGTAACTATGCTATAATATTTAGCTTTGCCTTCATTAGGTCTGCGGATGGTATATATTAATGTGTCTTCTCTATCTATTCACATGGCGACGTAATATGAATTATATCATAGCTCCGTCTGTTGTCACTCGAACATTACTATGGAAAATATATTGCAATATGTTTTGCTATAATATATACTCGTATTATAGCTACGTCTGAGATGGGCTACAATCGACCTATGTAGACAGAAATACCTAGGTTTTGTCAAGACAAACTAAAATTTGCTAAGTATAGGTATTATGTATTATACGTATGCAATGCAGCCTTATACGCCTCACATAATTTGGATAGATCCCGTAACCAAATATGTATTTTTAAAACTAAAAACTGTTGAACTGTTTATTAGGATGATAGTGTCACATTTCAAACATTATTGGCTTAAAGTAAGCTGATTAATCATGGATGGCGTAGCACAATTTACTTTAGCAACTGTCAAACTGTGGATGTAGCCCATCCCTATTTATTAGGCGGAAATTATTACATAACTTGTTTCGGGGTGTGTCGCGATGCACCATAAGTATATCGAATCCATACATTTAGTACGATAAAGGGCATCACACACACAGCAGATAATATATCTAATGAAATATAAATCTTGAGATCGCGCCCATACAAATTATATGGAGGACCGCGAATATAAATTACATACAGCGAATATAAATTACAAAATATATTTGGTGCGATCTGTCAAGATTTATATTTCATAAGATATATTATCTGCTGTGTGTGTGGTCCGCTTATAAGCGGACCACACACACAGCAGATATATAGTAATTACAATACTAAAGAGCAACGTGTCGCGACGTCATGACACAAATATAAATATGTATCACTATTATGAAATGTAACAAACCGAGATAGCGTCACAATACGAAACGTCAGACAAATAAAATTCCACCTTTAGTACACTCAAAACCATGTCCGCTGAAAGGGGCATGTAGAGTATACGATGGAGGGTTTAAAACCTTCAAGAGCCGTACATTGTTTTTATGACATCTTACCTTCTTTAGTTCATTCTCTCTTTCTTCAAGGCGGCTTGCGTGGTCGAGCGAGTTCTTGTGCTTTAGCTCCAACATCCTGACGATGCTGTCAAGAGCCTCCAGCCTGCCCGTGAGGTCCTTCCTCTCCCCTTCATAGTGGTCCTCCGCTTCTAGGAGCTGTGGAAAGGCATAACTTAAATAAATAATGCTGGACATTTCACACAGCATCATGTCGCACCAAACTAAGCAAAGCTTATACTATGGGAACCAGATAACTGATAGAATACTTAAATACTTTTTTTTTGTGAATACATACATAATATACATAGAAAACACCCAGACCCGAGACAAATATTTGCAGATCATACATTTGTCCCGCGGCGGGAATCGAACCCGCAACCTCCAGCGTCCTAGGCGGGCTATCACCCACTGCGCCACAGAGGCCGTCAAGTTATATTACATCTATTCTATATTGAAAAGTTTTATGGACACGGGATTTTATCGCGTAATTTACCTTATTTTAAAAAATTTTAAAAGACTATCTATTCTATAGTTACTATCAGAATCAGCTTTAAATAAATATAATAAATATTTTAACTATTTTGGGTTATCTGCATGTATTTTTTTTTATGAAGAGTTTGTTTGTAATGCGCCTAATCTTCGGTAAGTAGGTACACTTCTTTCAACGGATCTAGCATTCTTGAAGTTAGCCGTTTCGATGCGCAGTGCAACTTTTTCATACAAAATTTTCTTCTGAAACATAGTCGCTTCCCGCTGTCTGTCCCTATGTGTTCTTAGATCTTTAAAACTACGCAACGGATTTTGATGCGGTTTTTTTAATAGATAGAGTGATTCAAGAGGAAGGTTTACATGTATCTATAATATTGAAAGTATTAAAACCTTTAAGTTACTTTGTCCTTGAAATGTGCCTAACCCACATTTTTCTATTGGATAATCTAAATGCAAATAACATTATAAAACCTGATTTAATTTTATAAGTAAAACTAGTTTTGGTCATTTGAATCATGTCTTAAATGACATCACAAACAAAAACACTTACACCCAAATACTGAAACGCTGTATTTTATGCCGACCTCTATTTACTCTTTTTCTATTTACTATGACACAACATAAACAGTTACATGTACACAAACACATAGGTCTGTAGACAGTTCTTACTGATATGATGTTACTCAGAGTTGAAAATAAATAAACACAAATCAACACGGGTCACTCAAGATAACAATGACATATTGAGGGCGTAGAACGGGAAGACCTAGGTAAACATACTGAGATTAATATGTCATTATTCTGCCATCTGCTAGCCAAAGCGCCGTTAAGTGACATTTAGTCAAATATCACTTTTGAATGCCATGTTATAGAGCTCAAAATACTATATCGATCGGTCTTGGATCTGGGTTCCTATCCCTATCGTTTATAGTTTTCAAATTAGAGATACTAAGGAAGCGGCAAGCACGAAGCAAGGATAGTAAAGAAGCGGCGCGTTTTTTAGCGATATCACAAAAAATGGTTTTGTGACTTAATGGCGGTTTAGCTAGCGGACGGCAGTATTGTGGAGAACACATAGGTCTAAAGTACCCTGAGTAAATCAGCTGATATGAAGAAAGTTATAGGAGTGAATGACACGAAAGATGCCTGTCTGGATCAAAGCAGTAGATATCTGAGTCATCAAGCAAGTCATAAAAAATTAGTCTCAAGTCATTTAAGACGACCTCTGTGGCGCAGTGGGTGATGCCCACCTTAAACACTGAAGGTTGTGGGTTCGATTCCCACCGTATTTGTCTAGGGTGTTGTAAGTACCTAATTACCTAAGGCCTAAGAAAATTTGAATGGGCTCTGTGAATGCAGATTGTGTGCGAAAGGAGTTAGCACTGAGATGACAAGTGATAGAATGAAGTGGAAGAAGGAAACCTGTTGTGCCGACCCCACCTAGTGGGATAAGGGCAGGGAGATGATGACCTAATTACAAAAAAAAAGTAATAGTAGTTAGTTACTTTGGGGTTAGATGATGCTGTATTAACGTCCAGCATTGTTTATTTATTAAAGAGGAGAATTATCAAGATCATTTTATCAATAATTGCACATTTAAAACGCACAAGGCTTATTACACCATTTCCAAATAGTGTTAGTTAATTATCTAACCGCTCTACTTATAAACTTCTGTCAAAATTGAAACACCTTTTAAACTATTGCCATCCTTTTTGTTTAGATATTGACAAGTAGTGACAGGGCGAATCTTGAGCATTGTTTAAGCAGTACTCAAGTTTATAAGTAAGGCCCTTGATGTTGCTAAGTAAAAAAACAATAATTATCTGCTGGTTTGTGTTTCTCAGTAGAAAAAGCAGCATAATATTTACTTTAGTGAAAACCATTGTCACAGTTAGCTTACCTGGGGCTTTACTTGGGAGGCGATGAAACAACTCTTTAATGTTTACCTTGAGTGTTGGATAACAAAACGGCTGGCACATTCCAATTATTCACTTTTAATATCAAGCAATTACATGTGTGCATTAGTTGATGTGCTACATACTACTACTGCAAATGTACAGCCTTGCGAAACACAAAAGAAACATCAAGGTTTCAGTTGTACTGCCCAATGATCATTAGCTTACAACAACTCTGCTTGATTTTTTAATGAACTAGCTGCCCGCCCCGGCTTTGCACAAGTGTACTTAAGAACAAAATTATATTATTTTTGAAGATCGCCCTAGTGTCTTCTGTCTGAGTTTTTTTAACCCAAATTATATACCACGTTAAAACTCTCGCGAGCAAATATATTCAATGAGACAGATATATGATTAGAGCGAGCAAGATAAGTAGCTCTGTCGCTCTCATCTCAAAGAGACTGAACATGACAGAAGATAAATGGCCCTTTCTGTACGGTTTTTAAAACATTTTCTTTCATACAAACTATCCTGACAATTACAAACATAATATAAAAAAATAGTAAAACAACACCGGAGCTCTGTTTGACAGCTAACTACTATCATAGTCCAAAACAACTCAACGCTATAGCGCGGCATCAGAGCGCTCGCGGTCTGACGCTCGGTTAGTACGCGTTCTGTGTGAAGAAGCCTTAAAAGTACCTAGTTAATAAGAACAGTTTTTTATTTTAATTTGTATTTGCAAACAAAGATTCTAATTTCAATTTCAAAATTTTCATTTACTGATTCTAAATAGGTATAATTTTGAAGGCCTTACTTATAAACTTGAACTCTGGTTAAATAATGCTCACGCTTCACCCTGTCTCTATTACAATTGCCATCCTTTTTTGTTTGATAGTGTCACTAATCTAACAAAAAAGGATGGCAATTGTTTAAACTGTGTTTCAATTTTAACAAAATTATACAAGGGGAGGGGAATATAATTATAATTTTGCACATTAGTCCGGTTGCGGATCAGTGTCTTGATGATACATAGGCCTCTAACTCATTCCATTAATGTCTGTTCTTACCAATTCTTGTCAACAGCGGTCCTACAATCTTTTAGATGCCATCAGACCATCCTTTGGTATTCAAATGTGGGGGTCCAATCTGTTAGATGTTTGGTTTGTAAACAAAGCGATATAACTGTCATGTTTACCGGAGCGCGCCAAGTCTCAATAAATAAAAAAAAAACAATCTAGCACAGATTGTATTGAGGTGTGTGTGTGATGAATTTTTTACCTATTTTTTATTGATACACATTTGAATTGATTGATTGATGTCTATCATTGTTAATTTACTGAAGCATGTGCATTACACAAAACAAAGAGATGGAATAACAAAATGTTTACACACAATAGAGGCTCAAGTAGAATGGAAGAGTGGGAATGTGTCCAGCAGTGAGGTCCAACTGGCGGCGTAAAATGGAAGAGAGGGTCGAGGCAAGTGTCCAGCAGTTTGACTTTGGACCAAGAGGCTATTTAGATTAGATAGTTGTTTACCTTTTGAAAAAACTGGATGGACACTGCCAAGGACAGGGAGAGATGGAGAGGAATGGAGGAGGCTTTTACCCTTGGGGGCCATACAACAAAGAAAAAGAAGAAACAAAAGAATACATAACATTTGAGAACATTATTTAATGTTGTATGGAATAACAAGCTATAATAATAATACCTTTTGACATTCTATAGAGTTGACGAATGATAGAGGTGAGTGGAAAATAAAAACATGTGCCAACCCCACTTACCCTGCGTTTTCACCAACGACAAAACATGTTGTAAACAGCTACCTATCGCACTCTCTTTGAGAGTTAATAAAGATTGATGTTTGCATGTTTTGTCGTTAGTGAAAACGCGGGGTTAGCGTGGGATAAGGGCAGGAGAATGATGAGTTGTTTACCTTTTGTTCAGAGTGCTTCCTAGCAGCCTTCTCGCGTTCGTACTGCGTCACCAGCTGCTCATTATCCTCACGCAGTAACTCCAGCTCCACTTCATGCTCCTGGTTCGTCTGGTAGGCGGAGTCCAGGCATTCCAACACATTCACCAGCAGAGGCATCAGCGTCTTCACAACATCCTCGTCGTACCTCGCTATCATCCTCTCGAACTCCTGGTAAATACTCCCAGCCAAAGACTGCACTTTCTCAGACATGACGACATGAGAATCTTCATGCGTCCCGTATATAGTCTCCGTAGTGACGTACCCACTACTAGAACTATCGTCGAAATTCATATTGGAAACGCACAATATCCGTACAGTGAGGAAATTACGTTACGAGGTCGTCTAGTGGATTTTACGCAAAAACATGATTACAGAATTTGTGTTCGACGCATGATGACGCGCGATATGTGTATTTAGAAGTAAATATTGGCTTGACGCTCCAACATTTCGGTTCAAAGTCGCACGTTGATGCAAGTGTAAATGGTACGGAGAAAGATAGGAATTGGAAAAGAAAAAGCTTTGTGGCTCAGATGGATGGAGAGGATCAATTTTACTGGCAGACAGACTGACTTGACTGACTGACTGACGTAGAAGACCGACGAACGAGTCGACGAACGACAGAACGCGAACGAACGACCGAACGACTCGTAATAAAAAAATGTGGGTAAAATATTATTTTTCCCGGCAACACTGTGTAAATATTTTTGTCACCTGCAGTGTTGCCAGATCTGCCCGAGAGACCCCGAGCTATAAATAATCTGGAGCCCCGAGAGGCCGGCCGCGGCCGCTGGCTTTTCAGCATTTTTGGAAAGCTTCAGAGTGGAACATAGTTATCTTGTAGTGCTGCTATTTTTAAACGCCCCAGGGTGGCCTTAGTATTTCTATTAGGAAAACAAAACGCCGAACAAGGCGGAGCCCTTATTCTTGAAACCAATAGCAAATATGTTGGTGAAATGTTTAGTTTCCACCAATATTCTAAGCTTTTAAGTACAGCGCCGGGTTTTTTGATTTTTCAATTAACACATTTTATTTGTTTTGAGATTGTTTTTGAGGGAGGTTTCGAGTTAACTTGCTGGTAACACTGGTCACACGTCACCGTCACGTCAACTCACCTTCAATCAACTTCATGCATCATTCATGTAGTAGCCAGCAGCCAAGGAATTTCTATACTACGTACCTGGAATGCTGACTGAGACAGAAAACAAGGTCCGCTTGAGAGATAAAACTTGGGCGGCGTGTCTCTTTCTAAAGGGTGACCATAAACTAAACATTCCTAGTCCTTATGGGGCCTTTTCCATCATTTTCTGATTTACGTGATGTTTCAGGGCATGATTTTTGAATTAAAATACTGATACAATTTTGATCCTTCATTTTGATTTTTGAATCTTGAATCTTGATTCCTGAATCGGAAAACTGAAATCTTAAATCTTGAATCTTTGAAGTGACAGCTGTCAAACTTCAAATGACCATATCTCGGGAACTACTCGTCCTAGACTCCCCGTTCCCAGTTCAAATGAAAGCTAAGACCAAGATCTTCATTTGAAGTGACAGCTGTCAAACTTCAAACGGCCATATCTTGGAAACTACTCGTCCTAGACTCCCCGTTCCCAGTTCAAATGAAAGCTATGACCAAGATCTTCATTTGAAGTGACAGCTGTCAAACTTCAAACGGCCATATCTTGGAAACTACTCTTCCTAGACTCCCCGTTCCCAGTTCAAATGAAAGCTATGACCAAGATCTACATTTGAAGTGACAGCTGTCAAAATGACATCTGTCATCTGAAATGTAGATCTTAGTCATAGCTTTCATTTGAACTAAGAACGGGGAGTCTAGGACGAGTAGTTTCCAAGATATGGCCGTTTGAAGTTTGACAGCTGTCACTTCAAATGAAGATCTTGGTCATAGCTTTCATTTGAACTGGGAACGGGGAGTCTAGGACGAGTAGTTTCCAAGATATGGCCGTTTGAAGTTTGACAGCTGTCACTTCAAATGAAGATCTTGGTCATAGCTTTCATTTGAACTGGGAACGGGGAGTCTAGGACGAGTAGTTTCCAAGATATGGCCGTTTGAAGTTTGACAGCTGTCACTTCAAATGAAGATCTTGGTCTTAGCTTTCATTTGAACTGGGAACGGGGAGTCTAGGACGAGAAGTTCCCGAGATATGGTCATTTGAAGTTTGACAGCTGTCACTTCAAAGATTCAAGATTCAAGATTTCAGATTCAAGGTTCAAAATTCAAGAATCAAGGATCGAAATCCAAGATCGAAACCAAGGATCGAAATCAAGGATCGAAATCAAAATCAAGGATCAAAATCAAGGATCTAATTCAAGGATCTAATTCAAGGATCGAAACCATGGATCGAAATCAAGCGCTGATTTTGTCGAGCGCGATAAGGTAAAAATATCCTGAAATTTAAATGACATGGGCACACTACTAATCCAACAACGAGTGTGAAAGAGACAAAGCACCCAAGAAAGCCTCTCAACAAGACCAACAATCCTTATAACCAAGATTAAATGATAATAGATCGTTGTGTAGTCGTGATAAGGTTCAAAATCCTTTGTACATTAAATGTCAGTAAGAACTCCAGTTACGTAGTTTAGAATCTTCTTGCCAGCAGCAGAATCAGAAAATTAAAATTGTCACGTCAGTGAAAGAAAAACATTGTCGCGTCGTTTTCGAAATTCTTGAGTGAAAGTAGTTCAAACTTAAAAACTAGTAAAGTGAACCGTTTGATTATTGAATAACTTGACAATAACTTGAAAAATAACAATCCAGGTTTTCTCAGTCACGTCGATCGAACAAGCCGCGCTGGTATAATTTTGGAATTAGAACAAGTAGCGTTATCTGGCACAGTTATTTGGTGGAAATGCCTGCTCTAAACGGTGTCGGGGTGGTTCAGAATCCGAATCGCCCCAAGAAGTCTGTCTTCGTGGCCTATTTTCTATGGCTCTTCGGGGGTTTGTTTGGAATGCACCATTACTATCTTGGGCGAGACAGACATGGGTTTGTTTGGTGGACCACATTGGGTGGGTTCGGTATTGGGTGGCTTGGTGAAGTCCTGAAGGTCCGAAAATACGTGCAGGACGCGAACGAAGATCCGAAGTACATGATGGAGCTGATTAGCAAAATGCAACGGAATCCAAAGGTATTCAGGCCATATGTTGCTCAACTTTCTTTTTTTGTTTAGTTTGCAAATATTTTAATGATTGGTATTTTTCTCTAGATGTAAGCCACCTGGTGGGACTGATGTAAGTGAAGTGGTGCATGTATGAATGTACTTTTAGCTTGCAAGTTGAAGTATAATGCTCGAAATTGCATCATTGTTTGTGATGTTGACTGTATACTCATTCCATTAGCTATTACACTTCCAACGGATCTTGGCATTTGTTTTAGTATTAGCTATTGTTTTAGTATTTAGTTTTTGTATTAGCTGTTTCGATGCGTAGTGCAACTTTTTTAAAATAACATTTTCTACTGCGCAGCAAAAAGCCTAACTTCACGAATGCCTAGATCCATTGTGACAACTATCACTGCATATTTTTGAAAAAATATTGTACATTAAACTTAGATTGCTAAGCTACTTTCCAATAATAAGTATGGTTAGTCGCTTCCATTTAGTATTGTTTGTCATTTAATTGTACTGTCTGTTGTGGGCTGTTTAAATATGAATGGCTAGTCACATATTGAATGTGCTATTTTGTAGTTTCATCAGGCCTGTATACAAAGCATTCAAGTCTGGATCTTATCTCAAGTGGTGAAAACAGAATTTCCATAGAGAACTGCAGGTTAAAATTGCTGCTATAGCAAAATAACAATAGGAGTCGCAATATATGCAGTTTTTGTCACTTTCAGTCTATGAAAAGAGACGGCATATAGTTCAATTCCTATTGTGATTCAGCTATAACGGCTTTTTTAACCCTGCTGGTAAGAAATTCTCTAGTTTGCATGTAAACTTTGATAATCAAATGTTAGAATCATGTCACCCATCTTACAATAGAAAATGCCACATTCTTGTAATTGAGTTTAATGTGCTTCAAAACCTAAACAAAAAGTTAGGGTGGGTGGGTCTAACTACCAGTAAGATTTGAAAAAATCTTTCTGCATTTGATAGCTAAACTCTTGAGGAAGGTTATAGGTTACTTTTTATCGTCATCCTCATCACCATATACCATCACTTCGGGGGAAAAGCCGCGAAGGCGCTGCTAGTTAATATAATTATAAAGGTTATTCTTTTAGTTAAATATTAGTTACCTACTGTAAGAGACTTTAAATTTCCTGATAACTATGTGATACCTCTTGTTGTTTTCTTTTATACTAATATAACTTTACTGATTAGTAATTATAATTACGTATGTATCTATTTAAACTGTTCAAAGTTACATCGAACAAAATAAATTGGCTCGTTTAGCATTGTTAAAACAAAAACATATAAACTCTCAAGCAACTATAATATCTCACTTTTAAAACTTTCGTGAGTTGTACTTGATTGTATTCACACGGGAATTACTCTCATAAAAATATCTATAAAAATATATTTAAATAAACGCTAAAAGTTCAATTTTTTTTTTTTGGTGGAGTCTCAGAATGTTGGGTTATTCTTATTTCCTGACCTAGTTAACAGAACCTTGGTTGTCGATCCAGCATTCGCACATGCGTATCAAACTTGCGCGATGTTATCGCCATTCAAGACATTTCTTCAGCATCCACTATCTCGCGCATCTATCGATTATCCTACCTCAACAAAATACAGATTCCCTAGTTTTTTTTAATTGTTATCCGTGCTTCGAGTTGGACACGCGCTTTTTGTGTCCATAAAAATGTATCGGTAATAATTCCATACATTATGATGAGTGAGTGAAAATTTAGTTTTATTTTCAAGACGAGGAAGATAACTAAATTCGCTCTTTGCTTCATGCTTCTTATTTTATATCAATTTTACAAGAGACAACAATATATTTTAAATCCGTTAAAGCTCTCCGATGAAACGACACTTATCGCGTATCAAGTATGTCCTCTCTTCATTTATAATCTTTGTTTAGACTCAAAACTTTAGAGCGATGCATTTAAGTGAATTTCACGATGTCTTTCGAAGGTCAATATCCGTTCAACTGATACAATTTCTGAATGTTAACAGTGTTATTTGTCCAACAGCCCCCGTTCTCAATGAACCGATTCACTGGCATGCTGATGGTTAGCTATTCTTGGGCTCAGATGACAATGTATGCCATTCCTCCAGACGGGCTTTATGGCATCAATCTGCGGTACCTCAACCTGTTGATACCTTTGGCTGCTGCACTTGGTGAGTAGACTTTTTGGACTCTAGACTCCGAGCTTATCACGCATCTACACTTCGTAAGTCACTTCGTAAGTAACTAGATTTTTAGGTAACTCTATCTAAGACCTCGATGAAAACGGCCTTCGATCACGACCCAGATGAGGTTGTTAAGTTACAGGGGACGTAAAGACAATATAAGTACCTAGTCCTAAAAATGATGAAGCAAGAGAGTATAATATAAAAGTGAATAATACTCAGCAACTAGCACACTTTATTGGATAAAATGAGTTTTTGTGTGCGCAACGAGCGACTGCAATGTTTTTGAGGCCGTAGGGTCCTTAGCGGTCGATTACTGGCCCTCTAGTACTCCTAAACAAAAAACAATCGTGCCAATTTTCACGGTTCAGCTTCGTGAAATTTTCTGGGCTAAGTTTCACCAATAAGCTGAACATATTTGCCTATATCAATTGTCGGTAGAGACCAGCGCGGTTAAAAAAGCTCTGGCAGAAAAATAATAGGAATTAATTGCAATAAATGCCGTTCTATCGTTCTATTGTGAAAACTGACTGCATATATTTCAATTCCTATAGTGATCTGCTAACGGTTTTTTTTTAGCTTCGCTGACCTAAATTAACGCCAATTGGTTTACCTTTTTAGCTCCGTAAAGCTTTAAGTTCAGGTCGTGAACCTTTCATTCCCGGACCTATCCAGGTCGAGTTATTGATAAGCAGATAGGTCAACCTGTATTTAGGTCATAGCTTAGGTCATTCATTTGACCTCGTTTTGTAACCGGCCCTACCTACCCTGACCAACCTCAATTGGATTTCTTTCTGGATTACCTATTAAAAATAGAATAAGATGCAGTTTTTCCCTGTTTCGTGCAAATTACAGTTATCACGTCGTTGTTGAGATCAAATAATTGTGACGTGATCATATTTCAATTCGCTTATACTCAAGTTACTTAGCTCTGTTGGCTCAGTGACCCGAAGTCTTTCTTAGCCTCCGACAAAATAAGACGCCATCTACTTCTATCTTGAACTAAGTTCGTGCAAATCCCCTTTTTAGAGCTCTTGCAGGTCCCTCTCTACCATAAGCCACCAGCTATACCATATCCGTCCAATTGAGCGGCGCCCGTTAGGACAGCTAAGTTATGCTCTCTGCACCAGGTGTCTTCTCCCGTTCTTTCGAGAGAGATATCTCGGATCGGTCGAACTGCTCAACGCATCCGTTAGAGCAGTTTAACCGATCGACAAATCTGGTTTCTTGACTCTCGATGTTGCACATATTAGGACTGATGGCCAAGCCAGCAAAGTTAGATCATTTAAATTTTCAGGTGTCTGGACCGTGGGAAACATTGGTCGTGAGCGTGGCTCTTTGAAATGGCCACTGATTGGCGCGTACGCTGCCTACCCAATTCGCTACTACATCTTCGACGAGTCGATGTGGTTTATGGCCATGGTCATCACGTCTGCGCTGCTCTTCGACTCCTTTTCCAAGAACTGGAACCGCCAGCCGAGAAAATCCCACATGGCCAAGTAACTCAAACATTAACATAACATTAAAAAAAACTATAGGTAGGTACAAAAAGGGTCAGCAGCGCGAGTGTGACTCCTCTGGTGTCACAGGCGTCCATAGGCTACGGTAACCGCTTACCATCAGGTGGGCCGTATGCTTGTCTGCTACTTTAGTAGTATAAAAAAAAAGTGTATCAACTAAAAGAAAGTTAGGCCCCAAACCGTGTTTGTTGCCCTGGTTCTTCAATGTCTTAGTCGCGAAGGAACAGGAGTAAAATCATCTAGCTCTTAAGACAGTAGTGAAGGTTAGTCGGGCGTGGTTTCAAAGTGGTACTGTGTGATTCTACTGAATAAATGAATTTGACTTTTGACTTTTGGAATAATCTATCACTTTGTCCTCAGAGAGAGAGTTTTAGTGACATTATGCTTTTTAGCGCTCGTGGCGTAGCTTGCTTAGACGTTCTTGGTTGATCGTTGAAGTTAACAGCGTTGTGTGCGTTGCATCATGCGCCGCATGAGCTCGGGAAGCCAGGCAGGAAATCTGTTGAACACCTATTTCACTTTAGAATATTTATGATTTCTACAAACAAAACCTATCAACATTACATTTTATATTTTTTTCTTGATATCAAATGATGAATTAATCTCCAGGCGTGTCGCTGTGATCAGTGTCTGCACATGCCTGTACCTCTCCCTATGGGGTAGCTACTTGTACTTCCATGGTACAGTCACCGACAGCGAAGGCGACGAGATTCCCATCTACGAGGCAATGCATCATTTCTTCACTAGCCCATGGTAAGTCATGAATTATCCTTTATAGCAGAGAAAAAACCTAGGCCTTTTTTACTAGATGATTTATACAGGGTCAGGCGGCAATCTTTGCCTACTTACCGGGACACTGTAGTGCCTGGGACAAAGTTGAGATGGAGTAGGCTTGCCCAGCACCTACACCATCCTCTCAGCTTAACCGGCCATATCCACAGGAAAGACATGGTCAATACGTGTAGGGCAGACTAACCCGCGGGTTTCCTTACGATGTTTTCCTTCACCGTTTAGAGCTCGTATAAATGATAAATGATGAATAAATGATGATGAAAATCATTCATTTACTCAGTGGGATCACGGGCATCACTTGTTCTACATCCCGTTTTTATATTCCCTCTTATTTCTTCAGATTTGTTTAAACAAATGTTATGTTAACAGGTGGCTGGATCTAAAACAATGTCTTGTTGAAACCTACAACTTTGCACAACATCACGGCTGGTACGAAGTTTGGAAGCAGATCATAGATCTTTCCGATCCACACGGAGAGAAAAATGCTTATAAGGTAGCTAATTTTCTACATACTATCCTAAAACGACCACTATAGCTGTCCCAATAAATGTTAAAAAAACTGGATGCAATTCAAGTAATACGTGTAAGCAGAGAAGAGTATATTACGTGCTCACACGCACACACGATTGTTACGGTAACGCGTAATGTGCAGCGCACTATTCGAAAATAACAATTGCACTATGCGCTTTACACGCGCCATTTGTTGTTTTAGATTTATATCATATAGGCTAGATTCGACCAAAAATCATCTTACTCCAGAGTAACTAGCCGACTTAATTCAAAATACAATTGTTTAGAAAGCGCAACCGAACATTATTAGGTGGATACAAATTATCCTGGTTATAAGGTGTCAACTTTACAATGTCAAAATATTGGAACAGTAGTTTACTCTCGAGTAAAAGCTTAATCCAGTTTGGTCGAATCAAGCCTTAATAGGTTATAGAATGAATTTACAAAATCATATTCTTTAAACAAATACATCATCCGCAGGTTTTAGGAGTCAGCCCGGACGCATCTCAACAAGAGATCACATCGACCTGGCGCCGTCTCTCCCGCGAGAACCACCCAGACAAAGTAAAAGATGATGAAAACCGACGCGAAGCACAAGAACGCTTCATGGAGATCCAGCAAGCTTACGAACTTCTATCCAAGAGCAAGAACCGTCGTAACCGTAAAAACAAGAAAGACAACTCCATGCCCCTCTGATACACACTCGAACCGTACCGATACCTTAATCATACATTAGAATTGTACCGATACCTTAAACATTCACTCGAACCGTACCGATACCTTAGTAATACACTCGAACCGTACCGATACCTCAGTCATACACTCGAATTATACCGATACCTTAATCATACACTCGAACAGTACCGATACCTCAGTCATACACTTCAACCGTACTGATAGCTTACTCATACACTCGAACCGTACCGATACCTTAATCATACCCTCGAATTGTACCGATACCTTAATCATTCACTCGAACCGTACCGATACCTTAATCATTCACTCGAACCGTACCGATACCTTAATCATACACTCGAACAGTACCGATACCTTAATCATTCACTCGAACCGTACCGATACCTTAATCATTCACTCGAACCGTACCGATACCTTAATCATTCACTCGAACCGTACCGATACCTTAATCATACACTCGAACAGTACCGATACCTTAATCATTCACTCGAACCGTACCGATACCTTAATCATTCACTCGAACCGTACCGATACCTTAATCATACACTCGAACAGTACCGATACCTTAATCATACCCTCAAACTGTACCGATACCTTACTCATACGAACAGTACCGATCGACTCTCGATCGATAATCTCTCTCTAAAAAGTCAAATCTTATCAGTGATTTTTATTATCTGTACAAAGCCATCAAAAATGAAACAATTTAACTAGAGCTTCTATCACATTGGATAAAGTCGCGATCAATGACTATCTTTCGCGTAATAACGTGTGCTACCATTAAGACTAAATCTATTTATGTATTGTATACAAAATAATTTTTAAGATCTTTTAGATCCCTTTATGACGCTTTTTGCACTCAAGGCAGAGTTTAAAATGTTAGAACGGCTCGAATATTAGACAGAGCAACATAAATACTGCTGGACACTTTTCTTTTCAATCACTTAAAACAAGGAAGGACAATTTACAAAATTAAAAAAAAAAAGATTTAATAGTTTTTATTACTGTAGAGCGTGTCGCATTTTTTTTTATTTGGAACACCAATGTTCTGTTCAATCTACAAAGAAACAGTGGATTCACGTCACTTTTTGTCCCTTTTGGCGGTATAATAGATAGCAGTATATACGTGATAGGTCTTTCTCGAATAGCGACTTTTGAGGACGTAATCATCCATAATGCCGCCTATGTTGGGCGAGCCTAAGCCAGCGCGAGCGAAGGCTAAGTCCAGAAGTTTGGCGAGTCTACGCAAAGCAATGCAAATTGGCGCTTGTTCACTCGGCCAGCTAGGCGATTGATGGCAAGTCAAGGCAAATGCCCACACGTTGGCACTGGCGTTCACTCGGCGAGCCTGCGCCAGCGAATAGTATCGTCTATATAAAAAAAACTTTTCTCCTGTCCTTTTGGTCCTTTTTAGATAACTATATTTATCTGAATCTTACAGAATCTCACTAGCTCAAATGAGATGTAGGGTTGTGAAACTTTAATTTGGTAATGGTATTTTACATATAACTCGAAAACTATAAAAAAAGGTTTGTGAACGTTGGCATTTTAAATTATTTAGCTACAATTATATTTAATTGCTTATTATTTGAGTGCCTTACAGCAAGGCGTAAAAGTGCTGTAATCGTGATGAACGTTTTTCCCGTCCTGTTAAATATTTCAATTTTTTTTGTATTTATTTTATAATTTTCAGTAAATTGGCCCAGGTTATATTATGAGAACAGTAGGCCTAGCATACAAGGCCGTACCATGAACTCTAAGGCTGGTTTTAGTGTCACGCGTACCGTCGGCGCTGATAGGCGAGTGATCTTTATTACAATAAAACAAGGATACTGATTGTATAGCAAAAATGGCAACGCTGATTGCACTCGTCAGTGCTGAACAATCAGTATCCCTATTTCATTGTAATAAAGATCACTCGGCTATCAGCGCCGATGGTACGTGTGACACTAAAACCAGCCTAAGGCGCGGGACATACAGAAAAGACGTAAGACGCAGACGGGGCGCAGACATTTGTTTCTTCCGCTATGTTTTGCGTCGCGACGCTTCTATACATTTTCTATGAAAGGGACGCGGAAGAGACAGATGTCCGCGCCGTCTGCGTCTTACGTCTTTTGTATCTGGCCCGCGCCTTAGAGCAATGTTAAAACAAGCTTGAAACAGTCCTGCTTTAGGCTTGTTTCAACTTTTCCAAAGCGAGACTGTTTCAAGCTTGTTTTGAAGAATATGCAAGAAAATGAGTCGAGATAATTTGTCCGTGCTAGGCCTTGGTCATTAGACGCAACGTAGAGTTATTATCATAACATAATAATTCATTTAACTTTTATTTGGAGTGCAAAACAAAGAGCTTAAAGAAGGATTCGTACGTCTTTGATAAAAAATATAAAAAAAGTAATTCCATTAATGTTCAACAATTAGGTGTAAACAATTTCGTATTTTAAGGGGAATTGTGTACTACTATCATAGACTTTGCACGTCGATTTTCAAGTATAACATCTCGCTTTATGAGGGGCTTACACTCTCGACTCTACTCGATTTCGATCCTATTGTCATCTAGTTTTGCACGAAGGCGTAAAGTATTCGCGAATGAGCTCGATAGTAGAAGCATTGTTTAAGCTCAAATTCATAAAAGTGTTTTTTTTTTACAAGAGACGTAGTTTTAGCTAGGATTCGGAGGGTATAACACTCTAAAATCACCAGCGGTGTCAAAAAGGCCGTTATAGCAGAATCACAATAGAAATTGAACTATAATTATAAATAAATAAAAAAATAAAAAAAAATAAAAAATATACCATTTCTTTTCGTGGACAGAGTGACAAGAACGGCATATATTGCAATTCCTATTATGATTCTGCTATAGCGGCCTTTTTAGCCCCGCAGGTTGGTGAAATCGTCCACTAAGTCCCAATCGAGCTTTTCGATTTCAAAACTCTAGATATAGAGAAAGCCCCTTGGCCTAGAATCTCTTCAAATAGGAAAATGAATTAAAAACGACATAATTTAGCGTACATGACGTGGGCCCCAATTCTACTAATTTACAACGTCAATCATTCTAGCATCATTACCGCTGCGTTTTGTTTCGTTCTACAAAATGACAGTAATTTGTTTCAAAACGTCACCACAACAAGTAACCTTACCTCATTGGTGATTAGTAGATTACGAAACAAAACGAAATCTAACGTTATAGTTGTAGTTTTGCTTTGGTTTATATAAAGTTTGTTAGTAGAATTGGGGCCGTGGTGAGTGTTTATTTTAGGATAAGTAATATAAGGACCTAGGGAACAGTTATCTACGAAAGAATGGAGGTCATTATTCAGTATATAATTTGACCAAAACATTACAAACTTATAAGTATGGTTGTCTACAGCAGTGTTCCGCAAAGAGTGTGCCGCGGCACACTAGTGTACCGCGGTCATTAATTGGTGTGCCTTGGAAAATAGAGGTTACCTATCAGTTAAGCTACTCCAAATTTGGACCGCATTATGCTACTAAACAAGCTCATGTTTCACATAAAAAAATGATTTTTCATAAATGGTGAACTTCCAATATTTTCCGATTTCCTAGATGTACCTTGAACACAAAAAGTTTGCAGAACACTGGTCTATAGTATATTTTCGTGTTTAAATTATTTCATTGGAAATGAAAAATCTTATCAAAATTTTCAATTCCTTGATTTTGCCAATAGGCAATATGCGTCTGATTCAAAAGCGGGTTAAATGTATTTTTCTATGAACATTATGGCTTTAGAATTACGTGTGTGTAATTATTTTTTAATATTATTTCATTTTCGCTTAGAAATTAATAATTAAAAAGTGCAAAAATATAGTAGGAATTTCATAAGACTTGAAACGCAACGCTGTTTGTCACGTATGCTGTGACGTCACACTCCTTCAAACTCGACAGAAAGTTTTTTTTTCTACCTACAAGCGCGTGTAATTTTGGTGACTTGTGACGTCACGTCCGTTTCAAGTGCATGAAAATGTTGATAAATTTTAAAAATTATTTTTGTTATAAAATTTTAGTTTTTCGGCGCTGGAATTTTTGTTACGGTTATATGACGATATAACCTATCGTATAAAATCATAAAAAAAAATTGTGGGAGTTCCCTATTGCTAGGTCTCTTTTATGCTATTCAACATGTTTTATGCCTGTTTTTTTATTTTTGAAACTATTTTATAGATAAGTGTAATTTTCACAAATTCTGACTCGTGCACAGCTGATAACGGTGTATAATTATCTTACGGCGAAGCAGTTGATGTTTTCGGAAAACCATTTCAATTCTACAATTTTTCTAGAACTTCACATTCTTTCATAGATAAAACTGTTCTCAAACTTATTACGACCATATCTTGAATAAATATCAGTATCATTATAATTAGTATTTCCAAAGGTTTTTACTGGTAATACGATATTAAATATAAATGTATTTTATCTACCCTCTGACAGGGTGTTTAATGTATATTAATCTTAAGAGACGTCTGATTTAGCGGCCAAATATTAAGGCATTTATAACTTAAAGTAACTATAAGATATTGATGTACTTAATGTAAGTACTGTATTGAGATAAGTGTAACCTTTTAAAAAATAACGTCTATCTAAGGCTGGATTAAACCAAAAGTCATCTTACTCCAGAGTAGCTAGCCGACAATTCGAAATACAATTGTTTAGAAAGCGCAACAGAACATTATTGTGTGCTTACAAATTATCCTGGTTATAAGGTGTCAACTTTACAATGTCGAAATATTCAAACAAACAGTCGTTTACTCTCTAGTAAAAACTTAATCCAGTTTGGTCGAATCCAGCCTAAGACACAAGGACTATTCTGTTTGATAACTTACCCTTTTCTATATTTTTTATGGCGACAATCGGTTGTTCCAAAACTAAAACTCCAAAAGTATTCCTTCCTTTGGCCTATGAATTGATGCTAAAGTTAATTTAGCATCAATTCATAGGTACTGGGCCTCTAGCCAAGTGGCATCAATCTTTTCTATTCTACAATTCGCTTCGCTATTGCCGATGTTTCATTGGTGGAAGACCACGTGACCTTACGTTCGACCTTGGTTCGACCAATGAAAACCTCAAGTTCGAGTGTTAGCGAAGTTAGAAATCGAATCGCTTCATAGCGAAGGCCGGTTGGCTAGGCCCTCAGTTGGGCCGGCGGATCTAGGCGTACGTAAAGTCAGGCTCTGCGCTGCGCAGTAGAAAATTTTATATGAAAAAGTTGCACTGCGCATCGAAACGGCTAACTTCACGCACGCCGAGATCCGTTGGCCGTACTGTACAGTTATTGACGCGTAATTTCTTGTCTCTGTCGCTCACGCACAAATACATTGCTGTCGCGTTCGCAGAATGTTAGTCTGCTGTTATTATGCGAGCGTGATGGCAATATATTTGTGTACAAGCAACAGAGAGAAGAAATGACGCGTCCATGTACGAAATTTTTCCTGCTTTGTATAATTTATGTGTCATTTTCTTTCACTATCTCTTTTCCACATTCCACCGGCAAAGCCGGAGCCATTAGGTATGTCTTATTTTAATTTATTTAAGTATGTATTTAAAACAAAATACTTAGGTACTGATTTTTCAATAGTCAAATAACTTCATTATAGAATAGGTATAGATTTTGACATGTTTTCTCATAGACAATATACCTTATTGTATTTTAAATGCTATCTGACGATTCAAAATTCTTTATATTATTGAATAATAACGTTTATTTCTAAGGGAATTTCAAAAGATTTCAATGAATAATCGATGAATGAGACCATAAATCCCTAGCCAATCTGAATGAAATGATGTTGACTTGGCTGGAGACAACTTCATTCAAATTGGCTTGATTGTGCCAGCACCAACTTTTATAATCAGAAGCAGATGGAAAAATAGTACTTTTCCTTATATTATTTAAATTAGTATTTTAGTATAGGAAAGTATACTAAAATACTAATTTAAATTAGTATTTTTCCTACTCAAGTAGTCTTTATTTTATTTTATTTGGGAAAATAAACAGTCATTCATTATTTAGTACACAGTTATGGACACGTGATTTAATGCAAGTTATAAGGCAAAGATCCATAAAAAATGTTAAAACAGTTTAAATCATCGTTGCACTTTGTTTCGAATAATCTAAATATACAATGTGAACATAGCTTATCATGGTTAATGTCTATTTATTAATAGTTCTAAGAAAATAAATGTATCATCGGTATGAGATCTGTCTTTTATTTCGTTCGGCTATCAAAGAATCTTGAGTGCCTGAAAGATCTGGGATTTCTGGGAGAATGTCTCATTCGCCGGGGTAGGATACGTTTTGTTTTGTTTTTTGACAACTTAAGAACTAGAAAATTGGTCATAATAATAGATTAAGGCTGGATTCGACCAAACTGGATTAAGTTTTTACTCGAGGTCGAGTAAACTACGTTTGACCACGATGAATCAAACACAAACCAGTTGGGACTAAATAGTTTGACTACGTGGAAGAACCGGAATATTTTGACATAGTAAAGTTGGCACCTTATAACCAGGATAATTTGTATGCATATAATTAATGTAAGTTGCGCTTTCTAACCAATTGTAGGTATTTCGAATCATGTCGGTTAGTTACTCAGGAGTAAGATGACTTTTGTTCGAATCCAGCCTAAGTATATACTTAGACTGTTATCTAGCATCCGCCGAAAGGGGGAAAAAAAATAAGTGAATCTACTTACCTACATAGTTCAGTAGTGCGATTCAGCCTTCCGAAAATGCATCCGATTCGATGACTTTCTTCAGAAAGTGGACGCTTCTTCGCGAATTCTGAATTCTTAGCTACAGTTAGACCCGATAGGTGGCGCTGCGCTGTTGTCGATATCATTTAAAAATCACTGGATAATCCAGTGTATTTTTTTAAATTTTGCTAAATTTTACTAAATTTTGCTAAATTTTGCTAAATTTTTCTATGATTGCATTGATGTTAGTTCCCGCCGGCGCAACAGCTTATTTCGAATAGTCCATAAGTTAAGCCATGACGCAAGCATTAAACGGTGACTACCACAAACGAATTAGGAGAAAAATCAAACACATCGATTAATTTTTTAATTTTATTTATCAAGGTACAAGTACCAACATTAGAACATTTTTCTATCAAGTTATCTATAGAAAACAATATGTAAGCCATGTAAAATTTATTTTAACAATTTCATTTCAAATAACTGCTTAGATAATATAAAATTCATTGTTTAGGTAAAAAAAAATACCCAAGTATCATTTTCTTAAATATTTTCTTTTATTTTTTGATAGATTGCCAGACGAACACCTAGTATAATAGAAGGCTACCTAAGTTACAGTTGAGTTCCAGGAGAGTGAGTTTCGACAGCTCTTATAACACAGTTTCTGTATGTATCAAAACAGCTTGAAACACATTTATAACAGCTTTCACGGGGGCTAAAATTGCCTCCGCAATTCTTTATATGAATGTATAACATTTAAGGGGCCGGCGACAGACGGAATGTCCATTGAAATGTGCCCAAATTTTAAATGATTTTGGTACTTACCTACTTATTAGGTTTGTACGAACAATTCGTGAGTCGCAAGCCCGATAAATAATATACCTAGGTAACAAAAGATCCGAATCGCAAGAGATCGGAATGGCTGGAAAACAACCATTCGGGTCAATGTGACCCTTGGAGGTCATGACCCTCCTGAAGAGAATAATGCATTGATTGTTGTTGTAGCTATCAATCATAAAAAGAAATTGCTGAACGACCATTTAAGCCTGACCTCTACGTGACTGTAACAACTTAGAGATATGCAATATCTCTACGAGCAGTTATTCTGGCATTACAATGTATAGTGGTTGGTTTAACCTACACAATATATTACATAGTTATTCAGCAGCCTTCAGAAACTAGTTTAAAATTAAAATCGACGGCAGAAAGCGGAAATGTTGTATCTCAAAAATTGGCCTAAATGTCTTTTATAAATGTAGTGTTGATAAAGCAAAAAAGCCGCATTGAATGGTCTATGTCTCGTCTTCTACGATGAAAAAATGTTATTATACGCCCTTGATTTTTTCCAAACTTTTGGAGATTAGGAGTTATGATTTTTTGAAATAGTTTTTGGCTCTGGTGTAAAATTGGATTCGAGATAAGACATTTCCGCTTTCTACTATCGATATTTAGTTGAGGATGTTCTTAATAAACATACAGAATAACGCATTTTATTAACTATTTCATTGAATGGCACAATTATAATTTAGAGCATCAACAGAGCGGCTAATTAATTAAATATGAAATTATGTCAGTAGTAACAACTAACTACATACACGCTCAATTTATTTACAAAAGCGTATTTCTAAATATAAAAAAACTAATTATTTACATATTACATGGCAAACGAGTTTGGTCTAATAAAATAATAGCTACCTATATTATCATCTAAATAAAAAAAAAATATTTGCAAATTAGTTGAAAACATTTTGAGCTTGCTTTGTGCTAGGATGTGTAATATTAAAAATCGTATAAATAATGTCTTTTGTGTTTTTATACTTAATAAACTTTTATTTACATAGTTCAAAATTATTATATTTCACAATATGCCCTACGGACTATCGGTGCAAAGATCAAACTTTGTTTCCTGAGCATAGGTAGGTACCTATAATAGGTACTTTGAAACAAACATTTATAGGTATAGTTGATCTACAGTGCAAGTACCGTTCTTATCGATCGCAAAATTTGACATTTAAAATCGAGAAAAATCGATAAAATTTTATTTATCAAAAAAAAAATCAATTTGTTTATTCTAAATGTCAAATTTAGCGATCGATAAGTAGTGTTGCAATTGACGTGGGAGAAAGTGGTTTAAAAGAATTCGACGATGTATACAAAATTAACAACAATTTTTAAATTGTCACACATGAATAAACAATCATGGCGTAGGTACCTATCTAAAGATTTATAACGAATAACGGTCATCGTGAAATATAATTTGTATCATCTATCATAAAAGTCAGCATACGTTTTATATCAACGGCAAGGGTATAAAAGCAAGAACAGGCTGCCATACTTTATAATATTTTCCTTTTTTTGAGCATTCATTTGAGAATAGACTCATTTTAAAAGGGCATTCAGAATTTACTCTTTAAAATTATTTACTTATCATAACATTTCATGTCTATTTTAAATGTTTTTGACATTTTCTTTACATGGATTTTGGTAGTATAAGTACCTATCTACCTATTATGTAAAGTTTTAAAAATGCTGTTGTGTTCTCAACTTTATACAACATAAAATGAATTAAAAATAATATTTTGAGATGGCAAGATCAGGATTGCATTGTTATAATGTTATGTCGCAAAAATATTAATTGGATGAAACAATCGATAGCTTATCCATATTTAATTGTGCTTCGAATGAAATAAAAAGTCGCATGTGAGAACTGAAGTTTAGGAATGTCGTCGGAATATCAACTGGCATGGTAATTTTGAACTCATGGCATGCTACCAGTCCGGCATTTATGCGCCACTAGTCAATGGCAATGTTAATTCACAGCATTTCAACAAAAAGAATCACGGCCCCCTTTACATAATCAATTTCACTGGTCCCATTGTATTTTAATTAATCTAATTATCACAGTTTTAAAATTAAAATAACACACGATATACTTACACTAGTAACTACATTCTGGAATCCTAAACATAGCCTTCCTTAATCTAAATTAATAAATAACTTTGTTAATGCGTCGAACGACACACGATATAAAACGTATTTTACACAACATTTTTTTTACATTTGCTGGCTACAGGAGTTTTCACGTTCCCGAACACAGACACCTTTGTACACTAATATAACAAATTGTCAATTTACTATGATAGAAATTTGACGGAGTTCACACTAGCCATCGCAATGGCACGCGAGCGACGGCGCTCGTAAAGTTACAATGGAGATCAGTCTATGCACAAAGCACTAAGTCACACTGTTGTCTCGTTCCTGCGCAGAGGCTGCAGTTCTCGTTGGAGATCGTTGTAGTACTCGTGGTCGGACATGGATTCCTCCTCGACTGACCGCTGAGGCAGGTACTTCCCCGGAGGGACACTCTCACTTCCCTCACTCGTGGCGAGAGATTCCGGCGCCGCTGGCGGCTCCACCGTCGGTATCCCAAGAGTCTGCGTTGGAACATTCTCCTCCGACATAAGATACTCCGGGTTATCTATGCAACGTTTCCCCACGAAATTGCTGAATCTCAGGTCCTTGACATCCTGCCCTTCTCCTCCTTCCCCTATCAAGTCCATGTATGCTGATGAGCTCTGGTTGTGCTGTGGAGATGGCATTAGATAGTCGTCTTCGTCCAGCGGTAGGTTCAGCTTCAGGTTGCCGACTTGAGCTTCCTTTACTTTGGACATGCCGTCGAAGTTGCCTTCTTCAGTTCGGTTGTTCATGGGGTCGCTGCAGTATCGAGAGCTGGAGGTGTCCGACGCGCATACCCCATTGTTGTAATAATGTCGGAGTTCAGCTCCGTCTGGGGTGGCTTGAGAGTTATATCTGAGAAGCTCGTGGTCCCAGGCTTCGGGCTTCGAGCCATCGGATGTGACTCCATCTTGATTGGTTCCATTATTGGCCCAGGAGGAAGAGGTGCATGGCTTCAATGAGCTAGTCTGAGTTTCCATGCCGGCACTCATTGCGGAGTTTGTGGTTGTGGTCCCAGGCAAGGTTTTGAACTTCGGCTGCAGGTACTCGTCGGCTTCGACCAGCGACTCAGGGCCTTCCATTGCCGATGACAGATTCCGGATCATTTCCTTTTCATCCTAAAAAGAGGTAACGTTTGTGAATGTTATTGGACATAAACTAGGAAGCTTTAATTAAATGAATAACATTTTAAGATCAAAACCATTTTTTACTTGAGTACGGCAAAGCAAAAAGAAGGGTTATGATTTTAAACGGTATGTATTTACAACTTCGTGTTTAAACTAGCGAAACATGCAAAATAAAATATTGACATTAACTTACAATACACACCTGTGTAGAATAGGACGGCAGTCGCATGAACTTGTCCCCTGGGATGACCAGGTACCGGCCGGGGTCTCGAGCCATCTCGGCGAACGTGTCCGCCAGGTGCTTGAACGTCGGCCGGCTGTCCGCGTCCAGCATCCAACAGGACACCATGATACAGTAGATATCCAGAGTACAAATACTCGGTTGCGGAAGCTTCAGCCCGTTCTCGATCAACTCAGGCACATTCCTAGCAGATATATTCTCGTACGGTCGAGCACCGTAACTCAGGATCTCCCATATTGTCACGCCAAATGCCCATACGTCGCTCTTATGCGTGAATATCCTGTGCTGAATGCACTCCAACGCCAACCACTTGATCGGCATCTTCCCACCGGCCGCTTTGTACTCATCCTCGTTTATATCTAAGAGTTTCGCTAAACCGAAGTCCGTGATCTTCACGCAGTTCGGTGTTTGTACTAAAACGTTTCGCGCGGCTAAATCTCTGTGCACCAATCTCTTTTCTTCTAAGTAAGACATACCGCGCGCTATTTGAGTACACCAATTTAGGAAGGCCTTCGACCCTATTTTTTCTTTGTGCGTTCTGACGTAATCAAGCAAGCATCCAAGAGGCATCAGTTGCGTGATCAACATCATTTGATTAGTCATGCACACGGCCAAAAGTTGTAGTAAGTTAGGGTGCTCGACGCTAGCCATTATGTAAGCTTCTTCAAGGAATTCCTTGCTAGTGTTCGCGCCCGTTCCTTCCTTCAGAACTTTGATGGCCACTGGAATTTTGACATTTTCCCCTTCGGGCACCCAGACCCCTTTGTACACTTTTCCAAATGCTCCAAATCCGAGCATGCCGCCTCTACGTAGCTCAGCCTCTTTCACAATGCGCAATTTGGCAAGGTTCGGTTTCACGTTGGTAGGTCGTAGAGGTTCATTGTCCTCGCAACCTGTTAGAACCATTGTCATTTTAACGGCTTCTTTCTTTGCCTTGGCTTTTTGTCTGCAAGTGTAGCCGATAATTCCCAGTATTATAAGTAATAGGAAAGCTAGGACCAGAATAATCACTAAAACAGTCGGTGTTCGCGCAGTTGCCATTGTGGTGAGTCCGCTCGCTAATTCTGAACAAAACGGCTCATCTATTGGATTCTGCAGCTGCTCGTCGAAGTATATTTTATGAGGTATATTATCAGGACAGGTGTCAGTGCAATTAAAAGCTGCCTGGTCGCCGGAATTTGAGTCGAGGAATATTTTCAAGTTTTGACACTTGAGACAATCCGTGGAGGACGGTCCCGTGCACCCTCTACATTCGTAGTGGCAAGGCGTGCATGTCCTCGCTTCTGTGTCCGTGAAGTGATCTGATGGGCATTCATCTTCGCATTGGTCTCCTCGTTTGAATCCCTTGCAAACCGTGCAAACTTGCTTGTGAATGCCAAAACCAGTGCATTTTATGCATCTGGGATGGCATTTTCTGCAGACAATGTTTACTTTGTCTCCAAGGTCTTTGACATTTCCAACCCATTCGTTGTAATAGCCATCAGGGCATGTTTCGTTGTCTCCGAGGCAGTTTCCGATCGTGCCTTGTTCAGTGAGGATAGCTTTCTTACAAGAATTGCAGCCGTCTTCTCCGACCGTATTGTCTGGACCTGTGCATCCAGTTTGGCAGTTGTCGTGGCAAGGTTGGCAGGTTCCGTTCTCTGACAAGTATCGGGAGTCAGGGCATTTTGCGACGCAGTAGGGTCCGTCTCTCACGTGCTTACATTTTGTGCAGTTGGCACGGCTGGGTCCCGAGCAACCATCCAGACATTCCGCGTGGCATTGCTTGCAAGCCTTCGGTCCACTCTTATATAATCTGGAATTACAAAAAACATAATCAATATTATTCCAAAACGTCTCGTTTCCTAACGTTACTTCACAGCTGCTACTATAGTTGCACACAATGAGGTCAAGACGCTGTTCGTACGACGAACCGGTAAGAGCGCTACCCACACGATACTGGGTTTTGTTATGTTAATAAGGCCCCCAGATCTGACGAAGGCTACAGCCGAAACTGATGGATGTATCACACATTTGAAGTCTAGCATTTGTTCTGATGCCGTAACATGTACAAAATTACAAAGTAAATAATTATGACTTTCGCATGGCTGTGTTATGTGGAGTTGTACAATACTCGCCAGATATCTTAGCATCATAGATACGATTGTAAAACCATCAAGAGCCAAGTGAGCGGGACTTGCTAATTTGACATCCGCTAAGATATTTGTCGAGTACTAGGCTATTATTATTATTAATTTTAGCATCACTTCTTGTATAAAATAACAAGACTAATAAAATTAAAAGAAAAAATATGTACTACTTATAAAAATGTATCTAGTACCCACCCAGGATGTAAGCTGCAGTTCTGGATACAAGTTTCACCAAACTTGTAGTTTTGGCAGGAGAGGCATTGGTCCGGGCCGGGACCCCAGCACCCATCAGATGAACATTGTGGATCACACATCAAATTGGCTTTTTCTGTGAAGCATAGTCTTGTTAGGAACAAAGTTTATCAAAATACAAAGAAAATAAGGGAGGTCAACGCGCAGTCTTATGTTGCATAGGCTGTTAATTAAATTAGTATAGTGTTTTTGTGTTAAGTTACGGGGAGACCAGGTGGTGTAGGGAATCAACATTTCGCTTGAGAATTTAAAGGAAAAAATGATCGCTTCAGCAATTAAAACTTAATCTATGACTCTACTCTGAGGATCCTCAAAACAACATCGCTGAGCAACTCACCACAAAGTGTTGGATCTCCATTTTTCTGTATCACTTGTTTGTGCTCTTTCGATTTGACCAGTTTATTCCAAGCTATCTTGTCAGCGTAGCAAAGATTCTTGTTCTCCATGATCGCTATCGCTCCAGAGTTAACTCGCTTCAGAGATTTCAGACCCAGTGACTTCAGTGAGGTCTTCACGATGTAGAGGGAAGCGAAGAGGTTCTCGACCATCTGACGTCCTCCAATCACTTCCAGGTTGCGGAAGTACGAGAGGCTCGTGAAGTTCGGGTGGTGCGCTTGCACGTTCAGGTAGCCGGTGACTTCCCGCACCGTGCTGAAGACCTCCAGCGCGTCGGGCTCCATCTTCGCGTAGTGTTCCCCGAAAGAATAGTCGGCGTTTACTTGCTGAAACCCAGTGAAGGTCATCTCCAATATTTCGATCGAACCATCTATAATGGTGCAGCCTTTGAAGCTACCAATGTTTCCGGAATGTATTGGCTTCTCTGCATGGCACGTCTTTGGGCAAGTTACGTTACACGGGATGCATTCTCCATTGACGGCAGTTTTGTTCGGCGGACAGCTTCTCACGCAAGCTCCGTTGTCCTTCAACAGATGTTCGGGGCAGTTTCGCACGCATGTCGCACCGTATGCGTACTTGCCGTTTGGATTAGGCTCCCATGAGTATGTGGTGGGATTATAGATTTGCATCGGTGGACATTCTTGAGAGCACGTGCCCTCATCGTAGAAGTTCCGGCAGGCGAGGCACTGGCTCGGCAAGGGGCCGGTGCAGCCGCCGGCGCAGAACGTGTTGCAACAGTCTCTTGGGTTGGGCCCGTAGCAGCGACCTTGCGAGCATTGTGGGCTGCAGTTCGTTTTCGAGAACTTTTGGCAATTCTCTTCGCCTTCGCCCCAGCAGCCGGCTTCGCACTTGACGTGACAGCGCGGGCAGTCACGCTCTGGGGCAGAGAAGTTATAGACGTATACGTAGGTTGCGTTGACTCCTGTGATGATCTCGTCCCAATTGATCGTCTTCACGTGGCAGAGGTTGTAGTTGTTGTAAACGCCGACGCTGCCGCGGAGCACGTCGCGGAGAGCCGGTAGCTCCAGCGTGAAGGCAGACGACATGGTGACCATGAGAGCGAACTCTTCTTCTCTCACGTTGAGCTTGAAGAGAGTCCGCCCGCGGATGATCTGCAGCTGAGGCAGAAGGATGTGCTTCACGTTCACATGCGATATGAGCACATACCCCGTCACTTCCCTTATGTACTTGAGGAAGGAGAGGTCTAGAGTTTCGTTCTGGAGCCATGTCAGCTCGAGGTTGCCGTCGACGTAGGTACAGTTGGTAAACCGATCGCGAAGATTCCGGTAGTGGGTGTCGCGGTTCGAGGGCACCGACATGCGACCGTTCGTCCCGATGCATACTGGAAACAAAGAAAATTCAATGTTAGTACAGTCGATAAATGACTATAAAATGTTATTTTGTAGTCTAATAAAATTGAACGCTTATCAATATCATTAGAATAAAAAACAATGTATTTATTTATATTGGTTTACGTCCGACATGTTAGAAACTGTGAGCGTCTAACGAAGAGGCGGGCCGTGTGGGCGGGCTTAGAAGCAAGTTTCTTCTACTACGCTACAAGTAACACCGCTATTTCTGATTAACGACGGTATAGTTTACAACGCCGTTTTGCTGCGGCGCAAGAGTCGCCATGTCAAACTGAAGCGCACATGTAAAGCGAACACGCGAGCGTGTCGCTTATAGAGTCGTATCGAGACTTTTACCGTTCACCAGGCTGTTTTTACAACGCACAATAATACACGATTGTGTGTATTTAGAAACAAAATAACCGCCGTTGTTTGATTTACTCAAAATAGATATTGGATTTATTTTTGAATCTGTGATTTATTTCGAAAAAGCTTGTTTCTTAACTGTTTAAATCCGATAGTTGACCGCAATTTGCCGCGGTAACTTTAAACTTTGCTAATTATATTTTACGTAATTTGATGTAGACCACAAGACTGAGAATATTATTCTCGGCGAGAAGAACCCGTGTCCGAGAGCAAATAATAGCCCGTTTTTTACTCTGATTCTATAGAGAGAGGTTGTATGGGCTTTGGTGCAAGGAAGATTATACCTGCTCGTTTAAATAATAGATTTTTTCAACCATGGCTATACCTTGAAGGTGTAGTGTTACCGTCATACGATATGTTTTTCGTTTAAGTTTTTTTGAGCACTTCAACATAACTTAGCTCAGAGATAATGGAGTATTAAATGAAGAATCAACATCTAGTACCAAACGTTCAACTTTATGAAACCGAATATCTAAAAATACTTAAAACATGTTTTAAGATTGTCATGTATTTTATGTGTTCGTGAGTAACCTTCAGAGCCTATCTTTTAAACAGCCTTTTGGGCAATTTGGAGTTGATAACCTTAATAACAATTTCTCAACGCGAGGTGCTAATTCAGATCGCTCATTTCCGAGCTACTTTGCAAAAACACGTATGTTATCTAAGTCTGAATTTTTATCAAGATGACAATGTTCTTGGACTTATTTTTTCCTTGTACGATTTATGTGAAGCAATAGACCTCCTACGCAAGACTTTCAAAAGATCGACGATTAAATAAATTCTTAGAAACGTGATATGTATTGGGGAAACTAAGAATTTTATCTTAAACTTTCGTCAAACAATCACCGTCTGACCGAACTGATAGTGAATAATGGAAATAAGGAAGAAACACCTAGGTAGGTATATACCCTGGGAAAGATCACTCTTAATATAAAAAAAACTAGTAGGTAAATACAATTGTAACGGAACAATTTGATAGCAGTTGCTTGAACAAAGCTGATATTAAACATAAAACTTTCCAAAACAGCGCTGGTAAACGAACGCAGCCTCCGTTGGGGCCGACACCTATGACCGACGACCAAATTCAAATGTCACCTTACAGTGTGGACCCAGCCAGTGATTTATACACATTTGTGTTATCCGCATACGTGTGGGCTGCTAGTGGTGTCCGGTCGACCCACATCTACCGATGACATGCCCGATAGTGTCGATGTGGTCGACGATCACTGATCAAATGATACGCATTTCAAATGTAGAAATGAATATGCCAGTGTCCACGCGACAAACAGCTGTAGGCTACAAACTTTCATAAGCTGACAATACAACCAAGTTTGGAAGTACTCTTAAGTAATCGGTACAAGTATGCCCGCTTCGACTGGTTTCTCTCAGGGCGACGTTTTTATCCAGTTACTTACATTCTGAAGCACTGGAACCAGTTTTGTTCAACCACCATTTCGTTTGTAACTCGACCTTTCACTACAATCTCATAATGTGCTGCGTAGCTTGCGTGGCCAGGTTATGTTTTCCTTATACGTGCGGTTCGGAACACGCAATGGTTTGTGCTCGCGGCGATGCATCTGGTTGTCCGGGATTGCGGAATGTTTTCGAAAATCAAACCAGACTTTTCCACGAAAGTGAACTCCAGATTTATTTTTATATCAGCATGCTTAGCGCAGAGTGCTTGGGTATAGGCACACACAAAGTCTAACAAACATTAAAAGTTGAATTGGCCATTATTTGAGTAGATACGAGTATTTGAACACAGGCACGTGCCTAAAGCTTAAGTATAAGTACTTGGGTACTTGTATGTGTTCACGTAGTTGGAATGCGTACATCAGTACACACTAGATTATTTAAAATACATCATAAACCTTGACCTCGGCTCGCGGATTGGAATTTAAACTTAATGTTAAACATCATAAATACCTTTTTTAAATGCGCAAATTCAAGCAAAACGACACTCTACCAACGGTTTGTAATCATTTACCTGTTTACTTTTAGAACTAAGTACAATTTTGTTATTGGTCGAAAAAATATTAAGTAGAGGAATTTATACCTAACTATATAACAGAACCATTGAAAGTAAGTAACACCGCAGGGTGCTCCCAGTATCGATTTCCCAATCAATACCTATACCATGAAATCCCTATAAGGATTGTTATTATAGGGTTTTCAATATCTCCATTTACAGATCTTTATGAAAGTTGTCATTTTTAACCAACCGCCAAAAAAGGAGATTATTTATCGTTGGTAATACGAGTACCTACCTAAGTTTATTATTTTCTTATTTGTGACCGCACGCGTTGAGATTAACTTAACAAATTACAAACAAAGTTAAATGCGTTGTGCATTTAATTTTGTTTGTAATTTAAATGCACAACGGAATTTCATTTATCACACTAATATTATAAATGCGAAAGTTTAGATGTTTGATTGCATGGATGTATGTTTGTTCCTCTATAACTCAACAACCACTGAACCGATTTGGCTGAAATTCAAAATATAGATAGATAATGACTGGGAATAGGACGTAGGCTATTTTTTATCCGGATGCAACGCGAGCGAAGCCGTGGGCGAAAGCTAGTAATAAATAAATTAATCTCTATCAGTTTATGAACAATCTAGTTTATGACTCACTACAAAAGTAGCGCGTTGATGTCTTTTCTTAGACAAAATGCACATCTATCAATAGGATTTCTAATTTTCTTTGTATTTTACGGTTACTTGGCATTCCCGTCTCATTGTGACACGTGTGTTATTACATTGTTCGGATAAAAAATAGCCTATGTTACTCTCCAGCCCTCCAACCTTGAGGTGATTTTTTTGTGTGGAGATATCCACACAAAAAAATCACCTCAATCCGTCGCTCTGTTTTGACGTCAAAGCAGGACAAATAAACAAACAAACACACTTTCACATTTATAATATGGGTACGGATATAAAAAATATTAACACTAAAATGTACTAGACCAAACACAAAATATATAGAAGCATCTTAAAAACTTACTCCAGTTACTGAGAAAACGAGACGGCTTGGAGATTAAGATAAGCTACTTCAAGAAAAAGGTTTGGAACGCGATAACCAAGCACAGCCATTTAAGTTAAGACCCTCTTAAGCCCTAGATTTGTTCATAAAGGAAAAAACAAATACTAAAGTGCAAGGTTTTGAATTAACAAAAACAGTTTTTTTTTCCCCTTTAATCTAACTTCCTTTTAACTCGTTGTTATATAATGGTCAAATATTAGTAGGATTAAAAAATCAGATCAGAAATCAATGGATTCAGACTTCCAAAAATGCATCCGATTCGATGACTTTCTTTGGAAAGTTTAAGTTTTTTCAGCGAAAAAGCGTCACTTTCCGAATTCGGAATACATTCCGAGAAGGTCTAAATCGCACTGCAGATTTGGAGACTAGCGGGTCTAAAAAGGCCACTTTAGCTTTATTTTACCTCATAATTTTTAGCTAATAAAAATTCTCGCTCGTTCTGAAAACGCGTGTTCAAGCACCATTCGCCTTAATACCCAAACTTTTAGTTGATTTCTCTATAATTGTCTCCATAGAACCGTTGCCTAACTCGTTTTCAAAATACAGCAATTCTTTATACATTCCAATCCGAAACCAGGTACTAAATGGTTATTAAACGTTTTACAATCGCAGACGTTTTTATTAATAAACTAGCAGCGCCCTCGCGGCGTTGCTCCCGTAGTGATGGTATATGATGATGATGATGAAAAGTAGCCAACCTTCTTCAAGAGTTTAGCTCTCAAATGCAGAATTTTTCAAATTCGACTGGTAGTTCCTGAGATTAGCGCGTTCAAACAAACAAACTCTTCCGTTTTATAGAATTAGTATAGAAAACTAGTAACATTCTGAGAAGCAAGCTACTTTGTTGTTGTTTTAAAAGCATTTCAATTATGAGAATTGAAGCCCTCGTGGCGTAGACGTTCGACTATCGGAGGGGGATAAATTCAAAATCAACGCTGTACCTATGTGCAGCAATTTTACTGAATTTATCCCCTTTGCCCTGTGAACTAGATTAAGTGTAGTTTATAAGCGACATCTTTCTTTGTTCTTAGTTTTATGTATCATAAATCATTTTTGATTAATAAATGATTTTTTATTTTTAATTATTTATTTTAACGTTCTTGATAGATCGTTGAAGTTATGAAGTTACTATTTGGATGGGTGACTGCGAGTGACATTAACAGTTGAGCGCTTCCGTACATAGGAACACGTTGAATTGTCGGTCCCGACTTATGAGTAGATAAACCATGACAGAGGCCTTTGGGCGGCCTAAAAACTTCGTCACCAGAGTTAATCACTACCTAGGAATAGTTCGCGTCGTGTAAAAAGAACTCTGGAAGCAAGTGGAAGTGGAGTTTGTCTCGTTTGCGAATAGGTAACCCATGCGCAAACACAAAAAGCTAATGGCGGCTCCTCACTTGGCTTAGCGTATTCGTGAGTCGATATTGTTGTGTTTGCCTTCAAATAATCAAATATTTCAAATACCGTCAAATACGTCATCCACACGTGGACTTGTACGGGCATTTTTGCTATTTGCGTTGTTTGCCATATTCGTGCAAATAAAGCAAATACAATCTAATAGACCGTCTACACATTGCTGTATTTGGACAAATAATGCAAATACACGAACACGATACGCCAAGTGAGGAGCCGCCATAAGAAAAGTGTCAAAATATGCAAAATTAAATAGAAAGAAAATAGTAACTTATATATACCTGATCCAAATTTTCGGAACCAAGTTAAGTGGAAAAAAACCGTTCCACATGTGGATGCGGAATGGTATTTGTCCATTTATAGAAAGAAATCAAGTATTAGCACTTCTTGTTTCTGGCAAAAGTTCAACCGCATCATTAATAAAACGATCGATTTGATAGAAAGGTTCAACAAAGTATGGGTAATTGCTCCAAGTGTAATAATGCTTGAAATATTAAATTGTACCTGGAAAAATTGCAAATATTGCGAAAATATGCATTATCACGAGATTTTAGGCAAAATATGCAATAATCGATGAAAATGGGCTAAATATGCAAAGGCATTATAATCCGGTCTCTACCTATACATTAATATAACTGTCAGTGGCTTGGATCAGTTGAGCTACCTATAGATTGTTTCCAACTATCCTTAGGTGGCTCAACTGGTTCTTTTTGTATTTTATAGTCTTTCAAAGTAAGTTCTTCAAGAATTCAAAACTAAATATTTGTATCTGAATGTCGATATAAGTGTTTTAACAATCACACAAGATTAAGATTTTATAAACGTTTTGGTTTTTGACCTCACAATAAGAACCTTAGCCCCAGAAACTTCTCAGAAACAATATTAAAATAACAAAGAAGCTTTTAACTTAAAAGAACAGTATAAGCTATACAACAATCGGTCAAAACAAGTTTAAAGTTACGAACGTTTCGGCTGGCATTTGATTGTTTTGTTATACTAGCCGTGTTGGCCAAGGGGTATAGTACCTCGACTTTCGATCCGAAGGTCGTGGGTTCGAATCCTGGCCGTGCACAAATGAATTTTTCGTTTCGAAAAAATTATATGCGCATCAACACGAGCTCTAAACGGTGAAGGAAAACATCTGAGGAAACCCGCGGCTTTGTTAGCCCATTATTGACAGTATTGACCATGTCTTTCCTGTGGATATGGCCGGTTAAGCTGAGAGGATGGTGAAGGTGCTGGGCAAGCCTACACCATCTCAACATTGTCCCAGGCACTACAGTGTCCCGTTAAGTGTAGGCAAAGATTGCCTCCTGACACTGTATAAATCGTCTAGTAAAGATGTAAAGGCCTAAGTTTTTTATACAAGCTTCTGCCCGCGGCTTCGCTCGTAACCGCATAAAAATAGTAGCTTATGTCCTATTTCCGGTCATAATCTATCTAATTTTTAAACAGCCAAATCGGTTCAGTGGTTGTCGAGTTATAGAGGAACAAACCTACAAACAACCATCCATCCAAACATCCAAACTTTCGCATTTATAATATTAGTGTGATTTGACGACCTATGTGGTGCAGTGGACGAAGGTCTGCCTGGTAAACAGAAGGTGGCGGTCTCGATTCCCGACACGAGCAAAATATTTGTAGGTATGATCTGCAAATATTTGTCTCAGGTCTGGGTGTTTTTCTATAATATTTATTAACAAACTCATAATTATTAAATTTTAAGGTGTTATTTTTAGCACGCCATTTGTACTTTTCTTAAATTGGTAAGCACGAAAAAATGCCTTTTATAAAAACCTTGCCAACTGTGGGTCGGGGTATAGAAAATAGTGTTCAGTTAGTAGGCAGCCGAGACTTAAAAAAACTTCGAAAAAAAAATTGTTTCATATTAATGATTTTTCTTATAGATCTTGTAAAAATAAAACTTTTTACCGTATAATTTATTTTTTCCGGCTTTTAGTTTTTGAAAAAATCGATGACTTAGTTTGTTAGTTTCTCCAGCAGCAAAAATGTTGAGCGAAGTTACTCAGGTATAGGTATTCACCCAGATCGAATTCAGTTGGTTAGGTTAGGTTTGATTAGTGACCAATAACGCCGACGAAGCGCCAGAAATGTTAATCTATCAATTATTACTAGCTATACACTTGACCAAGTTTAGTCCCAGCACCCCCTTTTGTAGGTATACCCCGATCCAGTTGTGCATTATTTTTGTTATTTGTGCAATAAAGAATTTAAATAAATAAAATCTGTGAAAAAAATAGAGACAGTTGGACATTTTGCGACATGGACGTTTTGCTTATTAGACGTGTTCATTAGACGTTTCGCACTGTTGGACGTTTTGCTACTTAGACTTTCTGATCAGGAGCGAAATAAACACAGGTTGAATTATTGAAAAAGTAATCACTACAAGCTCTTAGTAACTATGAGCTGATGCTGATATAAATGATCTGATATATGGGTAATATTCACTAGAAAGCTGTTGTAAAAACTTACCCCCTTACTTATGATTATGAAAGATGTATAAAGTTGAACACTGGTTAAACCACGTCCTGTCTCTATTCGTCACTATCCTACTAATATTATAAAGGCGAAAGTCCGTGTGTGTGTGTGAAATAGTGTGAATGTTTGTTACCACGTATCTCCATAACTACTTAACCGATTTTGATAAAATTTTGAATGTAGACAGTTTAGGTTCCAGTGGGATAAAAAAAAGTAGTCCTTGCAGGCGAAGCCGCGGTTGTTCACTAGTTCACAAATAAAGACAGGACGTTATTTAACCAGTGTTCAACTATAAACATCTTTCATAAGTAACCCTATAGCACTAGAACCAGGGTCTTTTATCTCGAAGCCAGAGGACGGCGTGACACAAAAGATGGTGTGAGTCAAAGCGTCCCTTTCAATGCATCGTATTGTAGACTTCAGATTTAATTGTCGACAAGCCAGTTCAGTGTACGCAAGCTTTCCGAGCTATATAAGGTTGGCTCTGTTGGAGCAAGATAAGCTGTGTTTATTTTATATAGCAGCGATTAACTTGAACGTTTTTACACAGGAATACTAAACAGATTAAGTTTGAATTTCATTCAGGTAATTTGAATTAGAAGTAGAATTTTGCAATGGTGTGGGCAGATTTCGATTTCATTTTATTATCAATAGGTATGTAGTTTTAAAAAGCTACTTTTGAAGTATAATTTATTAAAAACACAAACAAAGAAAAAAACACTTTTTCATTCCATCTATTCGAAAAGGACGACTTTGTTCGCCTTTAAGTGCGCCCAAAGTAGATGATTCCTCTTCAAGGAACTTTTAGCAGGCAGTAATGAGTTTTTAATCCTCTTTATAAGTTTAGCGGGCAGTAATGAGTTTTTAATCCCTTTTAAGTGCGCCGGAATTATCTTTGCCGCGCACTTTAATCTACTACCTGCTAAATCGCGGGAGAACTATATGAAAGCCGGTATGAGGGATTTAATACGATAGAAGAGGATGATGAGGAGGATGATGAGGAGGATGAAGAGGATGATGAAGAGGATGAAGAGGATGATGAAGAGGATGAAGAGGGTGATGAAGAGGATGAAGAGGGTGATGAAGAGGATGATGAAGAGGATGAAGAGGATGATGAAGAGGGTGATGAAGAGGATGATGAAGAGGATGAAGAGGGTGATGAAGAGGATGAAAAGGGGGATGAAGAGGGTGATGAAGAGGATGAAGAGGGTGATGAAGAGGATGTAGAGGATGAAGAGGATAATGAAGAGGATGAAGAGGATGAATATGATGAAGATGATGAAAATGAAGATTTTTATTTTCTCATAGATGGTAATGAAAAGTAGAGTGTATCATTCGGGCGCAAAATATATTTTGGGCTCGGGCGACGTATTTTGAATCCCTCGCTACGTTCAGGATTCTACTAAAGAATCCCTCGCTACGCTCGGGATTCTACTCTAGAATCCTTCACTTCGCTCTGGATTCAAAAAAGCGCCCTCGCTGTCAAAATATTATTTTGCCCCCTTATAATACAATCTACTATTACTTCTCAACAGTAAAGTTGTATTTTGAAAAGTTTCCTTCCTGAAATCCCGCTTAGGCTGATTTGTTTTTTGTATTTTTAAAGTCAGTAACCAACCTTTATTACAACAAATGTATTAACGATATAAAAAACTAACCCCTCTACGCATAAAATTCTGTTTAAATTGAAACACCGTTTAACCAATTGCCATCCTTTTTTGTTAGATAGTGTCAAACAGAGACAGGGCGAATCTTGAGCATTACTCAACCAATGTTTAAGTAAAAAGTAAGGTCTTCGATTCCGCAACTAGATGATCATATGCCTGTAGATGACTTGTCTTACAAAGTTACCTTACAATCGTCACGAGTTTCTACTGAAAGCATCACACTTGAGCAATTGAAAGTTCAATCCGAACCTCTTGGCTTTCACAAATTGGAAACACAAAAAACCAGAGCAATTGAAATTCAAATGAAAACTTCTGAACTCACTCTTCCCCTTCACAAATTCGGAGTGACGATGTTGATGTGTGTGATGTGGGTGGGAGTGCCCCCGTCCTTTAGCGGCTGTTTGTGCCGCGAATGCGACGAGGCACAGGCACCAGAGAGCGCGGGCAGCGGGCATGCTGCGTCATCACTACACTACACACGCGACCGGCCGGCACAGGCTTCCATCGTGAACTGTCGGCTGCCAGCCAGGTACAGCCTGCGTGTGCGCAGCCACAGAGCTCAGGTGGTTGAGACAGGGCGAAAACCTTTGTCAAGATAAAGCTTCAGCCTTATATTACTGGATTCGGTACAAATATCGTCCACGATTGCTTGTATGAACGGTTACAATATTTTCAATGATTACCTACGATTAGCTTGCCGTATAAACGTGGTATAAACGCTCCAGTTTTATCAATGTACCTAATATTTTTTTAATAAATGATAAACTGTATTATGATCTGATTTCAGTCTTAGATTTAGTTACCTATATAAACCAATATATGTAAATCATAACAACATGAAAATTCAGAGCTGAATTTTCAGTTTGAAATGCATTTATTACTTCTATCTCTCATTCAATATTCACGTCCAAGTGCTAAGCAAAGATCTTCCCCAAGTTTTTTCTTCTACGAGGATCTCTTTTCCTCGCCACTGCCTATGAAAATCCCTCTCATGAAAAATGCCATCTTAAAATCTGTTGGAAATATTATTTGCCGTGTCTATTCATTCGTACGTCACAGCTCGAAGCACAGGTAAGCTCAGAGCAGGTATGCAGCGTCCACACGGACTCAGTAAAAAAGCCTTGTATGTAAGTTAACCAATCTTTGGCCTCTCTTCTCGCCTACTTATAAAATGGCGTAAGCACGCTCTGATTTATTTCAAATTTTCAATTGCTTGTCGTTAAATCTGTACTTATTTCCATCATGAACGATGTATCCGAAGCGAGTTTTAAACTGTCTCCAACATTTACATAAAATCACACCTCTTTCCCACAGGGGTAGGCAGAGACCACGGATTTCCACTTGCTACGATCCTGACACACCTCTTTCGCCTCATTCTCTCTCATCACATTTTTCATACAAGCTCGCCGGTTTAGGGTACTTTTGTCCTGGCCTTTCTCCAAAATATCACCAATCTGATCCAGGTATGTTCGCCTTGGTCTTCCCCTTCCAGCTGTTCCATTCACACTCGCCTCATACACTTGTTTAGTAAAAACTCTAACATTTTATTTATCTTAATATCTAGAAAATTAAAACAGTTGAAAGAAAACATCGTGGTGACACCATGCTTTGTCTCGTTCTGTGTTTATTACTTTGTGTTGGTAACATTTCCTACAAGGCTCCCATATTTTGAAGACATGAATTGTCAATAAAAATAGCGTTCAACATTATTACATGTAAGTAAATAAGTAAATAAAATGCCCGGGAAATGATCACTATGCCTACGCAATTTCAACTTAGGTACTTAAGTTAATGTTTTTATTTTGTGACTCAACTAAGTATGGATTAAACAACACTTAGTCTTCTTCTTCTTCTTTCGTATGAGCAAGTGGCCAACAACACTTAGTAAAGACCAACAAAGGAAGATCATAAAAAACGCCGTTCTCTAGTTTTATAATGTGTAACTAGGCCCAACGATTTTCAACAGGACAGTGTTATTTTTTGCCTTGCCGTTCATGCTGATAGATCAACAACACTTCTAGGGCGTAGGGCCTAGCTAAAGTCTAAAATCTTTAATAAGTCTTTTCTTCCATCGGACTTCCAGACACCCGGAAAGGCGCCATTTGTACATGGTTGATATTCCCAGTGTTCGTACTAAGTGCTTTGAATCTAAATTGTTCATACGCACTGCGAAAATGTGGAACTCCTCCTTGTATTTCCAGAAAAATATAATTTGGGTGTCTTCAAATAGAGAGTCAATAGGTTCCTTCTAGGTAAGCGTGCTCCATCTTAGACCACACTGTTGCTTTACAAACGTGGTAAAACGCGAACCTATTTTCGTTAAAAAAAAAATAAGTAATCTGTGGTAGAAAGACCAGAAACACGCAAACTATACTTAGATATAAATGATACTATACAGAAACAGTGAAGAATTTTAAGTATCAGATCCTGAAGTTCTAAATTATTTCCGATAAACATTCCGACAAAACATTTCAATATAATTTAGCTCAGAACAAAGATACAGAAATAAATTCCATGTTCCAAATGGCTACTCAGCGTAATCTAAAAGTACTCTGCACACTCATTTACAGACAGTGTAAACTAATAATAAAATTGTACTATTTACTCAACTTAGATAAAACTTGTGTACATAGATGTGGAGCGGGTAAGCGCCCGGTCGAACTCCTTACGAAAGTCTACACTGATCAACAGATTCATTAACAGTTTCTAGGATCGAGAGAAAACCACGAAACACGATCAAATCGTCCACCACCACACCCACTGCTGGTTTTATTCAACCGCGAGCTAGAACACGGCAGTAAAACCAGCAATGGAACGTGAACGTAAGCTGAGATGTCTGTTGAAACTGGGTGAGTGGCCGCTCGTAAAGTTACCTTTGCCTCGCATTCCTGAACTATGGAAGTTTCAATATTCTAAGATTTGCACTTAGAAATAGTAATACTTATTGATATTCTTATACAATAAAAAAAATTATGAAAAACCCCCGAAATTTTGCTGAACTAGATCCTCAAACGACGACTAAACAGACAGTTTTCAGACAAAAACCGCATCAAAATCGGTTCATCCGTTCAGGATCTATGATGCTACAGACACACACTTAAAACATCTTTCTTTTTCGTCGGAGGTTAAAAAGTACTTTTTTTATTTAAGATAGGTTAGCTCTTGACTTCGCTCCTTGCCTGGGCATGGATGAAGTCGACGATGGAGCGAACTTCCCTAGAAAATGCCTATTAACTCTCCTTTTAAAGGTGTTCGGGTTATATGTAGACGGAAACACAGACGAAGGCAGTTTATTCCATTCGACAGCAGCACGCATTATAAAAGACGACATGTACAAAGGCAAGTTTAACTCTAAAACTACCAAACCTATGAGTTTAGGGAGAAGCTATCAACATAGCACCTTTCTTACACCAACATCATCATCACCATCCAACTTCACCCACTGCTGGGTCTCCTTTTGAGCCAAATATGTTGCCTACATGTAGGTATGTTTATTATTTCATTACTTTTTTTGTATTGACCACTTTTTCAATTATCGCCTTACTAAATAATAACTCTAACTATCCTTTAGGCGGTCTAAAAACTCCGTCACCAGAGTTGGCACTTGCTCATATGAACTTACTTTTTAATAGTTTAAGTGCAATTCTAATAGAAATTATTAACAGTTTAATATTCATGTTTTCCTTCACCATTAGCATTGTGAGGAAAACCTCGGCTTGGTCAGCCCTACACGTATTGACCATGTCTTTCCTGTGGATATGGCCGGTTAAGCTGAGATGATGGTTTAGTTAGGTGCTGGGCAAGCCTACTCCATCTCAAACAATGTCCCAGGCACTACAGTGTCCCGTTAATTGTAGGCAAAGCCTCCTGATACTGTATTAAACCACCTAGTACAGATGTTAAGGCCTAAGTTTTTTTAATATTCATTTTCAATATCCGTACCCTTATTATAAATGTGAAAGTGTGTTTATTTGTTTGTTTATTTGTCCTGCTCTCACGTCAAAACAGAGTGACGGATTGACGTGATTTTTTGTGTGGAGATAGTTGGAAGGCTGGAGAGTAACATAGGCTACTCTTTATCCGGGTACCACGCGAGCGAAGTCGCGGGCAGGAGCTAGTATTCTATAATATATATATAATATACCTTTGTTTGTTAGAAACATCCCATTCATGTAACATATTTACTCAATGAGTAGTGTTTATTAATTCAATACCGCCATAAGGAAAATAGTTCAATACCTGCTCAATGAGCTACATGGAACATTAGTTTTACATTTCCTGGTAGTTACAATAAAATAATAGATTTATCTTATATTTATTGTAGGTAAGGGATCATCCATAAAGTACGTCACACGTTAAGGGGGGGAGGGTCGACGAAGTGTGACATTGTGTGACAAGGGGTGGGAGGGGTCCTAAGTTTTGTGACGTCGCATTTCAAAATCATACACATGGTGTTAAAATGTTTGAACTATCAACGAAAAACTTTTTAATTTAATAATTTATAGATGTAAAATTGTAAGATTATGTGACGTCACACTAGGGAGGGGGTCTTACAAATGTGAATAACTGTGACAAGGACCGGGGAGGGACGGGGGTTCAAAAAATCCTACATTATTCATACGGTGACAATCTTCCTGTGTACAAAACTGACATTATGTAGTGTAAATATAGTTAGTTAGACGCCGCTTTTGCATCAAGATTTCGTCTAGTGTTCGGGGTATGCCGCAGCCGACACCGCGGCGTTATGCATATTTAATTTTGATCCATCGTTTTAGTTTATTTAAACTTCACACCGCCTACGGTTTCCAATATTCTTTTTCGATTCAGAAAGTAACAAATTGCGTTTTCTAAATTCCTCTCCACATAACTTCGCATCACATTAGACAGTTTAGCATAATGATTCGTCTTCAACACCGAAAATAGGCCTCCAACCTTTCTCGATTGGATTTCTATAACTTGTACCTTGTAAGTTTTTGAATCTTGATATTCTTGATAGATCGTTGAATATGATGAATCTTGATATTATTGATAGCTAAGCGACTTTCTGAGTGGTCACAATTTGGATGGGTGACAAGTGGCAATAGCAACTGAGCGCTTCCGTGTTTCGGAGGACACGTTAAATCGCCGGTCCCGGCTTTTAACTTGAAAATTGAAATGTGCACGAGGTTATTCGCTGAGCCTTCAGGTTTCAATACCTTCAACATTTTAAACTATGGCGGGTAAGGATCTAAAATATCTTCAATACGGTTACGTCGAGCCTTAGGAGCTCGAGATCGCACAAAAACAAAAGTGAACCAATCTTTTTGTTTAGCAACCGCTTTAGGGCACGGATGTCCTGAATCTCTACTTCCTATCTTTATAATTCAAACAGAATTACACATGTTTTTTGGTATTTTATACCGACCAAGTCAAAAACTCGAGTTCTATGAAAACGTCTCGGCCCGAGGCGTCAGCTAGTCGGATAACTTCGGACGCAGAGCCTTTTCAGACCTTCCACTTGACTCCATTGTTCGCCACAATACACCTCTGATTTTGTCTATTGTACCCGCAGGTACCTAAATTACGCTACACAATTTCAAACCCTATTTCTAATTTCATAAAGTCTTCTTAACAAAATGTTTGTTTCAACAAAAGAGCACAAGTGCTTTATTGTTGACTGTTCATTGTAGTACGACAATTGTTTTAGTCGGATTACGTTTAAATAGCTCTTGAAATTTGAAAAAATACTGCTTACCGCATTTTATTTTTGTTGATTGGGATTTAATTTAAGACATTTATTTATATTTTTTTTTACTTTGAAGACCTCTGTGGCACAGTGGGCAAAGGCCCGCTTGAAACACAGGTTGCGGGTTCGATTCCCTCCACGAGGAAAATTTCAATTTGCAAAAAAAAAAGATTCTATTTTAAAGGAACACAAACATGAAATATGAGACTTAATATTATTTATAATTAAGTATCTAATTGTCAATGTTCCCACAATAATATAAACAGGAACATATGTTAAAATAAATTATAATTCAATTAGCAACATTCCTAGCCAGTTTTAATACATCGCGTAAATTAAGAACCAGTATTTAAATTATTTAAATTATATAATTCCATCAGCAGCTTTTTAGCAGAATTGATTTCGTGGATTTATAACGTCGATGCGCATAAAAATAAAGATTATTTCTAGATTTCAATATTGTTGAAGCAATAAACTAGTGTATTTGGAAGAAAACCGTTGAACTTCGATGAACTATATGAAACTGACACTGTTTTAGACTTACGTATGAAAAAATAATGCCAATTGAGATAACAAGGCGTTTTATTAATATTATTAATTTGATATGTCCTTTGCGTGATATGCGCATCAACACGAGCTCTAAACAGTAAAGGAAAACATCGTGAGGAAACCCGCGGCTTAGTCAGCCCCACACGTATTGACCATGTCTTTCCTGTGGATATGGCCGATAACCTGAGAGGATTGTATAGGTGCTGATCAAGCCTACTCCATCTCAAAAATGTCCCAGGCACTAAAGTGTTCCGATAAGTGTAGGCAAAGATTGCCTCCTGACACTGTACATGTACAAATCATCTAGTAGATGTAGAGGCCTAAGAGTTTGTGTTCCACTGTTCGCCAAAGTCATAAATAGTAAGTTACCGTAGACGCATGTGACTCCAAAAGAGTCACACTCGCGCTGCTGACCGTTTAAAAGAGGAATCACTGCGCCGACAACACAATGTACAAGAGTGGTCCACCAGTTGTCACTGTAGTGCTTCCTCGCAGAGCTCTGACAACTTTAGGTAGGTACTCACCGGAATACAATACCATTCGAAAAGAATGATGTTATTTGGCTGCGATATTCTATAAGGAGGTGCTTCCCTGGTCGGTCTTTTCGAATATAAGGTGAGAAAAACCGACTATGCTCTTCCTCTTTCTTCCTCGCCCTATTCATTCCACACACGATACTGGGGGCGTATTTAACGATATATTTCAATGTTCTTACTACATAATTCCTTTTAATTTACCCTAAAGGCTCTCAAGGCTTTACTATAATAATTATGTCGTGAGTTAAAATTTATACTTAGTTGTTTTTTAAACCTTAATAAAATGAAACTCAAAATTCAAAAATCATATATTCAGTAGGACCGTTATGACCACTTTGAAACGTCTTAAGAGCTAGGTGATTCTACTCCTGTTCTTTCTAAATAAAAAATTATTTCGTCGAAATGAACTGTATTCATTTATTTTTGAATTTTATTTGTATAAAATGTACGTGTTAATCGGGGTTGTAAAAGCCCTTTTACAATCTAAACCTGTCTTAAAAATATGCTATTAATAGACTAGTTAACAAAAACTCATCTTGGAATTCCAAAACGTAACCTAGCCACCACCAAAGACATAAAAATTAAATTTTCTATCATTAATAGTAAAGTTGAAGTTGTTAATAACTGCGGTATTATAAATGCTGCAATAAAAAGCGCATTCTTCGAGTTTTCTATACCCCACTGTGAGGGAAGCGTCTTTGAAATAACGCCAAACAAAGCCTTCTGCCATACAAAACACAACCGAAAACCTAAGAAATATAACACAATTTCCTTTACCATTTCGAATCACAGCCTTAGCCGCTATCCCAAATATATTTTTTTATTTAAAATGATATCTACTTTGAGCATGTTAAAGTGTGTTTTCGTTTGTGTGGTTTTCGGTAGAGATTTAAACTATGCGGTGTTAATAATAAGGATTTCTAATGTTGGTTTCGGTACAGCATCTGCCACCCCCGACTGTTCGATGTAATCGTCTCGATAACTCATTATGTGATATTGATCATTCTATGAAATATGTTTTTAAGATTTGATTTATTAAGCTTTTGTTTTTCTTATGGTCTTAAGATATTTTACTTCATTCGTTGGCTTTTGTTAGTAATTAAGTTTATATTAGAGGTGGAATTCGACCAATATTCTGTCTGACTGTTTGACTAGACACTTTTGTAACAAAACGAAACAGTGTCACGACTACATCATGCAGGCATGGTAGAAATTCTCTAAGATCATTTTAAAAACATCCAACTCATTTGAAAAAGCCTCGATATATTATAATTTAATTCTAATTAATTTTGAAATCCTTCGAAATCATTAGAATTATGTAAACGACATACCTATGCGCACAGGAAAAATCAAATGTATCAATGAACAAAAAATAAAATATATTAAAACCGAATTTGCATAATTTGTGATATCCTGTAATGAATACAGGACAATAAAATGCAAGAAACGGTCTTGATGAATTATACATAAAGAAGCAATTCTATAAGTAGGCTTATGACTGTATGTCAGGAACTCAGATCTTTAAGCATTAACATTGCTGACTAGCACTAATCATCTGTCAGTTGTACCTATAAATTTTGGTTTCTAAGTCGTTAAGCCATGACGGAGGCCTTTAGGCGGCCTAAAAACTCCGTCACCAGAGTTGGCCACTTGCTCATACGAACTTACTTTTTACTAAACCGATTTTGAAGAAATTTGGAATGTAGATAGTTTAGGTTCTGGAATAACACATAGGCTACTTTTTATCTCGGAAAATGTATGGTTCCCATGGGATAAAAAAATAGAAGCCCACGGGGGCAAAGCCGCAAGCGTTCTCTAGTATCTGAAACAAGTCCTAAAAATCAAGACGTCAATACTAAAACCTTGTACCTATTTTTGCAAAAAAATAAAACAAACGTTCAAAAACAAGTGTCGCGCTACCGGTGTACCCGTTATTCGAATTAGTAAGCTGACATCGTTACAAACCTAACAAGCAATAAAACACGTTATTGAAAAATAATCACAATAAAATATTAGGACAAAAAGGATTCTACCTGGAACACTTCACCTTCTTTTTTTCGACCATGGGCGTCTCGGCCAGATACGCTGTAGACACGAGTAAAACAAAAGCCTTTACGTTCTTTTATTTTGATTTTAATCGTTTTAGGCCGACTGCACGCTGGTCGTATTTTATATTGTAGGTAGACCATGAAAACTAAATAAATATTGCTGGACATTTCACAAAGCATCTATCACCAAAGAAAATGTGTGTTAATTATGGAAATTGAAATACTACTTTTATACTTTTTTTGGTAAATACATTCACACTTTACAATCAGATCATACAAATATTTGTCCAAGTTGTTCGCGAGAATCGAACCCGCAAACTTATGTATTTTCCAGGCAGGCCTTCGCCTACTGCGCCAGAATTAAAGAAAATCGCTTCAAGAACACTGTCTACAGGACCGTTTGTTATGTGTCATAACGTTTTATGACAAATTCACAACCATTTTATGAGGAGAGTCCATGTAATATTTTTTAAATGTAATTAAATTTTAACACCCCGCTGCTAAGAAGAATTCTTGAAATTCAACCCCATAAGTGTTGAATGCGTTTTGAAGTACTTTCTTACGAGATTCATTTATTAATTTTTAATACTTAAGTACTTTATTTTTATTCCTTAAGGTTCTTTACCTTGATGTCGTAAGTATTGTGTTGCCAAAATATACTAAAGATGGGTAGGTCCGACGATAATTCGGAGCTACATCTTGATGTACATCCAGCTCCAAAGAGCTACATCCAGATCCCGTGTCCGTCGGACCCATATGGGTTCGGTACTGCGGGAGCGTATGTTTCGGTTCCGTCGCGCGCGATGCCGTTCCTCCGCCCCGTCTAAAGACCTACACACAGGTCCCGTGTCCGTTGCACTCATATAGGTCCAGCTCGCACTCGCATCTATGCAGTACCTATCCTTTCCGTCCACACTCCGCCCGCTCCGCGTCACCGTCTAATGACCTACATAGGTTCCGTGTCCGTTGCACCCAACCCTAGATAGATACCAGTGGCGAGGGATGAAAGACAGTAGGTAGGTAGGTATCTATCTATATTGTGTAGGTACCTACTTGTAACTCCAATTGTACCTACTTATTTGAACTAAGTCTATAAATGTTACATAATACACTACCTACACAATTTAGGTATGTACCTACTACTACCTATTAAGTAGGTAAGTAATTAGTCTTAGAGAAACACAACGGTCGGTAGGTACAAATAAAACTTGCAAGCTACACACAAAAGAGAGAGAAAAAATTAGGTATGCGTATGCAATCGCGTAGGTAGGTAGGTATAAAAATAAATATGGCCTACTACTTACATCTTGATGATGTGACACGCGCGACACTCGACACGCTTCATTTATTTACACTGACCTGACTTGACACACGAAAACACAAACAAAAATGAACCAGCTCGGTGTTGCACACGCAAACTTCGCTTGAGGTCTCGCACCTGCACCCTTCCCGCAGTTCCCGGACCTATGCAGTACCCCACTCCGTCCGCAATCCGCCGTCCGCCCGCTCCGCGTTGCAGCTCCGCGTTACCGCTCCGGATTGCAGCTCCGCGTTACCGCTCCGGGTTGCAGCTCCGCGTTATCGCTCCGGGTTACCAGTCCGCGCCGTCCGCCGTCCGCCGTCCGGACCGGCGGCGGACCGGTATCCGAGTTGACGCGCGATGTACATCCATCAGTACCGCGAGGGATTCCGGTCCGCGGTCCGGTATCCATCCGGACCTACTCATCGCTAAAATATACTGATATTATCACTCTAATAACCAAACTTACCTACCAATATAGGTAACCACTAGCTCATACGAACTTACTTTTTTACCAAATGAGTAATAGAAGTTACTAGTAACTTTTGAAAAAAAGTTTGAAATGATAAAGGGTGGGTACACAAAAAATCCCTGAAATCCAATACCGAGTTTTACTAGAAAACGGTGGCAATTCTCGCCCAAGACCGAAACCTGAGTGAGACCGAGACAAAAGACAGCGCAGGAAAGTGACACGAGACGGAGAACCGTCGGTTTATATGACAACGGTCTCCTGTCTCGGTCTCCCCTTGATTGTCTATCTTTGATAGCGAACAAAATAGATCTCAAACTCTCATATATGACAGTTCAGTGACCAAGCAAGTAGCTCTATAATATAATAAGCTAATATAATATAAGCTCATCTTAACGAGTGCGAACGCAGCAAAGATACCTACGCGATCGTTTTGACAGTTTTAGAACAATTTCAGGTTTAAGACAAGTTAGACAATCAGCCTGCTGATCTCGGTCTCCAGTCTCGGTCTCGGGCACGAACCGTCACCTTAACGCTAACGAAATCTCAGGAGTTTCATTACTCTCAAAAATTAGAGCCTACCAGACAAGACAGACGCTCCAAAAAACCAACCAGGCTGCCACAATGGGATTCGCGTTTAGATTCCATTCCGATTCTCGCAGAAAAAAAGAAAAAAAAGAAGAACTATTGTAGCGAGCGTGCGAACACAGCCTTCTTTTGTCCGACTGTATGTCAAAAGTGCATCTGTCTAAAGCGTTTTGAATTCAGCCCTGAATACCCTTATCTGACGTGATCGGGTTCGAAACCCAGGGAATATAATTATTTACGGTTGTCTGTTAAATAATACATGCTTAAAATAATTTCATTAAACACAAAAATGAGACAGAGAATATATAAAACTTAATAAAACCACTGTAGTGAGAGAAGATGCTAACGCTTTAGTAAAATTATCCTTACACATCTTTGTCTGGCAAAGAAGACAATTTTAAAGTGTAGCAGACAAGACAACATCATAGTTCTGAGTCGTATAAAAATTGGTTCAGCCGCCAGTGTCTTTTAACCTGAATCATTTGCAACCATCCTTCGATAACTTAACAAAACTACTGCATTTTGTGAAAAATAAAAACGCCGAGAATACGAGAATGTCAACCGCGCTTCGGGGATGCAGTGATCATAATTTCGTTTTGTAATGTTATTTAAGTAGGTAAATATGTAGTACTTAAATACATTTTTCTCAATATTATGTTTTGGTAGTATAATTTTTTTTTTATTAAAAAAAGGTTTCTATCGATACAATATTTATAACTAGCTGCTGCTCGCGGCTTCGCTCGCATGGTACCCTGATAAAAAGTAGCCTATGTTACTCTCCAGCCCTCCAACTATCTCCACACAAAAAATCAGGTCAATCCGTCGCTCTGTTTTGACGTGAAAGCAAGACAAATAAACAAACAAATAAACACATTTTCAAATTTATAATATGGGTACAGATGTTCAGCCTGAAAATTAATAAAAGCAAACGTATTCGTAATTTTTAAGGAATTAATAGGATCAAGATACTTCCTTAATTTCCGTTCAAATAAAATACCAACATGAAAATAAATATCACAAAAGGTCGCGCAAAGGACCGAGCAATGACGTGTATAATGTACGCACATAAATTTGAAGCCTTATCAAATACAAGATGTAAATTAGCAAACTGCAATGACCCGGGTGTCGTGTTGAGTCTTTTATACCGCATACATGTTGGGCGAGCCTAAGCCAGCGCGAGCGAATGCGAGTTGATGCAAGGCGAGTGCTACCGACCACACATTTGGCGAGTCTACGCAAACCAATGCAAATTGGCGCTCGTATTCACTCAGCCAGCTAAGCGAGCGTTGGCAAGGCAAATGGTGCTGTCCACACGTTGGCATTGGCGTTCACTCGGCGAGCCTGCACCAGCGTGTATCTAGTAGCGCCAAAATACATGCAGGGCATGAATTATAATAAAACTTTGTGGACGTACTCAGAATTTTGCTGAATTTTATTATTTTACTAGCGGACGCCCGCGGCTTCGCCCGCGTGGGTTACTATTTTTATATCCGGGAACTGCGGGAACCGTGCATTTTTTCGGGATGAAAAACAAATACATACTTAGTTACTGAATTTATACAAAATTATGTACTTTTTAGACATGCCAGTTATGTAAATACTAACGTTATGGTGAAGAAGAAATGAAATGAAATGAAAAGCAACCAACCGGGTTTCTCTAATAAGTGTACAAAGAAATATTTTCATTCATGTTCTATGTAAATTTAAATGGACTGTATCGTAAGTAGACTTTTATCTTATCTTATCGTGACGTGGTTTTTCTGGATATCCTTCGACCATGAGGGATCTTTTGTGCTCACCCCTTAGCTTACTACAGGTATTTCACAAACGCTTCTAGGAAGCGTTTGTGAAGCGTGTGCTATCTACCTCTGTGGTTATTTATATGAAGCACTGAAGTCATTGGATCACCGAAAAGAAAGCTAGGCCCCATACCGTGTTTGTTGCCCTGATTCTTCACGGTGTTGGTCGCGAAAGAACAGGAGTAGAATCATCTAGCTCTTAAGACGTTTCAAAGTGGTCATAACGGTCCTACTGAATAAATGATATTTGACTTTGACTTTGACTTTCTAAGTATCTGGAACGAGGCGTTCCACTCTACTTCTGGAAAAGGAGTCACAGTTCTGAATGTGTTTTGCATTATTTTGAAAACTTTCTGCAGTCAATTACTTAGACCAGTCCGTATCCAGAAGGGTAACTTAGAATCCCTTGTGCGATAAATGACATAAAAGTAAAATGACCTAAACGTCAATTTAAGTCCTGTGAATTTACTTCAGGGCTCTTCCAATACCCCTAAGAATTGAAGGATAAGGCTGAGCGCACACATATCCGTGCCGAATTCTCAAAGTACTGCCAGATTCGATCAAATCGGACGATTCGACGTGGGCTCATACAATTTCATATAGGTACTTACAGAATTCTAAAACTTTTGGGGCGTTCCGTGCGGATTTAGAATTTAGCAACGAACGCAATCTATTGAAAGTAACCCAATCTGAATTCACAATGCCATGTAATTTTTAGGATTTCCCTAGTTTTAACACCCCTGTATAGGAGCGGACCAAACTTAAAAAACGAAGTAAAGAACAGGAATCGATTTTTAGAGATTATAATAGAAAAGAAGCAAGCGTCGGCGCCGGCGTCGGCGCCGTGTGAGCAGAGATACTGACGATATTTGTTACAATATACAATAACATAATTATTACTACAATAACGTTTTCAAACAAAAGTTTCTAAAAGTTCTTATTGTCCATAATTAATTCATGTCATGTCTTCCATGTTCGTTGCGTAATGGATCCGCATTCCATGTACGACACGAGGCGCAATATTAATTATCATAATCAACGATAATCACATTATCCTACAACAATCATTATTTCAAAAGTTCGCGATGAAAGTGTTTAATTAAACCTTAATATAAAAAAAAAGGTTTTGGAAATTCTTTTCATGCCTAGAGATTGAAACATACTGAAATAGAAAAACATTTATTTCCAGAAACGATACAACTATTTACATACTTTTCGTTTACCTAGTGAAAGATGCCGAATGAAGAAACATTTCTTCATTCGGCATCTTTCACTAGGAATGAAGCGTCTGAACAAAGAATGAAATAGAAATAAAAAGTGAATTCGGGTGTCATTTTATTACATCCTGTATGTTAGACAATTTGCACGATGTTGACAAATTATTATGAATCTGTAGTGACTAGTGACATAATTATTTATAGGTAAAGACGTACTTATATATTTATTTTAGCACCACAACTATTGAGAAGTTGCGAAAAACCCTTTGAAGTCAAAGAATTTAATCAGCGGAACATCAGAACATGCTCTGCAAGCGCCGTGGGGTCCGAACTTGTACCTAACTCCTGCTTCTTACAAGCAATCGCCACCGAGGTCGTCGGTCTAGGGCTTCAATTTAACAGACCCTTGAACCTGGAATGAGGAATGACTCCCATTCGTCCGACGGGGGTTCGTGCCGCGACCGTGCACGCCTCTACACGACTTATACTTTACTGCTCTATTATCCCGACTCGGCCCCGGGCTCATTACGATCTCAGATTGCCTTAGAAATTGCAATACTTACAAAAATAACATAGTACAATATTTCGTTGTTTTGCAAGGAAAGTAAGCATGTTTTGCAAAAAGGGAATGGTAGGCACAGACGAAAAAAAGCTTGTAAATACAAATCGCTTAGGACAAGATGTGTGAAGCTTGTAATAATAAGAATAAGAATTAACACCAATGTCTTCTAAAATAAAAATTTAGACTCATAAGTACACTTATGTTTCATACTCTTTTTTAAAGGTGTAGAAAAAAGGTTCGCAGTTGATATAAAACACACTCAAACCTATTTATGTTTATACAAACACCTATAACAGTGATGCAATTGATAAGTGATGAAATATGAAAACAACATAATTAAATAACTTAGTAGTCTCTAATTACTTTTTCTCAAGTTCAAAGAGTGCGCAGGCAAAGTCGTTCTGACATTAATCAAATTATAATATTTACGATAGACTTATATTTCGATGCCTTTACAATTAGCATTGATAGTGCGTGATAAAACTAGACAGGTTTGTCAACAGTTTTGTGTATAAATACTTTCATTTGCTCAACTTGTCAGCTATTCCTCCAAAATGATTGAAACGAAGCTCTCGGATATTTCCAAATGCCTAACAGAGGAGGTAATAAGAAAGGCGTACATGCAGAAGACGCACAGCCAGGATAAAGTGAAGCTTATAGAAGTATCGAGAGCTGCGGCAGCCGGGGAAGGTCTTCTCAGTGTGGTGTACAGGATCCACGTAACTGGGCACGAGCACACCGCCACATTCATCGTCAAAGGACTTATAAAAAATCTTCAGCTACGTAGCTCTTTGCTGTGCACAACATACTTCGCCAGAGAAGGCAAGTTCTTCACTGACATTTTACCAGCGTTATCCGAAGTTCAAAAGTCATGCGGAGCTACTGAATGCATCCAAGATTACATACCGAAGTTATACAGTTACTGTCTAGATGGAGAAAACGATTACATTCTGCTAGAAGATCTTTCTGCAGACGGTTACACCTCGGTACCGGAATACCCGACTGAAACCGATAGAAATAAGGCTCTGAAGACCCTCGCTCATTTTCACTCCGTCTCCATCGCGTTGAGAATTAAAAAACCAGATGTGTTTCGCGCAATAGCTGAAAGTATCCCTGAAATGTTTTTCTCTGAGTACAACCGTGAATGGTACCGCCCTTATCAGAAGAACGCTGTAGAGATAGATCGTAAAGTGATAAGAGAATACTTTGAACCGTCCAGCAAATACTATGAGAAGTTCGAAAAAATCGTGAACAATGACCTATACGGAAATATAATGGAAAGTCTGAAGACCTCTGGCAAACATCCAGTTTTGTGCCATGGAGATGCCTGGTGTCCCAACTTCCTTTGCTCGAAATACAAAGCCAAAGTCATCGACTTTCAGTTATTGAGGTGTGCATCTCTTGCAACAGATTTGGTGATCTTGATCATGATGTGCAGTCACTTATGTCAGAAAAAACAGGACTTCTTGGACGCTGTGGAGGTTTATTATACCAGTCTATCTTTCTTTCTGAAAGATATGGGATTCGATCCGTCTGAAGTGTTTTCGAGGGAAGATTTAGATGATGAATTGAAAAAGTATGGAAGGTTTGGTTTTATGGCAAGCTTGACGTCGATACCGCTGTTGGCTGGCGAAAGGTTTGACACTGTGACATCGGTGGTGACTCCAGTGTCGGGACAAGAGCGCCTACCTTTGGAGAATTTGTGGAAACTATCGCCGATAAAAGATGGGCACAAGATTCGGTTAGTGAATTTACTACGTGTTACCGTTGATCTGGACCTGATATGATTTGTTGGTTTGTTATGTTGTTCCTTTCAAAGGATTTGTTTTTTATTGCGTTAAGTGATTTTGTTTCTGGTTATTAGTTATTAATAACATGTAGGTAACAATTTATTTAAAAAGATCGTAAATAACTTTAAAGAATTACTTCAAACTCAGACTAATATTGGCGTAATATTACTAATGTAACATAGTTATTAAATTTAATATGCCTTATCGTTTAATACGCTTTTAGAGGGTAATTAGTTTTTTGTATGAATTGTTCAAGTGAAACAGTAATAAATAAAAAAAATTAAAGAAGTTTCATATGGTTGAATAATTTAGTTTTTAGTATCTATAAATAAAATAGATTTCCAATACCTAGCTGTATATTTCTTAGCATACTATGAATTATTACATCACACTAATATTATAAATGCGAAATTTTGGATGTTTGGATGTATTCCTCTATAACTCGACAACCACTGAAACGACTTGTCTGAAATTTAAAATATAGATAGATAATGACCATAGAAATAGACATAGTATTTTCTTTATCCGGGTACAATGCGAGTGAAGCCGCGGGCGGAAGCTAGTATTTATACAAACTTATAGACGACCACAATTCAATCATACTTTTCTTTACGAAGTCATTTTACCACAGCACTTGTACATTCGTCTCGTATAAAAGTGCCTTATACATAACAGTAAAGTGAATTCTCCATTAACTAAGTGCTTTTGAGTACAAAACACCTGAGTAGCAGATAACTGGATGAGTCGACAGTATGTTGGAATGCTGACTCGTGACTCTTGCGCAGCCGAAAACTAATTATCGCCAATATCAAAGTCGTGGACTGGCTACAGTAGCGGCGTTAGGGTAGGGCGAGGTTGGGCGACCGCCCAGGGCGCAGGCCTGAGGGGGCGCCGGGCGAGGGCGCCCTTTCAAGTCTAGTCAAGCTTTGTGGAAAAGGCATACCTGTTCCCTATGAAAGGTGTTTTGAAAGATAAAAAGATAGAAAAAGGTATTAAAATGTTATAACGCATTTGTCTTGATAAAATTGGGCTCGCTTCGCTCGCGTTTTAGCTTCCTAGGTAGATTGAAAGTTTAGAGCGGGGGGGGGGTGGTAGAAATCTCGCCCAGGGCGCCGGTTATGCTAAAACCGGCCCTGACTGGCTATACGTAAAATTACAAACTTTACAATGTAGTTTGTTCGTTTTTGATATTTGAATTGATTAGGCATGATGACTAATTTTCAAAATCTCTTCTATGATATTCAGAAGTATCTATTATGTCTAAAATATATCATATTTCTGTAGAAAATTAAGGTTTTTGTGCAATAAAAGTACATTTAAATTTAAATTTTCAAATTCACGCTAAAACGCTCGCCGGTGTCATGGCGTCTGTTATTACGTCACGGCTCAGTAGGTATATCAACCACTGATGCCAACTTAGCTACTTAGAAACAAAATGACTTTTACTGAGACGTGATGTAATTCGCTCTGATGGTGTTTAAGCTATCATGGCGGATTGTTGTATTTTGTAGATTTATATTAACAAATAAATTATTAATCTCGACATTAATAAGAGAATAAATACATTTTTCAAAATCTTATTTATTTAATGTCCTAAAACGTAAGCTGACATTGTGAATAACATGACACCTGTAGATGAGGTTATTTTCGTTTCAAAGTCGAAGATTATGTGAGTTTTTTAATTATTCATGTCACGTTTATATTTTGGCGTCGCATAGCAGGATCTTGTTTTTTTCAAAAAGCGGGCACATTATCATTGTAAATTGTTGATTCGTTGAATTTTATTTACCTATACATTTATACAGGGTGAGTTCTCTCTACCGCAAATTTAACTATAGCCGTTTAGGTTTTCCCCTCAGAGGGCGGTGTCGAGAGAACTCATGTATGTATAATGTTTAATGTACCGCTAGCTTTGAGCGATGAGGTCCTGGCCAATATGAATCCCCGTCGCGAGACCAATGTTTGTATGATCTGCAATAGTACATTACTCACCTAGGGCGGGAAAGTAAGAAATGTCTCAGATCGCATGATAATTCACAATAATTGTTAACCGAGGCGAAGCCGAGGTCGACAAACATGTGATCTGAGGTTTTCTTATTTCCTGCCCTAGGTGAGTATACTATTTTTCTCCTCGACGGAGGCGGAAAGCGGCAACTTCGTATAGCGTAGCGGGACAAAAGTTGCCACTTTCCGCCCGGAGCCGGAGGGGAGAATAGTAGATTGTATTATATGGGGGGAAAATAATATTTTTACGGCGAGGGCGCTTTTTTGAATCCAGAGCGAAGTGAAGGATTCTAGAGTAGAATCCCGAGCGTAGCGAGGGATTCTTTAGTAGAATCCTGAACGAAGCGAGGGATTTAAAGTACGTCGCCCGAGCCAAAAATATATTTTGCGCCCGAGTGATACACTCTACTTTTCATTACAATCTATGAGAAAATAAAAGGGAGGAGAAAGGAATGTGTTAAATCAACGAAGTTCCACTTGAGAAGAGTAATCGGGGATTAATTTTTTTTTATTCAGACGGTGGCCGCGCGCCGGCTGAATGGTGGGCGGTATGTTTATCCGATACTAGCAGCGCCCTCGCGGCGTTGCCCCCGTAGTGATGGTTTATGGTGATGATGATGATGATGATGAAAAGTAGCCTATAACCTTCCTCAAGAGTTTAGCTATCAAATACAGAAATAATTTTTCAAATCCGACTGGTAGTTCCTGAGATTTCATTTCATTTCATTTATTTATTTATTTCTCTCACAAACAATATAAATATAAATAAATAGCTAAATAAATATACAGAATAATGAATATTAAAAACGTTGTAGGTAGCTATTATAAAAACCTGTTTTGTGAGATTAGCGCGTTCAAACAAAAAATCTCTTCCGCTAGAATTGCTCAATAGTTCCACGAAAACAAACTAGATGGCGCCAGTAGACCATCGTTCTAGATCGCGCTGACGAAAACGCACAGGATTTTATCAGGTTGGAATTACAATTATGTATGGATAGAAAACTGCAGAGTAATAAATCTCTAAATCTAAATGTGATTACAACTGTGGTGTTTTTGGAAGAGTCCTCCCTCATTCATCTTGGTAGATTTGAGATGAATGTGGAAAGTAGTTGTACCTCAAAAGTGCGCGGCAAAGATAATTCATAGATAATTCCGGCGCACTTAAAGGGGATTAAAAACTCATTACTGCCCGCTAAACTTATAAAGAGGATTAAAAACTCATTACTGCCCGCTAAAAGTTCCTTGAAGAGGAATCATCTACTTTGGGCGCACTTAAAGGCGAACAAAGTCGTCCTTTTCGAATAGATGGAATGAAAAATATTTGTCTCGGGTCTGGGTGTTTTCTATGCATCAATGTGTTCATTTACAAAATTTGTGTAAAGTATTTATCAGTCATGTTGTTCCTATAACAAGTTCTGCTTACTTTGGGACTAGATGATGCTGTGTGAAAGGTCCAGCATTATATATAACTACAGCATCTCATTGAGAGTAGTTCACTCATCAAAGTTTGCATTTTGATATAAATCATCTGGTAAAGATGAATAGAATCTTACTTTAGTATAAGTTACTTAGTCAGATGCAGGTAAGAAGACTAATATTTCTGATCTACTATCGTTATAACTTTATGAGTCAGGATTTTTTTACATTCTTTTATAAGTAATCTCGTAAAGGTACCACCGGTAGTGACTAATATTTGTAAATCTAGTTTATTTAATTGTACATCGAAGGTCACTCAATTTGGGCAAGTATTGGCAGCGAGTTAATTTGGTTTTGATTATTTTTGTATACCTACCAGCAGTGTCTGATTGGCGTCGTCATTTAATAAAATATAAGGCCTCGTTCGTACGAGAGCTAAAAAACGTTGCGTTAAAGGTCGATTCACATCAGTGAAGCCACAGTTCCCATACAGTACCGTCACAGTGCGAAATAGTCGTTCATACATTCTCTATGAACGCATCTCCACTTGTCAGTGTCAGTAACGACACAGGGATACGATATATACTCGTACACAAAGATGGTTACTGAACAGAGCGAACACGTTGCCGGCACTGTGATTTCACTGATATGTTTGAATCGACCTTCCCCAACATTGGCAGCTTTAAAACTCAAATTCAAACCGCCCAGCGCTTTAAATTGAACGTAGCTCGATAAAAAAGCGTCGCTTTTTAAAAGCGCTGACGTGCGAATTAATACATAGAAATTAATATGTTTCACTTCGACGCTTTTTTAACGGACGTTAAAAACTCCCGTGCGAACGAGGTCTTAAAGAACCTGTCGTCATTCAGTTTTGTCAAATACCTACTTTTATATTATCTAAAATAAAAAAAAATAAGAAAAAATAAAAAATAATAATCATTGCCAATAAACCCTTTACCGAAAACCTCATCCAAATCGGTTTAACCGTTTTGGAGATGGGTACATTCATTTGCACAAAGACAAATAACCTCTGACCCTAAACGCATACACTTTTGAAATGGAAGTGAAACTGTTTCTTGCATTATTGTTCAAGACATACTGTCAGAAGCATTTATTGTATAGAAATTCGTTTTAATTATGTAAATAAGTTATTTTCATACAATACAGGGCAGAGGTAAAGGGCATGACAACTGCAATTAAGTATTCGTGTTTAGTGAAAATACACTGAGGAAGGTACAGAACGTGACACAAAAGTTAACAAAAATCTAGTTTATATTTAGAAATACATGGATACGCATTGATCTTCTATATAAACTGAGGTAGATGCGTTGTGCCCCGCTCTGCGTGGCGAACAAAAGTCAAGCTAATTAGCTTGAGTCAACTCAGTCGCACTTTGTCTTGCTCCGATGTTACACGCATTCACACGCAGCAAGCACATAATTTCTCTTTCTGACAACGAGGTTTTAGATTTCTCCGCTTTTTTTAGTGTTCTTGATTGCTATTAAACAAATCTGCATAAATTCTACCTAAGTACCTAGTAATAGTAAATTTCGCTGCGTTTTATAGCTTTTTCAAATTAGTATAACGTCTCTATTTGTAAAATCTCATTGTGGATACGGATTTATCGCGTTGTTTACCTTATTTTTACGGCTGTTGTAAAATAGCCGAAAAGTTAGGACATAAAAAAAGCTTGTATTATGGGGAACAGATATATTGATACTTTTTAAATTAATTTAATTTAAATTTTAAAACAATCACGCGTTTAAAATTGAAATACATTTCCTGATGGGACCTTAATAACTTGTGAAGGGTTAAAAATACATTGTGGTTTTGTTTATAACAAATTATTCATGGGTAAATCATGTGGGCGGCCAAATTTTCGTGTTGCCAAGTTTTAGTGTTCCGTAGTCTCAATAAGAACCTCATTCATTGACTGGCCTCTTAGCTTAGTTGGTAGTAGCTCTGCCTTCTGCGCTGTAGGTCGTGGGTTTCGATTCCCACCCAGGACAAACATTTGCGTGATGAACATAGATATTTGTTCTGTGTCTGGGTGTTATCCATACCCATATTACAAATGTGAAAGTGTGTTTGTTTGTTACAATATCTCCACACAAAAGTCACGTCAATCCGTCGCTCTGTTTTGACGTGAAAGCACGACAATAAACAAACAAATAAACACACTTTCACATTTATAATACGGGTACGGATTTTCCTTTCCAAATGACTTTTCGCCAATGGTTTTTGTAAACGAATTCTTTTTCTGGTTTTACTATTTTTAAAGACACTAAAGTTTCTTAATAACGAACTCTGTTCTCCACGGTCCGACTCACACTTGGCCAACACCGGTCATAATTCTCATAAGACACAGATGAAACTATAGTTACTTCGGTAAAGGCACCATTACTCACCAAATCATCCTTTCATAAATTCCTAATTTTATTTTGGTGTAGAGTTACCATCTTCAAAGGATCTAAAAATGCCTAAAGATCTGAAAGAATATGTTTACCTCACCTTGGTAATACAGAGTTACCAAAGGTTTTGCAAAGAGTGGAGGAGGGAAGATCGTTGTTGCAAGTTATCGAGAATAGAAGAGGGAAGATGATTGGCCATCTTATACGACATAACAGCTTCATTAAAAACATAATTGAAGGAAATGTGGAAGGAAGGAGAGGAAGAGGAAGACCGAGGAAAGGCTACATGAGCCAAGCGAAAGAGAAGGTTGCTGTCATGTCGTATAGGGAAGTCAAGGAGGCTGCATTGGAAAGAGTTTCGTGGAGAAGCAAGCATCAGTTATGCCGACAAGGGGCTACCCTTTAAATAGAGAAGAAGAAGTAGACTTATAAATGGTAGGAAACTTGAATAAAAAAAGGGTAACAATAATAAATATTATTAGTTTTTTTTTAATATAGGTATATTTAGAGGATGGAAATGAGCTTGCAGTCCGTCATGTTTCAGTTCCTACTAATATAAATATGAAAGTATGTTTGAATGTTTGAGATTATACTGATACACCATTTTCGCCTCACTTACAATTATCAAAAAACTTTTAAAGTTGTAGGAACATTTCTATTTTTTTTTGTATTTATTTTTAACTAGCTTCCACCCGCGGCTGTACTCGCATGATACCCGGATAAATAGTAGCCTATCTTTATTTCAAAGCCAAATCGGTTCAGTGGTTGTCGAGTTATAGAGGAACAAACACAAACTTTCGCATTTATAATATTAGTGTTATGTGATTTTTAATCCTACTAATATTATAAAGGCGAAAGTCCGTGTGTGTGTGAATGTTTGTTACCACGTATCTCCATAACTACTTAACAAAAGATTTTGATGAAATTTGGAATGTAGATAGTTTAGATTCTGGAATAACATATAGGCTTTTTCCCGTGGGATAAAGAAAAGTAATCTATGAGGGCGAAGCCGCGGGCGTTCACTAGTTATCAATATAACTTACATTTTGAGTCATTATCATTAAAATAAAAGTACATAACTCGCTAGTTGTTTTTGAACATTTTAATTCGTAGCACCATTCTGTAGTCCTTAAGTGTAGTCCAAATGTGATCACTACAACTTACAACCTGTTTACACCGACCTTTTTTAATGTATTTTATCTCTACCGCTGACAGTTTTAAAAGCCTGGACGCTTGGGCTAAAAAGTTTGGACTAAGATTTTGATGGTTCATCCGAACTAATGATATTTATACCCTTTTAAAGTTCAACATTTGGGCGACCGAGCTCTGTTCGGGTGCAAATAGAGTAGGTAAATTAAAAAAGAAAAAAAAAAGAAAAAAATTTCAGTGTCTGAGATTCGAACATGCAGCTTTTAACTCAGCCACTTTAGTTTTAAACAAATTGCGTGAAATTACAAACCACATTGCACTGGTAAATCTTTTTGCGTGAAAATGTCGAGAATTTTTCCCAGATATGAGACTTAGCTAGATCGATTCGACCACGTGAACCCGCGTACCGCAAATTTAATCGAAATCGTTAGAGCCGTTTTCGAGAACGTGAGTACAAACAAACAAATATTGCTCGTTTGATAGAATAGGATAGTCGCTGACTGACGCTTTAGTTGACGTTTTACATGTGTTTGATAAAAAGTTTGATAGTAGAATCGGCACCCAGTTCGTGTCGACAAACTGTAGTGTCATCCTGAATGAGACGAGTGGGCACCACTACCTTTGAAAACACTTTAGCATCAGTCGTGCCTTTCTGTCGTTTATTTTTCGTGTGTGGGACGCACAGCCACTTCGACTAATGGTACAAATTATTAATAATCACCATTTAAATTCGGCCCGATAAAATTTTAATGTGTTTTATTTTGAAGACACAACGTCACGGCAAAATATAAAGTGCCTTGTTTAATGTTTATCAAGTCTTTTGATAATTTTTATGTCAGATGATGTGGGGAAGAAATAATGATGATATGACGGCTGATAGAGTAGGTAGTGTGGAGGTAGAAAAAACCTTTTTGTTGAGTTTTATATATCCTGCCAGGTGGAGTGACGATCTGCGAAAGGCTGCCGGTACAAGTTGGATGTGTCAAGCTGAAGACAGGGCGCGATGGCGCTCATTAGGGGAGGCCTGTGTCCAGCAGTGGACTGCTATAGGCTGATGATGATGATGATATATACTTATAATATACACAATATATCTGTGTACCTGTTTAACTACTGTGAACCCTTACCTACAGTTTAGCTGTCGCTGAACATCATCATCATCATTGGCAGCTCAAAAGCCCACTGATGGGTATAGGCGCGGACCCACCGCGGTCCACGGAGAGGCTACGAACGTGCGTCAAGCTTCACTTTGCACGAGACTGTATGTAATTGTGTCCATTGCAACCCACGGACACACTACGCATGACTTGACGTCATTGGCATACGCGTGGCTTGCTCGAATATGGCGACCACGCAGCTCAACGCTGTCCACTCTATGCACGCGGTACACAAAAACGTACGTAGCTTCACTTCTGTCCCACAAGGCGTATGATTTAAAACTGTGCTGGGCTACAGTTGATAGTAGTGGGTTCATATTCGTGTACTGCAGTGGAAACGTAGACCCACGTTGTCAAACAAATGAATGACGAACCCACGCTGCTAAAATGCGCCGCGTGCCCGTGCACAGCATGTGCAATGGTGGGTCCGCGCCTTAAGTCTCTAAAAGCCACTCTAATTGATACTGAACATGATTCGGAATACAACGATTTTATTTTAAGGGTCCTTCATGGTGAGAACGCCATACTGTTTTTGGAAGAGACCACATTACACTCAGTAACAAGTGATTTGACTGGCCTCTTAGCTCAGTTGGTAGTAGCTCTGCCTTCTGCGTTGTAGGTCGTGGGTTCGACCTAGGACAAACATTTGTGTGATGATCATAGATGTTTGTTCTGTGTCTGGGTGTTATAAAGTATTATACGTATATATTTAGAAAAAATGTATACGTATACTTAACTATTCTATCAGTTATCTGGTTCCCATCATAGTACAAGCATTGCTTAGTTTGGGGCTAGATGGCGTAGTGTGAAAAATGTCCACCAATTTTTATTTATTTATTAGAGACACTAAGCTGACAAAGAAGAAGTATTCGTTCTAGAAAAAGTCAAAAGTCAAATTCATTTATTCAATAAGATCACTAGTGTACCACTTTGAATCGTCTTAAGAGCTAGGTGATTCTACTCCTGTTCCTTCGCGACCAAGACCGTGAAGAACCAGGGCAACAAACACGGTTATATAAAACGCGATATACCTAGTAGTTTACCACAAATTAATATGCAAATAACCGTGGCGCCAGCTACTTAGACCTCGCTCACGTTTATCGAACTGGATAATAATCATAATTATTATGATTCAAACAAATGTACATACTTATATAAAATTACGGTGTATGTGTTTGTAATCTTCTCTTATTTAGTTTATAACACCTTCATTACTACCGTGTACGTGTGCGTATATAATTGTTTTTGATAGATTGTAAAAGTTAAACTACGGTACAGTTAAAAATTGTATTTAAGCTAGCCTAAACGCAATTTTTGTATGCGTTGTATGCGTTTAGGTAAGCCAAAGAATCTTGGTGCAAATGAATTGAGGGGAAGAAATATCATTGTCAGGTTTTTTTGTGGTATTGAGTTAAAAATGCCATCTCGTAGAAAATTAAAAAATGCATTTGGCCCTATACTCCAATAACGTAAAGTAAGGCTCAAAAAAAGATTGTATGGCTGTAGGAAAAGTAGAACATTGTCAATCTTTGTTTGATCATTTTCTCAAAATGATTATGACAACGATCTTTCTTCTTCTGTACCCTTCAATTGTCATCAAGTTGTGAGCTACTCTAAAAGTTTCAGCGTGATAGCTAGGAAAAGCTCGAAATTTGAGTTCCAAGATTCCATACAGAACGACAGACAGGCATACAAGTAAAAGACTTAATAAAAAGACAATGCTGTGTTTTTACCAGTTTATGAGGCATGTTCAAAAGTAACCCTAAGTATTATAATAATGAACTTTTATGCTTCCTGTCTGTCGCCATCACATATCTATCAACCACACGAAATAATCATTTTGATAGAACAGTAGTAATACTCAAAAAGACAAAACTATCTGTTAAGTATATAGAAAAACACCCTGACCTAAAACAAATATTTGCAGATCATACAAACATTTTACTCGCAGCGAGAATCGAACGCAACCTTCTGTTTCAATCGCGACTTCTGCCACTGCGCCACAGAGTTCGTAAGATTCATATAATAGCGGCCTTTACACGTTAAGTTCGGAACGCGGGAAACAGCACGCGCCATTCCATCCTTCGCTCCAAAACCTACATGTAGATGCGCGAGGCTGACAGTTCGAGGGTGTCAATTCTAGTACCGAACTTTTTATCAACCTCAAGCAAAACCTCAAATAAACCTTAGATTTTCGACTGTTTCCTATTCTACTAATGACAAACGACTCAGTTGTGGTGAGGTTTTAGCTAAGGTTTGGACTTTGGCAGAACAAATTTTTGAAAAGCTATTCTACTATTCACCAAATGGCTGACATTTATGAGATCGAACCAAAACGCAGCGGGATGATTGACGTTGTCATCTAGAAGAATTGGGGGGCAGATCCATCTGCGGTTCGGAACGCAGGCAGTCCAGGGCCTCGAGCACGAGTATGCACAAAGTCTACTATTCGATCCGTGACTGTAGTATAGTCTCTCAAATGTATTGGGATTTTAGTTCAGTCAAGTTACCACTGGAGGCGCTGCACCGGAATCCCATACATTTGAGAGACTATACTACAGTCACGGATCGAATAGTAAACTTGTGCATAGGGGAGACCGGGGACAAACGTAACGGCGGGTTGAAAGTAACAAACGCTCCGTAGCCTTGTCCAATAGCCGGAACGACGTGCGCGACCGTTGGTTGTTAGCTTGCACCGGCCCCCGCGCATGAGTTCAGCCTCCGCGCCCGCACCACGCGGCAAGGTTGTGTTAGTGGACGTATCGTGATTTTTTGCACCAAAAGTAGGTTGCTTGTTGTTTATTCATTTAGTGTTTACGTAGAATTAAGATGCTGATAACAATTATGACTATTATTTCGTTGATTAACCTTAAGATTGTCTTTAGCATGTTATAATTAGTTTTCGTGTAACACGTTCAGTTTCAAGGTTATTTGGCATCAAATATCAAAAACGGGGTTGGGTACAAAAGTAACATCTTATGGCAGGACATAAGAAACGTGTTACTTTAATAGTAAATATGAGTGCGATGTTATGAAACTTTTTTTCTTTTTTTTGTTTAACAGAATGCCACGGCAGCGTATTAGAAAAACTAATAGAGGCATCACTAACACAGAAGTCTATAGAAAAGCAGCAGATGAACATTTAAAAGACAACACAAAGATAAGAAATATATACTAAATAGAAACATGAATCTCAAGATAATCTTACATAAAAAGTTAATTATTTTTGTACTAGGTATTTAACTTTGAAATAAATAATTTGATTTAACGTTGTTTTTTATTGTTATTGTAACATAGGGGAGAATTTATACGGTGTTACTTTCGACCCACGCTCTGTTACTATCGCCCTAACCATGGGGTCGAAAGTAACAATTTCCAATTTTTTTTCGCAGCTTAATAATTATCAGAAACCATGACATATTTTATAAAATTATAATGTACATTTATAGACCATAAACGAAAGTTTATTATGGCTGTAATTATTTTATCATAATGGTTATTACTAACGAGAAATCTGGCATGGAATACAAACTGTTACGTTTGTCCCCGGTCTCCCCTACTCCTGCTAAAGGCTCTGATGCGCGGTCAGAACTTTACCGTGTGGCGGGCGCTTATATTTTTATCCTGTGTAAGCGAACGTGCATGGTCACCCTACTTAAGCGTTATCTAAAAGCATGTCAAGCATGTTGTATCTCTAAAAGTCAGGAATTAAACTTTATAGTCCTTTTCTCAGAGATTAAAACCCATGGTAATGGTCACTCAGCGTGTATGAATCAGGCCACAAACAAGGTACAAATTGACGATAAATATTTGACTAGCTTAAGCTCTCGGCTTCTTTTGAGTGGCTTGCCTTCATTTCTAACCGACTTCCAAAAAAGAGGAGGTTCTATGTTCGACTGTATGTTTTTTTTTATTTCGTATTTTAGGCCACGATTTACATCTATTTAATATTTTTATGCGCAATAACTATCTGAACGGTGAAGGAAAACATCGTTAGAAAATCATAGCAAGTGTAAATCTATTTGAATATTGATGCTGCGTGAAATGTCTAGCATTCGTAACGAAACATTTTTCAAATACAAGTCAGAAACAGAAAAAACTGGAACCTCCAAAAAATCTAAAGAGTTTTTAGCTTTTTCTTGTAGCCTTTTATGAAACTTCATTTTACTGATAAATTATCTAAATTACATGTCTCTTTTAAATATAAATCTTTGTCGGTCATATTATTCAAAATACTTTAAAAGGTTTTACTAAAAACTGATAACTTACAGTCAACGTGAACATGGTTCAGAGGCTTTTTATCTTCACGAGAACACATCATTCAAAAATGTGCTTAAAGCGCTGGTGATAAAGTTTTTTATAGTGATTTTTTTACTGTTATAGTCTAGTTGGTTCAGCCTATTAGCTAGTTGATGTGGAATGTGAAGTTGGTCAACAAACGGCTCTAAAACACGGACCTGGTTTTAGTTGGCAGGCGCGTGTCCAATACCAACAAAATAAAATGAGTTGTATTGCGTAGACTTAGAGTGGAATATAGTATAGCCTTTACTTAAATATCCGTTTTGTTTTAAGATGTATGTAACCAAGATTTCGGAGGGACTATATTCGAATCTCAATACGATCATTGTGGATGTTCTATCTATGGGCTAGTTGATAACTCTGCTGACGGAGTTTTTAAGTTGCCTCCAATAAATAAAAAATATAAATATAAATAAAAGACTTATTTTCAAAAAAGCCATAATTTTATGCATAAGTAGTAGGCTACTCAGTTTCAGTTGTCATACAATATTATGTAAAATGAAGCGCTCGAGGCGTAGCTTCCTGAGACGTTACTGATTGATCATTGAAGATACCTAAGCAACGTTGTGCGCGGTCACAATTTGGAAGGGTGAACCAGTGGCATCACGAGCTGAGCGCTTCCGTGCTTCGGAGGGCACGTTAAATTGCCAGTCGTGACTTTTAAGGGCTCGGCGAACGTATCTACTTACCTAGGAACGTAATACCAAAATAATTTAAAATTTGAGCATATTTTTATCACTTTACGTTATTATTTGGATAAAGGTAGTTTTATCTAGGTTCCTGTTAAAATTTTGTTTCAAAAAACTTACTATAGAACAAATGAAAAGAAAAAATGCCATTTTTGGTGTACCTACAAAGATTTCAATTCAATTGGCTTACATTTCTTTTTAGGTAAGTTTTTCGGAACAAAAGTTTAACAGGAACCTAGATAAATACCTACTCTCCTAATCTAACAACATAAACTGATATAAACATGCTTACATTTTAAATGATTTCGGTATTACGTTTTTATGGAAATTCGCCGGTCGCAGCCCTCTTAAGTCGCTAAGCCATGATGGAGGCCTATAAGTGGCCTAAAAACTCCGTCACCAGAGTTGGCCACTAGCCTATACGAACTTAAAAGACCACTTTTTGGACCAGACACCCTCGAAGACCCTGCTAAAATTAAACCACCGTAAAAAAATATTTTTTTGTAAAACTAGCTGCTGCCCGCGGCTTTGCTCTCGTGGTACCCGGATAAAAAGTAGCCTATGTTACTCTCCAGCCCTCCAACTATCTCCACACAACATCATCAAAAAATCACGTCAATCCGTCGCTCGGTTTTGACGTGAAAGCTGGACAAATAAACGATGTCTTCCCGTTGTCCCCGGTGGTCGTGTCCCCGGCCCGGGGACAACGAGACGTCATTTTGAATCATTCCCGTTGTCCCCGGTGAGCAGATACGGCCAACGGGGACAACGGGAATTCTAAATTTCAAAGGTACGGATGTACATTTTTCTAGTTGAAATCTGTGGTGTTAACCAAACCTTATATTTTAAGAAGGTATTACAATGTTTGTCGCAGTGGTACAAAATGCCCTTGAAAAAAACAAATCCGATGATTATAAGATATATAAAAAAAAATGTATTTTACGAAAAAAAAAAGGTTATCAAAAATGCCATCAGCCTTGTAAACTTGAATTACACTACCTTTGCCACCATCTCTGATTAGTAAAAGATATGTCTGTCTGTGTGTTTATTTTAAGTCTCTATTTTTAAGTTAAGATTTCTCATATAATTTTGAACAGATTGATGTGATACATATTTAGCGCAAAAATCCGCTTAAATCGCTTGAATACAATATGTATGAATTATCGCACACTGTGTCGGGCCGCAGCGGCTCGCATTATTGCGAGATGGATTTGTGTCCGTCTCGCAACAGTTTGCTATAAATTCTGACAGTATACTGTTTTCAAAGTCTGTCAATGCTCTGCGGCCCGGCCCGTCATAAAGTGCTATAGTCGTATTGCTCATCATACGAACTAAAAATATATGAAAAACTAGCTGCTGCTCGCGGCTTCGCTCGCGTGGTACCCGGATAAAAAGTAGCCTATGTTACTCTCCAGCCCTCCAGCTATCTCCACACAAAAAATCACGTCAATCCGTCGCTCCGTTTTGACGTGATTCCACGACAAATAAACAAACAAACAAACACACTCACATTTATAATAGGGGTATGGATGTCATTTTATCCTTCAATTTTAGTGCGTATAATGAGCAATCCGACTATAGGTTAGCATTTTGCGCTGCACTGCGGCCCGCTCCGCCCCGCTGCGGCCGGCATAATGTGCTCGATCCTTCTGGCCCCCAATAAAATATTTGTAATAAACTCCTGATATTATCTATGTAAATTTTATTTGAGTAAGTATTTATTGTTTGATGTTTGTTTTAAGAATGTTATATGTTTTATGATATTCACGGAATCCGTGGTCAAGTGCCAGTTTATTATAAAATATCATGTTCTCTGATGGATATCAGTTATATACTCGCTTGAAGATAATCATCAGTTGTTTCACGAGAAGATTGGTTCCAGTTCTGAGTATGAATGTAGAATTTTATGATGACGACTGAGTAACTTTGACCTTTTTCTAACTGGACTAGAGCCTTAAATAAAGTGGTTGTGTTCTAAAGGAGGTCATTCAGGCTTCATACATGTTTGGGCCCAAAAACCAAAGTGACGGCCAACAAAAAAAAAAAACATTGTTCTATACTTACTTACCTATAATTTAAGTACTTATACAAAATTCAAATTCACACAAGAAAAAACTTTCCTAATTTTTTTTCCCATAAAACCTCGCTCGGACTAATATGCTCATTAAAAAAAATCGGCAGCCAGTTTCTATGTTCTATCTTTTTGTGGAGGAAGATTTATAATTTTTTTTGTAAAGGAGTATATTTCTAACTACATAAGTAATTAGCAGTAAAATCTAACTGAACGTAAATCGGCCAAGCCGTTCTCATGTTGTGCGCTTACCAACTTAGATACTAGCACACGCCCGTGGTTTCGTCCACGTGGACTACTATTTTTTATCCCACGAGAACCGTATATTTTTCCGGGATAAAAATTAGCCTGTGTTATTCCAGAACCTAAACGATCTGCATTCAAAATTTCATCAAAATCGGTCTAGTAGTTGGGGATACGTGGTGGTAACAAACATTCACAAACACGGACTTTTGCCTTTATAACCACACTATAATACGAGTATGATAAATGCGAAAGTTTGGATGTTTGGATGGATGTATGTTTGTTCCTCTATAACTCGACAACCACTGAACCGATTTGGCTGAAATTGAAAATATAGATAATAACCGGGAATAGGACATAGCTACTTTTTATCCGAGTACCATGCGAGTGAAGCCGCGGCGGCAGCTAGTACTTTATAGTAGAATTAGAGACGTTGGTTCATAAGATGCCTACGAGAAATCTAACACTATAACAAAATAAGGCGTAAGATTTCGCAATACAAACATACAAACACTATAATACTATTCAATAGTGTGGGTCGATCTAATGTACATTACACCCACCGAATGAACCTCGACCTCCTGTACCCATTAGTAAGTAAAGTACGCACGATAGACGTGAAGTTAGCCGTTTCGCTGCGCAGTAGAAAATTTAGTACCTATGAAAAAGCTACACTGCGCATCGAAACGGCTAACTTCACGAATCCATCATGAAAAATAAGTTCACACATTTCAAGAAGAAAGTAATATTCCCATTGACGTGATTAAAGAAATAAATTAAAAAATAATAATGATAATCGACTCTGTTTTGTTGCTCGTTACATAATCTTATAAATAAAAATAGATGTTTGGATGTTTGTCCTTTATGCGTTCCTGGCGGGGAAAATTTACGGGATGTGTTTCTTTGAATTATTGCAAAAACTTACGATTTGATTGGGTTAGTTACTTTGGGAAAAGTGTTCCTGGTGGGAAATAGAGTCGATTAATGTCGTTTTTGTTTTCGCCATGGCTATGTTAGGCATCAAACTTAACGACAGAGTTCCAAATGTAGAAATCCGAAATCGAACTATAGTCGTATTGCTCATTATACCGACTAAAATCGGACTAAAATTGAAGGAAAAAATGGCAAAAGATGGATTGGACTGACGCAGGATCGTGACGAATGGCACAAACTAAGGGAGGCCTTTACCCAGCAGTGGGTGAAGTCGGGCTGTGGATGATGATGATGATGAATGTCGTTTTTTATTGACAAATGTAATTTTTAGGCTAACTGTACTTTTTCAAAAATCTAAAAATGTAGTTAAATAGTTCTTCAATATAAACCTATAGTTTCCTTAGGACAAAACTTTCTAACTACAAAAGAAAAGGTAAGTACGTGAAGTGCCCAAAAATTTTCCATACCCAGTATTTTCAGAAAATTAAATAGAAATAAACAAAAATGTCTACTTTTTACTTGATGGCTTGACAGCTTCCAGCAGTCCTTTATTTCTAACTTTATTTTATCTTCAGCTTACCTGAAACAAGCAAATAATATTACTTTATTGAAACAAAAACCCAGCACAAAATAAATATTTCAGCAATAACTTAAAAATATTAGTTTGCAGCGTTTATAATACGAATTGGTAGGTAAATGTAGTTCACGTCATGTAAAAAGAACGCTGGAAGAAAGTGGAGATGTGTTTTGTCTCATGTTTGCGAATATTTAACCCATGCGAAAAAATGAGACAAAACACATCTCCACCACTTTCTTTCAGCGTTCTTTTTACATGACGCGATCTGTAGTCGTGGTGTACCTACCTAATGTTCAACCGACGCAACCACGTGGTCATAGCCAAAGCGGAGTCTATAATGGTCTTCTAAATACCATGAATAAATATTCAAATAACAAACTACTTATAGGTAATCGCGGGCTGGTTCAAATGAGCTTAAACAATAAACACACAGGTATTTTACAGTAGGGTCTGAGGAGATCCGTTGAACAGGGTATGGGCCTCCGATTTTCTGAGCCACTCGTTATATCGTCTGCCCATCTTGCAGCCGAATAATAATGAACAAACGTACATAGCAAGTTAAAAAATCTTGTAATAAATGGGTCAAAAATTGACGTCAAACGTTGCACACAAACTGGTCTTGGTCTATGGTCTTGAAGCTTCGGAGCATTCTGTAGCACGTGGCTACGAATCAATTTTTAATTCTACCAACTATTAAAATCTTGAAACTTGTTCAACCTTTCTTCAACAAAATGGGCACGTAATTAATAAGATTCGAATGTCGGTGCTCATTTGGGGCTATAGGTGCGGGCATTGGGCAACGGAACAGGCCTGACCGGTCGTTTAAATTCCCGATAATTCGTCCCGGAGAGCTGAGTTTATGTCGTGTTTTACACTTACCACTGTTGAGCTTGCATGTACATTTTGTATTGGGTTGGAACGATTTTGTTGGCGCCATTAAGACCCTGAGCGAGTAAAGCCGCGGTCATGCTCGTCGGCAAAGCTCGCCGGTGTATCATTGCAATACCGCGGTGAGTTGACGAGCCAGGGGCCTAAGCCATATTAAGCTGCGTCCAGATATCGCGTACCCTGGCTACGCGTAGTCAGTGTACGTGTATCCAGAACGCCAAGTCTGTACCTGTAGCTACGCGTACACTGTACGCGTAGCTACAGCTGGACGCACCTTTACACTACCTACGTCGCGATCGCTGTAGAACACTTCAAAATGTATAGGAATTGACGTTCTGACCACGTGACTCATCACCTTACGTCAATTCCTATACATTTTGAAGTATTCTACAGCGATCGCGACGATAGATAGTGTAGGTAATATGGCTCGCGGCTCGTCATTTTTGCTTCATTTTTTACTCAGCTCTATCAAATTCAAAATCTCAATTCGACTACGATACGACTGTTTCACTCGCTAGTCGATCAGCACCAACGAGCCACGAGTGAAACCGACGTTTTTTAAAACAGCGTTATAGGAGTCGATCACCCACTTTAGTTGTAACGTTCGCATGGCACGGACTAAGTAATAGTTACTATGATAAATTACTGCAAGGAAATATTGTTGACGTCATTTTGCAAAGTTTATTCATTGCGTATTATTAGCCTTGAATTGAATTGGAGCGGTCTCAGCTGGGCCTATAGGTACTATAGTTATTTGAACTAAGACTTGCACTGTCTTAAAAAAAAAGTAGGTAAGTATGACTATTTCATGATTTTTTTAAAGACAGTTTCAACAATTTAAAAATAAAATATGATTACGACTGTATCCGAAAGACGCTTTAGACATTCTTTCGGATTCTTTTTTCTGAACAATTTATTTCAACTAATAACATTTTTGCTCAGTAACCAAAGTATTAAAATTAGGTCAATTGACCATTTAGCATAACATCTGAGGGCAAACATTTTGTAATTTAACAAGGAAGTAAAATATGGATCTTATTTACGTTATCTTACTACTCAATATAGCATTTTCCCTTCGCCTTCAAAAGTTCAGACGGCCTAAAAATAAAAAGATTTACGCCAACTTATAGATACCTACATAAACATTAATCACCTGCCATTAACTACGATCAAAACCACCTGATCACAGAAAATAAAATAGCAAAGGGAAAGCTGGTATCCTTCGAGCATTGCGAAATAAAAAGTTTGGGGTTGCGTGGGCATTGATGCCACAATATACTTTGCAATTTGCACCTTATTTCTATCAACTTACGTGCTATTAAAGAAGTAGATTAGTTTAGTAATATGTTGTTTACAAGTAACCCACGTTTTTTCAACACGAGCTTGTGGGCGCAGCCTACGTGGTATATTAAAAAATAAAGTAAGTTTAAGCGCGAATTCGGCCCAGATTTGTAATTTAAAATTGCAGCTTTAGATCGTAGACTCAAGTTTTTATAACGAAAGGGTACTACGAGTTTTGTCTCAAGAATCGACTTAAAATAATTTAAAAAGAAATAATGAGCCCCCTGACTGTCTATCTTTGATAGCAACCAAAATCGGTCTCAAACTGTCAAATATGATGGTTCTGTGACCACGCAAGTAGCTCTGTCACTCTCGCCTCAACGAGATAGAACGCGACAAGCGATTGTTTTGACAGTTTGAGACCAATTTAAGGTTATAGACAAGTTAGACAATCAGCCTGTTGCACAATCTGCGAGACTGTCGGGGCGTCTTTGCGTAGACGCGAGGCGTCGCCACGCGGCGCGTGTGGCGTGGCGTCTCACGGCGCTTGTGGCGTGGTGTCTCGCAGCGCGTTGGACGTTTTTTCCCTTTGCAGAGTGGCGCGGCGCGTCCAGCGGCCGCGTCATCGCACGCGTAAACACAAATATATCGCAATGTACTGTGATGTTTATACAGAGGTGAGGCGTGAAGAGTAGGCGCTGACCCTCGGCAGCGCTGTGGCGCATTTCTAAGCAAAAATGGCAGAAGCAGAAGCGGTCGCGGTTGCGGCCGCGTTTCACTCGCCGTAGACATCTGTGGGCTCCGCCGCAAATAACACTGCATTTAAAACAAACGTGTGTAAAGGGCAAAAACGCGAGAATCTGTACATTGGCATTTTCGAGGTGTCCCCAGGTAAAATTGACTGCTACGCAGCTCTGTATAAGTTTTACAGGAGTTGTAACCACACACAGAATACTTCTGTGTAACCACATTATCTGATTCATGGTGAAATTGGCATGCCATATTTATTAAAATGTAACGCTTAAAACAACATTATGATATAGAAAATTAAGTTTAAAAATCGCAATTTTAGCCTGTAGTACTGTCCCCTAAACAAAATCCGACCTTTAGCAGCGTTTGGTTAAAAATAATTCCACTAGACTGGCAAACTTTTAGCTATACATTTGAAGTTTAGTGGGTTACCTAGGGTTCTAAATGTACAATTTGCTGCAAAAGCCAGAATTTCTACTAAATAAGTAATATTTAAGCCTGTCCCCGGGATTTGGGCCAACTGGACATGTCCGGATTCCGTTACCGCGTTTTCGAATGATTTTACAGTTTTTTTGTTCCGAGGGGTAGTTATTTTTTTACTTAAACAACAACATTGCAACGAGACAGACGTAAAAGTAAAGGGGATGTCTATAGTTTTTAAGTCAAAATATTCAAAATAATTGTTTGATTTTCGGCGTCAGTGAGAGGTTGCGTTTTTTCGGGCACTGTCCGGTGGGTATTCACTTTTTTTTTAATGTTTAAAACGTATTTCCAATGCATATTTTTATTTCAGAACTGAAATAAACTATCCAAGATTAACTTAGTGTGAAAAATCGTGTGATAAATATCAGCAAGTTGAGATAATTCATATTTTTGCGAACAGGTACCTAAGTTCGTTACTTCCGATTCGATACCATAGAGCTGGTAATCACGTAAAGCAAGGTTTACATAGCGTACACTTTATTTTATCTATTATTATTTACCCATTATAACCCTACTGTGCGAAGGCAAAAGAAGGTATTGTTTTTAGCAGATATTGTACTGTGTGCATGTAGGTAGGTAAATTGTAAGCGAAATCTTTCATTGTATCTCATTCATATATTGATCTATCTACTAAACTGATTTTGATAATGAGTTATCAAGTTAAATAAAATGAGCAAAATTCGTTTTTTTTTTTTGGATACCTAACTACCTACTTAGTGTTTGATATTAAACGAAAGTCGTTTGTCGTTGTCGTTTTTGGAAAAGAGGTCAAAATATGAATTATTTTGGTAAACCTACGGCCACCATAGGTATCAAAATTATTCAGGAATTTTATTAAAACTTTAAAGGCCATTTTAGAGCATAGGTAACGCACTGGAAAGGAAAAGTAGATAAAACTCGTGTATTTCTAAGATAACAAACTGATTTTATATATTTAATAATTAAAAACATATCCTCTTTCTTTACTAAATAAATTAATAAAATAATTTTGAGTTTTACTATCGCAAAAAACCAAAAACCAGCGGTAACGAATTGGATTAAAATTTCTCCCTACAGTAGGTACTAAACTTGCTAATTTCTCCTAAAATAACAATTTTACAAGAAAATTTTTTCGTTTTTAGATAGAATAATAATTATAGATAGCATATAAATAAACATTTCAATGAAATTCCACAAAAAAAAATCTAACCACAATTTTGAGAAAGTGTACAGATTTGCGCGTTTTTGCCCTAAAATCACTTCTCCGTAAACGCACTCTACAGCGCCAATATGTTTGATTTATTTACCCGTGCAGCCTGAGGAAACGCGCGACGCCCCGCGTCTCCGTTATTGAGGGCTTAAGCTGTCGGGTAAAAATAAGGCTTGGTGCCGTAGAATCAAAGTTGTCTATGACACTAAGATAAATACCATCTGTTAATGAGAAGTGGGCTGAGTATAATGATTTTCTTTTGTTTTCAGAAAGTGGGTGTCGAATAATGAGTACTGCAACTAAAGAGTTGTAATTAATATAATTTATTATAGAAGCGTTGGTACAATCCGCAACAAACGGTGAATACAGCGTCAAGCCATACCCGTCCACAACATCGTCCACCTTGTTTGTTGTCTACCAGCAGGCTGATTGTCTAACTAGTCTCAAATCTCAAATTGGTCTCAAACTGTCAAAGCGATTGCGTAGGTATCTTTTGTGGCGTTAGGTCTCGTTGAAAAGAGAATGAAAGAGCTACTTGCGTGGTCGCTGAACTGTCATATTTTAGGGTTTGAGACCGATTTTGGTCGCTATCAAAGATGGACAATCAGGGGGAAGATTACTGTGGAGGAAGATGTTTGCAAAGCATGTCTGGCATGTTGCGTATATGTGTTCCAAAAGGGTTTTCACAGCTTTGCAGTCTTTAGTACCAAGACGTGTTCAAATCCTTAAAGTTGTATCTGGCGTCGGCTTTATTGTACAAAGTGTACTTATTTATACGTTGAAGGTTTTCAACATAAATTGACAGAAACTTGTAAAATACCAAAAATACTGATAACAGCTCAATGTGTTTATTCAAGCTCTGACCTTTAAGTTTCCCGTGTCCTATTTAAGTGTTTGCTTAGCATAATCCGTCCAAGGTTGCTATAACAAGGGCTCTTTGTAAACAAATTGTTAGGTAACATTCAAATTTACAGTTATTTTAAAACTTTTGTGACATGCCTACAATTTTCAGCAACTAACTTTTCATACGTGACAGATTGCAAGCCTTTCGCTGTCAAACTGGTGCTGGTGCTTCACCGTTCGGTCGCCTCTTTTTCCTTCACCGATTAGAGCTCTTGTTTACCATTAATTAAACGATTTTTTCGCTAACTAGTGCAAGGAAATATATTATGATTATGATGATTATGATTAAGGATATTTATCTCGGTCTAAGTTCGCGAGAATGCATTGGCACCAGAATATATCGGACAAAGGCTATGTTGTTTGAACGGTTTTATTATTCGCAGAATATGCTGATTTATTGGTATAGGTATAGACTGGAAGTTATTAATATAAAAACAAATCATTGCCAAGGTAGTTCTGTTTAATTTAAACGTGAAACAAACTCTGGATCTTCAAAGGATTTTCAATGTCTTAAAATTTTACCCCTCTAATTCTTTAAAAATTTAAACATTGAAATAATGGGTAGCAAATGTTTCAATACTGCAGATTATGCCTAAATAAGATATTATTATATTAAAACTTAATGCGGAAGATGTTCCGCATAATCAAGCAGTGGGTTGTCGCTTGTCGGCGGTCAGCCCTCCAAACCAGCTCGGTGCCAAGGGCCGAGTCGTTATGACCGTTCTTTCGACCTGCGTAGGCGCATAACACTAAGTTATAAGCTGTAGCGGGAACAAACATGATAAAGGTTTTCGACAAAAATATTCTGAAGGACCGGTAGACATTCTTTGAGATCTTAAACCATTTAAGATCAAAAGTCAAAGATTATTTATTCAATAAGATCATGTAAGTTGATCACTTTGACACGTCAATTGTTTGTTATAGTTTTGATACAATATTTATAACGATTATAAATAAACGGAGTTGGAGCATGTTCAGTCCCAGGCGTTTTTGTCATCCAAGTGATCTGATATTTTATCATTTGAAGATGTCACGCACGACCATAGTGATGGTATATGGTGATGGTGATGATGATGATGTTGAAAAGTATTATGCTCATTATGCTCCCCAGAAAGTTTCCTTAGCACAACCTATTGACCTACCAAGTTTCATGCAGATTGGATTAACATTTTGGTAGTTATGCGAGAACATAAATTGTGAAACCCACAAACACAAAGATCAAGCAAAATCTCCCAAGTTGCCACTAAGATCTTGGCTCGCTTCGCTCGCTCGATCGACTATCTGGTTTCCTCATGATGATCTTTATCGCTACATCTTAGAACTCGATCCGAACCTTTGAAGCAAGATCGGGTCGGGTTCAGAGGGGGGTCGGATTATAAATTTTCTAAAGAAAGTAGATACCACGTGGGCTGGCGCGTGCCGCTTACGAAACCAAGACGAATGGAACACGGTACCTAAATAATATAAAGAAATATTCTCTTCTCTTGTCATCAGGCTGATTGTCTAACTTGTCTCAAACATCAAATTGGTCTCAAACTGTCAAAACGATCGCGTAGGTATCTTCTGTCGTGTTTGGTCTCGTTGAGAGTGACAGAGCTACGTGCGTGGTCACTGAACTGTCATATTTGACAGTTTGAGACCGATTTTGGACGCTATCAAAGATAGACAATCGGGGGGCAGATGTAGGCTTGTAACTAGTCACTAGTACCTACATGTACGAATGGGGCACTATTAGTAAAATAATGTTCTGCTACCTATTAGAAAATAATATTATTTCAATTCTCTTGTGATCAGTAAGGTCTAGAATTACTTAAGTTCGTTCTAATTTCTTTTAAGCCTTAGCAAAGTAACTTAGCAGAAATACCCACACAAATAAAATGTTCGTATCGTGTTTTTTTCTTGAAAGTTTGGTATTTGATTTAATTATATTTATTGCTTTATCGAATTGCAAATATTAGTAAAGGCCATTGTAAAAACCCAAATAAAATCAAGATGCAAACGTGTAGGTAATAGAAGATTTATTTTAAAATATTCCTAGAGATTAACAAATGCAAGATACAAAACCAGTCCATAACTATGTGTATTTGCAATCTTGTAGATAAATAGGAAGAAAATATATATTTGGCCATCACTTACTTTTTGTTGTATGAATCTTTCCCGAAAAAGCCCATAAAGCTAGGATGATGGCACAGGTGGTGAGCAAGCCTACCCTATCTCAACAACATCCTCTCTCAAAATTGCCTCCTGATACTGTATAAATCACACTTATATTATAAATGCGAAAGTTTAAATGTTTGGATGGATGTATGTTAACTATAACTCGACAACCACTAAACCGATTTGGCTGAAACTTACCTAAAATTAAGAAAGATAATAATTGGGAATAGGACATAGGCTACTTTTTATCCGGGTACGAGCGAGCGAAGCGAATACATCCTCACTCCTCTTAAGTAAAGGTCTAAGTACCTATTGATCGCTTATGTCGCCACTAGTTTAAAGTAAGCATCGCCAGGCAAAGCATAACTTTTGGCAGAATTCACATTAAAAAGTAGACCAACAGCACCTGTCGAATGTTGGGTAACATTTGCTACATTAACAGCTCATTTACCAACACCGGATGTCCTAGCCTTTGACACGCTGCATCGTCCCGCCCCCACGCAGCCGAAAAGCCTTTAAAATATTGAATGAATACTCCTACATTGAATGGTGTAAACGGGCAATTGTTATCAACTCTTACAACTATTGCAATACTTCAAGGCCTTCAAGCAACTTTACTTTTGATTGTATTTTGACCGGAATACTGACCTCATCCATACCTCCGTACCCATATTATACCAAGTGAAAATGTGTTTATTTGTTTATTTATTTGTCCTGCTTTCACGTCAAAACAGAGCGACGGATTGACGTGATTTTTTGTGTGTATATAGTTGAAGAGCTGGAGAGTTACATAGGCTACGTTTTATCCGGGTACCACGCGAGCGAAGCCGCGGGCAGCAGCTAGTTTTATACAACTGTCAATTTAGCAAGGTTTCACGGAACGTTTATTTCTTGTCACTCTACCCTTAAAATATTTCATTTTACTTATGAGAGTTCTACAAACACACTAAACCACAAAGTTTGAGGGTTTTCCTTGATTTCCATGGGATCCCCTCATTAGATCCTGATTTAGTGAGAAAGGGACCTCCTCGGTAGTATAAGCTTTCAATCAAAAAAATAATTTGGAAAATTGGTCCACAATTGACAGAGAAAATAAAAAACAAAAGTCTGTTAACAAAATAAGAGTAAGGAATGAATTTATAGTCGTATTTCTAATTATACGCACTAAAATTGACGGTCAAAATGTCATTTTTCATATATGTTTAGTTCGTACAATGAGCAATTCGACCATAGACGAAATTAACTTTTAAGAATTTCCGCAACTTAAGTTGTTCGTTTAATTACTCCAACACAATACAATGTCATTGCTAAAATTGAATAATACTCTACAACGGATGTCTAATAAATTTAATGATTTATTCCACGTTCTTTTGGTGTTTACCTACTTATTTGGTAAGTACTAAAAATATCCATTAACTATACATGAATAGGCACTGAACATTTTTATGGATTTCGAACCATTTTCTGATTATTTTTTATAAAATCTGATTTCCATGCCTAAATTTTATTAAAAAACCCCGGTTGACGAAAAAAAAAATGCCTTTCCCAATGCCTAAAACATTGGCCGTATTAGGAGTATTTTTTCGATCAGAGTTGGATTTTTTTACTGATTTATGACATCAGTTCTCCGGGAATCTTTTTTAACAGTTAGTTGAAAATAGTGTTTAGCACATAGTTCGACTCGATTGGGCTTAGCACACCCATAAGTTCTCGGTGATAATGCAATATTATTTTGACAGCGAGTAGATCTGATGATGCAATCAGGAGCTGTTCAGTGGATTTTCTCTGTGAATAACTGTAAAATACCCGTGTTTAGGCTCATTTATATTTGCTACCGACTACTTATCAAAAGCTTAATTTTTTTTTTTAAAGAAAACTAATTTTTTTTTTGCATGACAAGTTTATGTATTTAGCAATTTAAATCCAGGAGAATTCGAGGCACAAATCTAAATCCCGTTACAGTCATACCATGTAATATTAGCTTTGCGCACACGTCGCTTCTCATTTTCATTCTGAAGAGCTTGGCTTGGAAGCTCCAACTATTGCTTAACACCATGTAGGCTGTCATACGCGTTGGTAGATCTACACTGCCAAACAAAAATGAACACTAATTTCAGATTCATAAGATCGAATTCGTTTTGTTTTCGGAAATACCGTTTTGAGAATGTAAATAGTGTGTCGCAAGCGACGCGTGCCTAGTTATTCGGATGCTGATTAGTGTTTTGCTTTACGATAATCAACCTTATGTGTAGGCATAGATTGCTTCTTGTACATGAAAAAATCTTAAAAAATTAGGTGACTCTACTCCTCTCTGTTCTTCCGTGAAAATAGGACAAGTTGGTTATGCCTTGAACATACATGATGACTGATTTTTTAGATGTTTTCCTTCACTGTTTAGAGATAAGACAGCAAACAGTAAACTTGCATTAAATTTCCATTTTATAAGATAATATGCGACTGGTTATGCACCGTTTTAAAGGTTGATTAATACTATTTATTCGCAGACGAAATAAAATTATTTTCCTCAAAGACTAGCTATCAACAGATCGTTGTAACGGTAATTTAATCATTTTTGTAATATGTTATCTTTTATGTTGTGAGTCGCATAGTTTATCCTTTTTCTTTTAATTATATTTGCATAATATTTTACACTTGAAATATAATTTGATAGGTAAACCAAAAATTCTTACAAATGTAGGTATGTAGGTACAGTGATATGTTAGTAATAAGACGAAGGATCCAAATTAAGTAGATTACATTTAAGAAAATAATAATCTAAGCAAATACACACTTTTACATTAATAAGACCGAGATCTTGAAGGCAATCCACTCTCCATCTCGCTCGCGCACAAGTGTCAAGGCTATCCTCCGTCTCACCCGCGCCGGCGCAGCCTCCGAATGGTTTCCTAGAACTCTCAGCTCAGCTAAGATAGATGATTATCATCTTTGTAACATGGTTTTCTGTGTAAATGCTTTTAAAACAAGCCTACATCGTTTTAAGCGCCTCCATAAACTTTTTAAGACATTGCTGTTGGTTTGTGGTAATAGTTATGAAAGAAGGTACCTATCTAGTTTGTAGTATACTAAAGTATAAATACAAAGTATTAAGTATTTACCTACATAGGTATGTAAAGTATGTATATGTACCTACACTACATGCTTGCTATAGTATTATGTAGCTATGTACTATGTATTAAATTGTATACAAGGTGAAAAAAAGCTTTATGTGTGTGTCTATTGTATTTACTTAATTGTAGTGTACTTACACGTGGCTTTAAGTTAGTCTAGTCTTGTATAAAAGCATAAAAAAATCGTGATATCGTTGAGATTTTTTTGTCCCACTTTAAGAACTCTAAGAACCCACTGAATTAAGTGGTAAAAGTAAGTTCGTGTGAGCAAGTGCCCAACTCTGGTGACGGAGTTTATAGGCCGCCTAAAGGCCTCTGTCATGGCTTAACGACTTTAAAGCCGGGGCCGACAATTTAACGTGCACTTCGGGTCACCCATCTAAATTGTGACCACGCACAACGTTGCTTAACTTCAACGATCAATCAAGAACGTCTAACCAAGCTATACTACGAGGGGTCGTTGGAACGAATCAAAAAGCCGAATTTTCTTAAACGATTTTTTTTAACCTCTTCTAAACTCCGACTTTGACCGATAATGTTTATAAATTTATCAGTATAATCTATAAAGTACCGGGTAGTAAAGAGTAAACAGTAACGTAATGACCTAAAACTCAATTTAAACTGTTTGTACAAGAGATAATGATAAGTCTAAGATTAAACAACGTCGTTGACTCTGATAACTAAATAGGTAAGCTGATAACGACTACTTTTTAACCGACTTCTAAAAGGAGGAGGTTCTCAATTTCGCCTAATAGGCCAGGGGTTGGCAACCTTCTGACATAGAAGAGCCAAAAGTTACAATTTTCAAAATTGCCCAAATTTTAAAAAGCCACAAAGTATAGTTTTGATTTATTATAGTATTTGATTTGTGCAGGTATGTTAGATTTTTTATTTAAAATAAACGACTTCAAACATAAAATAAGAGTTATTCATACAAAAAATACACGTTTTTCGCACAAAACAAATGGCTTATTCAATTATGCTCCCACTCTCGTGATCCCAGTGGGATAATATAAAACTTTTTGTATGTATTAATGAACTCAAAAGTTTTGTATGATCCCACTGGGATCACGAAGTGGGAGTATAATGGAATAAGCCAAACAAATAGTTAAAGTATTACAGTTACATCAATGGACGCATTGGCTTTGAGCTGGAGAGTCGCAACTTTACATCGAAAGAGCCGCATGCGGCTCGCGAACCGCAGGTTGCCTACCCCTGGTCTAGGCCCAAAAACAAATTGAATTAAGTAAATCGTCCGCAACAAAAAATCTCTTATGTTATATAGGTATTTTTTTTACTAACCTATATTTTCCCACTGCTGAGCAAAGGTCTCCCCCAATTGTTTATATCTCTCTCGGTCTTTTATATCCCACCAATCCTTCTTAAAGGTGTCGAGATCATCCCGCCAAGGTTTTGTCGACCTGCCCCGGCTTCGTCGCCCAACTCGCCCGTCAGGCCCATGGCGTGATAATCCCTTCCCACCTGTCACCATCCATACGACTCACCTGAGTCGTATATAGGTACGAATTATAATATATTAATCTCGTTTTACTGTTTTTAAACTGTTGTATTCACTAATTCCCGAATTTTCCGAAGAACCTACCAATCTGGCAACACTAGCATCGCGTGCAAAATTAGTATTTTACAAGTCTTACAAATTAGACCCGTGCCGAATCACATGCAAAATTACTTTTAAGAAATACCTTAGATAATTTAGCGTCTTGAATGTGCGCTTTAGGCGTTTTGGTAAACTACACGATTTGCATGTTTTTGGCAGAATTCTTTGAATTGTTTTGCATTCGTTAGATGGTTGCGTACGTGCTTTGAGAAATAAGCTTGTGTGAAACTGTGAAATGGAATTTTTGTTGTTCTGCGTTTTTTAACATAGGTACTTTTACACATTATTACTTTATCACATACTAGCGGACGCCCGTGGCTTCGCCCGCGTGATCTACTACTTTATTATCCCACGGAAAACATGCATTTTTTCGGGAATAAATAGTACCGTAAAATACGCCAACATTGCCACCAAGGGTAATTTTGCCCGAAGATCAATTTTTAAGCAAATCTTTAAATTGCAAAAATATTTGAATAATATGTTAACATTTTTTGAATTTGATAGAAAATAGGTTATGTGTCTAGCAACACTGTCTATCTGGTGTGTCGCTAGCTTCACTCAGTAACTTGTTGGAACTCTTCGAGTACGGTGCGTATTTTCGCGGGCAAATTTTGGTGCAAATTCATAAGTGAATTGTAAGTGATGGCGAAAACACAGGTTAGTTTTATTAATATTATGATAATTATGTAAGAACATTTTAGGAGTATTAATATGTTGTTATCGTTGCTGAATGTCTTTTCAAACAAGAGTTATAGCGGTGGGCAAAGTTATCCAGCAATGTAGCGATCTACTATTGACAACATTGCCCGCCATCAAAATAAGCTTAGGGTTGGCACTTCAGAAACTTGTTTTTTTTAAAGCTTTGTAGCTTTTAACTTGCAATGTTTGTATGTTTGTAAGTTCCTATGTTTGTAAGTATGTTTGTCCGGGTCAATTCCTGCAAGCTTAATTTGACCTACTTCCCGGTGTCAAATTGAGCTGAATTTAGGTAAAATTATGAGTCTTCGGTGACAATGCAATAATAATAGTGACAGTTAGCTGAAAATGTCTAATAGTTTAGTAATTATTTTAATTTAGCTCCTAACATCATTTGATCTCAATTAGTATTTCATTTTCATTTGGGTACCTATATAAATATGTTGATTAAAGTTTATTAAATAAATACCTGAATGAAAAATAACCAGTTTTTTTATACCTACAACAACTACGATCACAAGATCAGTTAACTAAGAAGTGCCAACCCTAGCACTTTTAATTTGTGAAATGCGGTTTGTATGAAAAAGACAAAAAATGTCAGGGTAACTTTGCCCAGCCACTTTGCTAGGAAACCTTCTATAGTATCGTTTTAAAACCTAAAGTAAACGCCATTATTGCCTAAATTCTTGTATTGGCTTTTTATTTCATCTCTCTAGAGGCTATATTTGCGTCAAAAATCAACGTGGGCAATGTTGGCTAAAAGTCCAGATAACTTTGCCCGCCATCAAAATGTATAAAATACTTAATTAAATATTGACGCATCATAAAATCTGATAAAGTAATACATGCACATAATCTTATAATAGCAGATGATAAAAGAAAATACTTACGTTCCCATAGAAATTTTTTACAAAAATTGAAATTATTCAAGAAAAGCGGGCAATGTTGGCGTATTTTACGGTAGCCTATGTCACTCTTCCGCCCTCCAACTATCTCCACACACTGAAAATCACGTCAATCCATCTCTCTGTTTTGACCTGAAAGCAGGACAAACAAACAAACACACTTTCACATTTATAATATGGGTATGGGTAGGTACTCTAGCTTATTTACTAAACTCGCAAATGCCGATGTAGGTACCTATTAAAAATTCTGAGTTCTTATATTGAATTTGTTATAAATAATAGGCGCATTAAAAATCACTCACAACTTTAAACTATTGCTTTTGTAATTATAAAATAATTATATTCTTGTGGCAACCGCATTTATATTATTCTAGTAAGCGGTTATACTATTTGAGCGGTAATACCCAGAACTATTTATCGAGATTGTGAGAAGAGAAGTCGAGTTTCTAACTCCGCCTGCGTTTAGTGAAAAATATTTTTAAGCAACTAGTTTGGTTTAAACAATTTAATACATTTGTTAGTCAATTTGAGGATAGTCTTTAAATTTATTTTTTTTTAAATATCGCACCTCTGAAAAACTGTGGCAACAGAAAAAGCAGTTTTGGAAAAACGCATTTTAATTTTACATAATAAGATACATAACTCGTCACCAGGTTCGCCGCTTGCTCATACGAACTTACCTAAGTACTTACTTCTAACTCAAAAGTCATATTTTTTGTGTTACTACAGTTTTGCAGAGGAGGTGCGATGCCATATTATATTACTGAAAAAATTGTTTTTACGTTCAACAAAAAAAAATATTGAAGAAAATCAAATAGTTCCACGAATCATGGATGAATGTGGCCCCTACTTACCAAACTAAGTTGTTTTGATGATTACAGACGGATAGTTGTAGTGCCCTTCGGTTATGTTGAAGTCTTCGAACAGGAAGTTCACGGTCGTTCGAGCCCAGAAGGGAACCAGTTATTGTATTTCACTTTCTATCCTCATATTTTGACCGTGCTTCGGCTTGGCGAGTGCCCGGCACGCGAAGTGATCAATTTGATCGATGTGGTGTTGTGGTTATTTTAAAATAATAACCAAATCTAACCTGGCTTATACTAAGTATCTGCAGTGCGAATCAGACTTTCTCGGAATGTATTCGTAATTCGAATTCGGAAATTAACGTTTTTTCACTGAAAAAAAGTTAATTTTCCGAAGAAAATCATAGAATCGGATGCATTTTTTGCATTGTTCCCATAGTACAAGCTTTGCTTTGGGGCTATATGGCGCTGTGTGAAATGATTTTCGTCCGAGGAAATGACCAGCAATTATTTATTTTTCATTTTTTATTTTATTTTTACTTCAGTCTTCGTTTTTATAGATAGCATTGGTCCAAGTCTGGTTAAGTTCACTACATCAACATATTCAACATCACCATCACTCCCTTATCAACTAGAGTCCAGAAATAAACTTTACAATGTGTATCAAGTTAAAAAAACTTTACGTAGTCGTATTTTCCGCGCCGGTATTTTTATCTGTTATGTAAATACTCAGGTATCACTTTGCTTATGCAAATAGGGTGGGTATACTGTGCTTGTGATTTAATGCGCATTTATAATGTCGGTCACGTAAGTGGCAAATGAATGAATACAGTTTAGGATACAACAAGTACCTAGTCGAAATAAGAATTTTTTTATAAGTAAAATAAAGTGTGAACAAAATTTTTTATTATACCTACTAATAGTTCAAAAATATTTGTTTCAAAAAAATTCCAAACATGCCATCAATGTTAAACTTTAGTTTAGTTTTTTAATGTGAATCAATTGAGGAACATGACCAAATACATTATTTTAGGTGTTGGCATTTGGGCGTGGTAATACATTACAGTGCAATACAACTAGTCGCGCGATGTGTCATGTCGCGTTTTAAGTTTGGGTCTAGTAATATTTTCACCCTCTTTGCTCTCGACAAAACATTGTATTGTATCCTATACTATTAAACGAGCAATATTGGTATATTTATTTGTATTCACGTTCTAGAAAATGGCTCCACCGATTTCGACAATTGCAATAGGGTGGTTTACGCGGGCGAAAAATCGATCTAGCTAAATCTCATATGGGAAAATATGTTTTCTCGGCATTTTCATGCAAAGGATTTACCCTTGCAATATGGTTCGTAATTTCGCTGCAGCAACTGTTGTACCTTCATAATAAATATGGCTATGAGTTTTCGAGCGTTAGTAGTGTTATTTCACCCTATGTCGCCATATTCTTTTTGGGCAGCGGAGATCTGATATCAATTTATTATCAATTGGTAAATATTGCTCCCGTACGTACCTATTTGCACTTCAACATAAGTAACTTTTATCTGTATTGAGAATAAATAAGCAGATACTAAAAAACTCAAGGACTTTCGAAGTTGAGATAGAAATATTTTCTACCATGTTTATTCAAAAACGATAAATTTTAATAATATTTATAATATTTACGAACCTACATAACAAATTTTAACTAATATAAAGATTTCTGAAATAGATTTTTCATTTCAAAAAATGTATGCGTTCTAAACGGTGAAGGAAAACATCGCTAGAAAAGCGACCGCGAGGATTTACCGTACCAGGAGTCCCTCACTTACCCAGAAGAAAATCCTCCAGATGAATCAAACTCAAATTCATTTATTCAGTAGGATCTCATGGTGTATCACTTTGAATCGTCTTAAGAGCTAGGTGATTCTATTCACCCCCCCAATTCTACTAGATGACAACGTCAATCATTCTGCTGCGTTTTGGTTCGATCTCATAAATGTCAGCCATTTGGTGAATAGTAGAATAGCTTTTCAAAAATTGGTTCTGCCAAAGTCCAAACCTCACCACAACTGAGTCGTTTGTCATTAGTAGAATAGGGAACAGTCGAAAATCTAAGGTTTAGTTGAGGATTTGTTTGAAGTTGATAAAAAGTTCGGTACTAGAATTGACGACACCCATTTCTTTTCCTTAAAACGCGATCTTCATCAAAAGTTTGAATTGACAATACTTTTACGTGAGTAATCTCGTGTGTTATTAGAATATGTCTAGAAAACTTACGGTTTAAATAAACTGAACTTTGCGATCTAAACAGTCTAGTTTAGATTGCAAAGACATGAGGGAAACCTATAGGAAATCACAGATTATGTTCCTATAAGGCAAGAAAATTAATAAGCTACGCCAATGACAGGAAATCATCACCTAGATTTCCTTGTGCCGTGTCATTTAGGTACTTGATCACATTATCCCCTCTACTTGTCATGTTAAGACTTTATTTAAAACATTATTTGCTTCTAACTACCCCTATACATTATATTATACAAATTGAAATAATGCAACTTTTTATTGTTTTCATAGCGTTAGCCTGCCCACAAAATGTTTCAACTCAACGAAAATATAATCACAATTAAAATTTAATCTATCATCATTCGGGTAAGTTAAAATGAACAAGTTGCGTTCGGCACAATAAAAGCCAAATATCAAAATTAAAAAGTAAACGAAATATTTCAAAAAAAGAATAAAAGGTATCCCTGGGCGAAGGAGACGTCAAATCGCGATAGCGCGTACAGAGACGAACGCAGGATTATCTAAAGGGGCAGAATAAAATTCCTTTTACGTTTTTACTAAGCGTTATTTTAGTCAACCTTACTGCAAGTCAAAGGCTCTTTTTTCCTAATTTACAGTACGTACGATGGAGTAGAGAATTTAGAATGAAAAAGCTGCACTGCGCATCGAAACGGCTAACTTCACACAAAGATCCATTGTGAGTACTGGACAACTCTGAATAAAAGGGTTGATGTTTACCCTCCTTACCTTTTAAGTTGTTTTTAGTTAGATAGTTTGCAGCCGACTGGGAGATCCAAACACAAAATCGCGACGTCTGGAGGGAATGGGGGGAGGCCTTTGCCCAGCAGTGGGACACAAACGGCTGAAAATAATAATAATAATAATAAATTAGTTAGATAGTATTTTGTACACATCTACACTTGCATTGTGAAAAAAAAATGTATTTTCTTTCTTTCTCACAAAAGACATCAACGCGCGTCTCGGCATCTTTTTTTACCAACGATTAAGATTAAATTAGCTATTATATTTTTGACTGTCTTCTGTCATCTGCCTTTGTTTTAATAGTTAATTACTTAAGTACTTATTTTGTAAACATCTACACTTGAATTGTGAAAAATAAATGGATTTTCTTTTAATTTTTTTCTCACAAAAGACATCAACGCGCGTCGCGGCACCTTTTCTAAGATACATATTAAAAAAAACGTCGCTGTCTCATGCATACATACCAGTCAAAATCATTACCCTCCTTTTTGCTTCACCGTAGTCGGGTAAAATGTATGGGACACCTCAAAACCAGCACAAAAATCAGATCTAAAACCAACAGTGGAGCGATCGAGCCTATAAAATAATCAACCTTGGTCAATCCTATTTTGGGGAAAATGTCAAATCAGAAATTTTAGATTAGACAATTTTGGCCCCATTGAACTGTGAACCAATTTATTCTATATTCCAAGGTTCACCATTGTACCGTAGTCCACAGACAATCTAGGCCACCTCCCTGGCTTCAGCCCTGTTCGGTCGTGTTCGGTACTCTTCGTGCCCCGAGTATCTCGGCATCTCTCCCGCTCACGACTCGCAACAAGACCACGTGAACAGACGAACCACATAGATTCTATCGGCGACGATACCCAACCGTGATTTGTGTTATGATCCCCAATATCTGAGGCGCAAGTCGGCTGATCAAAGGATTTACAAGATAATGTTTTTGTAGTTTACTCTTAGGGAAAAGGTACACAAGCTTCAATGAAGTTAGAGAAGCTACAGGTACAAGGCTCCATAATATTTCATACAAAATTAAAATTTCAATGCCTCATTCGCTAACGACGTCGTCCGACGACGTCACGGACATCCGTGACATCCGTCACGGATGTCCATGTTATTCAGACCTTCTTGGACTGTATTCCGAATTCAAAAAGTGACGTTTCTTCGCTGAAAAAACGTTAAGTTTCCGAAGAAAATAAACGAACAGTATGCATTTTCGGAAGTCTGTATCGCACTGCTGGACTAGCAGGCTGATTGTCTCACAGCACAGTAGTCACAACTTGGATGGGTGACCGCAAGTGGCATTAACTGGTGAGCGTTTTCGTGCTTCGGAGGGCACGTGATATTTGTTGACTTATCTGTTAGGACAATATCTATTATCACTACATAGTATAAAACAAAGTCTGTCCATATATATGCGTAGATCTTTAAAACTACGCAACAGATTTTGATGCGCTTTTTTTAATAGATAGGGTGATTAAAAGGGAAGGTTTTTATGTATAACACATGCACAATATAGTAGAGAAACACTGATAATTTTAGAAGTTTCAAACGTGATGTCGTAAATAAACACTTTTTTTGCGCTTACATTGCAAACGCTGGATGAACTCTACGAGATAGATCAAAATAATGTATTACAGTATTTTACACCTTAAAAAGATCTACAAAAAAATCCCCAATGGTATGTATCTATCTCTTAGGGATAACCCACAATAACCATTTTTTATCCTTTACTTTTTACATTGCACCCGTGCGAAGCCGGGTCGGGTCGCTAGTCATGGTATAAATTACAATCTATTTTATTTATTTTTGATTTTATGCAATAAAACGTCTCAATTTCCAATCGTTTTTCAATATTTCTTTGATCTTTGATTTAGTTTCGAAAATAACTTAGAAATGGGCATTAGAGATCCAATTGACTTGACATTCTTCAGTACAATTTGCCACCCAGTAGAAGCATGCCCACTCATTACTGGATCAATTAGACTCGATGCACTAAACGTTGCTTAACATATCTTGGTGAAATTCTTTGGTTTGGCGTGCGGCCATGGTTAGAGCGAGCTCTGAACCGTGAGGTTTGTTTGAACTAAAACAAACACTACTTTTTAGTTATTTTCTTAAACTGTCTGTTGTTTTGACGTCTGTGGCGTAGTGGGCGATGGATCCCGGGTGCGGGATCGATACCTGCCGCGGGGGAAACGTTTGTATCGTCTGGGTGTTTTTCTATGTATGATTTTATGTATCCGTACATTCCGTACCCATAATATAAATGTGGAAGTGTGTTTATTTGTTTGTTTATTTGTCCTGCTTTCACGTCAAAACAGAGCGACGGATTGACGTGATTTTTTTGTATGGAGATTGTTGGAGAGCTGGAGAGTAACATAGGCTACTTTTAATCCGGGTACCACGCGAGTGAAGCCGCGGGCAGCAGCTAGTTTACAATAAATAAATAAATAATACTGGACATTTCACACAGCATCATGTAGCCCCAAAGTAAGCAGATGCTTGTGTTATGGGAACCATATGGCTGATAATACTACTTATGTTCTTTTTTTTTGTAAATACATAGGTAAGTACATATTACTTATACATAAAAAACGCCCAGACCCACGACAAATATTTGCAAATAATGCAAACATTTGACCCGCGGCGGGGATCGAACCCGCAACCTCCAGCGTCACAGGCCGGCCTTCACCCACTGCGCCACAGAGGTCGTAGTACACAACAAAAAAACATAAAACGTACGTTACAAAAAAAGTACTTATGTAAAGTACTTATGTTATGTAAGCCTACAAAGAAAGCACCCTAATATAACTAGTTTAATAATTTTGTATGTAGGTATGTTAGTCCGTAAGGTATTTATAAATATGGGCCAATGGCATTATACCTTTTGTATATTCTGTTGTGTTGCCTGAAATAAAGAGTTTATTATTATTAATATCAATAAAGTACTTAGTTTTTTTTAGTCATGTAGTTTCCATAATAGTTTCAATATGCTCACAAAATTCCGCATTTGTTAACATTAATGTAATCAAGTTTTGGTGTTAACTGTACTTATTATCTCTGTAATAGATCCAACAATCGTGATAATAACACAGTTTGGGTGTATAACCATCCTTTATTGTCCAGCACCCAATTCAGATTTTATCACTTATATCAAACTCTATGTCTCTGACATAGAGTTTCTTTTTTGAGTAATTTCAACAATGTTCCTTTGTTCATCCCGCTTGGATTTGAAGAAAGGATTGTATTGAGAGACGTGTAATTTTGATCTGTCGATAATATCGAAATGAAACTCCGAAATTCTTCTAAATAAGCTCATTTGTCTTTGATTATACGTATTTGGCTACTTCAACCCTTTTTGGGTTTTACTAGCGGTCTGCCTCAACTTCACCCGGTTCATCATCATCATCATAATTTCAGCCGTTGGACGTCCGCTGTTGGACATAGGCCTCAAAAATTGCCATGTGTTGCGGTTGGAAGCGGCCTGCATTAGGGGCGTAGCTATAGCTTTGTTAAGGGGGGGGTCCAAAGGTTCCAATATACCAAAGATCTTTGTTAAGGGGGGGGGGGGGGGTTCAAGGGTTCCAAAATACAAAAATTGACTAGGTTTCCTCCGAACTTAATGGGCTAAGGGGGGGTCCGGACCCCCTAAACCCCCCCCCTTATATACGTCCATGGCCTGCATCCACCACCGACCTGCAGTTTTTACAATGTCGTCTGTCCATCTTGTCGGTGGACGTCCAACACTGCGCTTGCCGGTCCATGGCCTCCACTCGAGAACTTTTCGGCTCATCGGCCATCTGTTCTGCGTGCTATATGACCTGCCCATTGCCACTTCAACATGCCGTTCTGCTATGTCGGTGACACGAGTAAAAGTAAAGTAAGTTTCACACTGGAAAAAGTAAATTCGTATGAGCTACTGGCCAACGGTGATGGAGTTTTAGGCTTTTTGACCTGCATCGTAGTTTAAGGGAGGTCGCTAACAGCAAAGAGTCGCGTCGACGAAGAGGCGGCGGCGTTTATGCCTTGTTTGATGCATTCAACATGTTTTCTTCGGAAGATGTCGACGCCGCCTCGACTTTCGTTTCTGTTAGCTACGCGCCAGGTATTTTAACCGTGAAAAACATACCTACCTAAACAAAAAAAAATACGATCAGGGCGGACATTCAGATCTCAGGCCATTCAAGATCCTTAGATCTACGTAAACAAACCTTCCATCAACAAAGTCCTAAAGCACGAAGATTTTCCTGCGAGCTAAACAAGAAAATTTCATAAAAACACCATTTACGAGCCGTGGGCTAAAGCTGTCCTTATTTTGCCGGCTACAAATTGGTAGGGCCGGTGTGCATGCACGATTCTGAGATTTTTTCTTTTTTTCTTTGTTTTCTCTCGTGTATACGAGTTTTTTTGTAGCAACGATGAAGGTCGCTTCGTCCAAAGTGACAGCTTGGCTTTACCTACTCAGTTGGTAGTTTTGACTTTGATCCTAGGACAATTTGTGTGATGAACACGGCTTTCTATTCTGTGTGTGATTATTATAATATACCTTTTTAGATCTAGATGTATCTATATAGCAGCTACGTATTCAATTAGTTATCTGGTACAAGCTTTGCTTGGTTGGGGGCTGGATGGTTTTGTGTGGTGTTGTGTAGTGTCATCCAATATAATTGATGTTTTTGTAGACTTATCTGAGGTGTGATTCAGACTTTCGAAAAGTATCCGATTCGATGATTTTCTTTGAAAATGTGACGTTTTTTCAGCGGAGAAACGAATTCGGAATACATTCCGAGAAGATCTGAATCGTATTGCTGGACTTATCCTAACTCTGGGGGCACAAACAGACTGATGATCTTATACGTTCATACTAAAGATGTTCCTACGAAATTTTTATCGTTGATGAATCAAAAACTAAAGAGCTTTGGCCCAAAGTTGAAAACCTTAAAGATTGATTTCGATTTATTCATTGAAATCGTGGGACAGAGGGATAAAGATCAATAAAAACAATATTACCATAATGTATGTCTAATGTACAGTCAGCGTCATCAATCGGTATCCCCCTATTGATTTTAACAAGGAACCTTTTCATTTCAACTTTGGATTTCAGTCGGATTTGCTAGTATAGGAACTCGAGCGAAATTAGATATTCATAAGTATACTAGCAAATCCGACTAAAATCCAAAGTTGAAATGAAAAGGGTCCTTGTTAAAATCAATAGGGGGATACCGATTGATGACGCTGACTGTAGCTGACTGTACTGACGTACAGTAGGATAAATTGAGAGCTATTATAATCTCTAAAACTTTTGTTATGAACTTAGACCTTCTCTCCAAGGATATGAACATTTAAAAGTTTTAAAAATTTGTGTAGGTAAAGATAATTTTTTAAATGTTTTATGCACCTTCCGAAATCAATGGATATTTACATCACAAAACACCAAAATTGCTTAACAAATCGGTGCATGCTTACATTTTCATGAGAGGTGTAAGATTGGATTCAGTTTTGCATTGTAAAGCAGTTGCCCGGGGAGGTCCTGAGGGTTATTCTGAGTTAAAAAGGTTGTACAGACAAAATGGTGCCCGAGACGATGACACTTAAGATAAAATACGGCTTGGGTTTTCAATCATCATCATCACAGTGCAATTTAGACTATTTTAGACTTCCGAAATTGCATCTGTATCAAAGATTTTTTTTCGGAATGTTGACTTTATTTCAGCGAAGAAACGTCGCTTTTCGAATTTGGAATACATTCCGAGAAGGTCTGAAGTGCGCTGCAGGATAATAAAAAAAAAGGATTAACAGATTCAGAAAATCTTGTGTAACATTAGTTAGGAGAGCTTGAAAGTTAAAGTTTAAATGTATTACTTATGCGATACGCATGTAAGTAAATCTAACAAATGACGGCAAAATAATTAAATTCCATCTATATAACTAAATATAATATAGACCGACTACTTACAGAATCACGACACGAGAACCTTTGTCACGACATTCGCTTGTGTGGTCATGTCGTCCAGCGTAACTTGGACCACTTTATCTTAGAACCTCGGCTCAGGATGCTGCAACTAGTTCATGTTGAGAGCTCCACCTTATCTGGTCCTTAGATACACGGTTAGGACAAGACAAAATTATAGGCTGGACAGGAAAATGATATTTTGCTTAACATTTCTGGATTAGTTGTTCGGGAAATTAAATAGAGTTATTTGGAGACCTCCGAGGTGATATTTTTTGTGACATTTCTAGATAAAACATTATGTAAGTAGGTACTTACCTACTTAAATATAATTTGTAAAGTCGAAAAAATCGGTGGCTCTCTTAGGTACAAAATATATCTTGAGATCGTATAATAAGTTAAATTACGTGTTACTACTTAATTGATTTTAAGTAGGTAACCAATCAGTTTAATTATTAATTGAAATAAATATTGTACCTATGTGCAACAAACCAGCCAAGAGTAATATTTTCTTACCTATTTCTCAATTATAATAAACCAACTCATTGAAAAGAAAATATCTTAAGGGTCTATTAGTTACTTATTTATAACGTTTCTTTTTTAAAAAGCAAAAAGTATGCTTTTTATGGTATGGCTACATGTGGCTATTGTAGTAACAATTCATCCAGTTTTATTTCTTATGCCATATACGTTGCTGAAAAAAAAAAAAAACAAAACGATGAAAGTTTCCCGCCAACCCGGGAAACTACGAGAAGGTAATAGCGCATGCGTCCTCGACACGTTTAGAAGAACACCAGAAAATAAAACCTCCGTGGCATACGATAGCCGCGTACAAAACTTATTTGATCGGTCGTTCAACCATGTCGATTTGCTCTCTCTATTTGTCGTATAGCTTTGTCTCGGTCGCACGTACCGTTAAGGTGGTATGCCAGAGTTATGGCATTCCAATGTTGCCACTAGCTCGGAGGCTGTGCTGGCGCATGGCGTACTTCACTATAGTTCAGTTTTATTTCAAAATGACCTCTATCACCGCGCGTTAGGACAAAAATTAGAAACTTAAACATTCTTTCTAATCTTCGATTTCTCTAATACTATTCCAGTATAAAAAATAAACAAAACTGTATCTCTCTAACTTTAAGATTCAAAATCGCTTTTGAGATGAATTGTTTTACTTTTCAGTACCACAGCTTAGTGATAAGGTTCTAGTATTTATCTGTGGTTGGTCTGCTTGTAATAACGTAAGTTTCTCGTACACAAGGTTTTGCTTTCCTTATTTCTTTGAATGTTTCTTATTAGGTGTTAACGTCCTCTGTCGGATTAAATAATTGAAAAATTTCGGTGTTGCGATAAGGGGAATCAAATGGCTGTTATTTAGTTCATCGTAAAAAGTTAAGTGTAGCTATCTTTTTTGAAATACAATGAGGTTTAGCAGTACCTACTGTGATACCAGTGATACTATCCAATAAAGGTGAACGCAGACCTGTCGCCGCAGTCTTCTTCTTCTTTCGTATGAGCAAGTGGCCAACTCTGGTGACGGAGTTTTTATGCCGCCTAAAGGCCTCTGTCATGGCTCTGTCGCCGCATTCGAATTCTTTCGGTACTTAAATGAAGTTCTAAGCAACCTCGCACACCTACCCGCGCCGCAGTCGCCGCAGTACCTGAAGTGCCTGAAGCAAAGCGATGACTGCGGCGACTGCGGCGCGTGCGGTGCGGCTAGGTCTGCGTTCACCATAAAGGCTCTACAGTAGCCTAAGTCAAACTTTTGTAGGCATGTTTTTTATAACAAAACCTATAAAATACCTACTTTGAGTCGTTTTTTGACAAGAAGATAGAGTACCTACAGTATTGAGTACCAGATTATTAATGGTTAGGTATCGGAAAACATCGCAAACAATCGTATAAAAATATAAAAACGATTGACCAAACGTAATTTGGAAATGCAAATTAATTTAATTAAGTAGGTACCTAATGAAATTAATTAAAAATAATGACAAAATCTTTCTCATTATTTTTGTTCCCAACTGGTAATATCAGTAGATTTCATAAACACATTGTAGAGCATTACCTTCTATGGCCGATCGATGTCTCATGACGTGATCACATAGATCCTTACCATATTTAGCTAGGTCGCTCTAACTCGATTATCCAATTGATTTTCAACTTTACTTCTATGAAATTATGGTGGAAATTACTTTTATTCAAACCCAATACAAGTAGATGCAACTATGATGTCATAAGTTTATTGCAGCGAAGTTTAGTACAGTCACAGATTAGTAAATAGTAGTTACGGTAAAGTGAGTGTCTACCTACAGGCTTCCACACACGAGAAATAATTAACAAAAATGTGTTTCTTGTTAGTAGGTATTGTTTTTGAACATTTAGTAACAAAACATACTTAAGTATTGTAACAAATGTAACAATTTGTAACATTTGTTAGTTTTGCGCTAGGAGCGATTTTTTTTTCAAACAAAAAAAAAAGCCAATCCAAAAACTCTATTTCAGTGGTGGTTATAAAATGTTAGTGTTAAGAAATGTTCTAAAACATGTTTTATCAGTATGGAAGCTTTAAAAACATCTAAAAATAGCAGTTTTCATGGTTACCTAGTGAATGTTAAAAAAGTTTTTGTGTTAGAAAATGTTATGGAAAGATGTCGGAATCATTTTCGGAAGTGAATAGCAATGCAGTCGAAATATTTACCTACGTTTTTTCAGACATTCCGTATTTGGAATATTTACCTACTTACATTCCGCATTCCGAATACATTCCGCGAGGTCTGAATTGCACTGCTGATCTAGTCTCTGCCTGTCGGAAGTATTTTCAAAATTAACATTTTGTCAAACTTTTCAACAGAAAAAAAAAAGAAAATGAACATTCAAACTAAGAACAGCAGTGCGATTCGGAGTCAAGAAAATGCATCCTATTCGATGATTTACTTCGGAAAGTTGAAGTTTTTTCAGCGAAAAAACATCACTTTCCGAATTCGGAATACATTCCGAAAAGGTCTGAAACGCACTGCAGATCGAACGCGCTGCGCCATCTGGTTGAAGCAAGCGAAAACTTTAAGGCGCCACCTATCGTGCTTCATTGGAACTACGTATCAGACGCAGTAAACTTGTAAGTTGTAAATCACGTAGTTCACCATACCGACGCTAGATGGCGCTGTTCTACATAAACGTCAACCTATGAGATAAGAGCAAGAAGATTCTAAGCTACGCAACTGGAGTGCGAACTGACATTTAATGTACAAAGGATTTTGAACCTTATCGCGACTGAACAACGATCTATTATCATTTAATCTTGGTTATAAGGATTGTTGGTCTTGTTGAGAGGCTTTCTTGGGTGCTTTGTCTCTTTCACACAGTTGCAAAAAGAAAGAGACACACCGCCCAAGTTTGATTTCAAGCGGACCTTGTTTTCTGTCTCAGTCAGCGTTCCGGTTACGTAGTATAGAAATTCCTTGGATAAGAGTACCGCTGTTACCCTAACTTTCGTGGAGATGGCGCTCTTAGCTCGAAATTAGACGAAATAAATAATTTACAACAACATGTAAATTTTAAATACCTAGGTAGGTACTTACTCAATATCCACATTATAAATAGTGAGTTAGTAGGTGCCTACCTACCGCCACCTGCCAGTGCGAGTTAGACTTCCGAAAATGCATCCGAGTCCATGATTTACTTAGGAAAATTGTCATATTTTCAGCGAAGAAACGTCATTTTCCGAATTTGGAATACATTCCGAGAAGGTCTGAATCGCACTGTTGCTGGCCTAGGCTCACTGTTGCTGCTGGCCTACAACCAAAGGAGCCTCAGACTAATTTTAATCCAATGGGCGTTTTTCCACTAGCCCGGCACGGCACCTGCACCGGCACCGGCACCGGCACCGGCGCCGGCGGCGACTCAAAAATGTATGAAAATGTACTGCTCGTTTTTCCACTTGCCGGCGCCGGCACCGGCACCGTTTCATACATTTTTGCATCCCCACCACCGGCGCCGGTGCCGGTGCCGGTGCTGTGTCGGCTAGTGGAAAAACGCCCATTCACTTACCTAGTCATTTATTTTGAGAAATTTTTTAGGTAAGTATTAACCAAAGCAAAACGTCAACTGTTTCGTTTTGTTTCCTAACCTACTAAAATGACTAATGAGGTTAAGTTTACTAGACGATGTTGTGATGACGTTTTCAAACAAATTACCAAGGTACTAGGTAGGTAGGTAATGAGGTTTAGCACATTACCTACTGTCATTTTGAAGAACGAAACAAAACGCAGCGGCAATGATACTTGATGGTTGACGTTGTAAGATAGAGGAATTGAGGCGGCACCTAAGTAGCACTTTGTCTACGAGAAATAGACGGCGGCGCTGGGCTTGCAACCTGTCGTATTGAATGTTAACTTCTGCAAAAAGGGGACATGCAGGTACCAAATAAGCATGTATTTGGACGTATCTCTAGCATTGTTGTTGTTGCTGTTTTTAGCCTACACTGTCCCACTGCTGGGCAAAGGCCTCCCCTCGAGTTTTCCAGGTAGTTCGGTCTAACGCATAGGTTCCCAAACTTTTTTTCTCATGGACCCCTTTCAAAATTTTACTGGTTTCGGTGGACCCCCTGCTGCTACATTTCTACCATATTCCCAAAAAATTTGTGCACCCCCATTTTTGTTTCTCGCCAACGTGGACCTCTTTCGAGTCTCCCGTGGACCCCTGGGGGTCCACCTGGACCACTTTGGGAATCACTGGTCTAACGCCATTGCCTGCCACTGATAGTCACTGAAAGTGTCTAGCTCGTCTCGCCATCGCTTGCATGGTCTACCGCGCCGTCTCACTGTCTCAGGGCTCCAGTCAGTGGTAGTTTTGGCCCACAGTTCATCTCTAGCATTATTCAAAATAATTTCAAAGATTTAGGAGAGTCTACCGAAGGTATGGTTGAGGGTGGAGTTGTGATGAATTATTTTCATGTTCAGCATTGACTTTGAATTGGTAAAAAATCTTGCAAGTAGTTCTATAATCTCCTTGCTTGAGAGCCGATCTCACGTCAGGGCAACGGCCGGTAGAGCGGCGCCGGCGCACAATTTCACGCATCACTACACAGATATTTGATTACAGGCCCTACCGCGCGCGCATGTGTTCTTTATTAAAATTATACAACATATACTATACCTAAGTACCTTTTTCTGCCATATTGTTTAACACGTTTAGTGCCCATGACTCCTTGCTCCGGCAGCAGGCTGTGCCGAGGGCGCCGTGGCCCTCTCCTTTGAGAACACTACAGAAATGGGGTAGGCAGGGTTTAGGTGGAGTTAGGCCCAGCACCTAAACTTGAGTTGAATTTTTACCCTCAAAATAAATAAAGGGGTTCATTATTTGATAGGTCAAAATGCTTACATGTCGGTCATTCTGTATGCCCGTATATGTTGGACTTAATAGACTCCCCAATGTCAAGTGTGCATGGCGTCATATCAATTAATGTACAGTACTTCAAGGCATAGAATGGACATCGGTTTTGATCCCTAGGTTTGCTGTAAGAAAACTCTTTCAGGGTTAAGCTCGCCTTTGTACATTACCTTTAATCTAATTGTTTCTGTATATGTTATTGTTTTGTGTACAATAAAGAATTTAAGAATCGGTTATTTTCATGTTTCCCAAGTATGTCCGACAGCAGTGAAGGTATGATTCTACAAAACAGAATGTGACAGAAGTGCACGTCATTATCAGCGCAGTTCGTACGACTTGTAACTAATTTGCTTTTGTTAAAAATGACATTGATTATTTATTTGTTTGCGATAAGGTTGAAATTATGAGTTATTTATCATTTCCAAATGACTTTTCGTGAATCTTGTTGTAATTTCATGCAGTTTTTCCGTTTTTTCCCGAAAACCATTATTTTTCTAGGTTCACTGTTTACTCCCGAATGTACTTACTTATATATTTTCTTGTCCCTAAAATTGTACTTGACTGGGCTTTTGACTGAACTTAGGCATCCTGGGTGTCTTCAAATCGAGAGTCAATAAGCTCCTTCTAGGTAAGCGCGCTCCACCTTAGACCACACTGTTGCTTTACATCAGACAGGGTGTGTCGAACGCGAAAATTTTCGTTAAAAAAAAAGCTGATTATTCTCTCTTAGCTAAAGCTGTAAAATGTATGAACTTGTTACCAACCAAACAGTCTAATAATTTGTATTCATCATGCGATGAGGTCAATATAGGGCGAAAAACAAAAATGTCTGTAAATTGGAAATACGGCGCACGTACCTAGGTACTGTTGCGTCGTAGCTTCAGTAGGCCTTCGGTTAACAATTGCGACAATTCTTGGTAAAATAATTGTTTGTTGGCATGTTTGTTTTGTCGAGGGTATATTTTAGAAATGTTAGGAATGTTTTAGAAAATCACATTTTTAGAAATGTGCACTGAAATTATGACCCTAGACAAGTGGCCAAATTAAAAATAAAAAAAACCGACTTCAGTTTTATCTTCTTGAAATTTAAGGGGTAGCCCCTTGTCGGCATAACTGATGCTTCTCTCTCCACGAAACTCTTTCCAGGGCAGCCTCCTTGACTTCCCTATACGACATGACAGCAACCTACTCTTTCACTTGGCTCATGTAGCCTATCCTCGGTCTTCCTCTTCCTCTCCTTCCTTCCACTTTTCCTTCAAAGATGTTCTTAATGAAGCTGTCGTGTCGTATAAGATGGCCAATCATCTTCCCTCTTCTATTCTCGACAACTTGCAACAACGATCTTTCCTCATCTCTTCGCAAAACCTCAAATACCTCATGTTATAAGCTGATCAATTTTCTGCACTCTCGAAGTGCATTCCAGCAGACTTCCGAATATGAGCTTTTTTCAGCGAAGAAAGCGTCACTTTCCGTAATCGGAATACATTCCGAGAAGAATCGCACTGCAGCTGCAGGTGGTCTTATAACACTCCGTCACCATTAGCTCATATGAACATTCCTAAGGGAGTGTCCACATTGCGTTTTCTGCAGCGCGTTTTTGAGACGCGCTGCGAACGCGCTGTATCGATACAAACGCAAACCGGGAGTGGCCACATTGTGTTTTATGCAGCGCGTTTTTGAGCTGCGCGTTCACAGTTGTATCGATACAAACGCGCTGTAAAAAACGCAATGTGGACACTCCCTAACAGCGATTCAATGTAATTGAATGTAATCGGAACGCAGATGCGCCTTCGAAGATTCCGTGTGTTGATTCCGTGTGAGAGATGGTAAATGCAAAAGGTCAAATAAATTGATTTTATTTCCTACTTTTCATCCGTTTGATTACTTACGATAAAATGACTATAATAGTCTACACTAGTAGGTGCCGTGGTAGTTTCTGAGTTCTTTCTGAGTTTCTTTGAGTTTCTTTCTGAGTTTCTGAGTTCTCTCTAGTAGGTAGGTACCGTGGTAGTTTCTGAGGTGGTATTTACTTTTTAGAGTACCTACCTACCCTATTATTATTATTTTATTAGATTGTTCTGTTATTTTTAGGTACATAAGTGTGTTATTTTATTTTTTATGTGTTACAACGTCTTGTTTTAGTTTTGTTTTTTTTTTTGTTTTGTGGCATTCAAATAAGTTGTTATTTTATTTTTTGATTTCACTACCTAGATTAACGGCGATTTAATTATTTATAATGTACCTACTTACTTAAGTCTTAAGTTGTTAGTAAATAATTGTCTAATTGTCTCACAAAGTAGGCCTTCGTGAAGTTAGCCGTTTCGCTGCGCAGTAGAAAATTTTGCATGAAAAAGCTGCCCCCCAATTCTACTAGATGACAACGTCAATCATTCCGCTGCGTTTTGGTTCGATCTCATAAATGTCAGCAAATTGGTGAATAGTAGAATAGCTTTTCAAAAATTTGTTCTGCCAAAGTCCAAACCTTAGCTAAAACCTCACCACAACTGAGTCGTTTGTCATTAGTAGAATAGGAAACAGTCGAAAAATCTAAGGTTTAGTTGAGGTTTTGCTTGAGGTTGATAAAATGTTCGGTATTAGAATTGACACCCTGCACGCATCGAAACGGCTAACTTCACGAATGCCTAGATCCATTGTGACAAGTGTACTTTTCAATTGATATCGGTAACACGCGGTCCTTACACTGTGTATTTCAAACAAATATGACTAATTATGTCCTTTTCCCTCTCATGAGTTTCCACTGTCTCCATCCTACTTCATGAAACTGGTTTTTGCGCAAATAAAACAAGCAATCATAATGTTCGTGTCGTTTAGGTCTTATTTTACGCGTTTTACAGATTGTTGGCGAGACACGTGGTGGCAAAATGTTGATGGTGACACGTGATGGTGGTCGCGATACTGACTTATGTCTAAGGCTTCACTTGCAGTTTATTTAGTAAGTAATTTATAGTAAAAATAATAGTAGTGTGCAATAAGTTTTTCCCAAAAACTGAAATGAGACAGAATAATTTATTTTTTGAAGTTTGGATTACATTGTTTTAAGCATAAAAGTATTCTTGGACTTTAGACATTTTACAGCGAAAATCGAAGTTATGATGCCAGTTAAAGCTTTACTAATTCAACTTTAATACAGAATTTAATATTTATAATTTGTTTCAGTGGTTTTATAGTCACAAGTTTTTGCGGCGGTTGACGAACGTCTTGGCGTGAATCTATAATCAAGTGTCCGTTAAGCCTTTTTAAAACCATACCGAGTTCATTCATGTGAACGTGAACGATAAAAAACCTGATTTTTGAACAACTAATTTGGAGACGATTTTTACATTTTTACTGCATTTTTTTACGACAGAAATAAAATTGTCATGTTGGTTTGTCTACTTTATTCAAATTATGAATGAAGTGAATAGATTTAATAGGGACTAGCTGACATGGCAAACTTCGTATCGCTTCAAGTAATAATGGAGAGAAGAAAGAATAAGAAGAAGCGGAGAAGCATGGAAGGAGAGAATCAGAGAAGCAAGGATGGAGAAAGCATGGGAGAAGAGAAGCACAAAAGGGGAAAAGCATGTAGGTACCTATGGTTATCAAGGCCTTTCATTTATGAGATAGGCCTTTGTGCTTTGTTTTTTTTATTTCAATGTAAGGTAAACCCTTCGTAGACAAATCTTTGTCTATAAAACAAAGTAAAAGGCTTCTAATGAATACAATACTTGAGGTAGGTACACAGAGAAGCCGGATCTCATCCAAAATTAGCCAAATTTAGACAAAAACTTCGGATATCCTTAAAAATTCAAGAAAGAACATGTGTCGGGCGGACCTGTGCTTTTGAGCAAAAAGGTGGTTTTTTCTTGAGTTTCTTCGTTGCGCATCTGTCTGGGGTATTGGGTGACCCGCGATCTCATGTGAAATGAGGTTTACGGGCGACACTTCTTGATCCTTGAGAATATTATAGGAACTTATAATGATAATAGTGTTTTGGATTTCAAATTACATTGGAAAATGAAAAATTAGATCAAAATTTTTAATTCCTGAGTGCCTTAATAATACCTAAGTGTGGTTTAACACTATAAGTCCATTGTTTTTTTAATTATGTAGGTATACAAATTAAATTAGTCTACTAATGTCCTATTAATGGATCTTTCCAATGGTAGGTAGGTACTAATAATGTAATGGCTATTATGTATAGGCAGGAATAAGATATAAATAAATAATAATATCTGTTTGTTTTATAATAACTATTATAAGGTATTTAATAATAATAGTTTATTAAGTAAATATTAATTTTAAAAAAATGTTCATTATGTGAGATAAAATTAACAATTAGTCGTTGTATTCTTTTCCAATTTTATTTGTGTGTATTTCAATTGTAATTATTTAGAGCAGTATTCCGTTAATTTATTTTGGTAGAATAATACGTTATTAAAGCACTTACCCATTAAGTTAACATTTTCAGACATCTTGTTTTCAATAGAATGTAATCGGTCTTACCTGAAATAAAAAATAAAAACATTATTATTTTTATTCAAATAACTGTTACCTTAGTCAATAACTTTAGTTCAAATCAATTTTAATTTCTTCGAATTCAATACAAAATCATTGCAAATCGCAAGGATACCACTATCCATACCAGTCTAAATTGAACGACGAAGACTTCAAAATTCTGACAACCGGAGCATTTTCATGAAACGGGTGCTCGTGTTGCAACCGTTTCTTATTTTTCCTTTTTTCATCCTACTTAGTATAAAAATAAAAAAACACTTAGGCATGTACAGTACTTTCATAACAATTATGACACTCCACTCAATATCTTAACAACCCCTTCATCGATTAAGCTTGCAAATTTCTATAGCACAACCTATTATCCTACCAAGTTTTGTGCAGATTGGATCAACGCCAAAGGTACGATAGTTGTGCGAGAACAAGAATTCTTGAAACTTTACTAGCCCACAAACATACAAAGCAAAATCGCCCAAGTTATCACAAAGATCTTCGCTCGCTTCGCTTGCTTGGTCATTAATGTATCAAGAAGTTAAAACGTGGTATATAAACATGAGCCTGCGCAGTTCACACAAACTCGACCCTTGTGCGCTTACGCACCGAGTCAACGAACACACAAGACATCTTGCGAAATGCTTTTGAATTTTCTCAAAAGTAAGAAACTGATAGAATTTGCACAACATTTTTGGACGTCTCGGTCTCGGCTTTATATCGGCACATCTCTCAAAACTTGGTCACCAGAGTTAGCCACTCATCCAAACCAAACTGGTGTAAGTATAACTAAAACCACTAAAACAAAGACTGCTGGTAGAAGCAAGCAACGTTATATTCAGAGACACTTATGACAATCTAATAGGAAAAACGCAACGATAGCGGGATCTACAAACTGTACAAAATTAGTCACGCCATCTAGTTATGTCTGTTCAAACATAAAACCTATAAAACCTTATTTCAACTTCTTAGGTCTATGAAACCAACAAAAATATACTTACATAAATACTCTAAACACATTCATTCACCCCTTTCACCCAAAAAGGATTTGAACTAGGAACACTGAACTCTCTAGATAGAGAAAGAAAATACACCCTTTTCTTATTCTATTATAGGTATAAATACTAACATAAAAACAATAAAAAAATGTGCAGATGTTTGAAACACCTGTAATATCTGTGTCCTTATAAGTCTACGTTACAACTCGACAAAACTCGTGGGCGAATGTGTGCCATTCTCTAACCACAATATAATATTCGCTCACAATAATAATAATTATATTCGCTCAGATCATTGTTTTTTAACTAGTAAAACTTACAAGGTAGCGTTTTAATTTAATTTTACAAGTAGCGCTATCTCAGTAGGTAAGTTCCTTCCTATTTATTTTTAAAGAAGCAAAAGCTTACATACAAAAAGTACGTTAGAATTTTCTACGTACCTACCTACTACATTAATTACGTTTAGGTTAAAATGTAAACGTAAAGTAACAATATCAAAATACTTATACCGTTAATTTATTTTAATCTATTCCTCCGGTTTGAATCTATTGCTGGTTCATTGCGTATAAGTTATCTGAGTCTGTATTATGTCTTTTTATCTATTTGTTAATTTGATCTGAACTGGATCACAACATTATGTCACACATAATGATAATATTGAAACTGATCTCTGTGTTACTCCGAATCATCAAAATATTATTATTTTGCATTTTACATTCCAATACCCAAATTTTTTTAATTTCTATTCAGTTTATTCAATTTCTTAGTTTTTTACACCCTGTAGATCGTTTGCGACCCTTACCTACCATTCAGCCATTCAACCTTACCTACCATTCAACCTTCATAAATATAATATAGAATAGAATAGAATATATAATAACGGGCGACCTTATCTCTGAAAGCGATCTCTTCCAAGTAACCTTTGGATGGATGGACATGGATAACCTTTGGATAATATTAAATTTTTCAGGTTTTCAGTTTTTTGTCATTTCTGAAAAAGGAGGTTTTTCTAGTTACCGGGATTTTCATCTAGGGGTGCGAAAAATATATAATTTTTTGTTACATTCCCTTCAGTATTTCCACTTCAATATTTGGATACTGAACATCATCACATCACATCACACTAATCACACTAATATCACACTATCACACTAATCACACTAATCACACTATCACACTAATATTATAAATGCGAAAGTTTGGATGTTTGGATGTATGTTTGTTCCTCTATATAACTCAACAACCACTGAACCGATTTGGCTGAAATTTGAAACATAGATAGATAATGACCGGGAATAGCACATAAGCTACTTTTTATCCCGAAAAATGCACGGTTTCCGTGGGATAAACAAAATAGTAGTCCACGCGGGCGAAGCCGCGGGCGTCAGCTAGTTGTATATAAAACCTTTATGGATCGGACGTGTTTACAAAACAGATCATTGTTTGAGCTCGTAACAATGTATTGTGTGTAAACACATCGCTTTCGACCACAAGACGAGTCGCCCAAAACTCATTACAATCAAACGCTCATGTAGTTTTTTTAACCGACTTCAAAAAAGGAGGAGGTGCTCAATTTATCGGTTTTTTTTGTTTTAACTAACCTAACCTAACCGGTTGGTGAATTTGGTGAATCTGTCGAGGATCTTCGGAGAGAAATGCACGTTGAGAGTACAGAAAATTGCACGGCTTAGTCAGCCCCACACGTATTGACCATGTCTTTCCTGTGGATATGGCCGGTTAAGCTGAGAGGATGGTGTAGGTGCTGGGCAAGCCTACGCCATCTCAACAATGTCCCAGGCACTACAGTGATAAGTGTAGGCAAAGATTGCCTCCTGCCACTGTATAAATCTTCTAGTAAAGATGTAAAGGTCTAAGTTTTTTTATACACTGGTGTGTATAGTAGAATAGTTTCTCAGACACATTAGAAGCCGTTAGTTATCTGGTAGACATTAAAAATAAATATAACCCGTTTTTGCGAGAGCAGCGGTACACCTCAATTTATAGCAATTACATACGGAGTACGGTCGATTGCAGAAGTAGCAGAACAACTATGTGAGCAAAACTTACTTAACATTGTTGACTTGTTTTTGTCGGGATTTTATGCTTGCAGCTTATATTAATGTTATTTTACTGGCATGATCCATGACTTGTACACATTTTTAAATTATAATTGTTAGGATACAATCCTCGACATCAACGACCGACGCCGACGTTTTAAAAAATACGAAATATGTAACTTTTTCTTTACCTATTCATCAACTAAATAGTTGACAATGATAACATTTTTAAGATAATTTTTAAAACAAAGATTTTCTATCCATTAGGTTTTAATTTTTACATAAGTAAGTATTTGAGTTTTTTGATTTTGAATCTTAATATGTATTACAAATTTTAAGGTAAGTACTTTATTATTTGGTTCATCAGCACAGCACAATTACGTACTATGATTCTAAGATAGCAAACAACATCAGTAGAAAAGAACATCAGTGATTGCGTAAAGCTATATTGATCAATGTAAACATTTATCGATCCTTAGTTGTGCAGCTACTTGTGAGCGTTTGGACCCCGTTACTCAATGTAAAAAGTGGAGGCACCACTAAAGGCAGCTTTGAAACGGTAGCACAAGTCACCTTAATAGGCGAGAGCTCAGACCTTACTAAGAATTTAAGTAATAGTACCATCTAGTTGAATTCCTGTTAACTGGTAAGAACTAATAAATATTACACTAGTTTCCGCCCGAGGCTTCGTTGGTCTCAATCTTCTACCCGTATTAAAATCGGACTTAGTAAAATAAAATCATTGTATTGGACTGGTGCCGATTCTACTACCAAACTTTTTATTAACCACAAGCAAAACGTCAACTAAACCTTAGATTTTGTTGACCTTAGAAGTTGTGCTGACATTTTAGCTATAGTTTGGACTTTGGCAGAACAAATTTTTGAAAAGCCATTCTACTATTCAATAGCTAAGCATACACGTACGGATATGCCCATCGGATCTGCCTGACAGATTTGCCTGGCAGGCAAAACTGCTGGTGTATGGTGAAAACAGACACGGATTTGCCTGCCAGTCCGTGTCTGTTTTCACCATACACCAGCAGTTTTGCCTGCCAGGCAAATCTGTCAGGCAGATCCGACGGGCATATCCGTACGTGTATGCTTAGCTACTAAATGGCTGACATTTAAGAGATCGAAACAAAACGCAGCGAAATGTTTGACGTTGTCATTTAATAGAATTGCCCTGCAGTAAGTCGCGACCTTAACGCCCTTCTCTGTAGCTTACTTAGGGAGTGGGTACACTGCGTTTTTTGGAGCGCTTTTGCGTCGATACAAACGCGATGCGAACGCGCTGCTCAAAAACGAGCTTCGAAAAAACGCAGTGTGCCCACTCCCGGTTTGCGTTTTGTATGGAAACAAAAGCGCGTTTGTATCGATACAAACTGAACGAGCTGCTGAAAAACGCGCTTCAGAAAACGCCGTTAGCGCCCCCTCCCTTATAATATCTTGTTCTTCTTCTTCTCTTAGTGCCTCTCTATTAATGGAGGTCGGCAGTCAGCTTCTTAAAATTCTCCTTGTCCAGCGCAAGTCTGAACAAGTTGTTCCACCGTCTTTATCCCTGTCCACTCCCTGATGTTACGGAGCCATGACATCTTACGTCTTCCAACCTTACGCTTCCCCGGTATTTTGCCCATCATGATGGTCTGCAAGAGATGATACCAGTCATGTAGTCATGTAGCAGTACATGTCCGAGGTAAGCGACCTTTCGCTGTTTAATGGTCTAGATAAGTTCTAATTTCTTTCCCATACGGTCTATAATATCTTATTGCGTTGATTGCAAAAAGATTATAAAGTGTTCTAAATAAAAGCTAATTTACGAAGAGTTTGGACCGATGAGCGATCAATTGAAACGGTGCCCGTGTGACACAGCCGCAAGAACCCAGCTAGATCATGTGAACTAACACAAGCTAACTGTTAACACGATAATAGATCGTTTGTATCTACCGCAACATTGATGTGCATGTGGTAGAAACTACGTTCAACTGTGTATGTCTCATGAGAACATCATCATCATCATTTCAGCCCATCTCCACCCACTGTTGGGTATAGGCCTCCTCTTTATCACGCCATTCTTTCCGATCCCTCGCGAGTCTCATCCACTGATTACGAACCACGTTTACGATATCATTCGACCATCGGTCATTTGACTGACCTCTTAGCTCAGTTGATAGTAGCTCTGCCATCTGGTCGTGGGTTCGATTCCCACCCAGGACAAACATTTGTGTGATGAACATAAATGTTTGTTCTGTGTCTGGGTGTTATAAAGTATTCTATGTATGTATTTACTTTACTACTTTACTCTATTTTTTTAATTTTATTAGGTGCTGGGAGTCAAGTTGACTGTAGTTAATAAATCTAGACTGAGTCGTAATAACATTTACATGTTGGCTTTGACTGTCCTTGCATTCATAACAGAATTTCTAGAATATATCTAAGCTTGAGACAATAGAACAGTTAAGAGTGAAGAACACTGTCCACTAAAGCACAAAAACAGGCTAACGTAAGTATTTGAAAGTATAGTAATAAGTACCTATACCAAATTGGTATGTATTTGGACATGCCTCTAAATACCCCCTTAGATGTCTACCGTGGGCCCAGCTATTCTTCTAATTTGCAACGTCAACCATTCCGGTATCATTACCGCTGCGTTTTATTTCGTTCCTCAAAATGACAGTAATTTGCAAAACCTCATTAGTAATTTGTTAAAAGGTCATCACAGCAGAGTGATCTCACCTCATAGGTCATTATTAGATTTTGAAATAAAACTAAATAGGTTGCGTCTCGGTTTAAAAGCGCTGAAGAAAGTGGAGGGGTGTGTTTTGTCTCATGTTTGCGAATAGGTAACCCATGCGCAAACAAGAGACAAAACACATCCCCTCCATTTTCGGTCAGCGCTATTAAACCGTGACCTACCGGCGTAGAGCCTTCTGCTCTCGCCATAGTCCGGTAAAGTTGCAAAGGTCGGCACGAGACCAGTCAACATAAAATTCCGTCCAAAAAAAAAAATAGTTGACGTTTTGCTTTGGTTGAGAAAAAGTTGATGTCACTTGCGGTCACCAACTGAATTGTGACCGCTTAACTTCACAACTCTATCAAGAGCGTCTTAGCAAGCTAACTTAGCGCTTCATTGTCCAGTATCCTTTGTTTGGTACCTAATCTGTTTACAAATTACGTTCAACTCGTATTTTTATGTAGGTCTTCGTAGAATCCAAGCGGTCAAATATCATTAGAAGAATTCAGTTTGCGATATGCGATTCCCATATCAACTTACTTAGGCACGTATGTATGTACTGACAGGCTTAAGTGAGAAAAGTCGCTTGAATTAAGATTTAATAAAAAAAAGGAAGACATCGTGACGTGAGGAAACCCGCGGCTTCAGCCCCTCACGTATTGACCATGTCTTTCCTGTGGATATGGCTGGTTAAGCTGAGAGGATGGTTTAGGTGCTGGACAAGCCTACTCCATCTCAAACAATGTCCCAGGCACTACAGTATCCCGTTAAGTGTAGGCAAAAGATTGCCTCCTGACACTGTATAAATCGTCTAGTAAAGATGTAAAGGCTTAAGTTTTATAAGTTTTTTTTTTGTTTTAAGTTTTTATTCAGCCCGCAACATAATTAGCTTTCAAATAAAAAAAAACCGCATACAAATCGGTTCACCCGTTTAAAACCTATGGTGTCACACATACACACAGCCACACAAGTTTAGTGAATTATTTTATGTTTCATTTTCAAATGATGAAAAAAAATGTTCAGTGGAGATGCATTAATCTACAATTCAAACAAATATGAAACGCAGCAATAGAGCTAAATAAAAAAAAACATATGAGGTACCTTCATTATGCGCAAACGACAACTTCGGTGTAACTACTACCATGTTGGTTAAGCAAAAACCCTTCACCGTTTAGGTACCAATCCAAAAATAACCTAAACAATCTCAGCGGACTCCATACACGGCCCCAAACTCCATCATGTATTCCGTAAGTGGGAATACAAGCTATCGCGCGCGTGCTTCGAATGCCTTACCAACTGAACAGAATATCCAAATACCAATACGCATGCTCATCTAAAACCAATCGTATTATAAGTGAAGTAGGCTGGAAGTCAATTGCAGTGATTGAGTAGAGAAAATGCTAACTAGGCGCGGATCTAAGGTTTCTGCATATGGATTGGTACGTACACGAGTTGTGGGAATCGCGCTTGCGCACTTGCAACACAAGTGGGGACCTTTATCACGAAGTGAAGTGGCTTGCTTAGTCATTCGTGATAAATGTTCGAATTGACAAACAACAAGAGGCAGTTTCTTAAAAAAATTAAAAAACCCGACAGAGATGTAAAAAATATTTATAACTCCAAGCAGTTTTAAACATATAGATTGAATTTATTTTCATTCTCGCCTTTTAAAATTCTTTATTTTACACCGCTTGAAGGTCTTAAAAAAATTGTTTTTTTCAGCCCGCACATAAAATACGCCATTTTGGACGAAAATTGGGCTCCTGCACCCTGATTCAGACTTCCGAATTAGATTCCGATTCGTTGATTTCAGTCGGAAAATGACTCTTCGCTGAAAAAACTTCAACTTTGTCAACAAGTTTACGTTTTTTTCAGCGAAGAAACGTCATTTTCCGAATTTTTACGGCATTCCGAAAAGGTCTGAATCGCGCCTCTGGTCCCCTATTCCCTAACTCAGTTTACAACAATTTTATAGCCACTTTGTAGTACATTGTTGTTTTAAATAATAATGGTGATTACAACGTTGCATCAAAGCAGCAATGTACTGCATACCTATCAAATTGATGGAGTACAGCAGCAGCAGAGTCATTCTGTAAACTCACTTCGAACGTCGAAGAGCTGAATCCGCTGTGAGATTTCAAATTTCATATTCGGAATTTCGTATTCGAAATTTGAATCTCACAATACATTTTTGTGTATTTAGTGAGCTCGGTCACTTGAGTGAATTCGAAGTGAGTTTACAGAATGACTCTTTATTTCGATTGACAAACCATCCCTTCCAACGCACACTGACTCACAGATACACATCGAAACATACTTTAATATTACCTACCGAATCATTTATTAAGCTTTCTTCTTACAACGGAAATGATTATAAAGACCTTCCGGACTTACACAAGATTGGACGTTAAATTTGCATTATAATTACAAGGATTCAGATACCTTTCACGTGTTAACGTCCTGTGGTGACGGAAGGCGAGCTTTGAGAAAGTGGGTCGTGTTTACATACTTGTAGCTTGTTTGTAATGCTCCTGGGGCTCGTTTTGCGTGGTTTTTTGCTCAAATTTTTACTCACGGTAGAGAAATGGAAGGTTAAGGCCTGTGCCTTTTTTACCCGACTTCGCAAAGTAAGGGTAATGTTTATTTTCTGTAGGGTTAAAAGAAATAAAAAAGTAAAACTCATATACTGTCAATCTGCAAGCTTTTCGAAAACAACTACAGTAGAGCCAATTAATAGATCACATTTGACATCTGTGTTAGCTTCATAGTGAGGAGACCTGTAATGCTTAAAAACATCGATGAATTTGATTGATCGATACGGACTTCAAACATCTGTAAATTATAATAAATAATGAAACGGGCACAGAACAAATACTTAATGCTCCGGGGTAAAATTTTAGGTTGAACAAAAATGCAATGATTTTTGAAAAGAGATCTAAAATCAGAATGTGACACCGTGAAGAGTACCTCAACACCCTCCCAAATGAACATTCCCAAAATATAGTCAGTATTGAAATCTAAGATTTTTTTGACGTGAGTAATTTCTAGCAGTGTCCATCACTTCTGTCACTTGATGTTACGAATTATACTGTTCTTCTTCTTCTTCTTCTTTCGTATGAGCAAGTGGCCAACTCTGGTGACGGAGTTTTTAGACCGCCTAAGAGCGTTTGTCCACCGCCGCCGTCACCGAACCGTCACCGTCAACGAGATTATTTCTGTATAAGATCAAGATGACGTGACGGTCTTCTGGTGGACAAGCGGCTATAGTAAATGTATGGTCGCTACCTCGGCGCCGTCATCTCGTTCTCGTTGACGTGCCGGTGACGGCGGCGGTGGACAAACGCTCTAAAGGCCTCCGTCATGGCTTAACGACTTAAAAGCCGGGACCGACAATTAACGTGTCCTCGAAGCACGAATATACTGATGAACAATGTATTTGTTACATGGGTAGTTCAGAGCCCCAAGTTCCAATTGGTGTTGCGTGCGCGTGCGCCGTCTCATAAGATTATAGTGCGTTGCACCTATTCATGCTTCCAGGACGAATGAGACGCATGCCCATTGCAGAGTAGTTGACATCGGAAGCTTTGTAACAAGCCCGGACATCCTCAACTTATTACATTTTGAGCGCATAGTGATAATTTCTAATACACTAACTAAAATAAGGCTAAATACGAAAGCTCTCATTTCTTTCGTACTAAAGACCAAACCAGAATATCATTGAAACCGTATTGACTGAGGGGGACCTCGCCTTCAGATTCAAAGTGGGTTTGAATCCTGGCCGTGCATCACCGTATTTTGCGTATTTCGTGACGAAATCCGCGGTTAGTCAGCCCCACATGTATTGTATTGACCATGGCTTTCCTGTGGATATGGCCGATTAAGTGTAAGTGCTGGGCAAGCCTACTTCATCTCAAAATAATAGTTAATCATTTAGTCAGTGTACAACACTATACAACTGTTGTCAACATTATAAAGATCCAAGATGTTTTGAATGATTTTAAAAAGATATATTTTTTTAAATAATATACCTACTTATATTTTGAGAAAAAGGACCATACCTAGCAAAAACGATGAACTTAAAAACATTTTTATCTCATCAACTCCTTACTAGGTCTACAAAACCTGCAGTTCAACAAGTACTAAAAATAAATTAACCAAAAAAGCTGACCATAACCATATTTGTAAAACAATGCCAGTACAATGTAAGGGATAAAATAAAACATATTTCGGTATGCAATATTAATACTTTTACTCAACAAAAACTTATTGGACGCGATGTAGCGAGATGTCGGTTGATTCCCACGCCGCGACTGGGAACCACATGTGCTGCTTTACGCGGGAAAACTTGCTACAGTCTGTGGCCGTTTTTTTAGAGTTCCACGCCTCTTAGAACTAATAAAAAGAGCATACAGTCGCCTCCTTCTTTTTTGAAGTTAAAAAGGAACCCCAAAGGTTGGATCAGACGGTTCATTTTTCGTTCATTTCGTTCTTCATTCTTCATCTTTCACTAGGAATGGAGCATCTGAACATAAAATGAAAGAAAATTGTCTTACAAAACCTAATAAAAAGAGCATACAGTCGAATTGAGAACCTCCTTTTTTGAAGTTGAGAACCCTAAAGGTTGGATCAGACGGTTCATTTTTCGTTCATTTCTGTTCTTCATTTTTCAAGCGGCATCTTTCACTAGGAATGGAACGTCTGGACATAAAATGAAAGAAAATTGTCTTAGAAAACCCCAGCTTTCATTCGAGTTGGTTCTTTAAATTAATTTAATTAATTTAATTTAATTAATTTAATAAGAACAATATTTGAATGTGTATAAATATAAGAATTTTGAATTTACGCGATATAAATGATATTTATTACTATTACGTAAGGTAAACGGCACAAGATAGGGATCGATGGAGGGAGGGAAGGGAGGCCTTTGCCCTGCATTGGGAAACTTCAATCTTATAAATAAAATTTTAAAAATTACGTACCTACCTACGGAACTCAAGACGCGCATCAAACTCGCCATTCGTTTTATGATAAAAATTCGTGTCAAGATCATGCGGTACCCATGAACATACCGAGAGTATAAGATTGGGTAAACAAACAAAAAGTTTTGTTATGTGCGCAATGTTTAGATTTTGTACGTCTCGCTTGGTTATTAGCCGCACGGAATCCTAATAAAATTATGGTTATGGTTATCCAGTAGGTACTTAGGGAGTGTACACATTGCGTTTTCTGCAGCGCGTTTTTGAGCTGCGCATTTGTATCGAAACAAACGCGCGTTCGCAACGCGTATTTTTCCATACAAAAGCGAACCGGGAGGGACTGCACGGGGGGCTGCGCGTTCGCATCGCGTTCGAATCGCGTTTGTATCGATACAAACGCGCTGCAAAAAACACAATGTGTACTCCCTTAAAGTTATGTTCCATTGAAAAACGTGAACGAAACATGGGTTTTTTAATATGAAAAAAAAACTTAGGCCTTATCTATTTTGTCTACGCTTTTTTTTATGATATCTCGAAATCTAAGTCTCTTGATGTTTCGAAGTTAGCTAGTAAGTTGGTATACCTAATTCGCGCAATCGGATTTGATAGCGCAAATTGTGCCTTGTGCTGAAAACATGAAAAACGCTTTTAAGAAATCAATGTAAAAAAAAAGAATAGCTTGATTAAGGTAACGCATTATGTTTATATTTTAAAATAAGAGATAATTTTAAATAGGTTTTTTATTTTAAAGACCCTGAAAATGAAACATGATATTTCAATATTTCAACTCATCAGGCGGTAGGTACCTAAGGTAAATGGTAGTATTAAAAATAACCTATCAAATATCAAAGTACTTTTGTATTTTGATGCTTTCCTCGTGAAGTCATCAAACGTACACCGCTTAGCTAAATTATCGCAAAAGAAAGCTCTTATTTCACTTCTATTTTTTTTTACAAATACTAATAAAATAAATAAATAAATAATATTAAAACATCCCTTCTACTTAAAATTGAAACACATTTTAAACAATTGCCACCATTTTTTATTAGATAGTGTTAGACAGTGATAGGGTGAATTTTGAGCATTATTAACCAGTGTTCAAGTTTATATGTAGGGCCTACAATTTCTGTTAAAAAAAATTAGTTTCTCTGACTTAATTTGGGAGTTCAGATTCACCCTTCAACTTCCGATGAGTGTTTGTTAACCGACACAGAATGAGCAGCTGTCTTTTGGAATGTCAATTTCAATTCACTCTTATTATCAGAAATATTGGTCGGTTGAAGCCACTTGTAGGATACTGTACTTGGATGGAGAATTATTACGGCCGCAAACAATGATATTTAAAAATAAAAGATATGTTTTTCGCTCGTGCAAAGTGAAGACTCGAAAAAGCAGGGCCACGACTTATACGCTGTTTGTCACGTAAATAAATAAATAAAAAAGCCTTATTTCTTACTGCTACACAAATTACTGACTTAATAACAAACTGATTGAACTTTCCACGTTTTCTGCAATAGTCGCCTCTACGGCGTAGGCCAAATCTCTCCATGTGTCTCTCTCCCTCGCCTTTCTCATCCACTCCGGACCACATCTTTGGATGAATATGTCCCTCCATCTCCTTTTTGGTCTGCCCTGCTTGCGTTTGTCACATATAGTGAATTAAAAAAGAACAAAAATGCGATTATGTTATAATAATGTATGTAGGTACCTACTATTAATTTGCGGAACTTGTCACCACAGTGTGCATTATTTCGAAGTTATACCAGTGCGCCGACCAGCAGAGTCATTCTGTAAACTCACTTCGAATTCACTCAAGTGGCCGAGCTCACTAAATACCTACACAAAAATGTATTGTGAGATTCAAATTTCGAATCGAAATTTGAAATCTCACTGCGGATTCCGCTCTTCGACGTTCGAAGTGAGTTTACAGAATGACTCTGCAGCTCCGGAGTCATAATTTAGGTATTTAGATTGTTTTCAACGGAATCACCATAATATCACATTATAAACAAATAAAGTTGTACAATAAATTGATATTTTTTTATTTCATAGACAAGAACTACGCGAGTTTATGGTCAAACAACTTGTGAAGAAAGCGAATTGAACTCAAACTGGTTGCGATAACGGTGCCGGTTCGATTTCCGGCTCGAGCTTGTTTGAAAGGCGGCGAACTGATTATCATTCTGTGACTTTTACAATAAACTAAACAAGATCGCGACAGACATGGTGCTAAAGTAAGTTCGTATGAGTAAGTGGCCATCTCTGGTGACGGAGTTTTTAGGCCGCCTAAAGGCCTCTGTCATGGCTTAACGACTTATAAGCCGGGACCGACAATTTAACGTATCCTCTGAAGCAGAGAAGCTCTCAGCGGTGCTGCGTGGTAGATTCTCTCTCAGATTGTCAGAAGAAAGAAGATTTCTATCGGGGTAGTCAGAGAGTCCAAATACTTATTTAGGACATGCTCACATTTTGCAGAAGTTAGAATTCCATACGTAACAGATTTCAACCCCATTGTCGCTATAAGCGCTGCTAACTGACTTCTTTGCGATATTGTCCGTGAACGTTTAGAGCTTTGTTAATTCAAGGTCCTCCACACCGCATGCGGCGATGCTACGACGGTGACGGTGACGTTACGAAGTTGATGTAGTGTGCGTTGGATACAAAAAAAACCGAGGTGATGCAGTGAGGTTCGGTGCGGAGTTGACTGGTCAGCTATGACCCTAAAGCGGATAAGTATCAGTTTTTAAACGAAATATTAAATTTCTATATTTTTAATTGTTATTAATACTTCTTAGCAATATGGACTGTGACTTCTTAAAAACTGTGGTTTATTCTGTTAAAGAAAATTGCAAATTATGTCGCATCACATCTGTTTCTTGTTTCTAAGCGGAGAGTGTAACTATTTTTAGCATACTTTTTATGAACATTACGAATTTATTTTTGAATGTATGATAGTGTAATTTTAATATTTTTGTTCATTTACGAAGCCAATTTAAACTTTCATGTTATAATCTTGAGTGTTATTTTCCACTTACCTATTTATTATGATTCTATTAGTTATTAAGTAAACTATATTTTAAAACTGTACATCAATCCTGACGTCATTCAACTTTTCGGACTTAGGTACAGTATTCAGTCCTTTTTTTTCAGGCATTTTGGGAAAAGGTTTTTTTGGGATTCAGGCGTATCGAAATCAATGTGTTTTGAAATTCAATCCTAACGTCACGTAACCTATTTTGCTAGTACCCTAGTACCCTACCCATTTTGCTAGTAGGATAGGTGCTTATGGATTTAGAAAGCTATCTTTAATTTGTTAAATCCTAAAATGCCTCAAATATTTATCATAATGTAAACTCTATCATCGGACTTAAATTAAACTGATAAAACCAAAGAGCCATTTTTCTCTAAGAGCAGCAATTATAACTGAAACATGTGGTTACTGGTCTATATGATATCCGTCACTTAAATCCCTCGGGAACGCAGCGGATATTATAAAAAAATCACGCCAGATTTCAAGAGCTAAATCATAGTTACAAAAACCCAATTTCTCAGGGTACGAAATGGGGGCGTAAGAAAAAGGCGCACGTGGTCGCCCGCATAAGTTCCCATGCATCTGTAACATGATAACCCAACCAAGTTTAAGACAACCAGCCTCTATAACCTTTTCTTAGCTTTGATGACTTTTGCATTCTTCCGTTTGTATCTTACGCTATGCGTAAGACATTATTACCCGGACCAGTTAAGATGGTACCCTGCGTGTTGGATTTCAGGCGTTGCGATGCGTTTTACACAAGTCAGGTTAAATCTTTAGGGTCAGTCAATTGACCCTATGCAGCTGCCGCTGTTCGGACGAAGCGTTTTCATGTGTCTTGATATAAATGAATGTATTTTATAATGAAACACGTGTTTTAGTAAAGACAAGAGGCCTTTGGAGCCATTCGTATAAATAAATTCAAGATGCATTGGGTATTGAAAAGCTGTGCAAGAGGTGATTGGTTTTGCGGTGGATCCATGTTTGCGTCATCAGATATTGCTCTGAAATTGATTCAGATTATTTGAAATTAATAAAATAGATACTTAATCTTATGCCACTGCCTTTTCGCTCGAATACGCGAATCTGTAAAATTATATTCGCAAATGCCCATGTAAAGTTTTTTTACTAACTTATTGGAAAACATTCGGGGAATGTAAAAAGGTTCGTGCGCTTGTGAATGATCGGACTAGTGTACAATCAGGTTTATGTTTGTGTTTATCAGTGAGTTGATTTGTTGACTTTGATAGCAACCAAAATTGATCAAACTGTCGAAACTCGAACCATCTAAACATAGTTTCTCAACCTTATTTTCCCCACCGCCCACTTTCAGAATATATTTTTTTCACGTAACCCCTCCCCGAAAGTCTCAAACGCCCACAAGGCGGCGTTATCGCCCACGTTGAGAACCTATGATCTAAAATGAGGTTCGTCTTGACGTCTTGAAGTTCTGTAAATGCATTCTGATGTGGCCTCTGTAGGGACACATTTGCACGAGCGTTACGTTACTATCTAGTTCGCACCAGTTGTAGCCAAATGAATCTGATGAGTTCCAATAATTGTGGCAATGCGTTTGAATCATCACCATTGATGGAATAAACTATTAGTGTAATGCGTCACCGGTAGATGATGTTCTAGAATCAAGACCAATCATCAAGTAAATCAGTTTCTTAAAATGTTGGGACATAATATTCAGTACCTAGGTACGCCGCACGATGGATCTAGGCATTCGTGAAGAAAGCCGTTTTGTTGCGCGGTAGAAAATTTTCTGTGCATCGAAACGGCTAACTGCACGAATGCCTAGATTCACTGTGCGTACTTACTGTAATATTATTCAAACCGGTTCAGGATTCTTTGCGTCATTAAGCAACAACCATCTAAATAACTTTTAAAACCACTGATCAGATTGTGATGAAACTTTGGTAAGTATAGATTTTTTGGGCCAGAAACCCACGCGGTCGTCCTTAACAGATCCTATCAAAGTTTCATCACAATCTGATCAGTGGTTTACAAAACACAGAGAAAAAACAAACAAACATTTATTTTATATAGAGTATATTACATAGACCTTTACATTATATAAGGTAAGAGCTTCGCGTTATTTTTGTTTAATTAAACTACGTAATTTATTTTTGTATGGATCTCGTGTCCGCAATAAAGAAATATTTATTTATTTATTTATTAAACGGCATAACCGATTATGAATACTTTAAAAATTCTAAGGACAGTTTATTAGCTGGCATTAATTATTCAAGGTGCAATTGCAGGGACTTGTACCGAGTTGTACCTACATATACATACAGTACTTATACATGAGCTATGTGGTCACTATCATATTTCTGTGACTATCTGAATGTCAAGCAAGGTTATTGCATTGGGTAAGAAATGAAGAAAATTTAAAATTAATAATAATAAATTAAATAATATTTACTGATCGAGTGAGCGAAGATCTTAGTGGTAAGTTGGGCGATTTCGGAAAAAAAATATGGTAACATTGAGCTGATCTGATGATAGAGTCCGGACCAGTTCAATGGAACTTCTCAGTGAACAGAACATCGATGCTTGGGCACTATTTAATCAGCTCACCTTTGCCCAAAAAGCTTGTCTTGATAAACATTTTTGCAAATGATCTTGAATGCCAAAAGATCAATGAGAAAGCCTATCGCGTCTTGGGGATACTGTTAGGTTATTGTTTTTATAGGATACTGTTTTTATAGGCTGGACCGGTCGTCTCCGTACCTTTTCGGCGTTCACAACAAGTGATCGCCGAAAAGGCGATATGCGGTGCGTGCCTTCACATTTGAATTGCGAAGCGACGCGGCGATCCGGTGCCGTTACGAAGTTGGTGTAGTGAGCGTTGGTCCATAGAATTCCATACAAAGAATACCGAGGCGATGCGGTGAGGTTCTGGTGCGGAGGGGACTGATCAGCTGTAATCTTTACTCGGCACACGAAGTCGAAACGAGCAACTAGTAGTAAATAAAACCAAACATGAGGCCGTCTTACGGACGCAGGCAGGCGTGACCGTACATTGAGGCCACAACGCTATCGACCCGAAGATTATCAAGCACATGCGATACTCTGTCTCATTTTGGCGATAAACACTTTATAAAGAGAGTTATCAGTCAATTTCTAGGGAAGCTTACTCCACCGTCGACTTCATCCTTACCCAGGCAAGGGTGAGAAGTCAGGAGCTAATCTATCTTAGGCTGGTTTTACTGTTACGCGTACCGTCGGCGCTGATAGGCGAGTGATCTTTATTACAATGAAATAAGGATACTGATTGTTTAGCAGAAATGGCAACGCTGATTGCTCTCGTCAGTGCTGGACAATCAGTATCCTTATTTCATTGTAATAAAGATCACTCGCCTATCAGCGCCGACGGTACGCGTGACAGTAAAACCAGCCTAAGATAGTATAGATTAAATTATTGCTACTGTATGTTCGTATGAGCTAGTGGCTGACTCTGGTGACGGAGTTTTTATGCCTCTTGAAGACCTCCGTCATGGCTTGACGACTCAAAAGCCAGGACTGACATTTCAACGCGTCCTCAGAAGCATAAAGCGCTCAGGTGGTACACATGCTGTTACCCACTTACAATTACTACTAACTAATTTACTAAAATTGACAGATATAAAAACACAGCAAGCAAAACCATACATAGAATATAGGAACTAACGAGAATATAATGTGGCAAGATCCAATATAGACTTTTGACATGAGACCACATCGTCATCGAACGTACATATAAGACAGGTTGCAAGACCATTGCCCCTAATTATTATTTGAACGCCAATTTGTTTCCGCATGAGTCAAAATGAGGTTCAAATTCCACCGAAGCTCGAAGATCGAAATGACCTTCGCACATATGACACATAAGACATGGTTCAGTGCCGTTCAGAGACAGAAGATTTCATTGACAACCAACCGTGACTTTATTAGATCTATTCACCTTTATTAGTTGTTTCACCCGCGTTTCTTTCTCATCGTCATCTACATTAGCATCACTTTCATCATCATCGTCATCACCAGTATCATCATCACCATCTACATCCTTATCATCATCATCATCACCATCACCACTATCACCATAACAACATCATTGTCATTATCTTCATCAATATAAGTCACTATCATCATCATCATCGTCATAATCTTCGTCCTCACCTTCGTCATAACCTTCCTTCCCAATTCTTGCACGCATAATAAACTCGTAAGTAATCTTAAAAACAAGTACTTTTTTAAAACTATTCGAACAAAATGAAATTGATCACATTAAAATAAACGTTCTGTACATATTTTCGGTACATTATTTAGGTCTCATTTACAATTTAAATACAAATTCTCCAAAACTCGTTCTTGCTGTCCGTGAGAACGAACGCTATCAAATGAGAATTAGTGGAACAACACAACTTTAACTGAAAGTCGAATAGGTATTATTAAACATTTATTACACAAGATGTAACAAAACCACCTAAGAAATCTGAAATCAAGCACAAAAACTGATTTCATGACCATTAATGAAACAAATAGTTTTATTTAAACTCTAGAATTTGGGGTTCCGGGGAAAACTAGTCAATCTTTGTACATTTTGGAAAAAAGCGTACTAGCTAATTTATAGGATGCTATTTACTACCTATCTATTTATTTTTTATAAAATAAATAGCTTGTTACAAGCTTTTTTTTTTAACTTGTCATAGTATTAAGTAGTAAGGAGCTGTTCAACGGAACTTCTCAGTGAATATGACTGAGAAGTTCCGTTGAACAGCTCCTGACTCCATCAGGATCAACCTTAATATTGGATTGTCACTGAAAATCTTAGGTGTGCTTTTCAGCTCAATCGGTTCTGATAAAATTCAGTTGCATAATTCCACCTGAACAAACATACTATGACAAGTTAAAAAAAAAGCTTGTAACAAGCTATTTATTTTATAAAAAATAAAATACCCGTGTTTAGGCTCATTTGGATCAGCTCGCGGTTGCCTATTAAAAGCTTGTGACTTGAAAAATATTTTTTCAACAAATACTTAACCTACGAGTATTTTTCATTTTGTCGAATGGCCATGCCAATTTTTTATGGACGGTTGGTGCCTTTTTTGATATAACTTATAAAATTTGCCACTTTCCGGCAAAGGCTTTTGTACATTACTAGATTATTTATCCCGTATCCTTAAACTTTCATCTAATATTTTTTTCTGTGTAACGGTTGTAGGGATAACGTTTATCGAGTTATTGAGGTTTGCGGGTTCGTCACGGTTGGCCGAAGCTTCACGGGCGGGCGATCTCCCCTTCGGGAACACTCGGAAAACTTCGGGTAAATTCGGTAACGAAGATCCCAATTCTTAGGTGCGCTGACTCAACTGACTCGACTAATTGTACAAAACGACTTGAGAGTGGTACAGTCGAGAAAACAAATTAAGAAGGCATACAAGGCAGATGGTCTAGACTAGATTTTCTCGGTGAGAGTAGAGGATCCTGATTCTTCACCGTGTTCGCGAAAAAACAGGAGTAGAATCACCTAGCTCTTAAGACGATTCAAAGTGGTCATAGCAGTCCCACTGAATAAATGATATTTGAATTTTTGAATTTCGGTTAAGTATCATAGTTCCTTCATATTCTATAATTTACTTATATGTAGGTACTTACCTAATAATGAGTTTTTAAAAAAAAATTCAACGCGTCTGGGCGAAGCGACGCGTACCTAACCCTGGAGCTTGCTCATATATTTTGGCTCAACGGATCCGCTTTGCCATTCAACGTGGTAATGCCGTAATTGTCTTGGGCGCGCTTCCGACTGGCAGCTTGGATCTGTTGAGCTACTTATAGATCGATTACAACGATCCGATGGCTCAAATGTATGTACTTACAGTTGTAATTGTAGTAGTTTTGTAATAATTAACAATTTTGTTGCCGAGCCTACTCAATGACATCATGTTTGAACGATTTATTTTATTACAATTTATTGGTAGACTTGTGAACGCCTGCGGGATTATTTTCTACTATCCAATAGAAATGTTAAAAAATTGTAGGAAGGATTTGTGGGATCGAAAAAAAAGTGTAAAAATCCCTTTTAAAAATCCTTCTTATGGGAATATTAGATTAGAAAAGCCTTATAACTTAATACAATGAATAGAAAATAAATATTATGAATAATTAAATTAAAATAATTGAAACTTAGAAGTAATGTTTTGTTTTAGACATTTTAGGACCTCTCAACGAGTGAAGGCCTGTATTTAGCAATTATAAAACAATAAAGTGAATTTGACGCAGTCACTAGAGATGTCGAAATGCGAGTTTTAAATCTGCAATTCGTTACGTAACTAATCTTGGGATAGTCTTTGGTCGAGTAGTAGTTCGATTGTAGCGTGCTTTTGCAATGTTCCCATGGACATGGGATACCTACTTTCCTTAAAGTTTAATCATCATAATTTTGGCCTGTTTGCACTCACTCATTCACTTTTGGTATATACCTACATCTTTTTTACGCCATTCTTTACGGTTCCTTGCGAGTCTCGCTAAAGGTGAAATCAGACGGTTCACTCAAGTGAAAGATCACTCGAATAGCTGGGGTTTTCTATGACACTTTTCTTTCATTTTATGTTCAGATGCGTCCCTTTGAGTGAAATATGCAAAATGAACGACGGAAATGAACGAAAAATGAACCGTCTGATTCCACCTTAAGTGGTTTCTTACTACATTGATAATATTATCGTTAAATGATTTATATTTGGGGGTATCTGGGGGTGCCGTGAGAGCCGTGTTGGCCGAGGGGTATAGTACCTCGACTTTCGATCCGAAGGTCGTGGGTTCAAATCCTGGCCGTGCATCAATGGATTTTTCGTTTCGAAAAATGTATATGCGCATTAACACGAGCTCTAAACGGTGAAGGAAAACATCGTGAGTAAACCCGCGGCTTAGCCAGCCCCACACGTATTGACCATGACTTTCCTGTGGATATGGCCGGTTAAGCTGAGAGGATGGTGTAGTCTAGGTGGTGTAGGTGCTGGGCAAGCCCACTCCATCTCAATAATGTCCCAAAAGATTGCCTCCTGACACTGTCTATTTCATCTAGTAAAGATGTAAAGGCCTAAGTTTTTTTATCTGGGGGTAAAATCTGATTCATTGGCATTTCATAGGGGTAACAGGATTGAAAAGGTTATGAAACCTTACCCTTATCAGAGGTAGGTAAATGCTTCACAAACGGAGTGACCTGTGTGTAAACTAGGTTGCTTCATTGGTGATCTTTACATTTATGTGATGCTACTAGTGCCAAGCTATCAAGCATGTAATTAGATTAATTGCAGTCAGTGACTAGGATCCGCGTCATGCTCAGTCATTGCGTCTTGTTGACCAGGTGTCACCTAACATTTATCTATAGTACATAAAATAATAAGTAAAATGAGCATGTCTTTCCTGTGGATATGGCCGGTTAAGCTGAGAGGATGGTGTAGGTGCTGGGCAAGCCTACTCCATCTCAACATTGTCCCAGGAACTACAGTGTCCCGATAAGTTTTTTTTTTTTTTTTAAACGAAAATAGGTTCCCGTTTGACCACACTCTGCCTGATGTAAAGCAACAGTGCGGTCTAAGTGTAGGCAAGGATTGCCTCCTGACACTGTATAAATCATTTAGTAAAGATGTAAAGGATATGTTTTTTTTATGAGCTACCCCTTCGACAGCTGATATGTACTGTGCAATGTTTTTACTATCTTGCTTAGTTTTACCATTATTTTTAAGTAACAGCTAAGTACCACCTAAGTTAGCCACGTGTAGCGTGTTATGCTAGGCGAATTTTTGGTGAGTTATTAATCCTCTTTTTTTTCTTCTGACGACTCACATTGTTCTTCTGGAGCTTGACTAATGGATCACCAAAAAGAAAGCTGGGCCCCAGACCGGGTTTGTTACCCTGATTCCTGGGTGCTGCCAACAATATAATGTAGCATTTACCCTACTTGGTGATTGGTGGTTGCCTGGTTGCCGGCAACATTATTCAAACTTTCCTATTCTATAATATGTTTTTCATATTTTTAAATAATACGGTGGACATCTACGGTCTGTAGAGTTGGAGTTTCATAAGTAATGTTTCCAAGTTATCATGATACCTACTCGCAAGTCACGTTACTTCGCTCATTAAACCTAGACCTACTGGTAAAAAGGTCAATGATAAAGGCACAGCATTGTCGTGAGCTTATGGCACAATGATTCATTGAATGGATCGCGTGACAGAATCATCTGCACTCGATAAGTACCTATTATTTTTTTCATTCAATGACAAGACAATATTTGCAGCTGCCGGTCAGATTTTATAGTTATTGTTGGCCATGTGGTTTAAGTGGAGCTGGTCGTGTTAGGAGTTGTGGGCCAATTGCCCCACACAACACAGGCTGAGCGCACACCTATCCGCGCCGATTTCCCGAAGTACTGCCAGATTCGGTCGTATCGGACGATTCGACCACGGGTAGGTTTGCGAGGTTTCATGCAATTATAAATAATGATTTTTAAAATTCGATTCGTTCAGCGCGTTAGGCGCGGATAGGTGTCCGGCCACCTTTAGACGCAGTTTCCACCAATCAATGTGAAGAGCAAAAGGAGCTGCGGGTCTAAAAAGGCCGCTTTAGCTGTATCATTATATGAGTTGTATTATATTATGCCATCTCTTTTCATAGACATGAAAGTGACAAGAAAAAAACATTGAGCGAAAGTTAAATTAAGTAAGTAATTAATTTATTATTTAAAAAGGAATTGCATTGAGGGCCATATTTGAAGGAGAAGGTTCTTACTTCATTTTTTTTTCTTTTTATTGTGTATGTCTCAGAACCTTATTTTTCTGAGGCACACCAATTAATGACCACCCTTTGCGGAACACTGCCCTAGAGTGCCTGTTCGCGTTTCAACAATAAACAACTTGCATAAGTCAGGCACATGGTACATCCTACGTTCCAATAACACTTTATCTGCACCTAATTTGCATGAAGCCTTGTCTTAGACCTGTTTTTGCCCTTGCGCACAATACTTCTCATTGTTTTCCATAATTAATAAACAGTTGAAACGATCGTATCTGGCTTGGGAAACTTGGTCCGACCCCATTTGTTCTGATTGACATGACTTGAGGCACTTAGCCTGGCCGCACACGGGCCACCGACCACAGCCTGTGGTGGCCAGCGACAGCGACTTTTCATATATTTTGTAGCTGTAGCGAGTGGCCGCCACCGGCTACGGCACACGTGTGCGGCGCGCCTATCCGTACCCATATTGTAAATGTGAAAGTGTGTTTATTTGTTTGTTTATTTGTCCTGCTTACACATCAAAACAGAGCGACGGATTGACGTGATATTTTGTATGGAGATAGGTGGAGGGCTGGAGAGTAACATAGGCTACTTTTTATCCGGGTACCACGAGAGCGAAGCCGCAGCAGCTAGTACAAAATATATGAAAACTATAGGAAATCAGTTAAAAACAATGAACACAGTCATATTATAATACCGACTAACTTCTCTGTCATTATGAAATGTCAGAGACCTTCAAACGCCTAAAAATTTCATCACCTGCCTTCGTCTTTCGTTGCCACTAGCTCAAACATTATGTTAATCTTTTAGAAAAGTTTCCTTGTGGTCTGAGTTTGTATATCGCTTGGCTCAAAACCCAAACATTTTTAAACCCCCACGAAAAAAAAGGGGTGTTATTTTGTAGTGTGTATCTGTGCGTCTGTCTGTGTGCCTCCGTCATGGCTTAAAGACTTAAAAGCCGGACATCTCACGGTTAAAATAGAAAAAATTGAGACCGCTTATACTACGAAATTCGCATAGATTCTGAAACACTTATATAAGTTCCTAGCTTCCGCCCGCGGCTTCGCTCGCGTGGCACCCGGATAAAAAGTAGCCTATATCCTACTCCCGGTTTTTATCTATCTATATTTAAAATTTCAGCCAAATCGGTACATATATATAGAGGATCAAACATACATCCATCCAAACATCCAAACTTTCGCATTAATAATATTAGTGTGATGTGTGATAGCCAGAGGTATGTAGAAATATTTGGTACATGTCAAATGAAGAAGTTAGTATTTAAGTGGCAGGTTGCAAGCCCATCGCCGCTATCCGTACCCATATTATAAATGTGAAAGTGTATTTATTTGTTTGTTTATTTGTCTTGCTCGTCAAAACAGAGCGACGGATTGACGTGATTTTTTTGTGTTATAGTTGGAGGGCTGGAGAGTAACATAGGCTTTTTATCCAGGTACCGCGCGAGCGAAGCCGTGGGCAGCAGCTAGTTATAAATGATTATGAGTATGTTCTGTAGATACCTACAAATTCGGTGAATTTCGGTGAGTGAACTAACATTTAATGTTTTTACCATGGCATATTTAACTCCACACGCTGTGTCGAGCCAAGGTCAGTACATAGATATGTATCGTCTGCATTTATAATAATACTTCAACAATTGAACGAAACTACTTATCGCGATAATAATGCTGATTCCTTTGTGTACTAACTAAATTATCTTTACAAAGCTCTTATTTCGTTCAAGCTAAGGACCTTTCATAAAATTGACGTCTTTACGACTGATCTAGGTATTCAAAAACAATTACTTAATTCAGAAAAAAAAAAATCATAGGTAAGTATAAGGTGTAGGTACCTACCTCTAAAATTTTCCGATTTCCTAGATGTACCTTGAACACAAAAAGTTTGCGGAACACTGCTCTACTAGACTGTTCAAAGTAGTTATCGTAGCTTATAAAATCTTTTAAAATAAAATTTATCAATCTTTTAAAAGTCTACTATTTATGAAAACTATTCCCCTTTGTTCTACCTTAAAAAGATTTTTTCAAGTTCATTCGACCTGCGACAATAGGTGCGCGTCGATATTTTGTAAACACCTCACATGATTTTCCCAAACCTTTCAATTTCTGTAACGAATACGAGGATTTAAAAAAAAACCACGAGAAGAATGTCTCAATTAATGAAAAGATAAGTAAAGATAGTTTTATTTCTTAAACATTTTCAAAAACCGACTTCAATGTTATAAGCTGAGCAATTTTCTACAAACACGAGGTGCATTTTTTTCATAACTCCGAAGATCCTCGACAGATACACCAAATTTTTGTGGCACCAATCGGAAAGCATACCCTTTCAAACAAAAAACCAATTTTTCTAGTCGGTCGATGCGTCTACGAGTAATCGGTGAACATACAGAAAAAACAACAATAAAAAAATTCCGACGAAGTGAGAACCTCCTCCTTTTTTTGAAGTCGATTAAAAACCCTCACGCGACAGTGAAAAGTAACCGTACCGCTATTCTCGAATCGTACGCGCATATGATTCGTAGCGCGAATAATTTTCATCTATAAGAAGGAACAGACAAAGATTCTTCGGATGAATCGAAACATTGTCGGTAACTAATTGGACAAAATATTTACGTATGTCTAAAGAAATTTTGTTGAAAAACTATATTTATTTCGTAAACGTATACGCCGATAGAAACGAGTTGTTTGCAGCAGGGCAATTAATAGTTCTAGATAACGGAGCCTACAACTATACAACGCATAATGCTGTACTGGAAAATGAGCTGAACTTGGATGAAATAGGTTGTAGTTTTTTGTGATTGATGATACCTACGATAAAAGTTGTAGCTATACTCTAGCCAAAACCAATGTACAATATTTACTAACATTGCACTGATACATCGATCAGCTGATAGCAGGACTAGACCTATCACAGAAAACTGAGATTTTTACGATTTGCCATACTGAAAGAGTACCATTTTTATTTAATCTCAGTTTTCTGTGATAGGTCTATTCATGCTATCAGCTGATTGATCTGTCAGTGCAATGTTAGTAAATAAATAAATAAATGTCATTTATTTCAGACTCGTTGGTCCATATCTTACAAACATTGATTATATAAATATTGTACATTGGTTTTGGCTAGAGTATAACTTGTCAACTTCGCACATCTTCACTCTGTCACACGCTCAGAGCTAGCGTCGCATTAGATATTGTTTTTATTTATCAAAATTACTAGCCATTCAACACCGCAAGCATTTAAAGAGGTCGTCAAAATACACAATGCCTTTGTTCAAAATAACAGAGCTACCTAATTAGTGCCAATGATTTAAAATAAAATAAGTACGTATTAACAAAACAAAGATTGTTTTACCAGTCGCTACCGCGGCAGCTCATTACAAAGATCTAATTTTACAACATTGTTACTGAAGATTGGACTCTAAGAACTAAAGACTTTGATAAAGAATTGTTTGGCAGTACTATTGAGTTCAGTTTTTATGCTTAGCTTGACTGCTAGATGATTTCACTCTAGTCAACCAAGCCACGTCATTCTTATCATTATGTGCCTAATGTTATGTCACCAATGTATGGGAATTTAAGTCGATAGAAGTTTTATGTTTTAACTCACAAATTCACGACTTAACAATTTTTTACATGAGAAACATGGGATCATTAATAATAATAACATAATATACTTAATAGCAAATAATATTGCGCAGAAAATAGCTCAGAAGTTTGCGCTTCAAACACACAGCAGATTGTATATTATGAATTTGCTGTGTGTGTGATGCGCTTTTCTGGTATTGTCTTGCAACCTGTCACGTACGGCATGTTAACTTCGGCAAAAGCCGGTATGGTACCAACCTAACAATGTGTTTGACCTCTGACTACCCCCTTAGACACTCCACGGGACGACACCAAAACATTTCTGCGTTAAGATTAAAACAAGGTTAACTTAGGCCTGCGTTAGGCTTACTTTAACTTTAGTCTTATCTAAGTACGGAATCAGAGTAATCTTACTTTGAAATTGCTCTAAGAGTTCATAGTAAGGCCCCAGAAACGCACCTCGAGAGTGTAGAAAATTGCTCAGCACATTGAAGTCGGTTTTTTTCAAGTTTTTAATTTGGTTACTTGTAATCTGCCGATATGATGACCACTTCTCATCCTTTCCATGATTCCATTCATCTTTTAAAACACAAAAAACAAGCTATGTTATGTATAAATAACAAATAAAAGTATTCGCGGAAAAAATGACGTAATGTTTAAAAAACCTACAACTTATTAGTACAGTGGATTTATTAATTTGTTTTCCTTATTTATTTATAGTAGATGTTAATATTACTAATAGGATATTCTAGTTCTAACATACCACGGTCAGAGACCACAGAATTCCGCTTGCTAGCAATCCTCACAATTTTTTCGCTCGTTCACTTACAAACATCGTGAGAAAACCAGTAAGCTTTCTAATAGCGTCGAAGGGCTTGCAATCCATGCTTTTTTCTAATTTTAGCTAAGTAGGTAATACTCTTATCGAAGATGTACTTAAGTAAGTATGCGAAAAAATCTAAAAACGATTGAAAAAAATATATTTATCTACCAGTTGACCCGCAGAACTTCGTACCACCTCTGTTTAAAAAAAAATGTTAGTAGAATCGCGGCCCGCAAACCACCCCTGAACACGACTATATCAAGTACTTACCTTAAACTTCCGTCAAATCAATAAAACGGATGCTGTTTTGAGTAGGTCGCAAAAAACAACCCCTAGCGCACATCCCGTTGCGTGCACAAGTGTTTGTATTTACTGGTTCGATTCCCGACCCCGGACGGATGCGTGACACTTCACCAATGGGTTCATAAAATACAATTATCAAAAATGGTCGTTTTGTGAGACCGTCAAGAAGTTTTGTGTAACTTTGGGTAGCTATTATAGTACAAACAAGAAAGTTCAAATGCATAAGTATAAAGTTCATATTTAGGTGACTGATGGTAAGCTTGGGCGTAGCTATAGCTTTGTTATGGGTGGGGTCCAAGGGTTCCGAATACAAAGATCTCTGTTATGGGGGGAGAGGGGTCCAAGGGTCCAAAAATACAAAGACTGTTCAAGGGTTCCAAATTTTTTTCTTTGGACGTCATGAACCACCTGTAGCACAATATCCCATACAATCAATACAAATATCTATTCCGCGAAAACAATAAACTTATTTGATGCCAATCGATCCTGTTTCATAAAAGGATTAAAAGGCTCTATCAGAGCAACTGAGGTTAGTTAGAGTACTAGTAAAGTCTGAAACCGCTAAAATGTTTTTTGAGTCGCGACAGTAAGACCCGCTCTACTAACTGAGCTACCCAGTAGCTACCTCGTAATCTTTAAAGAACTTCTAAGCAAACAAGCTTACGTGAGGTTATGTGATATCTCAATGTTAATTGTAGACTTAGTACTATTATTCTATGTATCATCATTGTTTATAAATACACAAGTTAATTTAGCTAACTCAGCGCAGCGTTTGAAAATCAGTTGATGATTTCATTAATGTAATATGAGGAGCCGGTAAATAAATACAGATAGTAAAATGACACTTTAAACTCCAGTATGCGGAAATACTGATTATTGCAGTTTTCGATCATCAATTCAATTCAAAGCGACCTTCACACGTAAAGTTTGGAACGCGAGAAACAGCGCGCGCCGTTCCATCCCTCGCTCCGAAACGTAGACGCGCGGGCCTGACAGTTCTTCCATCAAAAAACTTTTAAAATTCATAACGCGCCAGTCTAAACTGCGGTCGAAACTCTTGAAAAACAAATAATACGCACAGTTTTGATCGTTTTTCCTAAATATGTCCGATTAAGTTCCAATCTGTGGACACATTTTTTATCGTAATTAGCGCGACAGTTTGATCCGCGGTCCAAACTGCACAGATCCATTCGCGGTTTGGAACGCAGTCCAGATGCGCGGTCCGAACTTTACCGTGTGGGGGCCGCCAATGTGCGGGAGATATTTAACGTAAATGAAATCCTTGGAATAATTAAATGTATTTATCAGTTTTCAATGACCATTCAGTGTATGTTAGAAAAGTACTAAAATGAATACTGTTGCCAACTAAAAATTGTACTGACAGATTTTGCTTTCACAAAATAGTTAATGAATGTACACTGAAAAGTAAAGTAGGTAAGTCACCGGGTGATCGCAAGTGGTATCACGAGCTGAGATGAGCTGAGATGGGTGACCGTCACCCATCCAAATTGTGACCGCGCACAACGCTGTTTAACTTCAACTATCAAGCAAGAACGTCAACATACCGAACAAGCCGAAACTTATCATACGATCTAATAAATAACAGATGCACCCAGGTAAGAAAAATACGTTTTTGCTGATCGGAACCCTATTTCTGTGTCAGGCCGAGATCTTTTCACCTTGCCATCGTAATATTTAAAACCAGAGGAATCAATTGACTACTAAAATCGCTAGTAAAGACGGACGACATGACGAAGGCCTTTAGGCTGCCTAAAAACTATGTCACCAGAGTAGGCCAATTGCTCATACGAACTTGCTTGCTTGCTTTATCGGTTGTAAAGCGCCTGCTAAACAAATATTTAGAGCATCAACAAAGCCATAGTTTTAAAGTTTGTTTATAGACTTTACTATTGGCAAAACTAAAAATTTAAAAAACCTACTTCAATGTTATAATCTGAGCAATGTGCTGCACTCTCGATGTGCATTTCTATTCATCACTCCAAAGATCCTCGATAGATCCTCAAATTATGGGACCTCATTGAGAGTAGGTAGGTATACTCTTTCACAAAAAAAGAATCATCAAAATCGGCCCACAATGGACAAACATTTTACAGTTGAACATAGAACATCCTCCTTTTATAAAGTCGGTTAATAATAACAAAACTTACGATAAGACAAACACACATCAAAACAAAATTGCGATCAGTTTCAAAACATAATGTCATTAGGTATTTTATAAAATGTTGAAATATTATTAAAACTATTGAATGAATTGTTTTTTTTTTAACTGATCGCCAACTTTAAATGATGTGTGTATGAGTCATAATCATAGAGAAAACTTTTCATTCAGGTCTTAGCTAGACTAGCCTTAATTGAGTCGGAAGAGAAATCTAGAAAAACAAGTGTTCAGCTGAACAGGTTACAAACTTTATGTGCCGCTAGATTTGAGCGAGAAACGGAAAAATGTTGACATTAGAAGAGCGAGCTCACACGTCAGAATAACTTGAACATGTGAAAAAAAACTGTATTGTTGAAATTATGCCACATACTAATATAATAAAGCTGAAGAGCTTAGGGCGTTGCTAGTTAAACTAGCTCGCGGCGTTGCCCCCGTAGTGATGGTATATGGTGATGTGATGATGATGATGATGATGGCAAAAAAAAAAATCAAAAATCAAATATCATTTATTCAGTAGGACCGTTATGACCACTTTGAAACGTCTTAAGAGCTAGGTGATTCTACTCCTGTTCTTTCGCGACCAACACCGTGAAGAATCAGGGCAACAAACACGGTATGGGGCCTAGCTTTCTTTTCGGTGATCCATCCGCTTAAAATCTAAATAGGTAGTCAAGTTCCAGTGTGGAGCCAGTCGAACAATGTGAGTCTCGTCAAAGTCGTCAAAAGAAAAAAAGAAGGATTAATACCTCAACAAAAATGAAAAGTAGGGTTTAGCAATCACATGCAGAAAGATTTTTCCAATCCGACTGGTAGTTCCTGAGATTGGCGCGTTCAAACAAACAAACAAACTCTTCCGCTTTATTATATTAGTATAGATTAGTAGATACCGATATCAATAGTTACAGAATCAACTACCTACTTATATGTAGTTTGTGGGTTACACATAACTTTAAACCATTTTGTTACCTACAAAATACATTATAAACAACGCAAGCTATAAGTTTCATAAAAGACTTAACCAATTTGAATAAAACTAGCGACGGATATAGAACGTGATTTGGAATAGGTTAATAGGTTTTTTTTTACTGGATATAAGGCTGTAGTTGATATTGATCAGAATATTTTGTTAAGATTCAATAGCTGTTGCAAAAAAAAAATATTTCTTATAAAGTAAGGAGTGTTTACACTCATGATAGTGACACAAAAATAACTAGTAAGTAGTAAGTTCGGATGAGTACATGGCCAACTCTGGTGACGGAGTTTTTAGGCCCTAAAGGCCTCCATCATGGCTTAACGACTTAAAAGCCAGGACCGACAAGGCCGTGCCCTCCGAAGCACGGAAGCGCTCAGCTCGTAATGTCACAGTTTTACTTTAGAGCGCTCTTTTGTTTTCGGAAACAACGCTTGGTCAGCATACTAAGTTATGCAGACAGCTAGTATGCAGTGATTTCATTAACAATTAAAAGCTGACCTAGTGACATTGAAATACAGGTCACCGCAACGATTATAAACAAAACGAATATTGTAATTGATAACTAAAGCCAATTAAAGAATTGTATTTTTTATTGCCAATCATAAACCAGATAACAAGTACCAAGAAATATTAATGTTTATTAAATTAACTGTTTCGATGATTGCGAATAATCTATAATAAATAATAATACCAAGGATACTAAAGTTGTTTGTTTTAAAAACTCTGTCAATCTTCCTTCTGCTATCGGTAGGTATTCCGTTCGTGTCATCATCGTTGTTGTCGATGTCGTTGTCATTGTTGTCAAAGTTGTCAAAGCGGCCATTAACCTTCCTCAAGAATTTAGCTATCACATGCAGAAAGAATTTTTTAAATCCGACTGGTAGTTCCTAAGATTAGTGGTTCAAACAAATAAACAAACAAACTCTTCCGCTTTTTTTAAATTAAATATAAAGTAAGTTATATTAAGTAGGTATATATGGATTTGTAGGCTTCTTTATGCAAAATCTTTACATCTGACTATACCCCTAGACAGCTTAAAAAAATCTTAAGATCTGATTGCAATGTCAATAGCGCCTTTGGGATACAGTTTTTAGTTTCACATTATTTCTGTGTCAATAAAACACGATATGTGCTCCACTATCCCCATGAATTCAAAATCATCTAAACCAATGGAAGCGAGCGTCGACCTCACGCCGGTTCTTCTAATTGATTGAGTTATTTCTCTCATGGCCAGTCAATTAACATTTCTATCTTGCACCAGCGGGCCACACTAAGCCCAAACCAAGGGTATGTGTCTAAAGATCGAAAGAGGGGTATTTATGATGACATGACATGAGTAAGAAAGAAGTGAGTGCTTAGATATATCTGGGCGACCGAGCTATGCTCAATGGTGCAAATAGTGAAAAATTAAAAAGAAAAAAAAAATATATACCTATACAAAAAAGAAACTTTCACTGGCTGAGATTCGAACTCGAAGCCTTCGGCTGAAACCAAATCCACTCGGCCACTTTGGTCTCAACCAGTTGTGTGAAATTACGAACTACATTGCACTGGTAAATCTTTTTGCGTGAAAATGCCGAGAAAACGAATTTTCCCAAATATGAGACCTAGCTAGATCGATTTTGCCCCCTTAAACCACCGTAGATACCGCAAATGTTATCGAAATCGTTAGAGCCGTTTTAGAGAACGTGAGTACCTACAGACAAACAAACAAATATTGCTCGTTTAATAGAATAGGATAGATAGAGGTGGAAGAGAATATACGTTGTGCCGACGCCACATAGTGGGATAAGAGCAGGAAGACCAAGAAATACATAAAAACATTTCAATCAATCAATAATTTATTTGCAGCATACATTAAATGGTACATGTCGAGATCTTATAGATATATTCAGCCTGCATGCAGGCTTCGTCAAATATACGTGCGGATTTTAGAACTACCTACCTTGTCTTGTTCTGCGTTTCAATTTAATCGGTTCGAATCAGACATTTACTACTATGGAGAGTTCAAGGTGAACAGAGGCACATTCAAATCTGACACATGTCTACTTTGTCTTTGTCTACTTTCAAGTTGGTATTCCACGTGGCGCCTGGCAAGCCTATTACCGCCTAAAGCCCGTCACAGACGGAGCTTTAATATAATATTAATATTCTGAACTATATATTTTATCTTAGGAAACCACCACACATGCTAGCTATACCATAATATAATATTTTTGCCCTCATTTGGTCGGCGGCGGTCGGTATATAATATATTAATATGTCTTGCTATATCTTTCCACATATTGGTGACGTGATAGAAATACATGCAAAATAGTTTAACTTTAATAATCAAGTCTTAAAACTCACCTTTTTTTTATTTCAAATTAACACGCCATCGTTCCTTCGCTCGAGAAGGCAAAATGTTGGCCCTTAACCATTTTTTAATAATTTTTATTAATTTACAAATATTATAAATCTTTAGATGTGTCTTTAGCTTTCAGCGACCGCGTTGATTTTGTCATGGTGAAAAAGTGAGCTTACATCTTAGAAAAAGAGAACAGTAGTCGTACCATGACGTCTTAGTAAACAATTCAGTTCAGTTTAGGTTTTCCGTTTCAGTGACGGACCGCGTTTTCTGTTTCAGTGAACTATCCAGTTACGTAGTATATGAAATCCTTGGTTTAGGTTCTGATATTTCGTCAGCGTCATAGCATACGTCATGTGACAAATTAGCGAAGCAGTTCAGTTTAGGACCTAAACTGAATCGCATTTAAAGCTCATGGTATGGGGGCAGGCTGCCTACCTTGAGCTTTATTATGCGATCCAGTGTAGGTCCTAAACTGAACTGAATTGCTATGACGCTCACGAAATATCAGAACCTAAACATGACCTAAACTGAATTGTTAGATAAAGTTTCGTTCACTCAATTCGTACCATGACTTTTTAATACGCGTCGAGTTGGTTCACTTTTGTGTCAAAACTGTCACTTTTAAAACAGGTCATGGTACGAATAGTTTGCGATCCAGATTATGAACCTAAAAAGGATAGCTCCTAAACCGAACTGTTTACTGAGGTCATGGTACAGCTACAGTTCTGTGTTCTCGCCTGTCGTACGAAAAAACGACGTACGAGTTTAATTTAGAGCATCAAGACGTATCTATTACATCAATGGTCTAATTACCACTGGACTTAGCTAATTATATTTACAGTCGTCAAATCATCCAATTATATTTAGGTAGGTACATACGATAATTACTTAAGTGGGTCAAAGTATTTACACGTGTATTTGTTTGACAGATGTGTTTGAAGATTTGTCTTATGAGCCGTTAATATATTTATGATATTATGATATTTATTTATTTATTATATAAGAAACAAAAAAAAACACTCAGTTAATACTCTGTCATAGGGAAAGTTACAAATGGACACCTTAATTATGATTAAGGGGATTCCTAGAGAATTCTACAGTTATCAATGAACGACGCTTATCTTATCAATATGCAGTTTACATATATTATCACTTTATTCAACTAAACAAAGAAATGACCAACTTTACAGTGAAAAGAGTAGATAAAAAAATGCAAACTCAATCATCCATATTTTTTACACGAAGTTTCTTGAACAACACTTAACTTTGAACTCTAGTTCAATAGAAAAACCATTTACATTACCATTTTTGCACAAACCATTTACAAGATTAACAAAATAAAAACTTGTTTTTGTAAACATTGTGAAACAAAAATGTTCTTATCAAGTACCTACCTAATTATTATTTAAGTAACTTCCAAATAATGTCTTCATAATTGTCTCTAAACGGTGTTTTTATTATATTCTTAAGCTTAGTGTCAATGTAATTAGGTTGTAAGTGTACAGTTGACATTATGCAATTACCAACGACCCTATTTAAACGATGATTAAAGCTAGATAAAAATGTTAGTATGGAAATATACTGTACACAAAACCGTGAATCATGATGATCCATGTTTCATTGCAAAATCAAACCCTGTCTCCAAAAAACCATCACAACAGCAGGCTGATTGTCTAACTTGTCTCAAACCTCAAATTGGTCTCGAACTGTCAAAACGATCGCGTCTTCTTTTGTCGCATGCGGTCTCTTTGAAATGAGTGAGAGTGACAGAGCTTCTTGCGTGGTCACTGAACTGTTATATTTGGCAGTTTCGGACCTATTTTGGTCTCTATCAAAGATAACAGTCAGGGGGCAGTTGATATTGATGATATTGATTAACTATTAAAGTTCCCTGTGTCTTTAATCATTTGTAAAGACAATCCATTGTTTGTTTCGCTCTACATTTTTAGGAAAAATTTCATTTGCAGTTTCAAAACATTTAGTTCCTCATTTACGAAAATGATTCCATTTATTGGAGTATTATTCTCAAGGTGCGCTGTGAACACTTACACGTTTTTATCGTGTACGTTTTTTACGCGGAAGACTGCGTTCTGTAGACTCGGCTCGACAATCATTTCACGATGAAACAAAATTGATAGCACATTATGTTCCTTTGTTTTGTCAATAACCAACGCTTTGTTTCCTTCGTTGAAGTTTGAATTCAAAACACTTTAAACTATTATGCATGTTTCTTCAAATGTAACCGTAGATTCTGGTTTAGTTACTATGATAATGAGTTCGTTTGACTTTCATTCAGACAGAGTGATCTACTTTGTTATGAGGTCGTTGTTTTAAAGTACCTAGTTCTTAATTACTTATCTGATATTTAATAATGTTTGCTGTTTCTTTATTTTATCTCAGTGTTTTTCTGAATCCGGAAAAATTGTAAAGACAGTCGTATGTAGAATCGCTACCTTTATTATTACTGCGTCTTTTTCATTTTAAAGTCTTTCTTTTGAACTTTCTAAACCAATTTCATCATTCAAAGCCTCTCTTACAATAACTGCTCCAACTGCAGATTCTTCTAACGTAACAATACATTTTCGATGATATTTCCCAGAATGTTTAATAACAACATTTCACATAAAAACAGTCGCTAGGCTCTAGACAACCGTACAGGCTCTTTACACATTTCTGATCATCGAGTTTGATATTCCAAATTTCATTGACGTTGAGGTCCAAAATTCAAAAACAAATTCTTAACTTACCTCTTTCCTGAAGTTCTGCATTGCAGCCAACCACGACCACTAGCACAAAGTATTTCCACATTGTCACAGTCACAAACACACAGTCACACAGTTACACAAACATGCTTAAGGACGCGTGCGCGCCGCTTCGCTTTCGAAGGCAAGCTGAGTGACGTTGCCGATAGGCGCGTACGCCGATGTCGAACCACGACAGAGAATGTGACGCACAGATGTGAAAAGGCTTGTGTTTGCGTGTTTTTAACCCCCAACCAAAAAGAGGCGTATTACAAACTTGTAGGGTCTTAAGTACTTATGAAAGATGTTTAAAGTTGAACACTGGTTAAACAACGTCCTGTCTTTATTTGTGGATAGTGACGAATAGAGACAGGACGTTGTTTAACCAGTGTTCAACTTTAAACATCTTTCATAAGTAAGGGGGGTAGTGTGTATCTGTATATCTGTGTAGGTGTGTATCTGTGTGTCTGTCTGTGGCATCATAGGTCCTGAACGGATGAACCGATTTTAATTGTTATTTTTTTGTTTGAAAGGTGTCTTTGTCGAGAGTGTTTTTGGCGATGTTTCATGAAAATCTGTTCAGCCGTTTGAAAAACATCAGCTCTTTTCTAATTGATGAAGGGATATAATAAATTAGTAGGTAGTAGATTAGTTCCTGGTAATAAATGTAAATCTGCTACGAAAAGAATAAGGTAAAAAGGTATTTTTTTTAAATAGCTTTTATTATTAGTTTTTTTTTCAATTATTTAGAAAAAAGTGGGAAAAAGGTGCATTTTTCTTTTTTTACCATATTTGTATTCTTAAGCACGCCAACCCTAAACATTATTCCATTTATCTTATAAATTTAAAAAAGTATATTTTATGTATTAGTTCACACTCGTCTCCTCACTGAAACTCGCCGAAACTAAACCCTCTGACAGATCTGTGCACAGTTAATCTGTGGCCAAATAGTAGCGGTTTTCTGAGGCTATATCGTGAAGCTGCTCCGGCGCAGGTAAGCCTTCGAGGGACGCCGGGGGGAAAGGGGAGGGTGAAGGGGATCGAGGGGGAGGGGGGTAATGCACTTGCGCGCCAGACGGGATGAAAGCAAGATCCCGAGCTTCTATTCAAGCTATTATTCGTAATGCTATTCACAAACTGATAATGGCGCGCCTGAGAAATGTATACGGCTTATATATTAATTTAAAGTTTTTGGTTGTTTTTTTAGGAGATGGTTGTTTTTTTAATGTTAATATTTTATAATATAATGGATATAATGTAAATATATAAAATCTATAATAGGTATAATATAATAAAACTGTAACTTATCGATGCCTGTTTTTGAAAGATATTTGAGAAAACTTTTTTTAGGAGCATCTAGTTTTTCTGTTTGTCTGTTTGCTTACCCGATTTGGATGCAGTTTTCATTGCTGTGTTGTGGTAAGCCAGGATCATCTTTTAATGTTTGTTTTATCAAAATCCGTTAACAAATACAAAATATAATGTCCATTTCAAGAATCCCGTCTATGCATTTTGACTAAAACTTTGGTTACCCATAACCCAACAGCTATTAGGTAGTCTAAAAAATAAAATTATGAACCTCTAATTCATCTATAAACCATACCAAAACCAAAAGCGGAAGAGTTTGTTTGTTTGTTTGAACGCGATAATCTCAGGAACTACCAGTCGAAAAATTATTTCTGCATATGATATCTAAACTCTCGAGGAAGGCTACTTTTCATCATCATCGTCATCACCATATTATACCATCACTATGAGGGCAACGCCGCGAGGGCGCTGCTAGCTGCTAGTGTAGGTATTATCATATCACCCACCAATAATATACCTACAGGGTGAACTTTTGAGACTGGTACGAAAGGGCAGCTCAGCTACCAACAGGAAAACGTTCTTAGGAGAGGAGACTATCCTTAACTTTTGAAGATATTTCGACCTACATTTACAGATTTTGAAAAAAAAATGTACAGTCAGCGAGAGAATGGGCAATTTACCCAAAAACTTTTTTTGATGCCAATCGATCCTGTTTCATATAAGGATTAAAAAGCTCTATCGGACCAACTCTCTAACAACCAAGATAACACGGTGAAAATATATAAAAGAAAAACCGGCCAAGAGCCAGTCTGAGATTCGCGCACCGAGTGTTCCGTAAGCCTGATCGCATACAAAACGCAACCATAAAACGCCACTACCGACCTACTTCCTGTAGTTTTCATTATATTTTGTATAGAGCCGGTGGCGGCCACTCACTGAACTTAGGCCTTTACATCTTTACTATATGATTTATACAGTGTCAGGAGGCAATCTTTGCCTACACTTAACAGGACACTGTAGTGCCTGGGACATTGTTTGAGATGGAGTAGGCTTGCCCAGCACCTACACCACCCTCGCAGCTTAACCGGCCATATCCACAGGAAAGACACGGTCAATACGTGTGGGCCACTCGCCACAGCTACAAAATATATGAAAAGTCGCTGCCGCTGGCCACTTGTGGCTGTGGTCGGTGGCCCGTTTGCGCCGAGCTTATGTTAAGTTAGATTGATACCGATAATGGTGTCAGGACTTCGAAAAGTCAAAACAAAACAGTCAAAACCCTTTGATTTCGGGGGAAACCTAGTCAATCTTTGTATTTTGAGTTTGGAACCTTTGGAGCCCCCCCCCCCCAATAAGAAAGATCTTTGTATTTTAGAACTCTTGAACCCCCCGTTCCATAACAAAGCTATGGCTACGCCCATGCCAACCCATAAGGGTAGCTGCTTACCTTTTTTTTGTACTTAGTTTGAAATGTTGGTTCTTATAAAACTGATAGGTAGGTTAAGTTTAACGAAAAAAAATTATTTCAATTTTAAATAAGTGCAGTACTACCTATCCTGAAAAGTTACTTTTCCAAAAAATAAGACTACCTAGGTATTTCCCAGGCTGCTGTGCATGTGTGCATTCAGACCTTTTTGGAATATATAAGTACTTACCTAGGTACCTATTACAAATTCGGAAAATGACGTTTCTTCGCTAAAAAAACGTAAACTTTCCGAAGAAAATCATCGAATCGGATTTATTTGCGTGAATCGCACTGCATGAATACTATTATCTATTCTATGCTGCAGGGAACACTTTTCCCCAACACTTCAAATAGCAGTAGGCAACGCCATCTCTTGTAGACAATTACAACTTTGGAACCAATAAAGAGCAGATAGTTCTCGCAAACTCTACCAAGCGCGCTAATTAGTTCAGACAAATTAAAAGAGATGGCGCTACAATACCAAAATCCTTTTAATCCGTTTTTTAATACTACCCTTTGATCAATTACTTATGGAAGTAGGTACTACTTAGGTACATACCTGTAAGTAGGTAAGGTCAGGAAGGCTAGGTTGACTCGGATTTTTGCAGAGGGCTCCAAAATGTAGAAGAACTCAAAGTATTAACCTGAAGTTTGCACATATTGTTGCTAAACTATCCTACCTAGTTTAATATAGCACCATTATATTTTCATTAAATAAGTAAGTACCTACTGCTTATATACTTACAAAATTACGAATCAAAAATAAAAAAAGTGAGAATTGCCTACCACCAGGCGTACAGAGAGGCTCTACCCTGTGGTGCATAGTAGCTAATTAGTATTAATAAATGAAAGAATGTTATTTTTTTTTTTTTTTTTAAGTAAGTAAGTAAGTATAAGAAATTAAAGATACTTTTCAGCTTTATAAAAAAAAGTAAGTTCGTATGAGTAAGTGGCCAACTCTGGTGACGGAGTTTTTAGGCCGCCTAAAGGCTTCATGAACAAAATAACGTTTCGCTCGAAAGCATTGCGTGCTCAAGATAAAAAAAAATTTAAACAGGGGTAAATAAAATCTGTCTCATTGACGTGTCATAGGTAGGGGTAACAAGGTTGAAAATTTGGAACCAGCACTTACATAAGTTCATGGAGAGAGCGATGCTCGGGATCTCCCTGCGAGACCGGAAACGTAACGACTGGATTAGGAACAAGACCAAAGTTACAGATGTCATGGCCGTCATAGCTAAGAAAAAGTGGGCATGGGCAGGGCACATTGCGAGAATGGACGAAAGTCGCTGGACAAGATGAGTCTTTGAGTGACCAAGGGCGGACACTAGAGCATCGCAGCGCTGGACAGACGACATCCGGCGACACGGAGGCCGAGACTGGATGAGTTGGGCACAAGGTCGTCGAGAGTGGAAGAAAAGGGAAGAGGCCTACATCCAAGATTGGATCACTACAAGGCCACCATGATGATGATGGTGATCACCCAGACACAGAACAAACATCTATGTTCATCACACAAATGTTTGTCCTAACTGGAATCGAACCCACGACCTACAGCGCAGAAGGCAGAGCTACTACCAACTAAGCTAAGAGTCCAGTCGATTATTAGTACTTACTTACTTAATATATTTATTTATTACATGCGGTTTTACGTATGTGTAAAACCGCATGTAATAAAATCACACGACGAAATTATCCTGATTGAAGTTAACTTTTGATGCGAATCAGCACATTTTATTGGGGTAATCCGATGGTGGCCCAGTTCCGAAAATGTTAGATCACTGATATTCAGAATGTAAACACGAGAAATACTCGTTTTTACCGCGGCTTTGCTCGGTAAAATCACATGCTTAGAAATAATAACCTAAGAGCGGCTGAGTGAAAAAAGAGATGAGAGTCAGATGAAGTCATTAGGTAAGCTTAAAATTCTTCTCAATAGGTATGATTCGTATTCCTTTTGTCCTTGTCACTCTCATGTCTATGAAAAGAGACGGCATATCCCTCTCAACCCCTAGGTTATCGTATTAGAGTGGCCAACTGTGATGACGGTGTTTTTATTAAGGGGTCCGTTGGTAGGTAATGTTGTGTACATGGTTATGTGGCGGTTTGCGACCGAGTCTGAGACGAAATATTGACTGACGGTTCTCTCTCGTGTCACTTTCGCGCGCCCGTACAAAGCCTGTCTCTGGTCTTGGTCTCCTCCTTTCTCGGTCTTGGGCGTGAATAACCATCTTTAAAGACTTTGATAGATGGATTGATCTGACGAACAAACGAACTTTTCAAGCTCCTGCAGTATTAGTATAATTACAGGCGCAGCAGGTGATCTGAAGGTGAGGAAACGTGCAGTCCCGAAGCGTATATTTAGCCGAGAACGAGCGGCTTTCGCAACGCTAGCGCCCCGACCGGCCTTGCGCACAAAGAATAACGGGATTATGCACAGAGCAGACAGTTATCATGGGGCAGAAACTCCAACTACAAAGCTTACAATATCCGTACCCATATTATAGATGTGAGTGTGTTTATTTGTTTGTTTATTTGTCCTGCTTTCACGTCAAAACAGAGCGACGGATTAACGTGAATTTTTATGTGGAGATAGTTGGAGGGCTGGAGAGTAAGCTAGACTACTACTTTTTATCCTGGTACCACGCGAGCGAAGCCGTGGGCAGCAGCTGGAACAAAACTTTCTTACTAAGTACCAAAGAAAAGGTATAGTTCGCGTCATGTAAAAAGAACGCTGGCTGTCAAGTTGCGCAGTAAGCAATTAAAATTTAGGCAAATTAATACCATCGCGCACAAAAGTTTTTAATAACGAAATGGTTTTCCATAGAACAAAACCAACAATAAAAAAAACAATAGGCCTAGTACTTTCGTGTGCAAGTGTACCCATGCGCAAACATACTCCCTCCACTGTCTTCCAGCGTTCTTTTTACGTGACGCGACCTATGGCTAACCTGAAGTGCCAAAAAAGACCCCCCCTTTATATCCGTATCCACATGCGCGTTGCTATTTTTACCGTCTACAAAAGATTTTTAATCATCACCTTTTTTTTAAATACAAGCAATCTAAGTTTAAATATTCACCCAGTGAAAAACTGCAGTTTGACTGCAGTGAACAGCGACTCGATTAAAAAAAAAACTTTTTATCAACCAAAGCCAAAGCAAAACGTCAACTGTTTCGTTTTGTTTTATACTTAACCTACTAATGACTAATGAGGTTAGGTTTACTTTGTTGTGATGACGTTTTCAAACAAATTACCAATGAGGTTTAGCAAATTACTGTCATTTTGGAGAACGAAACAAAACGCAGCGGCAATGATACTTGAATGGTTGACGTTGTAAAATAGAGGAATTTATGACTCTTCCTAAATTCCTCTATTTTAAGCTGCGACTCTTCGCAACGCAGCTAAAGCCAATTAATTCCTACAGAAGTTTTCTCCACGTCTCATCTTGACATCTTAGCTAATCTATGACCACGGCTTATATTCTGGCAGATAGAGGGAGAATCGTTTCTTTGTTATGACGTGGCGAATGAAACATTTTTAATGGATAAGCGAAGGTCGTTCTCAGAATATCTGGCAATTACTAAAGAGATTAGTCTACATTACAGATTGGTTCATGAACAAAGTCACTTGGCTGCCGAAAAATCTGATATCGTGTGTTGATGGTGAACCACGACGTGTCCGTCGGCGGTGAACCTTGCTATTGGATTGAGCTAGGTATTTCGCTGATGTGAGTGAATATGACTTGCTAGCCCAAATTTAGTTTTAAGGCTGTGTCCCCAGTAGGCAAACTGTGAGCGGCCGACTGAGTTTGCGGCGTATTGGTTTAGTACGCTCTTCCATATATTTGAAATGGAGTGTCCACAGTTTGCTAGTTTTGCGCTCACTGTACGCAGTTTGCAGCGTTACGCTCAAAATTAGCAAACTGGACACTCCATTTCAAATATGGAAGAGCGTACTAAACCGATACGCCGCAAACTCAGTCGGCCGCTCACAGTTTGCCTACTGGGGACACAGCCTAAATGTCCTACTGCAGGACGCACAGAACAGTTGCCCAAGAGAGTTGTATGTGTAGGTGTAGACGGTTTTGGGTTCTACTTTTCACAACTGGCGCTTGGCGTCAAGATGTTCAAGACGCATTTCTTCAAAGCGTGTGCAGGCCTTATGTACTGCGCCAGTCAGAGCGGTGCAAGCTTAAACAGCTGACACATGGTATATCAAATGATGTTATGTGGCGTTTCAAAACATCTCTGTAGCGCAAAAATTGTCCCCCGGACTTGCGTTTTCCCTTATCTGGTATAACTGTGTGGCGGTTCGCGTCCAAGACCGAAACAGGAGACCGAGAACAGAGACAGGTCTTGTAGAGGCGCGCGAAAGTGACACGAGACAGAGAACCCTCAGTTTTGGTCTCCCCCAATTCCTCTATTTTACAACATTTCAAGTATCATTGCCGCCGCGTTTTGTTTCCGAAATTACTGTGATTTTGGAGAACGAAACAAAACGCTGCACAATGATACCAGAATGGTTGACTTTGTAAAATAGAGGAAGTGGGTCCTGCACTCTGATTCAGGCTGTGTCCCCAGTAGGCAAACTGTGAGCGGCCGACTGAGTTTGCGGCGTATCGGTTTAGTACGCTCTTCCATATATTTGAAATGGAGTGTCCACAGTTTGCTAGTTTTGCGCTCACTGTAAGCAGTTTGCAGCGTTACGCTCAAAACTAGCAAACTGTGGACACTCCATTTCAAATATGGAAGAGCGTACTAAACCGATACGCCGCAAACTCAGTCGGCCGCTCACAGTTTGCCTACCCTCAGACTTCCGAATTAGCACCCGATTCGATGATTTCAGTCGGAAAGTTGACATTTTTAGCGCAGTAACGTCACTTTCTAAATTTGGAATGCATTCCGAGAAGGTTTGAATCAGCACCCTGATGTCAAATAAGTATTAGAATAAATACTTACTGGTTGTTCACGCGCGTTGGGTTGACGATTACGAGATAACCGCAGGAAAAACCTGGATCAGAGACGCACAGAAAATAAGTTTAGCGGAAGTTATACCCAGCATTTAGTTCATGATTTTATTGATGATAATTTGTTTGAAATTGTTACTTCTAGTGTAAGAAAGCTGTCGGATCTCCAGTAAATAAATAAATGATAAGCAAAATGTGACAGAGTTTGGAATACCTTACACCGGAATACTGAAACGCTACTAGTTAAGTGATGCTTATCATTGACATTAACCATCATTAACTCTCATTTTTTGTATCCGATTCTGAAGAGTAAAGTCTCAAATAGATAAGTACGTCTCAGATATTTAAATAGCGTTTCAGTATTCAGGCAGGAGACTTGCCACCTGCTTCGTTTCCTCCCGGTGACCTGATGCGCGCTTCTCACTTTTGCCAAATGACGTCATTTGAACACAATACGCATCATTGCCATAGAGTATTATTGTATAGTTTTATTTTAATTCAATTAAAAGAGCCGTGTTGGCAGTGTCTATGACACAAATAGGCTAATTAGGATTTGCCCTGACTAGCCTGGCATAGTAGATTAGGTTGTGGAAAGTGGGTGGTTGGGTGGCTTTAGCGTAGGTAAAATCTTGAAGAAACTTTTTTGGTATAGATTGGCGGAGGAGTACTAAATATTTTGGAATTTCAAAAAATCTAATTAGAATTTGTATGTGGCAACACTCTTTTCTCCAAATATTTCTAAGTGCATGTGCATCTGTGTTTCAAATAAATAATAATGAATTAGAGATTATTATAGGGTAAGTACTTATAGTATCTCGAATTTTCCTCCGAAGGTCGTGGGTTCGAATCCTGGCCGTGCATCAATGGATCTTTCGTTATGAACAAATTATATTCGCATTAACACGAGCTCTAAACGGTGAAGAAAAACATCGTGAGGAAACCCACGGCATAATCAGCCCCACACGTATTGACCATTGTCTTTCCTGTGGATATGGCCGGAGCTGAGAGGATGGTGTATGTGCTGCTGGGCAAGCCTACTCCATCTCAAACAATGTCCCAGGCACTACAGTGTCCCGTGTATGTGTAGGCGAAGATTGCCTCCTGGCACTGTATAAATCTAGTAAAGTTGTAACTAAAGGCCTAAATTAAATCATGATTTCGTCGTAGGTTAGGTATACAAGTCCAGTCATTGCATTAAAATTAGTATTGAGAACGTTTTCTTCGCGTGCAGGTGACTGAATGGTTTATTTTTGGTCAACATTTGGTTCCTGGTACTTAAATGAATTGTACCTACATTATGAGTGGCACAGTTGGCAGTGAGAGAGACTTGTCATAGCACGGAAGAGAAACACATACTGAAAACTGACTAAGATAATTTTAAATTTTATAACTTATTATAGTTTTTTAGTGAGCCGGATGCAGACAGATAAGTGGGCCCATATATACTTAATATCTACCTCTTGGGTGCCAAACTCTCGAAGCCATTAGCAGCATTTACACGCAGAGATCGGCCCGCGGGAAATAGTACGTGCCATTCCAACCTTTGCTAAAAACCTTACGTGTAGATACGTGACGATCTGTACAGATATCTGTACAGATATCCGTGCGGTTCGGAACGCAGTCCAGATGCGTGGTAAAACTCTACCGTGTAAAGGCCGCTAATATCGTATCACGCGCCAATCCAAAACTGTGACAGTAATTAACACGACAGTTTTATCCGCGGTTATCTGTACCGTGTAAAGGCCGCTATTGTCTTTGGCGGGCGGCGCGTCGGGGTTGGCCGAGAAAACGTTGGTGGGACGATCTTGTTGGCTACCAGCAGTGCGATTCAGACCTTCTCGGAATTTATTCTGAATTCGGAAAGTGACAGTTCTTCGCTGAAAAAACGACAACTTTCCGACTAAAATCATCGAATCGGATGCATTTTCGGAAGTCTGAATCACACTGCTGGGAGGCCAAAATGGCCGCTCACGCAATTCCTTTTATGAATCATAATATTATTCGTATGCTTTTTCTCGTCAATCTCATGTCTGTGAAAAGAGACGGCATATAAAACAATTCATTTAATGATTCAGCTAAAGCTAAATTAAGATTTTGTAAGACATTTCTGGGCATAAATAAGTTATTTCAAAACCATGGCATGAAACGGGATATTTTTCCAGTTTAATATGGAATAAGCTTCCAGAGCGTCGGCCGCTCTAAATTAAACAACACAACAGTCGGAGAGACGCCTACGCCTCCTATTCTGAGACGAAGGAATGCGTTCACCTTCTGTAGGTAACTGGTTTGTTCCGAGAAAGAAGAGAACTAAATCAAATAATTATATGATATCTTCATTCTCTCTCTGTGGTCGGCTCTTAATGGCTGAAGATCGTGATCACTGGTTGTCTTCGTGATAGAGTGGACAGCTTGCCTCCAACGAGTTCTATTAGTGGCTAGGTTGACCACATCGTAGAACCATATCTTCATTCAACAAGAGCTAAACAGGGGGTCTAAATTGGCCACTTCTGATTAAACATCAGATGTTTCATAAATGCTTCATATATGCTTCATCTATGAATCATTATTTCAAAACACCTTTTTTGACAGTTCTCTATGGTGTTTTAAAATAATTATGCTTCATATATGCTTCATCTATAAAGCATATTTTAAAACACCTGTTTTGATAGAATTGGGTAAAATGGATTCTATAGGGAACTGTCAAAAAAGGTGTCTTGAAATATGCTTTATAGATAAAGCATAAATTATATGAAGCATTTGTGAAACATCTGATGTTTCATCAAAAGTGGCCACTTAGGTATAGCTGTGTGTTTATTGAGTGTTATGCCTCGACTTATCGATAAGAGGCGTGATTCAGACCTTTTCGGAATGCAATCCGAATTCGGAAAGTGACACGTCAACTTCAACAAATACGTCAACTAGATGATTTAGGTATACAGTGTCAGGAGGTAATCTTTGTCTACACTTAACGGGACACTGTAGTGCCTGGGACATTTTTTGAGATGGAGTAGGCTTGCCTAGCACCTAAACCATCCTCTCAGCTTAACCGGCCATATCCACAGGAAAGACATGGTCAATACGTGTGGGACTGGCTAAGCCGCGGGTTTCCTTACGATGTTTTCCTTCACCGTTCAGAACTCGTGTTAGTACATAAATAAAATAAAAATATATTGCTGGACATTTCACACAGCAATAATAATGTGCATATAATTTTTTCCAAACGAAAAATCCATTGATGCACGGCCAGGATTCGAACCCACGACCTTCGGATCGAAAGTCGAGTTACTAACCACTACTCCCCACTGTTACAATAATAACCTGAAATTCCGAAAATTCAGGCAAATTCAGCGGTGGCGTAAACATGAATCACTCTGAAATAAACATGAGTCACAGATGCTTCTACTCAACTATGTAGGTAACAGGGCGATTACACATCTTGCTAATCTATATGTGAATATTCATTATCTTCCTAAGAAAGCGGATGGAGAGTTTTTTTTTTCTTTATTTTGGCTTCGCACGGCTTGTGCATTCAGCCAGTGTCAAGTAATTAATATACTTAGGTACTTCAAGTTTATAGATAAATAAGATAAGATAAACAAATACATATTACAATACATAAATATAATAACCCACCCCTCCCCTTGTGCCTCAGTAAAGATGTGGAGCTTTACTGAAATATCAACACGGACTTTTTGGGAGAAGTCGAAAAGCAACGCTATCCATTTTGTTTCACTTGCCCACACTTATGCACATTCACGAACACCGGTTAATAATCCACCATTATTACACATTTCCAACATTACGTAACATTCGAAGAAACACAAGTTTTGGAAAATAAAACAAAACAAAATCATGACTTCTCAAATTCCCGCCAAAAAGTCCCGTAGAGAGAGTTTGCCACTTGCTCATACGAACTAACTAACTTACTGCTATAATAACAAATGTCTAAATTCAAAACTTAAACCGACTTCAATGTAGGTAAGCTGAGCAATTTTCGGCATGTGCATTTCTGTTCATAACTCCGTACATCCTCAACAGATCAACTCAACAGATTCTCCAAATCGGTTCAGGACCCTTCGAGTAATCGGTGAACATACATAAAAAAAAACACAAAACAAAAAGAGATTATAATTGAGAACCTAACCTCCTCCTTTTTTGAAGTCGGTTAACCCATTCCCTGCTCCGGCTTACTTATATTTTTTTGAAGTGCTCGTGGCCTAGCTTACTGAGACGTTCTTGATTGATCGTTGAAGTTAAGTAACGTTGTTCGCGATCACAATTTAGATGGGTGGCAAGTGGCATTACGAGCTGAGCGCTTCCGTGCTTCGGAGGGCACGTTAAATTGGTCCCGGCTTTTGAGTCGTTATGCCATGACGGAGGCCTTTAGGCGGCCTTAAAATTTTGTCACCAGTTGGCCACTTGTTCATACGAACTTACTTATTTGTTAACCGACTTCCAAAAAGGAGGAGGTTCTATGTTCGGCTGTATTTTTTTTTTAATATTTTTTTTATTTATTTTTTTATTTTTTATGTATTTAGCGAATGGATTACCGAAAACAAAGCTAGGCCATAAGGCCCCATACCGTGTTTGTTGCCCTGATTCTTCACGGTGTTGGTCGCGAAAGAACAGGAGTAGATTCACCTAGCTCTTAAGACGATTCAAAGTGATCTTAGTGGTCCTACTGAATAAAATGATTTTTGAATTTTGAATTTTCATCTTTATTAACCAAAACTAAAACGACTACTTTACATTTACTTTACAAAATACAATAAGAACCAGTCGAGCCGTCTTTGGACCGTTGTAAACGATCTATAGGTAGCTCAACAAATCCAAGCAGCTGCCAGTCGGAAGCGTGCTCAAGAACTGACAGCAATACCACCAACACTTTATAAATAATTACTTATATTAAGATTGAGGCATCAATGATTCAGAATAATTTATGAACGCCTGCAGCGCAGCTGCAGATTTCTTAGGTTAAATAAAATACTTAGCCAGTTCAAAAAACGTCTGGGAAAAACAAGGTTGATACTTTTTTTTTTTACATTACACGTCAGCTTATGCACGTTTTTCTTTCTTCACGGTGTTGGCCGCGAAAGAACAGGAGTAGAATCACCTAGCTCTTAAGACGATTCAAAGTGGTCACAGCAGCGGTCCTACTGAATTGAATTTTGAATTTTTTAGCAGTCACGTGAATCAATTAAGGGATGATTTATATTAGACCGGGCCGTGCCGTGTACGTGGCCCGGACGGGGCACGGATTTGAAACTTTACATACATTTTGTATGCAGCAGTTTATATTAAACAGTGCCTGATCCGTGTCCCGTCCGGGCCGGTCTACTAACAAATGACGCTCGGATACACTACGGTTGGCCCGGGCACGGCCCGGCCCGGACACGGCCCGGTCTAATATAAATCATCCCTTAGTGAAGGAAAACTTTTAAAATCAAACCAATTTATGAAGTACAAATGAACTGACCTCTCAGGAGTCAAACTTACTTATTAGATTGTTGAGGTTCTCCTCCACTAATCTCCATCACGGCTCTCAAATAAATCTTTTAAAAAGACTTAAAAAAACTCAGTTTTTTTGTGCTTTTTTAATGGATGATTTCACCGATTTCTCGAAGACGCCTGGACCGATTCGGAAAATTCTTTTTTGGTTTGAAAGGGTATAGCTCCCCCTTACTTATGAAAGGTGTTTAAAGTTAAACACTGGTTAAACAACGTCCTGTCTCTATTCGTTACTATCCATAAATAAAGACAGGACGTTGTTTAACCAGTGTTCAGTTCAACTTTAAACATCTTTCATAAGTAAGACCTGCTGATTTGCATTTGCTGACGTCCTTATAGAGTTCGATGTGCGTCGTCGACTCGTTTAAAAAACGTTGTGTGCATAATACCCTTAGATCTATACATACGAGTACTAAAATCACTCTTGTACATTTTTGGCATCGAAGAAGTGCAGTGCTTCGTCCGGGTCATTAAACTCTAGAAGTCACCTCTTCTTTGGCAATCATGCATTTCTTTGCTCTCTGATAAATGCAGCGTCTAATCGTGATATTAACACTTCATTGTGCATTAGACTAGGTTTAGTACTCGGATTCACTTGCCATTAGCATTGTATTCGGAGTTTCAAGTTCAAAGATTAAGCCTTTACATCTTTACTACATAGATGATTTATACAGTGTCAGGAAGCAATCTTTGCCTACACTTCACGGGACACTGTAGTGCTCGGGACATTGTTTGAGATGGAGTACGCTTGCCCAGCACCTAAACCATCCTCTCAGCTTAACCGGCCATAATCCGCAGGAAAGACATAGTCAATACGAGTAGGCCTGACTAAGCCGCGGGTTTCCTCATGATGTTTTCCTTCACCGTTTAGAGCTCGTGTTTATGCGTAAATACATTTTTCGTGTCGAAAAATCAATATTTCTAAAGATGATTTAGTTTTTAAAGATGCCATGTTCAATTAAAAAAAATTCGAGACCCGATCTCTTGATTTTGACACGAATTTTGAAATGAGGCCAAGATTTTGATTTTTTTTTTTTCAAAATTCACACATTGTTGCTTTTTGTTGCCGCTGTAATTGATTTACTTATTGAAATAAAAAGTATCCTAGAGCGCAATCGAAATGGAGACGATTCTAACGATACCTCATTCATCCAAATCTAGGAGAATTTAGGAGAAATGCGGTAATAGAGATTACTTACATACGAGTACCAACGCGCGATCTAAATAACCCTGTGACTTGACACGATAGTCAGCCGGGTAAAAAGATTCACCAGTGCAATGTGGTTCTTAGTTTCGCTGCAATAATCGCAGCAGAACGGAAAGGAACGAAACGGAACGAAAACGAACCGAAATTGAACCGAAATAGAATGAAATCGAACGAAATCGAACGAAATAGAATGAAATAGAGTGAAATAGAATGAAATAGACTGAAATCGAATTATTTCCAAGGTGAAGTATACACTCTTTCAAATCTTTAGGCAGTTTTTATATAAATATTTTGTTTTGTTGTTAGAAGATGCCTAGGTAAGTCAGACTGACTATTTTATGTGAATAAATTGTTGGCAGCGGTACCGGTGACTCTTTAATGACGGTTTCGGGCGTAAAGATCAAAATAAACTTTTATCGAGCGTTAAGTCGATGACTGTTCTATCATAGTAATGTTTTTTGACTGGAACATTCTGAATACAACGTAGCATACCTACCTATTTTAAAGATTAGTAAATGTTCATAGCTTTCTTCTGAAACACTACTTAAATATTTAAGACGTGCTTATCTAGCCGTTCTTACTCTTCAGAAGGTATACGAAATTGACAGTTAATGGCAGATGTCAATGATAGGAACCTTTCAGTACAGCATCTATACGAATGAAGAACGAAAAACGAATAGAATGTATTCAATATTTATGATCATGTTAGTATCTCCAAAGTGCAAAGTTAGGCATTTTCTCAGATTCATTGTATTTAAGATCCTTTGAAGTGGCCTAAGGGGGTAGTCATAGGTAAGCCCAAAAATATATTTAGTACATGCCCATATTTTGTTAGCATTCGTGATTGTAAGCACATCACCTGTATTAGAAAGCTAACTGGCTTCCTCATGTTTTATCGTGCTAAAGTAAGTAATATAATAAACAAAATTATAAAAATGTTAAGGTTGAGCTCACACCTACCCGCGCCGAATACTCGAAGTACTGCCAGATTCGGTCAAATCGGACGATACGACCGCAAGCAGGTATGCGAGGTTTCATACGATTTCATATAAGTAAAGTGCGGCCACCTTAAGGCCAATTAAGCCGGGAAGATAGTTTAGGTGCTGGGCAAGTCTACTCAATCTCAATAATGTCCCAGGCACTATCATCATCCTGTTTAGTGTGACTGTGTGATATAGGTTTACCCCCTTACTTATGAAAGATGTTTAAAGTTGAACACTGGTTGAACGTCCTGTCTCTGTTTGTCACTATCCACAAATAAAGTCAGGACGTTGTTTAACCAGTGTTTCACTTTAAACATCTTTCATAAGTAAGGCCCTTAGTGTTTTTTTTATTCAGTTCAGTTGACTTTTGACGCTTTTTAAATCATCTAGTAAACATGTAGTAAAGGTACTTACCTATATTTTTTATTTGCAATATAAAATTGAGCATTTCAAAGACCTACATGTCTCAAATCACCAGCGAACATAAAGTTCAGCAATCATTTCAGCGGACGCTGACTCACCTGCCACAGGGTATCACGTAGTATCATCTACTGAATATCTTCAGATATTTGTAGACGGGCGACTAAAATAGCTTAATATAATAGAAATAAAAACTATTTTTGCCGCCAGCAACAAATTATTTTATAATTACTAAGTATCAATAAAGGTATGCAGAATCGCAATATAGGAATTGAACTATTGCCATCTCTTTTCATTGACTGAGAGTGAAAAGAGACGGCATTATAGTTCATTTCATATTGTGATTCAGTTTTAGCGACCTTTTTAAGTCCGCTGGAGCAAGTAGTTCGAATAACATTTGGTTTAAAATAACATCGATTTAAAAAATGCTCTTCAATATAGGCATAAGCAAGCAAATGTTCCATATTGCTTGCTTGCTTAATATAGGTATAATTAAAACGTGGAAACTTATAAATAAATTTTCGATTATCAAATGTGTATGAAAGAAACAAGCAACCTTCTTTGACAACACGAATTTCGCTGCATAGTAATACAATTATTCACCAAACACAAACAAAATACAAATCACGTAAAGATTAAATAAGGCTCAAAAATATTGTTGCTCAAATGTTGCCACAAAATCGCTTAATATTGACCGTGTAAGCTGTCCACTGGAGAGGGGAGGGGAGGGCGCGGAAAACATCTCGGCCCACTTTGCGCAGGTACAAATATAACTGTATAATTTTCCCACCTGCCTATGCGCAAGTGGGCGATATATAAACGAGTAGAAAAGCGTTTCATGGAGCTTTTCATTGAAATCGATCATTTTCAGCCGATGTTTTGTATGATTTAGTTGATGATGATGTGGAGTTGAATGTGGAAATGATAATTAAATCGATGATCAGAGTTTCTTTCATTTCTTAAATCCTTTATTGCACACAAAAAAATAGAATATACAAACATAGATTTAAAAAGGTGATGATAGATAGATATTTTATTCATCAACACAATACATTTGTCTGTTAAATAGTGTCTAAAGGCCTATGTTAGGTTTGAATCTCGTTTGAATAGACAAGATGGATGTAGATGTAAGAAGAGGCGAGTTTTCATGAACCCATCAAAGAGTTTTCTTACAGCAAACCTTTGGTTATAGAGACATTATAAAATAGCTATGGATAGATGTTCCAGTTTTCTTACAGCAAACCTTGGGTTATAGAGACTTTATTAAATAGCTATGGATAGATGTTCCTATAGTTTCTTCTTTCTCTTAAATAAATAATGCTGGATATTTCAGCATCATCTAGCCCCAATGTAAGCAGAGCTTGCTTACACTACATGACTGAAAAGTAACTACTACTACTTATTATATACTTTTTTTTTGTAAATTCAAAAATAATTAAACATGGAAAAATACCCAGATCCAATTATTTGCAGATCATAATAAATGTGTGCCTCGTGCCGGGAATCGAACCCGCTTCTGTGTTTCAGACGGACCTTCACCCACCGCGCCGCGCACAGAAGTCGTCAAAATATTTCTTTACATTGATGCCGTTATTACGACGGCCAGAGCTTTATTACATTAGTGCCCATTATATTTTGTCTTTACAGTGTCGTAAATTTTGCTCACTGTTGTACCGTTTCAAAATAGATGTATGATGAATAACGCAGCTGATATAGAGCTGCAAGTGTGCTTATGAAAATATCTTGACATTTCACTCATATACTCGCGTGACGAGCGGTTCATTCGGAACGAGTGAATGCGAGTTTTGCAATACATATGCAGGTAAATTTTCGTGCGACCCATTTTGTTGATGACTAGATATCGCCCCCGGCTTCGCTGCAAAAGCTAGTAAAACATATTTGCTACGAACTGTACCATGAATACCGTTTAACTTACATCAAAATAGTTAAAAAAAACATCTGAAGCACTCATGGCGTAGCGTGGCGTAGCGTGGCTGGGTAGGGAATGGGTTTAAGCGACATTCTAAGCGGTCACAATTTGGATGGGTGATTGCTAGTGGCATTATAAGCGGAGCGCTTCTGTGCTTCAAAAGGCACATTAAATTGTCAGTCCCGGCTTAAGGTCGTCGCAGCGCTATGATTTTGGTTTCGTTAATGCTCGTGGTTTTAAAGCAGCGTGTGGCATGTCGTTCTGATGTTCCAAGTGTCCTTCCAAGTGTCCAAGTCCTCATTATCCTAGATAAGAGAGTAAAGAAGGCCAAGTACCAGCAAAACCAAGGGAGCACATTTTGCCCAATCGCGTCGTGCACACTTGGAATCGGTTACCAGACACAGTGATCAGTGCCCCCTCAGTGAACGCTTTCAAAAACAGACTGGACAAATATTTAAAGCGAACTGACAAGAAACAGGGTATACACGCATCAGCTCCGAGAGCTGCCTGTGTATTTACAAATGATATTAATACTAGATAATAACCTGTTTTTTTTCTGAGCCGAGCTGATCCAAATCAAAAAACATAGTAATAATTATAAGAGAAAAGCTTCTTCAAAAAACATAAAGATTAAGCAAGACTTTTAAAAACAAACAAACTTTTTTCTTATTAGTTTTCCAAGCGATGATTGCAGTAATATAATTTATGATAGATTACACGGTTTTATAGTTATTAATAATTAGATCAAGAGATGTAATGAGAATCTAGATTCACGTTTAAATTGCGAAATGATTCATTTTCGTCGACTTGGAATGACGACGTATAAACTGCAGACATTTTGTATTCTAATTACTTTTTGTTTAATAATAATAATCATAATCATAATATATTTATTGCGAATCAAAGGTAAACAGATGACAGGTAGAAAATATATGTAGGTGTTGTTGTTGTGTTTTGTTCAATTAAATACTTCTTACATTACAATTTTTTTTTTTTAACTGACTTCAAAAATAGGAGGAAGTTCTCAATTCATCAGAATCTTTTCTTTGTGCTTTTTTTATTTTTATGTATGTTCACTGATCATTCGAAGACGTCTAGACTGAATCGGAAAATTCTTTTGTTTTTTTTTCATTTTTTCCGATTGGTGTCACAAAAATTTAATGAGGAGCAGTCGAGGATCTTCGGAGTTATGAACAGAAATGCACCTCGAGAGTGCAGGAAATTGCTGTTTACAACATTTCAGTAATATTTTTTTAAACTTTTATTTTAGCCACTTTATTTTCTACATTTATAATTATTACTAAAGGTAAGGAAGCTTTAAGGAAGTGGTGGCAGTCACCTAACAGCGCCGTGCGCCAAGTCATATTGTATGTCAGCTCACTTTCTTATGGCGCCAATTTGAGCTATTTTTGAATGTATGTCATCATTATGTTACGTAAGTTCTTATGTTTTTCAGATTAGAGAAACGTTGGCCACCTAATTGTTTATAGCTTACTAGTGGTTCCAGAGAGTAGCGCGTTTAAACAAACAAACTCTTCCACTTTATAATATTAGTTTAGATAAATAAATAAATAAATAATGCTGGACATTTCATACACAGCATCATTAGCCCCAAGCTAAGCAGAGCTTGTGTTATGGGAACTACATGACTGATAGACTACTTAACTACATTTTTTTTGTAAATACATACATAATATACATAGAAAACACCAAGACCCGAGACAAATATTTGCAGACCATACAAACATTTGTCTCGCGGCGGAGATCGAACCCGCAACCTCTTGCGTCACAGGCGAGCCTTCACCCACTGCGCCACAGAGGTCGTCGAAAAACTTCATCAGAGCAAACCAAAAAAACAACGGTATTATATTTAACAATTTTTTGTATTTATTACCGAATACCTCCACCTCAATGGATCCTTCATACCTGAGGATCGTGATTCTGCCGACGTAGCATAGCCTTTTCCAGCAGTTTCGGTCGGTTGCCTGTTGGAGGGCCATATTCACCGGCATGTCAAGGTATTCCGACACCTGGTAGACCCATCGTTTAGGGCTTCGGCCTCTTGGCCTTTTGCCTTCAACTGTTTCAGTTACCACCAGGTTCTCCAGGTTCTCGGTAACTCGGCGGGCTATGTGTCCAAAGTACTGGAGAATACGGTGAAGGCACAGATGACAGACGCTGTTTATTTTCAAGGCCGAATTCTTTAAGGATGGACCAAATACCAATTTCGCTATTATCCCCTTTATTAATAACTAGCTGCTGCCCGCGGCTTTACTCGCGTGGTACCCGGATAAAAAGTAGCTTATGTTACTCTCCAGCCCTTCAATTATCTCCATACAAAAAATCACGTCAATCCGTCGCTCTGTTTTGACGTGAAAGCAGGACAAATAAACAAACAAATAAACACACTTTCACATTTATAATATGGGTACGGATTATGTGTTGCGAGCTTGCGATGGATGTCTTGTCATTTTATCGTACCCCGATTCACAGTTTCAAAAATAGCTTAAAATTAGTACAAGGCGGCCTTATTTCTGAAAAGCGATTTCATCCAGTCGATGAATGGCAGTGCCCAAAACAACATAAAGTATTGTACTATTAAAATATAAATAATCCGAACACGTTTGAATACCAGTAAAATAAAAAATAATAAATTCAAACTATTATCAAGATTTAATATTTGCGTATAGTTTCTGCAGTAAAACCTACAAGCTGTTGTCTTACAAGCTTACGCACTTAGCTAAAGGGATAGTAATATTGCGAGGCATGTACTTACATCGCACGAATATGAAGGCTGCAATGTCTGTATCTCTCGTGCCCTCGTATAGCGTGCGCTGCAGTGGGACAACGCCTTCAGTTTTTCTACTCTTATTATGACAAAACCTGGCCATCATAACTTTCATAACAACAACTAGACGATCAAATAATGATAACGTTTTTATTGACATTATAACCTTTGATATTTGTTGAATTGTCTCGTTCAATAAATGATTGTAACTACAGCAGACAAATGCTATCTCATAAATTAAATTCATATTTTATAGTCCTGTTATATCACGACATGCAGCTGAGATATCAATTCAGACGTTTTATTTGTTAGTACGAGTAGCACTCGTAGAGGCTCTACGAAGTGCTACGAGATTCATTTCCATTAGAATCAATCGAATTAATTATCATAATAATTATTCTATGAAAACATTTATTTCAATAAACATGCAGTTATACTATTTACTATAATAGTAAGTAGTATAACATTTAAATTTGTGGAGACAACATTCCAGACCAACATTTACGACGAAAAGTTTCACGGAAACGTTTGAAAATTCAAATGCAAATGCACTGAATAAACGCACAAAATTAGATTAAATTAATGTTTGTAAACATCGTTTAGTCATGAGGGTTGAAAAGAGTACAAGAAGTTCATTGTTAAGTTCAACAGCTTGGTGGCATTTGGTCGTCGCGGATGCTGCCCGCTGCCAGGGACCGACAGGAATCAGGAAGCTAGCGCGCGGCGCGGCGCATCGCTTTTAGGACTAAAGGGTTTCGCCAATTTTTTAGGCAAAACAAATAAAAGAGAAACGCAACGGCGTCAGACCGGGCGTGTCTATAAAAGGCTGAGAGGGGGGTGCGCGGGGGTGGTAACACGATCCGCGAGCTCCAGCCGGCCGGCCGCCCTGGAGCGCGAGGGGGGGGCACAGGGGGACGAGGGGAGGGGGGGAGGGGGCGAAGCACGGCGTCGCGCACACGCCGCCCGCACGCGCTCTCACTAGTCGAACGGTGCCCGACCGGTAACGTAGCGCCGACCGCCAGAGATACGACCCAGCGACCATGTCTACCGTGGCGAAGACTTCCAAGTACACCTACCGCAGCAGCGGCGGCGGCACCACCGACGTGAACATCGAGTACAGCGCCGACCTGAGTGCTCTCTCCAGGCTGGAGGTAGCCGACCGCCCCACAGTGCAGTGCTTGTGAAGTGTGTGCGTGACATGATACGATCCCTTCTATTTTTCAGGACAAGATCCGTCTACTCCACGATGATCTGGAATCCGAAAGAGAGCTGCGTCAGAGGGTAAGCAGTTCGTGCGAAATGTGATATGCGCGCGCGCCACCATACAGGGCGCGCAGGTGTGGGCGGGGCGTACACCTATTAATACCGCCCGCCCAGCGTTATCGCTTCCTTCACACCCTTTCGTGAAAGTGCAAGAACAATAACTTTAAATATTTTGTGAATTACTGCAAAATTTTTAACTTTAGCTTGATCTTAACCAAAATAAAAAAAATGTAACAGAAAAAGCTTTTTGTTAATTCTAACAATATTGTGTGAGTTTAAGTGTAAAAGTTCGAAAAGAAAATATTTTTTGACAAAATCTTATAATTTTTTTTTCGTCAAATGTATAAAATTTAATCCTAAAATCATAAAGTACATTGTTCATCAGCATTGAGCCATCATATATCTGTAAAAAAGTAAAATCCATCGGATCATGTAATCGTAGTTTCGTGGTCTATTTTTGGAGATTGCACCGCGAGCGGCGCCCGCGCACTGATAGCCGCGAGAAAGCGGCCACACCGCGCACCGACCGCGATATATTTAGCCACCTAGCGAAAGCATTCTCTCAAATCTCAACTTCACGCTCTCCGGTCTCACTTTTGAAACTGGGCCAAATGATGTTCCCGTTGAGAATGCCACAATATTGAAATATAATAATAGAACGCGGTATTGGTGGCGAAAATATCCGTGTTACTCAGAACGTGAGACACGAACGAGTTCTTAAATTAGATGGCACAATACTGAAATATGCGAAGGACGTTTCGTATTGCATAACGTCTGAGATCTCAAGTAAACCCAACTTAAAACTCTGGTTATTGATGCTGACGTAGACGAATATAATGATGATGAAAACAAAACAAACCGTGACCTATCAATCGTCTTTAATGCCATCGTAAAAGTCTACAAACAAATCATAACTTAACTTACTAACAGCTTAGACAAAGACTTTGATCTTACTAATCAACTTACAAATGTAAATGACTTTGAATATGGAAATTTTAAATATTTTTGTGTCTTTCAGATTGAGAGGGAGAAGGCAGATTTGAGCGTGCATGTGATTCAACTCTCTGAGAGGCTGGAGGAAGCTGAAGGCGGAGCCGAAAGTCAGGTAAACATCGATATTTATTTACTTATTATAATTAAACTTCAAGTTGATAATTATTACCAAGTGACTATAGAAATCAAAATAATAAAAAAGAATACAAAGATTAAAACATCAAGATCGATAAACAATGAAATTATAAAAAAAAATCTCATTACCACCCTCATCAACAAGTAAATGCTAAGAAAAATATACGACGTTGAGCAAGTAAACAGGTAATTTACGTAAAACATAATTGTAAATAAAACCACAAACTTCTGAATCAGAAATATCCTTGAAATAACATAAACAGTCTGAATCAAATGCACCATGTGCTGAATGATATGTTTATACAGATTCAATTAGAAATCAGATCTGAAATAAATACGGCGTTGCTTCCGGAAAATATTTTGGAACTAGATAATAACATGTTTTATTTCAAAAATATTTCGCCGTTTCTGATTAGTAAAGATAATGAAATAGTGAAAAATTTTGGAGGCATAGGAATGAAGAAAATTACAAATTTTGTACAAATCATACACAAAACTGCTATGCGAAATTATGTGTTCAATGCAATTGCGACCAAACTGTATGCTTTGCGATGTATAACAATATGTTTTATTTCAGGATTTGCTCATTTTACTCAAATATATAACTCTAGAAACTCCAGTCATTGTTTTATATACTTTTTCTAGCGTAATACCAATGAAATTTCAATCCAATATCAATTTAAATTCCTTAGATTACTGTACTTACTTGGGCCCTAATCATGTTAGTTAATTTCTGAAAATTCTGAACCACTTTACATCCTAATTTCCTTAGTTTATAGTTCAAAATGTCACAACTCTAATTCATAGTGATGGGGATTTCAATTCAAGCTGAGTGGCATTCAAATCACCACATTCAGCTTGTCTGGTCAAGACATAGTCCTCTATAATTCGTCAAATAAAATATGGCTCTTTTTGGCAGTGTATTGTGAATATTTGGGAGGGACATAAAGTTCCTATACAATACTCGATACAAAAGTAGATTTTATATTTTTTTTTATTATTCAATTTTTTTAATAAATTCTATTTTATTTTATTACATTATATACATAATAATTTATTGTTATAATTATAAATTGTAAGTACAGGAATCATAAAGTACTATTTTAACACGTAAAAATATTGATTTTCAAATTGCTTCTTATAATCACCATGCAATTGACATTTCAAACATGCGCCCCAACCAGAAATCTGGGGACATTTTTTGAAATAAACCATAAATGTTTCAGTTCGAGATCAACAGGAAACGCGACACCGAACTCACGAAGCTCCGCAAACTCCTGGAGGATGTCCATCTTGAGTCCGAGGAGACCGCACATTTGCTCAAGAAGAAGCACCAGGAAATTGTGGTCGACTTCCAGGAACAAATCGACCAGCTTACCAAAAGCAAAGCCAGGTAAGGGGACATACAATTCACGAAACCAAATATATGTGATATATCTTCCGTATACATCATGTATATTTGCTATGTATACATTAGAATAAGCTAAGCGACATGCGAAAAGCCAAGCGATTTTTTAAGTACATGTATGATGTTTCTCGTCATTGCATCACGGTTCTCATTGTCATCAGGTCCGAGAAGGAGAAGTCTAAATTCCAAGCCGAAGTCTACGAGCTGTTGGCCCAAGTGGAGAATGTGACTAAGGAGAAGCACACCTACGTGAAGACCGTTGAGAGGCTCGAGATCAACATCAGCGAGCTTCACATCAAGATCGAGGAGTTGAACCGCACTATTGTAGACATCACCTCGCACAAGCAGCGCCTGTCTCAGGAGAATGTTGAGCTCATCAAGGAAGTTCAGGACCTGAAGGTATGTCTTCATGCCTTCTGGTGGTATTGCTGGTCTAGAGAAACTATATTGTATTCTGGAAAACTCAATTTATTTGAAACTATGCCTATGACGCGACAAAATCTCCAAAACGTTTCGATAGCGCGTTCTAAATTGGAACGTGCTGCCATCTAGTGAAATTTGAACTGAACTACTGGTATATGAAGCATTTTATCGAACATTCCGCCCTCTCAAAGTGTGTCAACACTTTTAACTAAAATAATTTAAATTTAAACATCTGCTTGTTTTAAGAACAACTAAATAACAAAATTACTTAAAGGAACCTACTATGAAACTATTGAGAGGGGTAACTATAACTATCCTTAAACTAATTGAGCTTACAAGTGGACTGTAAAACTTGTTACTAAATTAAATTATATCTATTTCTAATGTTTCTTACGACTTACATAATCTAACAATTCTACATTTATATTACTCACTATCGTTACTAGTTGGTAATAAACAAAGTTTATGAACTGGGCGTTTGATTACTGAATTTTTACATTTTATACTGACTACTCGAGTTAACCCATCAGAACCAGGATGAATTCCTACAATTTTACCCATCAACCATTTGGTGGGTGGTAATCTTTCATCTCTTATTAATACTACATCTCCTGATTTTACATTGGTTTGAATATTTGTCCATTTTTGACGTTTTTGTAAATCTAATAAATATTCCTTACTCCACTGCCTCCAAAATAATTGTACTTTTTGTTGCAAATAAATCCATCTCTTTGTGTATGGTATATAACTATTCTCTAAATTCTCATCGGGAACTACTATTGGATTTTCTCCTATGAGGAAGTGACCTGGTGTTAAAGCTATGGTGATACCTTCCTTATCATTATCTAGTGACGTTAATGGGCGTGAGTTTAAACAGCATTCTACTTGACATAACAAAGTTGAATATTCTTCATATGTCAACTTTGTATCACCTAATACTCTATTTACATGTTTTTTCATTGACTTTATATTGGCTTCCCATAAGCCACCCATATGGGGTGCTCCTGCAGGGTTAAATTCCCATTGAGTTCCATTTTGCTCTACAAATTCTGCTATTTCTTTAGGTATGCCTATCATATTTTTAGCGGCCATGATTTCAAGCTCCTTGCTAGCACCTATGAAATTTGTGCCACAGTCACTTATAAGTTTTTTACAGTGGCCTCTGCGTGCCGTGAAGCGGCGAAAAGCAGCTATGAAACATTCAGAACTAAGGCTAGTAACAAGCTCAAGATGCACTGCCTTTGTAACAGTACAAATGAATAATGCTATGTATGCTTTTTGTGTCTTATTACATCTTTTACCATTATACAACTTTAATATTATGGGGCAGCAAAATCTATTCCACTTACAATAAATGGTCTTTGTGGATTGACTCTATACTTGGGTAAGTTTCCCATTAATTGACTTATTTGTTTGTTTGAATGCCTACAACATATTGCACATTCTCTAATGACTTTCTTAATCTTATGTTTTACACTAATTATATGAAATTTATTTCTTACATGATTCAACATTAATTGAACTCCGCCATGAAGAGTTCTAAAGTGAGCATCTTTTACAATCAGGTAACCTAATTTACTATTTTTAGCTAATATTATAGGATGTTTAGTTTCTTCACTACAAAATGCATTTTGGATACGGCCTCCTACTTTCAAAATGTTATCTACATCAGTGAATGGATTTAAGTTTTTAATATTATTTTTATCTATGCTTTCAGATTGCTGAGACAACCGGATCAGACAACTCAATGCATGTTGTAGTTCTATGGATGTCAGGTACGGAGTGTACTCAGGTAAGTTTTCTTTCTTTGCTTTACATTTACATTTTTTATAGAATCTTATGCAATAGCTTACTACTCTAACTAATTTGTTAAGATTTGAATATCTACTAATAATGTCTTTTTCTTTTTCAGAGTCTGGGGTTATTACTACACTACACTGCACTTTCACTAGGGATCTTTTCTCATCGTCTGTGGGATCTACTTCGTTAATGTCTTTCACAGGTAGTTCACGTGCTTGTTGAAGCCACGATGGACCGCTCCACCACAGCTCGTGCGCCTGCAGCTCCAGTGGGCAGATTCCTCGTGATGCTACATCCGCCGGGTTGTCCTGGGATGCTACGTGATTCCATCGGCTTGGCTCTATCGTGTTTGTGATCTCGGTGATTCTATTTGCTACGAATGTGTTCCAGTAATTGGACGGTTTTTGCAACCATGCTAGTACTATTGATGCGTCAGTCCATGCATAAATATCTCTATCAGGAATGTTGAGCGCGCTCTTGATTCTGTTCATCAATTTTGCTAGTAGAACTGCTCCACAAAGTTCTAGTCTTGGTGTTGATATCTTCGTGACTGGAGCTACCTTGGTTTTTGCTTCTAACATGGTCACCTTGATTCCATCAGATGTTATGGTACGGCAATACACTACAGCTGCATAGGCTGTATCAGAAGCATCTGAGAATCCGTGTAGTTCACACGTATCAATATTGTTTGTGATTCCTAACCATCTATCAAGGTTTATCGTGGGCATGTTGCATAAATTGTTGCGAAATGTCTTCCATTCATTTTCTATTGTTTCAGGAATTTCATCATCCCAATCTAGACCTTCAGACCACAATCTTTGCAGAAAGACCTTAGCTCTGACTATTATAGGGGCTAGCCATCCAGCAGGGTCGTATAGTTTGGCTATGTCTTGTAAGATTGATCGCTTGGTTGGTTTCTTGCATTCTTCCTTCATCTCAAAGTTGAGTTCGAATTTGTCTGATTGCTTATTCCAATTTATGCCTAGGATTTTATGATTGCCTTGTGTTGAGTCTTCTATTGATGAACAGTTTGATGCCCATTTGTGTAGTTTGAAGCCTCCTTTCAGAAGAAGTTCTGTCAAGCTTGCTTTTAGTGCTATAGCTTCGTTGACTGTAGGAGCTCCTGTTAACAAATCGTCTACATAAAAATCTGATGAGAGTGCATCAATAACTTCTTCTGGGAAGTTTCCCTTCTCATCTTCTGCTAATTGTTTTAGCGTTTTGATTGCTAGATACGGAGCACAGGCAGTCCCATATGTAACAGTGGTGAGCCTCATGTGCTGGACAGGTTCATCTAAATTCCATCTCCATACTATTCTTTGAAAATCTCTATCATTTTCTTCTATGTTGATCTGCCGATACATTTGACGAATATCTCCAACTAGGACTGCTGCATGTCGCCTCCATCTCAATGTTATGTCTCTCAAGTCTCTTTGAAGTGTAGGACCGATTAACATGTTGTCATTTAAGGACTTTCCATTGCTAGTTTTGGCTGATGCATCGAAGACAACGCGCAGTTTGGTGGTCAAATGCTGTTCGTTGATCACTGCATGATGTGGTAAGTAACACATACTATTTGTAGGCTTGCTTTCTAGTGGAACAAGTTCCATGTGTTGCTGATCTAAGTAATCTTGCATGAATTCTTTATATCTACTATGTAGATCTGGGTTCGCTATGAATTTTCTCTCTACTGCAGCTAGTCTTTTCAGGGCTATGGTTGCTGACTCCCCAAGATCAGGAGGACTGACAGCAAAAGGTATTTGTACTTCATACCTTCCTTCTATTGTTCTTTTGTGTGTTGTTTTATAATGTGTTTCACATTTCTTTTCTTCATTGCTCATTATTTTTTGTTCTGTTGCAGGTTCTTCGAGTTCCCAAAATCTACGGAGTGCTGTATCTGTTTCTATTCTTGCATGGTGAGTGCATACTATGGTTTCTTGACTATCTAGTTTCTTGCTATTTCCGGAGATTAACCAACCTAGTGATGTTTGTTGAGCCACAAGTGAATTGGATTTGTTTCTATAAACCAGTACACCTTGTTGAATGATGTCTGCGAATATTTCTGCTCCCAGCAGAAGATCTATGCGTCCTGGTTGTGTGAATGTATGGTCTGCTAGTTCTAGGCTATTGATTTGTGGCCAATCTACTGTATTTGCTTGCTGTGGTATGAGCGAAGTTAAAGTTCTCAGTACAAATGCCTTGACTTTGAATTTATTCTTCGGATCATGTCTAGATATTATTTCCAACTCTACTTGAGCTTTGGTGACTGTACTGTTTGCGCTGACGCCTATGATGTTCCCTTGAATTGGACTTTTCCTAAGGCCCAATTCTTGACATGCACCTTCCGTGATAAGTGATGCTTGGGATCCCTGATCGACCAATGCGCGTAGAGTGTGGATGCTATCATTTCTAGTTGATTTAACTGCGACGAGAGCAGTTGCTAGTATTATCGGCGAGGTATCTATTGATGTCTTCATCGTGGTGATGCTATTATTTGTCTTCTCTATGTTTTCTTTTTCTATGTTTTCTATATTGGTTGAAGTTTTCCGTGCTACGTTTTGACTATCTATGTTCTCTAGGCTTGATGATGTTGATTTGATTGCATGAGTGCCGGGCGGTACGTTGTAACCATGTAATAGGGTGTGGTGTTTGCGACTACATATTCTACAGGTTGATAGAGTACATTCTCTCGCTGAGTGACCTTTTTTCAGACAGTTGAAACACATGTTGTTGTTCAGGACGAATTGTTGTCGTTCATTGACCTCTAGTTGACTGAACTTGGCGCAAGAGTATATTCTATGGTCAGCTTTGCAATACACACAGTACATTTGTGATTTTGAACTTGTGGATATGTTCGTAGCGAAGCTTTTGATGTTTGTGTTCTTACTAGGTTGCGTTGGTTTCACTGTTTCTAAAGTTCTAAATCGTACTTCTAAGAATTCAGACAAGTCTTTCCATGTTGGTAAACGGTCTTGGCCTTCTATGCGTTGTTCGAACAGTCGGTGTGTTTCAGAGTCTAGTTTTTGAATGATTGTGTACACTATAATGTCGTCCCATTGGTCAGTAGGTATGTTGATGGCTTTCAGTGAAGTTAAGCACTCGGATGTGTTGTCTAAAATTTCTCGAATTGCCTTTGATGATTCATTGTTGATTTTCCTTTGGTTCAGTATTCTTCCTATATATGTGTTGACAATGTGTCTCCTATTGTTGTATCTTTTGTTCAAGGTTTCCCACATGATATCATAGGTAGCTTCCGTGACTGGTATTTGTTTAACCAGGGTTTCAGCATCCCCTTGCAGACTGGCTTTTAGGTACTGGCATTTGTTGACGTTACTTAGCTGCTTGTTATCGTTGATCAAAGACTTGAACAAATCGTGAAAAGAAATCCAATCTTTATATTCTCCCGAAAACTTAGGAATCTGAATTGGTGGTAGTTTCACCTTACATGTTGGGTTCTCTGGAATGTTGTTGGTAGACATTTCTTTCACTACTGGTTTAGCTGTTTCATCTAATGTGTTAAGCTTTTCTTTGATGCGGGTCTTGAAATCTAAGTACATTTCTAAACACTCGTCATTGATATTGTTTTTGAAGTACGATATTTGCATCTTCTTTTCTGCTGAAGCAACTGCCAGTTCATCGTGTTTAAGTTGAAATTTCAGAAAGTAGGATTCTAATGCTTCTAGCCGCGTGTCTAGATGGGCCCTTGTGAGACGCTCTTTTGGACTTTTCTTGAAATTTTCGAATAATTTTTTGATTGAATTGTATGTTTCTAGTTGACTTTGTAGATGTTCTTCCATTTTGTACTATGTTTGCAATGCTAAGTTCTAAGATTACGAAGTATATGATCGAAGATTCGAAGTATATGATCGAAGATTCGAAAGCCACGTCCAAAGGCTATGATTTTACAAAGTCCAAACTTCACTTGTTTACTACTTGAATTTACTGAGATAACTTGAATAACTTTACGAAATATTACTATGAGATAGTTCACTTGAATTTTATAAGTCCACAACTTGTATTTTCTAGTAGTAAGTCCAACGTACACTTGTATTTTCTAAGTCTATTTTTAGATTGTAATTTTCTATTTCGCCGACATTTTGTCTAAGTTTTTCTATTATTCCACGACGCAATAACAAAGACAAAGATAGAATTTTAGTCCACAGTCTAAATAAATGTCCACAGATAATTAATTCACTGCACTTGCTAAAGTCTACTACTCACGGTACCGGAACATCCAAACACTGCAATCCGTATGTCACTGTCACTAATGTCACTATTTACTATGCGCGGTACTATACCTACTAACTATTTTATTTACTATTCTATCTAATCCGGCTCGAAGGACCAAAATGGTGGTATTGCTGGTCTAGAGAAACTATATTGTATTCTGGAAAACTCAATTTATTTGAAACTATGCCTATGACGCGACAAAATCTCCAAAACGTTTCGATAGCGCGTTCTAAATTGGAACGTGCTGCCATCTAGTGAAATTTGAACTGAACTACTGGTATATGAAGCATTTTATCGAACACCTTCTTTACACACATTCTCCTATCCATTGTTTATCTGTTCAAGAAATCAATACTTACCTAGCTCCTTATTATTTCGATGACGAACTCAAACAGTTTCATTTTGGATGACCATATACAGACAAATTATTAAAACTATTGCTTGGATGATAAAAAGTGTCTCTCTGCACTCCATAATTAATTAACGACATTGTCAGCATTTACACACATGCATAAAATCATGCCTGTTTTTCATGAGAGTAAGCAGAGACTAGTCCACGAAAATCTATAAAGAATTTAATAAAAAAGTAGGTATATAACCTTTAAAGAACAGAGATAGTATCTCCGGGTAGATTCTCTTAGATCTTGAAGGACACATCTGAAACACTACCTAGTTTAAATGGTGCTTATCATTGAAATAAACTGCCATTAACTGACATTTTTGTATCGATTCTGAAGAGTAAGAACGTCTCAAATATTTAAGTAGCGTTTCAGTATTCACGCATAAGTCAGTAAATATTGATGAAACTGAAGTCTGTGTCTCCATTTCCAGGTGAACATTGAGAACGTGGTGTACCTCAAGAGCCAGCTCGCCAGCCAGCTCGAGGACGCCCGCCGCAGGCTCGAGGATGAGGACAGGAGGCGCTCTCTGCTGGAGGCCACTCTTCACCAGGTAACTTTCATGAGCTTTACCAACAGTACAGTACTATTCCAGTACTACACTCCCCTCCAATTTTTAAAAAGCATTCAATCAGCCAGGTGGGTGGATGGTATTGAGGCCATAGAGGGAAAGACATGGATGAGAACGGCACAGGGTCGACTAGAATGGCGTTTGAGGAAGGAGGTTTATAGCCAGCAGTGGGCTATTATTTGAGCTGCCGATGATGATGATGATGATTCAAAACGATCACCTCATTCATTTAAAGGTCATTTGAAACATTTCCCATTTTTTATCAACAAGTACTCAATTTGATCATGTAGAGTTGACCACTTTGACATGTCTTAAGATTTAATAGACCATTCAGGTTGAAGCGATCCTTAAAGAGCTTTAGCAACAGTTAATTTTCCAATCTTTGATATAGAAGTCAAAAACATTCAATACGATGTAGATCACCCTGACATATCTGAAGAGCTAAATGTAGTTCAAATAGGTGCAAGTCACCCTTTTACAGGTAAATAAACATCAACCATCTTGCTAAATCTGTTCTGTCGAATGATCATTTAAATGAAAGAGATAAAAATACAAGTACATCCGTTTCCTTCTTAAATTTTAGATGGGTTTTAATTTAATTGAAGTGTCCAAGGTGGCCAAGAGCTCAGACAAACATGCTTACTTTTTATTTAAACACGAGAACAAAAATTTAGGAGAAAAATTTTCAAACCCTAATGATAGGAAGTTCTATAAATGTCTGTAACTAAAGATTTATTAACTCACCCAGGTTGAGATTGACCTGGAGTCGGTGCGCGTCCAACTGGAAGAGGAATCCGAGGCTCGTCTGGACCTGGAACGCCAGCTGGTCAAGTCTAACGGCGAGGCCGCTCAATGGCGCAGCAAGTACGAGTCCGAGGCCGCTTCTCGCGCTGAGGAGATTGAGGAGCTCCGTCGCAAGTACTCCATCCGCATCCAGGAGCAGGAGGAGCAGATCGAGACCCTCATTGTTAAGATCAACAACATTGAGAAGCAGAAGTCTCGTCTGCAGAGCGAGGTGAGACTTAGTCATGTGAAGTCTAAAATCATAATGTATTATTTATTATTTTGGGCATTCGAAATAAAGGAGTGTGCCCAACACTTCATTTTTTAGAGCAGCACGTTCGCAGCGTGATCGCAGCGCGTTTGTATCGATACGAACACTACGAACACGCGTGCGAAAAATGGAGTGTGCCTACTCCCTAAGTGTTCCAATGTTCCGATTTCAACCATTTACTGATTTGATCAAAATCATACCATAAATTTCAATACAGGTTGAGATCCTTATCATCGACTTGGAGAAGGCCAATGGAACGGCTCGGGAGCTGCAAAAGAGGACCGAGCAACTTGAGCGTGTCAACATCGAGATCAAGTCCCGCCTGGAAGAGACAGTCCAGATCTACGAGCAGACCCAGCGTGACCTGCGCATCAAGATCACTGAGATCCAGCGCATCTCGCACGAGCTTGACAAGACCCGCGAGCAGAAGGACGCTCTTGGCCGCGAGAACAAGAAACTTGGTGGTGAGTTTTTGAATCGCGCATGCCTCGCAATTTCAGTATCCGCCCTAAGAAGATAATATTTTTGAAGAGTCAGAAAGAAGGTGGGTAATTGGATGGAAAATATGAAACTATCCAGGGAATCTATTCTATACTTAAAGCAAAAAATTATTTAATTTTTCTTTAGGACCTCTGGGATTACATTTAAACGTCTTAAAAACTAATTCGGCTTCTGTTTCTGCACAACCAATATTGTAGAGAACCAGGGCAACAAACACGGTTTGGGGCCTGGCTTTCTTTTTGGTGATCCATCCTCTTTTAATAGTCAAGCTTGAGTGGAGAGCCCATGTGGGTTGTAATCGGATCAACGATAGGCTATATTGCAGAGGTTTTACAGCTGTTCTCTTCTTCCAGATGACTTGCACGACGCCCGCGCTAACCTCACAGAGTTGACCCGCCGTCTTCACGAGCTCGAGCTCGAGCTGCGCCGTCTTGAGAACGAGCGAGAGGAACTCACCGCTGCATACAAGGAGGCTGAAGCTGTAAGTACTCTTCACTCTTTAAATTGTCGGTCCCGGCTTTTAAGTCGTTAAGCCATGACGGAGGCTTTTAGACGGCCTAAAAACTCCGTCACCAGAGTTGGCCACTTGCTCATACGAACTTTCTTACTCTTTACAACCAGACTACATTTAGGAGGTTGATCTTACATTGTCTGTTGATACTGCCTATCGCCTATGGCTTCGGTCATGTGATTCCTATTCCAAGTTACATCCAAATCAGTGCACTGATTAAGGTTGTAACACAAACGGCCAAACAAAATAACCTTTGAGATTTATAATTACATACTAGTTGGTTTTTTTACAAAAAATCAATAACAATCCTGACTTGACTAGATTCTCCATGACTTGAGTAACCCTTGATATGAATACTTTGATACTACTTAGACCTGGAACAAATACTTGTCGATCAGAAACATTTGTCTGCAAGAATCGAACTCGCATTTCTTAAGGTGCTTGCCCATTACGCCTCTGAAGTCATCGGTCACGGAGTTACTGACGATAGTCAATTTCTCAATATTCTGTCAAAAGCATCAAATGAAATAGTGGACGAAGTTGTCGCGACAGCAACTAGTACAAGCTATTTTCATTGTTGCAAGACTTTGGCAAGGATTCAGACACTTTAAACGTTGCCCAGCCAGAGTTCCCTGTCTCATTCTGTGAATAGAATCTATATTTAGAAACGGTAACATTGTAAGCATCATCTTTTACCGCACTGTCGATATGTCGCTCATAAATTAAAAATTGCGCTGCTCATATTAGTCACAATAGATTTAAAAGGTTACTAGTAATCAAACTAAACTAATAAATAAGACACCCAAACTGAAAGATATTAAAAACATAAATCCATACAAAAAATCAAACAATGGTTTTAAAGACTAGATGAAAAATGTACGTGCATGTGAAGAAATAAACTCGGGCTATTACGGGAGCTATGATAATGTTAATGATGTTCAACAAATCACACAAAAACCATATTTTGATCTGTCAAAACTATGTCAAAACTATCTTTAAAAAATTATATTTTTTTCAATGTTCAGTCACATTTTAATTTTTTATATATTTTTATTATCAAAAAAATATAAATTAAAATACCTAAGTACTTATGTAACACTGTACTAAAATAAACGATTTCATGCGAGTCGACCTTGAACTCTTACTTAGTACAAACAAACCTTTGCCAACTTCTCAGCTCCTATTTTAGGGCATGCCAATAACACAACCAAAAATAGCATTTAGACTTATTAGCGTTCACTGATTTAGACAAAGAAGGTAGGTATATAAATAGATCAATGTAGATTCAAGATACATAAACGAAGTTTTACAATTTTTACCACAATTTTTTTTTCGCAAAAGGCTATTTTCAAGGCCATAATATATTCTGAAATAGCTTAGGCACTTTGCTGACCACCAGATAGCATTCGTGCTAGATTATGTTGTAAAGAAAATCGATTAGCGCAGAATGCATGCAAATGAAGAGTAAGTAGGTAGGTATACAAAAAATGAAAGGAGACTGAAGTCTAAAGATGAAATCAGACGGGCACTTTTCGTTCATTTCTGTCTATCAATCGGCATTATCACTAGGAATGGAGCGTCTGAACATAAAATGAAAGAAATGTCTTAGAAAACCCTAGATTTCATTCGAGTGATCTTTCACTTGAGTGAAACGTCTGATTCCAGATAGATACCATAGCTGATGGTCTGGTATCTTTGTGTTTCCAGGGTCGCAAGGCTGAGGAGCAGCGCGCGCAGAGGCTGGCCGCTGAGCTGGGTCAGTTCCGCCACGAGGCTGAGCGTCGTCTCCAGGAGAAGGAGGAAGAAATTGAGGCTATCCGGTAAGCATTCTTATACCATTCCATACTCAACTCCCCGCATTTACTTTTAGACGACGATAAGTGTGAAGTCGCTTCTAACTACCTATTTTGATTTAAACTCCATAAAGTACGTATTTGCAATCATAAAGTCATAAACGAACAACTCAATAGCAATTTATCAATAAGATCAGATAGCTCAATAACACAACTGACGTGCTACAATGATAAATTAGAGGAACTCACCGCTCTGTTGACAATGCTCACTCAACTGACAACAACAGACTGAATCGACTCACAAGGCAATCGGACTCGGAACTGCAAAGTGTCTTTCAACAGCTACAACGCAGCCCCGCTCACTTCTGCGCGCTGAGTGACTAGTGTCATCAAAACTTGCGACAAGCAAACTTCAATCTCAGCCGTGACCCAAATATGCTGTGGAATCATGCCAATAGCAAGATTGACAGCCAATTTACAAAATCAATTCACCAGAAAACGATATCCGATCGTCTGGTGTAACTCCTCATCTATTTAAAACGTGCTAATCCTCCCAAAACACCCATAAACTAAACTGCTTAACTTCTCCTTTCCACTGAAGTCAAGTGCTTATCGGGTATTCAGTATAATCGGAATTCTATTGGCAACATTTCCGTTTATATTTAGCAGCGCTTTTGATTGGCGAGTATAAGCGATGATCGCAAGAACATTGGCAATCGGGTGCGAGGAAAATGTACAAAAGACCGTGTCCATTTTCTCACGCCTCCAAATGCACGACCTCGCGCCTTGACGTGCATGTCGGGCGGAGTGAATTTCGAAAAATATAATTCAGTTTTGTACGAAGAGTGCTCAGTGTTTCATCAAGATGCCACCAGTCAAAGTGCCTAACTACTGTAGCAAATGGAATAAGCCTCCCACTTCGGTCTACGAAGATAACTACGGCTATGGAATCAACTTTTACCAACCCATGATAGATTACATCAGTGACAAAGAACATGGAGGAAAATCTAAGCCACCCCACCTACCCTGGAATAACGAGAGAGGTCTTGAAAAGTTTAGATTCGACAAAACAATTAAACCTTATTCAGAAGAAGATGTGTCACGTATTTCAAAAGACATAGCTGAGACAGCAAAACGTGAGTTGAACGTTTACAAAGTTGGCAAGCGAAGCCCATTTTCAGTGGTTGCCACAGCTGCAGCAGCGAATGTCACTAAACACGTAGGCGTGGAAAGTGTGGCTTCAAAGGGTAAGAAGAAGCAAGTCACTAGGGAAAAATTCAGGGCTGAAAGACAGAAAAAGCGAATGGAGGAGATAGATAGAGAGTTAGAGCTTTATGAGAAAGCAGTTAATGTTGGAACAGAGCTACGAGGCAAAGCTATGATGTATAGAGGTAAATCGGCTAAAGCAATTGCTCAAGTGCTGCTAGACGAAAGCAGGAAGAATGTTGCACAAAGCAGAGTAAGGAATATGGATCTCAACGCTAGGAAAGAAGCAGTTGATCATAGACTAGCTAAAGTTACTGAGAAAATTATGTCTCAAGTCTCTTCCGAGGCCAACCTACGCAGTATATCAGCGTCTAATCTACGCAGTACATCAGATTGCAAGCTATCTGAAGAGATTTGTGAAACCATTCGAAGTGTTCGAGCTACGTCACCGGTATCTAAATGTGTAATCATTAGAACTGAAGTCCCAGTTATCGACTACTCTTACGTGGAAAAGATAAATGATTTAAAAGAAACGATCAAGCAGTTTGAATCATTGAATACCTTCATGAGCTTTGACCACAGGTGATTAATCAACAAAAATCTAATTTATTTGCATCTGAACTTAGGAAGAATACTAGCTACACCTATGCAGATACGGTATCTGTGGCGTAGTTTGTTCATTCGTTTCGCATAACACTTTATTACCTTTTTAATTTTAAACCAGTGAAGAAAAACTATATATATATGGGGATCAGAAACATTTTAATGAGAACGAATACGTAGTCCCTCTTATCGCTCTCTTTGTTAAAAAAAGAAAATTATAAAAGGACATTAGGTTACAAGGTACATAGATAAATTGCTAGTGTATGTCAATTACCTTTCTTGTCTAATGCATCCAACGAAAGATTGGTAGATAGTGACAATGAACATCATCATCTTATCAGTCTGTAATTACCTCCTGCTTGGTGTCGGCTTCCGTATACCAACTCCTATGACCTTTTTTGGATAGTAGCTATAATAATAATAATATAAATATCTCTTGTCTACAGCAAGCAGACCAGCATTGAGATCGAGCAGCTGAACGCCCGCGTGGTCGAGGCCGAGACCAGGCTGAAGACTGAGATCACCCGCATCAAGAAGAAGCTGCAGATCCAGATCACCGAGTTGGAGCTGTCCCTTGATGTCGCCAACAAGACCAACATTGACTTGCAGAAGACCATCAAGAAGCAATCTCTTCAGGTAAGAAACAGAAAAAAATTCACTTTTTTCACAAATTCAGAGAAATGACTTGCCAAACGCATGCCAAACAAGAGTTTTGGTAAACTAGCACATAAATTCTTTAAAAAAGCTGATACTAGCACAAAAGTGTATCCTTCTTTCCTTAGATGCATCAATGGCTAAATAATTTAAGAACTAAAACAATACAATCTAAAAATACGTCAAAAAGTGGATACTGTTTTGAATTCTCTGGTTATTTAACTTACGAGTAAGAATCTAAAACAGTATGACCAGTTGAGAGGAAATCCTTACAATTTCAAAATGTTTGTTCTCAGCTCACCGAGATCCAGACTCATTACGACGAGGTCCAGAGGCAGTTGCAGGTGACGCTAGACCAGTACGGAGTCGCCCAGCGCAGGATACAGTCACTCACCGGCGAGGTCGAAGAGATCCGTGGCAATTACGAGCAGGTACTGTCTATATTGCGCTGAGGACTGTACCAGGCACCTACTTACTACAAGTCCTGTAATTAGAACGTCCTTGTAATCAGATCAATCTTAGAGGAAGACTGCTTTAAAATTCAGTTTCAAAATTTGACCCGAACAATAAATATTGCAAATTAAATAATTTTTTTTTATAAGAATGAGTCTTAGGAACATGGATTTTTTGATCTCATCAAACGACTATTCATTTAATAAGAAATTGTGCCCTACCGCTTTGAATTATGAAGCCTCGAGGGTGGAAATTTAAGGCAGTTTCCAGTCAATTTCTAAATTTAAAGTCTCATCTACCATATCCAGCAAAATGTTTACCTGTTCAAAATTACGTTTTGAACACAGCATCGTCCGTCATGATAGGAGTGGAAATAAAGATAGACAATCTTAGTCAGTGATTAGGAATGGATTGCCTGCCCGATGCGTTGTATAAATCATCTACTAAAAATAGACTTGCCAAAACCTCACCAATCTTTCTTGTTAGTGTAGGTATGTAATAGCTTGTTTCTACAGCTGTCCCCTCATTCTCCTGCCAAATTGACTAATGTGATGTTGTGGGAAGCAAAGTTTATTGATTCCGTCCTTACAAGATCAATGATTCGACGTCTTGCCAATAGACGTTGTGAGTGATACTGGTAATTAAACGATTGACGGATCTCCACTCCACCCTATGTGATAAATCAAACGGATTTAGATTCAATGTCAATTTTTATTTCAAGTTCAAGTACGAGCTGAGTAAAGAAATCTTGCTTATACTAGAAGCTTCGTTTTCTGTTCATGATAGATGTTTGAAGTGAAGCGATGTTTTGCAAGATCACAATATAGGTAACCGCTTGTAGTATAGCAGCTGAACACTTCAGTGTTTCAAAAGTTAGGGCTAAATGGTGCTCTATGTAATATCCATCAAAAATAAAGTCAAAAGTCAAATTCATTTATCAATAGGATCAAACAGTGTTTGTACTAGTTTGAAACGTCTTAAGAAATAGGTGATTCTACTCCTGTTCCTTCGCAACCAAGACAGTGAAGAACCAAGGCAACAAACATGGTTTGGGACCTAAGTTTATTTTCGGTGATACACTTTTTGTATCTAATATTTTTTCTTTTCATCATATTTATACTTTTGTTCTACTAGGCCCTCCGCGCCAAGCGCGCCGTCGAGATCTCCTTCGAGGAGGCCCAGACCCGCATCAACGAGCTGACCGTCATCAACGTGAACCTCTCCTCCAGCAAGGCCAAGATCGAGCAGGAGTTGAGCGCAGTCGCCGCTGACTACGACGAGATCACCAAGGAGCTGCGCGTGTGTGACGAGAGATTCCAGCGCGTCCAGGTAACCTTTTTTTTATTTATTTTTTATTTAAGATAGGTTAGCTCTTGACTTCGCTCCTTGCCTGGGCATGGATGAAGTCGACAATGGAGCGAGCTTCCCTAGAAAATGCCTATTAACTCTCCTTTTAAAGGTGTCCGGGTTGTATGTAGATGGAAACACAGACGAAGGCAGTTTGTTCCATTCGACAGCAGCACGCATTATAAAAGACGATTGGAAGCGCTTCGTTCTAAAATTTGGGATCTCATCCCTTATCCCCTAACTAGCGACTACTTCTACATCTGATTTAGACAAACTTGTTATCAACCAAACAAAACGTCAACCAGATTTGGTTTTGTTTCCTAATCGAAAATAGTTTTCACATCTTCAATACGTGACTGCCCCACGGTACCACTGACGATACCCCCCAGTGGTACGTTGGGTAATTATTTTTACCCACAGTACCACCTTAGTGCAAGGAGGGTGAAAATATCATTGCAGCTACGTTTAGTCATAATAAAAAAACTAAACTGCTCGTCAATAACGTGGGTTGTTCTTGGCATGACGCAAAATTCTTCTAGACTTTGTATAAAGATCTGACTCACTCTGTTTTAGATTATGATTAATAATTTAATTTATTAATTGCAATTTGGCTGAGCTTCAATAATGCTAACACGTGTCTAGAAAAACGTGTGTGCTGAAAGATTAGTCTTCGTCAGTAACTAAACTAAATAAACTTCTAAATCGGGGTCCTTATTGGAACTAAAACCATTTTTAGGAAGCTCCTCATGAAAAAGTTTTCGAGCTGTTTCTATCTTATGCTCAAAACCACATTGTTATCAACTCAAAAAAAAGACATAGGTACTGGGCGTCGATTCTGGTACCGAACTTTTTATCAACCTCAACCAAAACCTCAACTAAAGCGACTGTTTCCATGACTACTAATAACAAACGACTCAGTTGTGGTGAGGTTTTGAACTTTGGCAGAACAAATTTTTGAAAAGCTATTCTACTATTTCACCAAATGGCTGACATTTAAGAGATCGAACCAAAACCAAAGCGGTTGTCATCTAGTAGAATTCAGGCCCAGATCTTCAAGCAATTACTATGACTTTGTTCAAAAATGAATCAGATGCTATGATTGTGCATAAAACATGTGTCTTATTTCAGACTGAACTGAAACACACCGTCGAGCACTTGCACGAAGAGCAGGAGAGGATCGTCAAGATTGAAGCCATCAAGAAGTCCCTCGAGATCGAAGTCAAGGTAAGATAGACAACTGCTGATAAGAAACCACTAACTATTCAGAAACATTTGAATTTTGGTCGAATTAAAAGCCACAGCCACAAAAGGCACTAACGGAGTTGGCTATCAGCTTAAAGGAGTTCACAGTAAAATTTTACAATATTGCTGGGACAGAAACCAAAAATTACTGGCTAAAAAAATAGACAAAATTAAATGGCGATATCTATTGTCTGGGGATTTCCAATCCTACACTACTCTACACACTTCGCATAAACAGATCTTATCAAATAAAAGGCAGTTGATTTTGACTTTACTTTTTCTTCTCCAGAACATCTCCATCCGCCTGGAGGAAGTTGAAACCAATGCCATCGTCGGAGGCAAGCGCATCATCAGCAAACTGGAAGCCCGCATTAAGGATATGGAGCTGGAAACGGATGAGGAGAAGAGGAGGCACGCGGAGACCATTAAGATCCTCCGCAAGAAGGAACGCCAGCTCAAGGAGGTCATGATCCAGTGCGAGGAAGACCAGAAGAACATTGTGCTGCTGCAGGACTCGTTGGAGAAGACCGCGCAGAAGGTCAACATCTACAAGAGACAGCTGCAAGAACAGGTTAGGTCAAAATGCAGAAAATTAAGTAGACAATATCATCATTGGACAGAATCACGATTTTCTTTGAAAACAGGTTAACATAACAGGAGACCAGAGTATATAGAGAGACCATTTATCGTTGCTGCTGAACTCTTGATTATTGACCCTTGATTATTTCTTGACTTTCTTGATCCTGTAGCCGTACCATGAACTCTTAGAGCAATGTTAAAACAAGCTTGAAACATGACAACGAATGTTATTCCTAAAGCAGTAAGCCTGTTTTAAGCTTGTTTTAATATTGCTCTAAGATTAGGTACATGGTACGGCCCCAGTTGAATGATTTTATAGAGACTGATGAAGAATAGATTTCATGGGGTAGAAAACGTCTAAACTCAGTAAATCGCGACTTCAGAAGACTCATACATACTGCAATAGTTCACTCCAATAAAAATTAGTGAAATAAGAAAATTGTGACCCTTTTTTAACACAAGCACACAAGACACAGCAGAGTTTGGACAATGAATAAATTAGGGTAATGTATGTTCTCTACGGTAAAGTTATATAAAAGTTACTGATCATAATATTATTTCCAGGAGGGTCTCTCCCAGCAGAGCGTGACCCGGGTGCGAAGGTTCCAACGCGAGCTGGAAGCCGCGGAAGACCGCGCTGACGTCGCCGAAAGCAACCTGACGCTCATCCGCGCCAAGCACCGCACCTTCGTCACCACCTCCACAGTCCCCGGCTCCCAGGTCTACCTGGTCCAGGAGTCTCGTGCCCTCAGCTCAGAGTGAGGTCCCCCCCAAATCTTAACACCTGGAGGCGATTCCGGTCGGGTATTTTCGGGTAATTCCGGAGCGGGGACGGACGCTCGGCGCGGCGGCTCGCCCTTACTGTGTCTCCACACTACGCCACAACGCCGACCTTCCGTCCCATTTCACGCTAACTTTAAAAGAACCAATCATAAGCTTTTCTTTTCAATATTTTTTTAAGGTCAACCGGCGCTATGTTATGTACTGTGGTACAGTAGTTTAAATTAAAGAATTATTTTATATTATTATTTATTAATGGTGCAATACATGATTGTACGTTTGTAACTGTAACTTTTAATAATTTTAAAAATAAATGCTATTTATGTTAAAGAAACAAAAAAAGCAATAAAACTTCAAAAGAAATCTGGTTTTTCATTTTTTTAGTTATTACCTTCCCTTAATTAGCACGTGAAACCCTTAAATATTTTAATCAGAAATGTAAAGAGATCAAAGAAAATAATTTTGTATTGAGATAGATAGATCATACAGGTTATTTTTTTGCAACCAAATACCTACCGCTGATTTCCACTATCCTACATCCTATTCCTGACTGACTTTTCTCTCACATTATTAATAAATAAATACAGTAGGTATAGGTACCTACTTTTAATTCTATTAGAAGTCAATAGTCGGACCCATGACTACAGTGTAATAAAAACCCTGTTCGATCCAGGAAGATGTTATTAGGTATTGATATTACCTTCGATCAAAGGATATTAGGTTCGATCTATGTTATCATTTTCTAATAATAATATCCGAAAATAAATAAACAAAATTAGGTAAAATTAGAAAACCCAACCTTGGTTATTCAAATACCAAATACATGGCAAACGATTGCTCATTTTTTAACTTTAGGAGAGGAAATTATATAAATCCGCTGGTAACTACCTACTCAACGGCTCAACAGATTTTGATAAATGATACGTCATTAGAATAGTTTTGAAGCGCATTTCAGACTACGCTATAATATACACATATACTTAGTTCATAGCACAACAATATCGCGAACCATACATTTTTACAATAAGCCAATATAGGTATAATAATACTATCGTAACTGTGAAGTGTGAACGGGTCCATAATAATTGTATGGTGCGCGATATTGTTGTGCTATAATGCTAAGTAAGTCTAAGCTATCATATAATAGCGTAGTCTGAAAATGCACTTGGCACAAGTGTCACTAGGTCTAATAGTTTTAAACACGTCACACATAAAATTCTTAAAAAATCAAAATGGCGGATTTTATCCGCTTTAATATGCGAGGCCTAAAATTTTTAAAATTAAAATAAGGCAAGTACTTACGAAAATATATAGAATCTGTATGTTTGAAAAAAAATGGAAAGGATATAGTGCAGAGAGCCTATCTTGGCTGTCCTGTTGTCCTATAGGGCGCCGCCCCGTTGGGCGTCCCCATTATCGCTGGAGGGTTATACTAGAGAGGGACCTAGAAGGTCTCAACAAGGTCTCTACAATGGGGATTGGCGCGAACTAGCTCAAGATAGCAGTGAATGGCGTCTTCTTTTGTCGGAGGCCTAAAACCACTTCGGGTCACTGAGCCAGCGGAGTAAGTAAGTAAAAGTTTGAAAACAGTCACAAATCATAAACTTGGTATTTTATACACCTCAGGCAGTCGGGTTTTTTAGATTTAAAAAATATTTTACTTACGTTTACTGTTTGATCCTGTTGCTGTAATGTGCACGTGTATGGTCGCATACAGAAGGATTTTTCTGTATTAAATCAATAACACATTAAAATCCAAATCGACTCGTGTGTAAACGTGTAAACGCTCCTGTGCTAGAAATTGAATGTCAAAAATCTCGGCGCCGGTGCCGCCGCAACTTTCGTTTCTGTAGCGATTCTTCTTCTTCTCTTCTTCGTCGTAAACTTCATTGCTGAAGGTCGTGCCCGTCCTGAAACGCCTTGACGGAAACGTTGACAATCTTTCGCCACATTGCTCTATCCTGGGCTTGTCTCAGGGCAGAAGGTATAGTGAGCCCCGTTATTGCTTTAATTTAAAGTAGCGATTACACTATCCAATTTGTAGGAAACCGATCAAGGAATCAGTCAAATGTAGGATGCACAGTACGCAATTGGTAGGCCAAAGAGCGAAACAGAGAGATGATTCTAGATCGGTTTCCTATAAATTGGATAGTGCAATCGTTTCTTTAGTGACGCGCCGCTAGTCATCACTTCAAAGCTTTTGAAATTCTAATCATCTTAAAGTCTATCGTCTTTTTACAATAACGATTGTCTCCTTTCGTATCTCTATTAATCTGTGGTTTTTGCTTATTAAAAAAAATGCTTTTATTTCAGACAGACAGACAGATCCATATTGTGTTAGTAGTAACTTAAACCTAGATTAGAGACTAACCTATATTACCTAAAAATACAAATATCTTATTGAGGCACTAGGCGTGTGATTGGCCTAAGCACTGGTGTCTCATATAAGTAAGCCGAGCACAGAACCTCAACAACAACGGTTAGAAGGCCATTGGTACCACCACGCAACCGGCGCACTATATTATTGTGGTTAGACACACCACGGGTGGAAATGTTCCTAGTCAGAAGCTTGGACTTGTATATAATCTGTGCTTTGATCAGAAAACTATGCATGACAGTTCGTTCTCCGCTCCTCAACTCTTCCGATTCCGAATGAGTTGCTATTTTGATGACAATGTCAATGTCAATGAATGATTGAGATCTTTGAGGGTAGGTATCTCTGTGGATGTGGGTAGTCTGTGCTCTGGGGTCTAATGTCTAACGATCATTATGGATTTAGTTTGTTGATTTTCCCCGCCTATTTCTGTTCCTTATTAGCTGCAAACGGTTTGTACCTTCAGTACCTACGATGTATTTTATGTGTTGTGTTAACTTGTGTTGTACCAGGTTGTACAAATTTGCGAAAGGCCGCTGTATTCCATATTCCCAGTGTGTAGTGTAATCAGACTCAAAAAGTGGCTCGATTGTTTATGCAGTGATTTGTTGAGAAACGTGAGTTTGAACGAGATTTCAAGACGCCAAGTGTGTCACAGACATTTTGAGGCCTCTAAGATCCACCCCGGCTTCGCACTGGTCACATCACACATCACAGAAACCTAAGATTTATCAGTGTTTCTCTAGGTACTATATTATGCCTGTATTATACATATAAACCTTCCTGTTGAATCACTCTATCTTTAAAAAAACCGCATCAAAATCTGTTGCGTAGTTTTAAAGATCTAAGCTTTGCTTAAATCTTTAAAACTACGCAAAGGATTTTGATGATGTTTTTTTTTACTTAGGGACAGACAGCGGGAAGCGACTTTGTTTAATAAACAATATACCTACTATGTAGTGTTAAGAAAAAAATTAAAAAATAATAATAAATGATTATCTATGTTTCTTTGTTTTCTATCACCAACACCCAAGGAATTTTTATACTAACGTAACTTTGCCAACACCTTCTTTCCCTTAGGCCACTGACTTTTACTATAGCATTGATCTCAATAGTACACATTGAGATCAATGCCTTAGAAATATTGAATGAAAAAAGCAATCCTACCAAATTAATTTGTTTGGCAGAATGACAATTCTGCTCGGTGCCGGTGTAGCAGAAAAAAAAAAAAGAAACGTCATACATCGTTTTCTGATAGCCAATCAGGAGCGAGTAACATCTATTTAGTCTGTGAACACAAGTCCACACTAAAATGTTCCCGACATTTCCATCTGATACGTAGTATCTCTACCTAATCTGTGAGACACACGGGTAGAAATGTTCCTAGTCAGAAGCTTGGACTTGTGTTTAATCTGTGCTTTGATCAGAAAACTATGTATGACAGTTCGTTCTCCGCTCCTCAACTCTTCCGATTCCGAATGAGTTGCTATTTTGATGACAATGTCAATGTCAATGAATGATTAAGATCTTTGAGGGTAGGTATCTCTGTGGATGTGGGTAGTCTGTGCTCTGCGGTCTAATGTCTAACGATCATTGTGTATTTAGTTTGTTGATTTTTCCCGCCTATTTCTGTTCCTTATTAGCTGCAAACGGTTTGTACCTTCAGTACCTACGATGTATTTTATGTGTTGTGTTAACTTGTGTTGTACCAGGTTGTACAAATTTGCGAAAGGCAGCTGTATTCCATATTCCCAGTGTGTAGTGTAATCAGACTCAAAAAGTGGCTCGATTGTTTATGCAGTGATTTGTTGAGAAACGTGAGTTTGAACGAGATTTCAAGACGCCAAGTGTGTCACAGACATTTTGAGGCCTATAGGACCCGCCCCGGCTTCGCACTGGTCACATCACACATCACAGAAACCTAAGATTTATCAGTGTTTCTCTAGGTACTAAATTATGCATGTATTATACATATAAACCTTCCTGTTGAATCACTCTATCTATTAAAAAAACCGCATCAAAATCTGTTGCGTAGTTTTAAAGATCTAAGCATTGCTTAAATCTTTAAAACTACGCAACGGATTTTGATGATGTTTTTTTTTTACATAGGGACAGACAGCGGGAAGCGACTTTGTTTATTATACAATATACCTACTATTTAGTGTTAAGAAAAAATTTAAAAAATAATAATAAATGAATATCTATGTTTCGTTTTTTTCTATCAACAACACCTTCTTTCCCAGCCACTGACCTTTACTATGGCATTGATCTCAATAGTACACATTGAGATCAATGCCTTAGAAATATTGAATGAAAAAAGCAATCCTACCAAATTAATTTGTTTGGTAGAATGACAATTCTGCTCGGTGCCGGTGTAGCAGAAAAAAAAAAAGAAACGTCATACATCGTTTTCTGATAGCCAATCAGGAGCGAGTAACATCTATTTAGTCTGTGAACACAAGTCCACACTAAAATGTTCCCGACATTTCCATCTGATACGTAGTATCTCTACCTAATCTGTGGTTAGACATTAGTTTGAAGCGCTCGTAGTGTAGCTTGCTTCGAAGTTCTTTATTGATCGTTGAAGTTAAGCAGCGTGCCCAGTCACAATTTGGATGGGTGACCGCAAAGAGCATTACGAGCTGAGAGCTTCCATGCTTCGGAGTGCACGTTAAATTATCGGTCCCGGTTTTAAGTCGTTAAGCCATGACGGAGGCCTTTAGGCGGCCTAAAAACTCCGTCACCAGAGTAGGCCACTTGTGCATACGAACTAACTAACTTACTTACTTACTCCTTTAGTAAAAAGTGGCTAAATTACAAATTATAATAAACCAACTTCAATCTAGGTAAGCTGAGCAATTTTCTGCACTCTCGAGGTGCATTTTTGTTCATAACTCCGAAGGTCCTCGACAGATCCTCACCAATTTTTTATGACATCAATCGGAAAGTATACCCTTTCACACGAAAAATGAATTTTTGAAATCGGTCTAGGTGCCTTCGAGTAATCGGTGAACATACATAAAAATGCACAAAAAAAAAAGATTCCGACAAATTGAGAACGTAATATCCTCCTTTTTTGAAGTCGGTTAACCTATTCCCTGCTCCGGCTGCGGTACTCTCCAAATAGGAGGCCCGGAGGAAGTCCACGGCACGGAGCAGATGTGCGTCATAGGCACTAATTGTGTTATAAATGTCAAATATACGGTACGGTACTACGGTAAGTAAAACTACAGATAGAGTATTGTGGCCGTAAGTTTTCACAGTGAGAACTCCTGTAAACTACCGGAAATCTAAAGTCGTCTTGAACCCGTCCCGTCTCGGACCGCGATGCCCGTTGCTCACGCGCCGCCCGCCCAGTCTCCCACCGCCCGCCCTACCGTGCACACGTCTCTCGCACTCACACACCAGGTCAGTCCTTACTAAAATACATTTATGTGTGTCAATCGTGAAAATACAACATTCACATCACCATTGTAAGTTTGAAAAGTGTTAGAAAAGAAACAGAGCTATGAAGTGCGTTTTATTTTCGTAGTGCATTCAAATGTCCTGTGGTGTTGAACTTTTGCGATGGTTTTTGATGAGCTTGTAGCGATATCGTTACTCGATATCAAGTTAAAAGTGTTGAAGCAGATCATAATATCAATAAACGAAAAACGCCAAAATAAAATTCATATCTGCATTCACACTTGCCCAGCCCACTCGGAATGCAGTCATATTACATTCGAATATGAACTTAATAACAGTTAACGGATAGTTCAAATTCGCGTTTCTGTTGTAAAATCCGGTGCAACCGTCAATAGGAAATCGTCGTTATGATTTTGTTTAAGTTTTTATGTGAAAGATATTTTTTTGATACTATCGGTCCCTTTAGCATAGCGATAGACAAAATAAACCGAAATTTACAGAACAATAAATTTAAACTTTTGATGAGAGTACGAGATGGCAATGTAGACTACATTAGGTTAGTATTCAGAAATTTATATTTTCATTGCAAAATTTTATATCTATTTGAAATATACCTGCATTATTACTTCCATAATAATTTTCTATTCTATTGTAGTAAGAGCTATTTGCCGCAAAGGGGTAAAATATTACTGTTGTAAGCATATTTTTAATTTTATTTTACATTTATTAGGAAAACTTACAGCTAGCTTACAATTTTATGCAACTATGGACAGCTACATAATACAAAAAGGTCAATTAAAAGTTTTCACCGATAGGAGGAACAAAATTAATCTTAATTCTATTAGACGAGCAATATTTGTTTGTTTTTAGGTACTCACGTTCTGGAAAACGGCTCTAACGATTTCGATAGAGCAGATAGTAATAAAAACATAACTAATATTTTTATTATGCTACCTTCTGCCCGCGGCGTTGCCCGCGAGATACCTACATAACATATCGCCGTCCCCGGAGAACAAAATGATAACTACAAAAACGTAACTTTTCAGGAGGAGCAAAAAACATGTTTTCGTTAATAACTTCACAAATACTGGACGTAGACAGATGATTGTTAGCTTTAAGCAATGCTGTTTTTTTTTTGCATTCTGAATGTTTTAATGACACACGCGTAAGAAATGCCAAAATAGAGATATTTAAAAAATAAGAAGTTAGTCAAAATCAATCACCGTCTAAGTTCTATAATGTCAATTATCATTTTATTCCTCGTATTTTCTAGGCAAAACCTAATATTGTACCACTATTCTATCATGTTATTCGACGCTTTACCAGGGTGGAAGAGATTATGATAATAGTGTATTATACGAAATGCAAGGACGAGTTTTGACGAGAATAAAATTATAACATGCGGTTATCATTATCTAGACGAATATTTTTCACGAGAACATAATGATAATGATTGTTTGTCATATTAACAGGTTTAAATACAATTTGATAAGATTATAGTACTTACAACTTTATTCTTGTAACTTCAGGCATGGGTCGAATCGTGGAATAGTATTGTAATATTTTGTAACTTCGCGAATAACTGTATGAAGGTTACGAAAAAAATTGAGCAGATGTATTAGCACCCAAAGATTACAAATATGGCATAACACTAAAACTAAGATAATGGCAGTTATCATTTTGTTCCCCGGGGACGGCGATATGTCCATCCTGAAAGTTTATTCTAAGTACTGGTGAAAGAATTTTTGAAATCGGATGAGTAGTTTTGGAGATTACATCCTACGTGTAAAACAAACTTTACCTCTATAAAATATTACTATGGACTTACATGTTCTGTGATTATACACAACGCTTGGGGTTGATAACCACACTAGTAAATAAATAAATAACAATCAAATTATGTAAACAAATGAATTCCAACAATTTTGTAGTGCGGATGCTTGCCACATTTTACTTTTGAATTTTTCTTGTTACAAAATCGTTGACTGATGAAATCGCTCGTCTTGTGAATTGTTATTCAGTGAGCGATTAGAGATATGTTTTTCACAATTCAGTTACAAGTACACAGTATCCTTTTTTTTTTTAACGAAAATAGGTTCGCACCACACTCTGCCTGATGTAAAGCAACAGTGTGGTCTCTCAATTAGAACTTTTGAAGACACCCTAATTATACTTCTCTGGAAAGGAGTTCCACATTTTCACCGTGCGTATGAAAAATGTACAAAATTTAAAAAAGCGCTTAGAAAATTACTATTATTTTACCTAGGATAAATAGAACATTAAGTTAACCCTAGAACCCGTTCGTGGTGCGAAACGAATAAAGATCCAAACTAGGTACTTCATGGCTATATTTCAATGAAACGAAAACGATTAAATCTAAAGCTGGCGGTTCGCGCTGGAGACCCGAGACCGAAGACCGAGACCAGGGACAGAGACAGAAGATCATTGTCATTTAAACTGGCGGTTCTCTGTCTCATGTCTCTTTTGCGCGCCCCTAAAAAGCCTGTCTATGGTATCGGTCTCTTTCAAGCATCCATCTTTTTTTGGTCTACCATTACTCAATATCCATCAAAATGCATATCAAGCATTCTTCTAGTCCAGTGGTTCATGAATTTTTCAACCTTGTTACCCCTATGACATGTCAATGAAACAGCTTTTACCCCCGTTTAACTTTCAAACCTCCTCCACCACCCCCGTCCTTTAAAATAAAAATTCCTCTCTTTTTGATTACGAGTATTTCAGCGACAGCACAATATTTTCGAGTGAAATTTATTTGTTACAAATGTTAATAAACAAACAAACGAATTTACCCCGGAGGGGTAATTACCCCCAGATTCGGAACCAATGTTTTAGTCAGATACCATCTTATAAACTTCTACCGGTATGGTAGAGTAGTAAAATATAGGTATACCTACAGCTGTGATCATGAACGATCCACAAAACGATCGATAAATCGGGCAATTATTGCGGTTTCGCTTATGCTGGTGCAAGCTGAACAAGGAACAAATCACCAACATAAGCTGAACTACGAATATTGGCACGATATTTCGTTTTAAGTTTCAAGAGTAGGGGTATATGTTTGTTTCGTTAGTTTATTCTGTAGTATTATTATTCTCCTGCCGTCTATACATTTTAATTAGTGTGTGGCAGTAAATTTAAACCTTGTATTTAAAAGCAACCAACGGTAGAATCTGCAAGGTGAAATATGTTTTGTTTACATTTCGAGCGGGTTTGGTGTTTACATGAAGTGATAAGTTTAAACTCCACTTAGCTATCCCAACAATTACACTTGGGCCAACGGATCTCGGCATTCATGAAGTTGGCCGTTTCGATGCGCAAATGCAAAAGATGCAAATTTTTCATACAAAATTTTCTACTGCGCAGCGAAAAGCCTTGCTTCACGAATGCCTAGATCCATTGGCCCTACTGTACAGAGGCTGAGTGCTTGGAGCACCGCATGACCACGTTTGAAACAGTTGGTAATTTTTTGGTATGATCCCGAGAATCCCCAATGCTTAGTAGTGATTAAAAACTCTAGGTATTTTAGATCATTTGAAGATGTCCAAAGGGGTAGTTAGAGCTAAGATGTCCAAAGGGGTATTACCTGCATTTTTCAAAAATAATTTTCATTTTATATCCAAGACTATATTTATACCTACCTGCAAAATCGCTATACCTATAGTTACTAGAAGTAAATTGACGAAAGATTTCAAAAAGTATCTTTTTCATCTGTTTTAAATGCACAAGAATTTGCGTCTAGCGTAAAGATTGATTTGTTTGTAAATTAGTTCTAAACTCACAACCGAATAAACGGTGGTTCGATTCGGGACAGTAAGCTTGCAAGGTTGCAGTCGATACAGCCAATACGAGTAGCACAATAAACAGATGAGTAAATATGTACCTAAATCACAAGGAATCCTACCAATATCGGTTTTCTACAGACTGTACTTTGGGAGAGTTTTCGCAGGAACTCCATGACCTAATTCCGCCTTCACAATTTTTCCATAGAAACTACAGACGCACTGTAAACTATCATCCCCATTTGGCTGAGATCCCAAATTTAAGAAACAAGCGCTTCTAATCGTCTTTTATAATGCGTACTATTGTCGAATGACTTGGTTGTTTAAACATCTCCTCTCGTCTCCACTTGTCTAACTTCTCTCAAACCTCAAATTGGTCTCAAACTGTCAAAACGATTGCGTATTTTTTGACGCGTACGGTCTCGTTGGGATGAGCGTGACAGAGCTACTTGCGTGGTCACTGAACTGTCATGTTTGAGTGTTTGAGACCGATTTTGGTCGCTATCGAAGATAGACAATCAAGCGGCTGAGATAGTCTACCTTGAGGTGACAGTCATGATCCTGATCGTTCCTTCTAAGTAATGCTGATTTTAGTCTCACGCTCACCATCAGCGCTGATAGGCGAGCGATCTTGATTACAATGAAATAAGAATACTGATTTTTTAACAGAAATGGCTACGCTGATTGCTCTCGTCAGTGCTGGACAATCAGTATCCTTATTTCATTGTAATAAAGATCACTCGCCTATCAGCGCTGACGGTGAGCGTGAGACCAAAATCAGCGTAAGTTAAATATTCTAGTAGAGGATTCCCCAAACGGATTCAAACTATATATAATATTAGTTAGGACTTCGCTGCAGTGAAATGTTGCTCTGTCTATTATTAGCTGGTGCGTGGATTGTGCCACGCGACCGGTACGTCTAAATCTATGCTTTGCTGTCGTGTGCATGCGACTTTTCCTGCAGTGACACACGAGATTCTTAAGGCAGCTATTCGTGCTGGAGACGAGATGAGAGACAGGCTTCGTAAGGGTGCGTGAAAGAGACAGGAGAAGAGAACCTTAGTTGCGAGAACCGTCAGTTTAAATGACAACGGTCTCCTGTCTCTAGTCTTGGTCTCCGGTCTCGATCTCAGGCGCAAGCCTCCAGCTTTACAACGAAGCGCCGTGGCGTAGCTTCCTTAGGCTGGATTCGACCAAACTGGATTAAGTTTTTACTCGAGAGTAAACTACTGTTTGTTTAAATATTTTGATATTGTAAAGTTGATACCTTATAACCAGGATAATTTGTATCCGAATAATAATGTTCGGTTGCGCTTTCTAAACAATTGTATTTCGAATTATGTCGGCTAGTTACTCTGGGGTAAAATGACTTTTGGTCGAATCCAGTCTTAGACGTTCTTGATAGATCGTTGAAAATTAAGTGGTCACAATTAGTGTGACCGCTAGTAGCATTAACAGCTGAGCGCTTCCGTGCTTCGAAATGTTTAATTGTCGGTCCCGGGGTTTCGAGTCGTTTAGTCATGATTGAGGCCTTCAGGCGCACTAAAGACTCCGTCACTAGAGTTAGCCAATGATCTTTCACCGATTTTTTTCATCAACTTTGATCAAAATTAGTTTAACGGTTTAGGGGTAAAAAGGTAACAGATAGACGGTTAGAATTACTTTCGCATTTATAGGTACCTCGGGTGATTCTAGTGCAATGATTTTGATTTAGTAGGTAAAAAAGGTTTGTTTGCAAAAGCGGGACATTTTTGCTCCCGCTGGGGACAGCGGGACAGATATCTTGTAAGCGGGACGTATGGTCACCTTACTAATGGCAAACACCTTACTATGAAGCAAGTCAAGATTTATTTTTAATTAAAATTAAAATGCAGAATCAATTTAAATTTATTTATCTTCAATAATCATAATCAACAACTCGACAACGGATAATATAAATAAAAATTGCAAAAACAGCTCAACAACCTTACCTGTATACCGAGCTAAGGAATCTGTGGGAAACAGAACTGAGTTAAACCATCTGCAGCATACTCGAAACCTGCTCCAATTACACAAACCGGCTCGCGAATACGAATAGTCACTTCTCTACAGTAGATGGGTTATCACGATCAATTATTATTGACAATGATATTTATTTATTGAGGTATTAAATAGTTTTTATGTTCACGATCAATTTTTATTGACAATATGTAAGAAAATATTGATGTGTGACTGAAATGAAGAACTGGGTTGATTTCGTTGTATGTGTCGATTGTAAGAATACAATATTGTTTGTATACAAAAAATAAAATACAATATTGTTGAAAAAAACACGAAAAGTTTTATACTTTAGTATAGTAAATTAAATTTATTTATGAAGTCTGTTGTTGTAAGAAATTGTAGTGCATTTAAATTCAATTTATTTTAGTGTGCGTAATCTGATTGATGAATCTATGATAAAGAATTTAGAAGTTACAGTGATCATGCGAATTCACATCAAAAAAAACTAGTAAATATACCATCGGCATTATAAAAGCAATAATTATGATGATTTATACGAAAATTTGGATACACATAAAATTATCATCATAATATTTCTTTCTTATAGGCTAGTTAAAATTTTGACACGTCAATTTCATTATCATTTGAAATCTGTTTTTATTTGTTATTTACTAACAAATTGATCGTTTGAATCGGCCTACGTATTCTCTAGTCCCAATTAACGACTTTATTTAAATAGTTTTAATGTTTATTTATTGAATAGTTACCAATGTGGACTGCATTTTGGCCATAATCATTATAATCATCATAATCATCATGTACCTACTCAAAAAAATTTTGACAGTCAAAAGCTTTTTTTCGTATTATCTGCTACTAGCAGCGCCCGCGCGGCGTTGCCCCCGTAGTGATGGTATGTGGTGGTGATGACGATGATGATGAAAAGTAGCCTATAACCTTCCTCAAGAGTTTAGCTATCAAATGCAGAAATATTTTTTCAAATCGGACTGGTAGTTCCTGAGATTAGCGCGTTCAAACAAAAATCTCTTCCGCTTTATACAATTAGTATAGAAGTATAGATATAGATTGGATCAACATCTAAATTATCTCTAAACAGTTAAGTATTTAGTATCAAGTATTTCTCAAAATAAAGCCAATAACACATTAAAATCATTTTTAGGCTTCCGTAGGAAAAATGGCAAAAACTTAACTTAAATCATAAAGTTGTTCTTACTAAATGTAGGGCAGTCGAGCACTTGTAATTACTATTGCTCGACTTACGAGCCTTTTATATTTAGAATGATCGTATTTTTGGAATAAATGCTGGCTTTCTTCCACGAAGGTGTAATATAGAACTCTTTGCGGAAACTCTATCTTTATTATTTCCTGAGCTTTAGGTATTATTTTCCTGAGTTTTAGGTATTTCTAAAAGTACGGATAGGTCAACGTGAACAACGTGCTAAATCTTGTTTCTTTTTCGTCTAGTTTACAAAACAAGAATTCTATTTTAAGCAAAGGATGAAACAAACAAAACAGTTAAAAATAGTGTTAGTCATTGAAATCATATTAAAGAAAAAGACAAGTGTTTTAAAATTGAATTTTGAAAATGCATTTTTTGGTGTCATTCTTGAAGCGCATTTCAGACTACGCTATAACAATGATAGCATAATTATAGCATATAGTTCATAGCACAACAATATCGCGAACCATACAATTATTATGGGCACGTTCACACTTTATTTTTATTTCGGACAACATTGATCCATACTTTAACATATTGTTGTGCTATGAACTTTAAGCTATATGCTATATCTATATTATAGCGTAGTCTGAAATGCGCTTGACATTCACATCTCTGTACATAATTTTCGAAGGAATGTCTAAAGCGCACCACACACACAGCAGATATGATATCTTATGAAATATTAATCTTGACAGATCGCACCAAATATATTTTATATTCGCTGTGTGTGGTCTTCCATAGAGTTTGTATGGGCGCGATCTGTAAAGATTTATATTTCATAATATAAAATATGCTGTGTGTGATGCGCTTGAAGTTGTCTTACAACTTTGCTGATACAGTTGTAAGGCTCTGAGAAGCAAACTCTCAATTCACAAACTTCCTTATTTCTTATAAAATCGCACGTGAACAACGTGCTAAATCTTGTTTCTTTTTCGTCTAGTTTACAAAACAAGAATTCTATTTTAAGCAAAGGATGAAACAAACAAAACAGTTAAAAATAGTGTTAGTCATTGAAATCATATTAAAGAAAAAGACAAGTGTTTTAAAATTGAATTTTGAAAATGCATTTTTTGGTGTCATTCTTGAAGCGCATTTCAGACTACGCTATAACAATGATAGCATAATTATAGCATATAGTTCATAGCACAACAATATCGCGAACCATACAATTATTATGGGCACGTTCACACTTTATTTTTATTTCGGACAACATTGATCCATACTTTAACATATTGTTGTGCTATGAACTTTAAGCTATATGCTATATCTATATTATAGCGTAGTCTGAAATGCGCTTGACATTCACATCTCTGTACATAATTTTCGAAGGAATGTCTAAAGCGCACCACACACACAGCAGATATGATATCTTATGAAATATTAATCTTGACAGATCGCACCAAATATATTTTATATTCGCTGTGTGTGGTCTTCCATAGAGTTTGTATGGGCGCGATCTGTAAAGATTTATATTTCATAATATAAAATATGCTGTGTGTGATGCGCTTGAAGTTGTCTTACAACTTTGCTGATACAGTTGTAAGGCTCTGAGAAGCAAACTCTCAATTCACAAACTTCCTTATTTCTTATAAAATCGCACAGATTATCCTGTTCTCATAAAATATCTGATCTTGAATATCCTGTGACAAAGTTTAAATATAATTCAACACTTCCGATGGTGAAGGAAGTTTCGACACGCAGTTGTGCCACCTGGCACTGACATATGGCAGCCGGAAGCACATCTTTTTACACTCAACCTAATCTCTGCTCCCTCTAAAATGGGTGATCGACGTACGAGCCTATACCGCGGTTTTAAAGAACGTCGGTTTTACTCGCGGCTCGTTGGTGCTGATCGACTAGCGAGTAAAACAGTCGTATCGTAGGCGAATTGAGGTTTTTAAATTTGAATTTGATCGAGCTGAGTAAAAAATGAAGCAAACATGACGAGCCGCGAGCCATGCTCGCAAAACTGCGTTATTACAATGATACACCGGCGAGCTTTACCGTCGAGCTATAAGGCCGCGGTTTTACTCGCTCGTACAGTGTTCCGCAAAGTTTGTGCCGCGGCACACTGGTGTACCGTGGTGGTCATTGGTTAGTGTGCCTCGGAAAAATAAGGTTAACTATCACAGTTAAGTTACTCCTTTGGACCGCATATGCTTCACTAAACAAGCTCATGTTTCGTATTAAAAAATGATTTTTCATTTATGGTGTTACCTCAAACATTTTCCGATTATAAATATTGTCTTGTCTTTTTGAGTTTACCGAACCACTTTACAATTTTTTTTTTGCAAAGATTGTTTGAACTTACTTTCCTACTACTAAGACGTGAGTGGAACCTACATACTGAGAGCTATCCATAAACAATCACAGAGTCTGTGACTCAGTCTTGGACACCAGCCACGTGGAATAGTGACGTCACTATGTTTACTACAACACTCATAAACGTCTAACAGAAAAGTGGGTTTTGTTCAAAGAATTATTTGTTGTCGAGAAGAAAATGTAAATCTAGCGTGTGTTATTCATTTCTGTCTTATTTCATTTTGAATGTTGCGAAATAGAGATTTGTAGCTGATGAAAAACGTAGTGGCAAACCCTGTTAGTGTTTAGGCTGATTTTAGTCTCACGCTCACCGTCAGCGCTGATAGGCGAGTGATCTTTATTACAATAAAATAAGGATACTGATTGTTTAGCAGAAATGGCTACGCTGATTGCTCTCGTCAGTGCTGGACAATCAGTATCCTTATTTCATTGTAATAAAGATCACTCGCCTATCAGCGCTGACGGTGAGCGTGAGACTAAAATCAGCCTCAGAGACTGCGCACTAGTGTGGGTCACTCTTGTATGGAGAAAAAAAAAAGTTTAGTTTTTATACGGGCACAGTGACAAAACGGTGCCAATTGATGAGTGTAAATAGATTATGAAGTTTCATTGCAATCGGAATTGATCTTCTGCCTCCGAAATCATGTTGGGTTTCAACAAACATGGTTAAAACAGGCCTAACAGCACGACATTCAAAGTTACACTAAATAATCACTATTCATTAAAAAAAACTCTAAAATCATTGGTAATTAAAGGTTTTTTAGAGAGCACACAATTTTTACTTTAAATATTATGGAAAAGAATACTAGAATAATTATTAAAGTGAAGGGTTTAGTCTGTGGTGAAATCCTTTTTGCTGTCGAATTTCAGTATCGCTTTTCTCGAGTCTATCTGGGTTTTAAGAATCTTTTTGTCATTGTTTTATTGCATAAAATAGCTGATACTTCGGTTACAGCTTTAACTCCACCTTCTATTGCTTTTGTGTGACACAGAAGGTGAAATAGATCCAATTCCCCTTTACTTTTTTTGTAGAATTAATAATCGGAGAAATTTTAATAACAATAGCTTAGTGACACTTTTATACCAATTCAAAGACCGAAATAATGTTGATGCGTTAAGTTTGTCTTTAATAAGTAATAACTGAGACAGAGGCAATTTAGATGCTGTTTTTGACTTTTCTTTCAAAATTTGAAACGCAACTAATTCACGAACGTGCGGCTGGGGATCAATCAACATTGCAAGCAAAATGTTTTCCGGGTGTGCGATAAAGCTGTTTTTTTTAATTACTGGATCGTTAATGGAAATGAGCTAATACATTTAGGAATAAATCTCGACACATGCAAGCTGAAATATCAAAGAAAACGTTACTTCCAAGCCGAGACTCTTCCACATTGTTTTTAGGTGTTTTTTGGTGAAAATAAAGAAGGTTTTTGCATTTTAAATGTTAAGTTTGTAATATTCCCTCATTTGTTTTGGTTCTACTGAGGGGTTAGAAGATTTTGACCATATTTAAATCAGGTTTGCAACTAAAACGGCCTCTATTTCTTTATACGTTGGATTTTTTTTTCGTTTCTTTCTTAAATTTCAACTTGTGTCGGGTCCACTCATAAAACATCATTACATCTTCGTGATTTTGCAATATGCTGTCTTTAGAATCACGTAATAACCAAATAAGGGGCCCTTCCAACTATTTCGAGTGCATTTCATTTTTCTGATGTCGTAAAACCAATGACTGGCACCCATGCGTTTTACCTATAAATTGTGCTTCACTTGTCTCAACTTCCACCGCTCCCTGCCCCTCCCTTCTCCTTTGTACTTAAACTACACTAAACACTTATGTTTTTGTCATAACTAAAAACTATTACGCATGAAATCTGCTGTAAAATAACTTTAAAAAAAATTTGTGAAGTGACATCAAAAATCTTCTTTTTTAAATAACTCTATGACAATCCGGAGGCAATAAACCTTAAAATAATGGGATGAAACTTTACATATCAATTAACAACACCATTTGGCACCTTTTTAATGCTGAGCGTTTTTAAAAATCAAGAAAAAAAAAAAACGACCCTCCCTACTGCGCACTCTAAGCGACTAGCGACAGCGACAGCTAGTCGCGACGACAGGCTGTGACCGACGATTTTCATACATTTTGTTTAAAGCTCTGCGCACTTGACGTTTTAATCTCAAAGTCGCAACGACTGGCTAGTGGAGTCGCACGGTCGCAGTGACTAGACGCGGCGACTAGACGCCCAGTTTGTAAGGTCACGTCATAACAACAGAGTTACTTATAACCTCATTGGTCATTAGTAGATTTAGAAACAAAACTAAATGGGCTTTTTGGCGGGAATTTGAGAAGTCTTGTTTTATTGTTTTGTTATTTTTTCCAAACCTGTTTTTGTGTTTCTTCGAATGTTAATGAATAATAAAATAATGGTGGATTATTAACTGTTAAGTGTTCGTAAACGTGCATAAGTGTGGGCAAATGAAACGAAATTGGAGAACATTGTTTTTCGAGTTCTCCCAAAAAGTCCGTGTTCATGTTTCAGTAAAACCCCACATCTTTACTGAGGCACAAGGGGAGGGGTGGGATATTATATTTATGTACTGTAACATGTATTTGTATATTGTATATCTATAAACTTGAAATATATTTAAACTTGACACTGGCTGAATGCACAAGCTGTGCGAGGCTTTAATAAAGAAAAAAAAACTTTGGATACTAAGCCTAGCTCAATAAAAGCATGCTAATTTTTATACTATCAGGCAAGACGTGGCAATCTGCGATCGAGATAAGGATCCATGCTCTGATTCACATGTTAAACGGCTGCTAATATTTTGTAACATTTACTAACGTTTTACTTTCGATGTTCGAAACTATAATAATGATCACGTACCTATAGCTATTTTGCTTGCGAGGTCTGTGGCAGAACGTCTTTATGGTCCACTAGTCTATAGTCTATATTTTTATAGGGACTATGGACCTATACTTCTCTATAGAAGTAATAGTATAGAAGTAATGGTCCAGGGACCATGGTCCTATTATAAATATGGACTAGTTAGAGTGCCCGAAAGGGACAAAAAATTAAGTGGATTCATGTTTCGTAGTACACATAAGGTCCATATTAGTAGAGATTTCATAGTACCTACACATAAGGTCCATGTTAGTACCTACAGAATTATAGAACATAGATGTTCTCTACCTACAAAGAGCCGGCACACGATGAGGGACACAAATATTACGCTCTATCTCTTTTTATCACAAGAATTTTGTATATAGGTACATATCCTTCTTGGTTTTGTTAGTGTCCAGCAGTCCATGTATACTTGGTCCATGATAGGGACATTCAGGGAAAGAGGCATTCAGGGGGCCATAGCCAGCCATATACATACATAGAGTCGGATTCAGCACTGAAGTGCGATAGACGCAGCGCTGCTACCTATCCCAGAACTAGGTTATGTAGAAAATTACTAATTGTCCAAATAAGGCTTGAACAATAATAATTATTTTGGTAAATAAATGTATTTGTATTTGTATTATGCTAGTTTGCAGATTCATTAGCTCTTAACCAGAACAACTGAACGACCTTGACTAAAAGAGCATACTATAATAAATAAAACAATTAGTTCCCGCTTTTGCCGTAGGACTTGAGTGCTGAATCCTATTCTACATAGATACTTCTCATCACTATAATATTAACGTCTTTACTTTGCTCGTTGTGGTTTCATGGCCATTGGGCATTGCACACTCTAAAACGGAAGGGATGGTCACTGCTGTGGCCGCCGTGTGGTTTACAACTTCCTCGGATTACTTTCAATGGCATAAAAATAACTTATTCAAGGATAGGTCTATTCATTTATTACCGACTAGCAGCGCCCTCGCGGCGTTACCCTCGTAGTGATGGTACATGATAATGATGATGATCATGAAAAGTAGCCTATAACCTACCTCAAGAGTTTAGCTATCAAATGCAAAAATATAATTTTTCAAATCGGACGGGTAGTTCCTGAGATTAGCGCGTTCAAACAAACAAACAAACAAACTTTTCCGCTTTATCATATTAGTATAGATATAGATTAGTATAGATTATATTAGTATATATAGATGGTATAGATAACATGCTCACCATTTTAATGTTGTACAAAAATACAAAACATAAATTACTAGAAAAATTACGAAAATTGTTGATTTTTGATGTTCTTTATGAAAAATTGTACATTCGTACATTATTGTCATTCATGACAACGACAAGACTATAGCAAAACTGCAGCAGTTATACAACAGTACTAAAACAATATTGTTTTGGTACGAATCCAAGCAATGATAAAACAAGCTAGAAACAGTCCTGCTAGTTAGTTGCTCATAGATTTACATTGCTCTAAGAGTTAGTGGTACGGCCCCAAGACTTCTTCAAGCTTGTTTTAACACTGCTATCGTTCATGGTACGGCCCCTGATCTGGTTTTATTTATACAACTAGACATCTGATTAATATGTATATTATGTACACACGTCGTAAATTTTATGACTGAATTTTGCTTTCTCTGCCAATATGAAACTTTATCGGTATTGCATTTTTTAGAAACTTTATTAGTATCAGATCAATTTTAATAATGAAATAACTTTCGCCATTTTTAGTTGTGGGTTTTGGTTGTAACCTAAATGCAGATTTTTTTTTTAATCCGATATAATAGTTGCAGAGATTAGCGCGCTCAGACAACCTATAAAAAAACAAACAAACTCTTACGCTTTTAGAAGTAAATTGGTACCTAGATGAATGGTAAATATTGTCAGGTAAGGCCCACATACAAATTACATTTTCTAAGAAGCCAGACTTGGCCAACACCTTCGGGAAGTCTGCCGACCTCATTTCGGTAGTGGCAACAACCGGACACGCCTTTTGACGTTCTAAGTCATCTGCATACTTAGCTAAATGAGATTTGGGCCCTATATTTTAAGCCAGCAGCGCCTTTTCAGCATTGCCCCCGTAGTGATGGTATATGATGATCATGATGATGATGAAATTTTTAAATTTTTAAAAGTACTTAATTATAAATTTAAAGAATTTTTAAAAATTCTTTTAATGGACATATCTTTTTTATTTGCGAACGGATTTTGATAAAACAAACACTAAAAAATATCCTAGCTTACTACAATACAACTATGAAAACTGCATTCAAATTGGTTAAGCCGTTTCTGAGATTAGCGCGAACACCACACTCTACAAAAAGACATACAGATAAACATTGATATGGTTTTTATTGCGTTCATAGATGCTCCTAAAGTCTGAACCTAAGTCTGAACACAAAAGTGAACGTTCACTCGGAGTCGGCCATCCAAGACGCACAACTTGCCAACACGACTCGATGTCATATTAAAAGAATAGAACAGTGAATGTTCTTTTCCATGGACCCCCTTACTTATGAAAGATGTTTAAAGTTGAACACTGATTAAACAACGTCCTGTCTCTATTCGTCACTATCCACAAACGTTGTTTAACCAGTGTTTAACTTTAAACATCTTTCATAAGTAAGGCCCGGAATGAAAGAAAAATGAATCAATCACTCCTGTGAACATTCATCCTAGTGAACAGTCTGATATCACCGAATAGAAAGGATAGGGCGAAAGTCTGTAGTAACTACAGAATGTTCTGCCGAAGCAAGTCTTTGACACTCCTAGTTGGACTGGGCCACTTATTTTTGTAATGTACTCGCGACAAAAATAAACTCGGTTCCTTTGGGGCGATTGCTTACACATTAATCATTTAGGGAATTTGAAAAATGTACTTTTTAGTTTATACACATTTTGCCTCACCAGCTCAGTAGGTAAAAAAAAACTTAGGCCTGTACATCTTTTACTAGATGATTTGTACAATGTCAGGAGACAATCTTTGCCTGCACTTAATGGGACACTGTAGTGCCTGGGACATTGTTGAGATGGAGTAGGCTTGCTCAGCACCTACACCATCCTCTCAGCTTAACCGGCCATATCCACAGGAAAGACATGGTCAATACGTGTGGGGCTGACTAATCCGTGTGTTTCCTCACGATGTTTTTCTTCACCGTTTAGAGCTCGTTTTAATGCGCATATAAATGTTTCGAAACGGAAAATCCATTGATGCACGCCCAGGATTCGAACCCACGACCTTCGGATCAAAGTCGAGGTCTTATCCCCTCGGCCAACACGGCTCAGTTGGTCTACCTTCTCTGTAGGTTGTGGGTTCACCCAGGGCAAACATTTGGGCATTTGTGTTTGAACGTCATCTACGTTGATCATGTCTGTTATGTGTCTTGGTGTTATAAAGTAGGTATTGTAAGTTTGTAAGTATTTACAACAATTTCGATGTATTCTTCTGGTTCCCTTAGTAGGTACAACCTTTGATTAGTTTGGGGCTAGATGGCGATGTGTGAAATGTGTAGCAATTATTATTTTTATTACTTACTTACTCCTTTTAAAGAAATTGCTCAGCAGTCGCTTACCTAGTTGGTGAGCATTGAACTACAAAACAGCTGAGAAGGAGAAGACAGCTTAAGTGGTAGTCAAGACACGTCCGATCACTTGGCGCTCGCCCAAATTGTGTTAGCCATTGTGAAACTGCGTGAATGTACAGACATGCAATAAATTATTAAGCAGCATGCATTAATCTAGACAACAGGTCGGTTAAAGTGACTGAGACAGAAATAATTAAATTCTCTCATTGCCGGTGAAATATTATGTAATTACCGGGAAAGTACAATGAACGCAAAAACATGCATCTCTATAGTTCGAAGATAAACTAACGAGAACTGAGCCTTTGTGGGCGGGGCGTACCAACTGAGCCGCGAGTTGAACCCAAATATTCCACAAAATAAAATTTATTTTTATAAGTGCTCCTGGCAGTCGTCACGTGACTTAAATATGTGACATAAAATCAGTAACATGAGTTCCGATAAATAAATAAATATTAGCTGACATATAAACTAAGCAATACTATGGGAACCGAAAAACTGATAGAATAGGTACCATCCTTTTTGTAAATACATAAGTACCTACTTATAATGCTATATAACAAGCAGACACAGAACGAAAATCTATTCATCATACAAATGTTTGTTCTGGGTGGGAATCGAGCCCACGACCCACAGCGCAGAAGGTAGAGACCAACTGTGCTAAGCGGCCAGTCAGTCGATATACAAATATATAAGTCCGTCCAATTTTGTATATAAAATATTTGGTAGCTCTAGGAAGACATTTATAAACTAAAAAGGTATCGTAGCTATCTGAACACTACGTAAAACTATTAAAACATGTTCAATTACATCCACATCTGCAGTCTGATTTATAAGCCAAATGCCAATACACCAGCTCAAATATCCACATGCAACAATCAACCTTATTTCAATAAAGGTAAATACTAGAACTCATGGCAGCGTTGCCAGAAAAACTTCACTATCTTTTGTCCATTGACTCGGCCAATATAGGTCGGTCCGGAACTATTTCAAGTTCTATTTCGAACCAAAAGAACAGTGTTCTGATTGCAGCTCCGGTCAACAGCACTGCTATTTGCAATCAAATCTAAATATATAAATTGTTGAGTGACTGTCCGTACCAGCTGATTAGTATACAAGGTGAAATAATGATTTTTCCAGGAAACTACTTGATAACTTAAAAATTAAATAATATATAATTATTATTAAAATCTTTACAAGCAATTAAATTAAAAATAGTAAGACGACGCTATTTATTTGTGTGAAATAGATGTTTGTTCTGTGTCTGGGTGCTATAAACTATTATAAGTATGGATGTATAAAAGTATAATAAGTATTCTATCAGTTATCTGGTTCTCATAGTACAAGCTTTGCTTAGTTTGGGGCTAGATGACGCTGTGTGTTTACAGCAATATTTATCATTATTTATTAATTTATCGTGAAGATTACGACACGACAAATTCCGAGAGGTTTGCAAGGGGATATAGGGAAGTCTTAAATAATATTAGGTTTATTAAAAAGTAATGATTATTTTAGTTAAGTTAATACCTGCGACGATGGATATACGAGGAAAAGTAGACCAAAGAATAGATGAGAGATGGAGTGTGTGAAAGATGAAACATGTAAGAAAGGGAGAAGAGATGACTTATATGATGACGGTTGACAGAGGGAACTAAAAGAGTATGTAAAACTAGCAATCAAGGAATTTCTATACTACGTACCTGGAACGCTGACTGAGACAGAAAACAAGGTCCGCTTGAGAAATAAAACTTGGGCGGTGTGTCTCTTTCTTTTTGCTACTGTGTGAAAGAGACAAAGCACCCAAGAAAGCCTCTCAACAAGACCAACAATCCTTATAACCAAGATTAAATGATAATAGATCGTTGTGTGGTCGTGATAAGGTTCAAAATCCTTTGTACATTAAATGTCAGTCAGCATTCTACTACGTATACAATTTCTTTGCTAGCAATATAATATTTGCATTAGTCCAGCCCTAGAAAAAAATGTAATCACTATAAAAATTGATTTGACAACGAGAATAGGTAGTTTTTGAAAGCCGTCGACTGCGGCGACTTCAGTGCAGCCAAGTCTGCGTTCACCATAAGATAATTGTAAAGTGCCCTGTAAACGATCAAATTGTTTGTCAAATTTTACGTGTTTGTCAAATTATTTGATAGTGTACTGCTGTGTTTGAGGCGTTTGTCAAACAATCTACGTGTTTGTCGTGTTTGATGAAAATCTGGATTGATGTCGAGTTTGACAAACATGTTTGAAGGTGTGCGGCTGTGTTTGTCAACAAGATCTCAGTGGTTGCCTTGGCATTAATGGAGAACACTACCGATAATGTGTTATCTGTGACGAGGAAGTTAACAAATTTGTTTGATATTTGGTTTGATCGTTTAAGCTATTGTTTGATGAAAACGTGAAGTTTGACAAACAAATTTGTCAAGCAAATTTGATCGTTTACAGGGCACTTACGACAACACACACACCAATATTTCATATGCCTAGGTATAGAGATAAATCCAACTGCTATAATTTTGTTCTTTAGATCAAAGTTATTTGTCGATTGGAGTTTGGTTTATGATTATGACATTCCTTTCAACATGATTTCAATGAAATAAAACTATTTGAAAGAGTTGAACTTATTTCATTGAATAAAAAAACACAATTAGTTCAACTGACTGTATGACACGTTGGAATCGAATAAATATAAATTCGTTCGTGTTATTTTACGATGGAACTCATTAGACATGGCCAATTGGACATGTTATAAATCTTTCATTTATAGCCTCTATAAGTGAGGTTCCCATACAAAAGTGTTTCTTTACTTAATCATTAATAAAAATGTGCAAATTATTGCACGGTGGTGTTGTTGTCCCTTCTTTGGCAAGCCTAAAAGCGCCGCGCGGAGGCAGCGTGACTGCAGCGCATCGGCCACGCTGCGGCTGCGGTTCAGACTAGTGGCGTGCGCACGTTGTTTTTGTTTTGTTTTTGTTGTTTCTGTTGTACAACACTACCATTTTCAAACCTAGCGACAGCAGTGCGGCCGCAGGGCTGCAGAGGCGCTGCCTCCACGCGGCACTTTCCGACAAATTACTTTACCCTTACTCACGATTGGCCGTTCTTTTTTGTTGATACAAATATTAATGTAACAATATTTTATCATTTCAGGATTAAAGGAGAAATTGGAACTGACTACCGATCAGCATTGATGGAAACGAGCTGATAGAGCTGCAGCCATGTCTTTTAGGAACTATGTAAGTATCTCTCTCTCAATGTGATGAAAAGCGACATCGCTGATCGCCGATACTTACGTAAAATTAGTTGACAACTGCCATCATTTTGACCAATATCCTAAAGGTTATATTTCATTGGAGCCAGCCGACACCCGACCCGTACCCAACTCGCTGCTCGCATGCTTGCCTCGCGTCGGCAACGCGCTGGCAGGCTAGAAATTTTTGTTTTTTTTATTTTTTTTTTTCATACCTGCACCAGAGTTGGCCACTTGCTCATACGAACTTACTTTTATACCCGCAGTCGGGTTTCTTGTTTTAATTAATATTAAAATAATTAAAAAGTATGAGCTAGTAACCTCTTGTAAGGGAGTTAGAACAAACTCGACTATGGTTGGCATGAGAGAAAACATTATTTTACTGTATTTCCCAAACATTGTTCAGAAGTGTTGCGAGTTCAAACAACAAAGGATATTCTTACAATCACATCTTAAAATTCCTTTCCTCACTATTAAATCAGTCTTCTTAAAATACACCAAATCGCAAGGGGCTCTATAAAATCCCCCCGTTATCTCGACGCACAGTTTATGTTACAAGCAGTAGCATAGATTATCCGATCTTCAAATATCGTACATCTGTTTATTTGGACAGTATCATATTGTTAAGGTACTACTTAAAACAAAGTCAAAAATTAATTATGAGTAAGTACAAAAAAGTTTATTGTAAGTATCTAAATTGTACAAATAAAAATCGTAAAGTATGATTGATCGTATGAAATGTTGACAGTGTATAATAAATCTAACTCATGTGGTGATGTTTCTAAATTAGAGACCTGATATTTATTTACTTTTTTTTTTAATTCAATAGTGTTGTCGTAAACTACTATTTGTATGGAAAAACTGATGCACCATCTACTGACAATAAGTATTAATAATGATTACAAAAACGCAATTGTATCCGCAAAAAAACTCTCTGTCCGGAAGACCGCTGATCACACATTTTATAGCCGAAAGCGATAATTTAACTAGATATAATATAAAAAATAAAAATAAGACTGATGGAAAATCTCAAAGGACAGAGGTGGTTAAAGCAAGGCCTTTGCTCAGCAGTTGGATGATTAGTTAAAAAACACGCAACGACGCAACCATCTCTACTGCTAATCATATTTTTCTGTGCGAGATGCATACGTGCATTCTCTAGCTATTTATAAAGCTGTGAAATTAACGGCTCAATATGTGATAGTGATGAGTGAGGAATATTGATCTCGATATAGATTTACTGCTTGATTTACAATCACAGCCGCTGCGTGATATTTTAATGTACTAAAAAAACTCTAAACTCCGAAGCTTTGAACAAGTATTTCAATATATATTTACAACTTATACGAGTTTTGGCTTAGTATCGTATACTCTAGACTTTCGGCCTTGAGTTCGAATCCTGTTTTGCCGTGTTGGCCAAGTAGCATAGTACCTAGACTTTCGATTTGATGGTCAATAGTTTGAATCCCAAAAGTGCATTAACAGATTTTTAGTTGCGCTGAAGAAAACTTCTTGAGGAAATTATTTGGAATTCTCTATTATGGAGCAATAGGCTTGCAACCTGCCGTATATGGAATGCTAACTTCTGTATAATATTAATTTGGACTTGCCTTTGACTATCGCTTTAGACAATTGTAACACTAGATGTCTTTAGTAGGTAGATGGTAATAATTAATGTTAATTAAGTCATCGTCATCATTTCAAATTTTTTCTTTCTCATTTTAGTATGACTCGTCGTCGTACGGACGCAGTCGGGAAACAGGGAGGAGCACCGCATCTAGCACCGAACGTCCAACTACCGTCACTGCCAAATACACCACCACACCTGCATACAAATCTTCCAGCATACCCATACTCCACTCAGAAAGAAACCCACCAGAAAAGGAATCACCAATCACAGCGATTGCAAACAAATACGCCAATTACAACAAAACCGAAAAACCCACTTCGAAATATGAAAAGAAAGATTACTCCAAACTCACTATTCCCTCAATCACAACCAAAAGCAGAGATCCCAGTCCAGCATCAACATCATCTAAATACAGCATAGGTCGAACTTCCAGACACTTGAGCCCAGAAAGAAGAACTAAGAGCTATAAAGAAAAAAGGGATCCCAGTCCGGATCGTGAAAAAGACATTCCAAGTAAGACTGACAAGTCTGCAGGCTACAGCAGCCTGTCAAGCTATAAGCTGTACCCTCGGAGCTCTAGCTACACACGACCTGCATCTCGAACTGAAACCAAGCCTGAAGTTACTGTCAACAGATACGCTATAGCTAGTCGACTGTCTACCAACTACTTGAGGAGCCCGCCAACGGTGAAACGAACTTCTGTATCCCCAGTTTCTCCTATACACCATACAGAAATTCCTAAAGTTGATTCTGATAAATATACGTCACCTATAAAACATGTAATTCATGAAAAGTCAGAAATAGTAAATGAACCAATTAAAGAAGTAGTAGAAAATGGAAGCTCCGCACAAATATATGATGATAATGAGACTGAAACTATTACAATAATAACTCGACATACTTCACCCACCCCGCCTGGTTCCTCATCTTATGTACGAACTAGAAGAGCTGATTTGGCAAAGACAGTTGAAAAAACAGTTACACGAATGAAAAAGAGGCCAGAAATGGTAGACAAAGAAATTCAGTCAGATAGATTGGATGATCCTACGAGAACAAGCCGCTTTGGAAGCACTGCACGAACGAATGTCAATAATTGGTCTCTATACACGCCAAGTACTAATAGTTACACTGGGTATGCAGGCAGATACTCCACCCAATATTCAAATATGCGAGAAAACTCTAGCGGCAACTCGTATAATGAGAGAAGTAGCCGAAGTAGAAGTACAGAACCACCACCGAAAGAAAACTCTTGTGGTTCACCGTATTCTGAAAATCACAGTGATAAATTGAACCACAAATCAGACACGAATCCAGAAATCGTCACTGCAGTATATGAACAAACAAAAGGTGATGATCCTTCGGAAATAATTATAAATGTAAACTTGAAATTAAAACGAGCTAAGAGTCCAGCTGCATCAACCGAGTTGGTATCCCCAGAAATAACAATAACCAACAGTCAATTACCACCACAAGCTCCTAAAGCTGAAGGTGTTGTGAGACCTAAAAAAGTTAAAGCTCGAAAAGGAAGCACTGATTCAAGTTCAGATTCGGGTTCTAAAAAGAAAATCATAAAGAAAAGAAGTAAATCCGCAAGTTCTACTGATTCCGACCAAGGTTGTGAGACGAACGAAAAATCCTGCACTGTACCAAAAAGTTTATCAAAAATGACATCAAGCAGTAATGTTATGAATGGACCGTTAAAATTAAAGCATTCCAAGTCACGAGAAAGTAACAGTCCAGAATCAAGTATAACATTATCGACACAGTCTTCAATAAGTGAAGATGAAACCATATCCAAATCCAAATCTCACGAGGCTTCCAGAACTTCTGCAGATGAGTCCCTACCAACTGATAGATCAGCGAGACTTTCTTCTCCGTTACAAAAGAATGAAAACGAAGAAGCCAAGTCATTCTTGATCAGAGCACTGGCACCAGTGACAAATCTTTTCAAAATGAGGCAGACGGACTCAAGTGAAAACAGTCGATGGCCCGATACATCAACGACAGAATCTACTGGCAAAGACGTTTCAAATCTAGTGACGGAAACAGATAGGTCGAGTAAAAGTAAAAATGTTGTTGCTTCCAACGATGACAACCTTGTTCAACTAAAGGGCATCAGACCGCTAGATTCCGGTGAAAGAGCTTGGTGGATGGACTCAGAAACTGATAAGAAAAATAGTAATCTCAGTAACGAAAACTCTAGAACGCCGTCTGATAAAAACATTCCTCGAATCAGGCACATTGAATCTGGCGAGCGAGCGTGGTGGATGGATGCTAACAGTGAAGATAAAAGTAACCAAGCTCAGCCAATGAATAGTACCGATAGTACTAGCTCTAACAAACCATTGAAGAAGTGCAAGTTTGCTGATGATGAGAAACCATGGTGGTTAGATAGCTGCGCTAATATCCCAGAAGGTATAGAACGACTGACCCCTCCCCGAAAATCGTCTAGCGATAGTGATAAAAGTGAAAAGTATAACTTCTTTAAAGTTAGACGGATAGAGTCGGGTGATCAAAAAGACTGGTGGGCTACGAGTAATGAAAATTCATCAAATAGCAAGCTGGATCCTCAAGGTCTAAGTAAGTCTGGGTCTCAGTTGAGTAAGTCCGGATCTCAAAGTCTAAGCAAATCTGGCTCCGACAGAAACTTTTCCATGAGACGAATTCGGCATATCGAATCGGGTGAAAGACCTTGGTGGCTAGCGAGCGACAAAAACATTCCAGAAGGCATCGAAAAACTTCCAACTCCTCCACCACAGGAAGACTCAGATTCATCCGATTCAGAGGAAGTACAAGTATACTCCATACCAACGCATATACCTCCATTTCCCTTACACCTTCCTGATGACGAACCATTGGGTGCTAGAAGAAGTCCCGAAGGCTTGGAAACTCCGAAAGAAAACGAAGATTACCGAGGTCGGAACTCGCCTTACGAAAACAATCGCCAATTCAGGCGTAGAAGTTCAGCCAACTTCCAGAAAGGTGTAGAGAGATATATCTCGCGATACACAGATATTGACGACATTTTGGGCACATCGGGTCAGATCTATAGTCCGTTTATGGATTCGATCTTGGCTAGACGGACTGGTCAGTTACAGTATGATGACGATGAATGTGAAGAGATAGATGCTGCACAAGTTCGCATCCATGACAGCACAGCACAACGGCCGGTCATAAAGAAGATTGGTTCCAGGTAAGAAACATTTAATATTTCCTGCCTATATTAGCCTTATACCCTGTTTGACCATCGACTTTATGATCTTGTCTCGTAGACATGAACCTTATCCGATAGTTCATCATTATTATCTCAGCCGTTGGACATAGGCCTCTCTCAAAAATTTACATGTGTTGCGGTTGGAAGCAGCCTGCACCCACCGCCGACCTGCAGTTTTTACAAGGTCGTCTGTCCATCTTGTCGGTGGACGTCCAACACTGCGCTTACCGGTCCGATATTGACTAATCCAATATGTATGACCATAGATTTTGAATTTTACATAATATATCTATGGTTATGACTGAGATTTTGACATTGAATTTGTTTTTGAATCAAACCAACGAATAACGGCCTATAAATCCCACCTTGTAGCATTACGAACTTACCATGCTGTGATTTTAAAAGCGTACAGAGCGGCGTAACTTCAAATATGTATGGTCATTGCACGACCGAATTCCATAGTCACTCAAAGTGCTTTCCAACTATGGCTATGCACGAGCGTACGTGCCTGGAAGTCCTAACTTTCACGATCATCTACTCAAGTAGCTCCGTCTTTGTTTCAGAAGCGATATTGTAGACTACCGCGAGGAAGATCAGGTTAGTAACAGTTTTTTCTAAACAGGGCTAGAATCGGGCAACGACTTGACCAATATTCTTCGAACAAAACACTTCAAAGACATAAAGTAAGGACATGTACAAAGGCAAGCTTACGAAGAGTTCTCTTCCGAACCCTTTGAGTTCTTTGCCGTTGATCAATATCGTCTCAAGGTTTGCCACGAAGTCGTTATTGTGCCAATTTTAAATAGATTTCGTAGACAAAAAACTACAAACCACTTATAAACGTCCATTAATTAACCCGTAAAGGGTACACTATTTTAAGGCGATTGGAAACAAATATTTACTGAGGCTATTAAAATAAATTGCGGCCTGGCTAATAGCATCAGCTGTCAGTATAAAAACTCGTTAATGCCGATGTGAATAAGAAACATACTTGGATAAGTGTGTGTCCATAAGAGTACACGCAGAGTTCCGTTATTAATGTTTTCAAATTGTTTTTTGGACGCACCTGTATGTTGGTCTTTGACAAATGTAGTTTTCATTTCATAATTAATATCTGAGCGACCGAGCTCCACTCGGGTGCAAATAGAAAATAAATTAAAAAAAAGAAAAAGAACAAAAAAAACTTACAAAACAAAAAAAACTTTCTCTGACTGATATTCGAACTCGCAGCCTTCGGCTGGAAGGCGAATAACCTAACCAGTTAACCACTCTAGTCTCAACAAATTCCGTTAAATTACGAAGCACATTGCACTGGTAAATCTTTTTGCGTGAAAATGACGAGAAAACGAATTTTCCTAGAAATGAGATCTAGCTATATCGATTTTTTGAGACCAATTTGAGGTTTGTGACAAGTTAGACAATAGCAGCATTTACACGCAGAGATCGGACCGCGGGAAATAGCACGCGCCATCCCAACCTTTGCTAAAAACCTTTCGTGTAAATGCGCGACGCTGACAGTTCGATCTGGCAAAGTTTTTAGCACAGTTTTTGTGACAGTTTTTTTGCACGCATCACCGTTCATAATCGTACCACGCGCCAGTCCAAAACTGTGACAGTTTTACTCGCGGTTAATCTGTACCAGTCTTTGATCTGTACAGATTTACCCGCGGTTCGGAACGCAGTCCAGATGCGTGGTAAAAACTCTACCGTGTAAAGACCGCTAATCTGCCGTCAGAGACCGGGACAGGAGACCGTTGTCACATAAACTGACGGTTCTCTGTATCGTGTCACTTTCGCGCGCCCCTACAAAGCCTATCTCTAGTTTCGGTCTCCGGTCTCGGTCTCGACCGCGAACCGCCACATTCAGACGGAACCCTAAAAACATGTGAGTCTAGCTCAGTGAGATGGCGATTTAATAGTTAAAGGCGAATGCTACATCTTGACACTAATTTTATGTGTGAATTTTGTGACTTTAATTCCACTTCATCTCTACTTTTGTCGTCTAATTTTATCTGGAAATTACAGATTTTATTACATGTTATTCTAAGTCGCTTATTTAAGAGGTTTAATACATTTTATTCTCAATAAGACAAAATGTGTCACTTACATGAGAACAATGCTTTCAAAGGTAAGTATTTAACAGTCTGTCGTTACTTACCTACCTATCTAACTCATTTCATTTGTTGAGGAGAGAGTAGAGTTAGAGAATATTATTACTAAAAATAATTTATTTTATAGAAAATTACACTTTGTGTTCAATACGATACATATATCGAAGGATATTCATTACAAACACATTGTTACCCAATTACCTAATTAAACTCAAATCTTATAAAACCAAATACCAACCCAAAATACAAAGCAGTACTTTATTGTTCACTTGGCCAATGCGAAGAGTCTAATAGTGAAAAGTATTTCCAAAAAGTTATCAAAGAAAAAATGAGGCGTCCATAAACTCTTGCGCAGTAGCCTTCGTCTCAACGGGAGCAGTGAACCGAAGAGTGCACGGTGTATCCTTGAATCGGTCCACAGGGACCGTGAGACAGAGAAAGAAGATAGTGCGCGTCGCTGACATTTCAAAATTGTGACGTCACGGACAAAGAGATAAAGAACCGATGCGACTGTCGAAAATATTGAATCTTGTGACATTTAAAACTTATTTAGAAAGGAATTTATAGCGTTGTATCTTATATCTTATTTATAGATATATAAAGTCTTAATTTGGTACGTTACTTACCTTAAATGGATTTCCGTGTTTTTTATTTATAAAATAACTGACCCGGTGAACTTCTTACCGCCTCAGAATTCGAGATTTCATTAAAAAAATAAAACATACAAACATTACTATGTATTTCTTTATTTAGTTTTTTTTTAGGCCAGAACCCTTCGCGGGTGTACTTAGTAATTCTGATAACATTGTTATTCAGAATTTAATTTAAATATTTATTTTGTCAGATGTAAACAACTCATTATAAATAATTATTCTCTTTCATTATTATCACCGTAGATCAAAATGCTTGCAAAAAAATTATTATGTCATTTTTAACCTGGCTTGAACCAGTTTAATCACAACTCTCCATTTTATATACACTTCCTCTAATGGATCCTGGCATTCGTGAAGTTAGCCGTTTCGATGCGCAGTGCAACTTTTACATACAAAATTTTCTTCTACGCAGCGAAACGGCTAGCTTCACGAATGCCTAGATCCATTGTGAGAAGTGTAGAGGTGTCATCATGCACCATCTGTACTCGCCGCTCCGAAGGTTCAGTCATTTGGTCATCTCTCTCTTACCATGTGGTACAATGTTCTTTCGATATAACCTTACCAAGAAGCGCAAGAGCCTTTCAAGCTATGCGCGCTGCGACGGTGAAACCTACCAACCGCGGTCGGATATCACCGTGAAAATGAAATCGTACCTGAGTCTTATACCGCTTGCAGTAGTACGTATGACATTGTCGGGGCCGGTCAATTTCTTGACCATGCAGTGAAGTGATTGAAAAAACTGTAAAAATCGTGAGGACTATCTTTGTGTTTTGGTTGGAGCCGGTTTTGCGGTATAGCTTTTGGAGTTTGTGACGGAGTTTTGCGGTATATTTTTGTTTTGTTTTCGAATATGTTTTTGTATTGCGAGCTGAGCTGGTTAAACGGTTGAAATATAAAATATTAATCAGTTAAAAGCAATAAAAAATGCGTAGGTAACTTTTATCAATAAATTATTCAAGCGTCTGTTGACCAGAAAGAAATATAGGGGTTTAACGCGTCCATGAATTTTAATCATGTTTTTCTGTACATATATCAACTACAAAGGAAAATCGGCTAAAACAATGTGATTTAGACCTATTATATAGATTCTATATGTAAGGTATAGTTTCTTTACTGATATAAATTTAACTCCTACACAACTTTTTGAATAGAATGACCAATTGATATCGGTTTGATTAATTTATCCACCTACGTACAAATGTTAAATTAATCTTAGATATTCTATCAATATCATCGAGGTTGCTTGCGAAACTTAAGGTTAATTAAGTTAACATTTTTAAAACAAACATGAGCATGTGTGTATCTGACTGAACGACGAACGTACTCTGACTATCCCCTAATCTTCTTCAAGAGATATTGACTATCTATCATCTGAACGGTTGTCTTCCTGAGAATACAATGAAGTAGGTACATGTTTTATTATTTTCAACTATTTTATTGTAAAAAGTAAGTATCTAACAATAGAACACTTGTTTTTAACACATAACATTACCGATTTATTAACTTGTCGAAATTCTTGCGTATCATCAAAATCATCGAATGTTAAAAGCTCAAATGTGACCAGGGTCTCTAACGTACTAACTTACCCATAGAATTGTAAGAGTATTTTTATTTTTTTACACTATGAAATATGTATAATCAAGTCGTAAAAATATCTATCTTCTTCCTTTATCCTGGAACGTCATCATCATCATTTCTCTCACAGCTGGACATACCTTCCTTTGTTAGTGCCATCTAACACGCTCCTGTGTTTTACGGTCCAAGACTCTATCCATCACTGCTGGGTATCCAACGTTTCAATATATCTTGGCTATCATTCAGTTGACGCCTTCCATCTGTATCTTTGCGAGTCGTGTCGTCCGAGTAACTTATTGCCTTGACTGGGCAATCCAGGCCGTGCGTCAATAATTTTTTTCGTTCTGAAAACCTAATATTGAGACGAGCTCAAAACTGTGAAAGAAGAGATCATGAAAACCCTCTTCAGCCCCGCATATTGATGATGTATTTCTGAATCTATTAAAGATGTAAAGGTCTCACATAGCATGACCTGCCTAAATCCTTAATCAATAACAGATCACCAATCATAGAGGCAGGGTGACGTTTTGCACCCCCAGTTTGTTTCCAGTGGTCGCGAAAGTGACGTGAAGTAGGTATTCATTTATTATTATTTATTTATTTATTATTTCTAGCCTGAGTCGTCCCACTGCAGGGCAAAGGCCTCCCTATCCCCCTTCCACCTTTCTCGGTCTAATGCTGTGGAGGACCAGTCTTCCAAAAATGAGTCTAGCTCATCCCGCCACCTTAATCTGGGCCTGCCGCGTCGTCGTCTTCCGCCATTGGGGGCCCACTCGGTCGTTGTTTTGGCCCATAGATCATTCGACATGCGGCAGACATGCCCGGCCCAGTCCCACTTCAATCTAGCTGCCTTCTGCACGACATCGACGATCTGTGTCTTGGAGCGCAGAATGGTGTTCCTTATTCGATCGGTAAGCTTCACTCCGAGAATGCTGCGCTCCATGGCCCTCTGACAGACCCCGAGTGCAGACCTCTGTTGAACTGTCAAAGACCAAGTTTGTGCGCCATAGGTTAGAATAGGGAGAATACATACGTCCATGAGTTTGCGTTTGAGCGAAAGCGGCAAATTGCCCTTCATTAAATCTTTCATAGCCCAATAGCTCCTCCAGGCGTTTTCGGTGCGTCTAGCAATTTCTTTTTCCTGTCTAGCCTGGAAGGAGACTATTTGCCCAAGGTATATATAGTCATTGACGTATGCAATCTCCCCACCACCTACAGAAATTTTGGTTTTTCGGCCGTTGGTCATTATTTTGGTCTTCGACATGTTCATTTTCAATCCCACTTCGAGGCTAACTTTTCTGAGGTCGTCGAGCATTTGGGTCAGTTCAGAAGCTGTAGACGAGAAGAGGACAATGTCATCAGCGAAGCGTAAATTAGTGAGCTTTCTTTCTCCGACGACGATGCCTTTCTCGATCCAACTAGGTGCTAGTTTTCTAAAAACTTCTTCGAGCGTGGCGGTAAATAGTTTGGGTGACAACGGATCACCTTGTTTGACTCCCCTAAGGATTGGGAAAGTTGGTCCAATGGATTGAATTTTTTATGGCTGCAGTACTATTGTGATATATATTTCTTAAAAGTTGAATGTAGGTGGTATCAATGTTTTGATTTTGTAATGCAGTAAATATTGAAATATGGGTAACGCTGTCAAAAGCTTTGGAATAATCTATGAACGCTAAGTAAAGTGGTAATTTATGTTCTATGTGTTTTTCTAGAATTTGGTTTATGGAGTGAAGGTGATCGGTGGTTGAGAGGCCACGACGGAATCCTGCCTGTTCAGGTGGTTGATTTAAATCTAGCTTACCAGAAATTCTATTTTCAATGACTTTAATAAGGGCTTTGTAGAGATGAGATATGAGACTTATGGGGCGGTAATTCTCAATGTCAGATTTGTCACCCTTTTTATGAAGGAGTATTATGTTGGAATGGCAGAAACTAGGAGGAATAGTTCCAGTTTGGAGGATGTCGTTGAAAAAATTTGTGATATGAGGTAAAAGGGCAGGTTCTCCAACTTTTAAGGCTTCTGTCGTAATGCCATCATCGCCGGGACTTCTACTGTATTTCATGCTTCGGAGAGCGTTATGAACTTCTTCCCTAGTAATAGGTGGAATACTTTCAGAACATGAATACGGACTTTGATCCCGGACATCGGCTAAATCGTCAGAGTACAGGTTTCTGTAAAAGTCGGAGCTAATTTTAATGATAGTATCTCGGTCACCATGCTTAACTCCGTTTTGGTCCTTTAAACAGCTGATGGAAGGTCTACCTTTCTCTATTCCCTGTTTTGCAATTTTTAGGGATTGGGAGTTTTCAAGAGCTATTTTTATACGGTTAGTGTTGTAGTTCCGTACATCTTTGCGGATGCTGCGTTTGGTGGCTCGATCTTTAAATCTATATTCGGGGGTGTAGTATGTAAGCTTTTGTCTTTCCTCTATCAGTTTCTTTGTTTCAGTGCTGAGTTTCTTTTCGGCATTCTTTACTAATCTAATTTTCTGGCTGGCTTTTCGAATATTTTCTGTTATATTTTTATATTGGATTTTTACATCTGTGCAGTCTATAGGTAAGTCGTTAAAGCTATTTTTTAAATCTATTATGAATTGTTCTTGATTATTTACTAATGTTGTTCTATCCAGCTTTTTTATTGATTTTTTAACCATAAGATTTCGTTGAATTTTTAGATTTAATCTTACTGTGGTTCGCAATGGCCTATGGTCAGAACTAAATTTCAAATTATTTAAAACTTCTACGTTCGTTATAAAATTAATGTTTGAAAAAAGACAAAAATCGATTTCGTTCTTGGTTACGCCATCGGGAGAGAACCATGTCCAGCGTCGATGAGGTTTCTTGAAAAAGTAGCTATTACAGACGCTCATGCTCTGACCGAACGCAAACTGCAAGAGGCGACTGCCTCGTTCGTTTCTAGTTCCCAAGCCGTGAGGTCCGAGTATATCGCGGTTGTCCAGTTCCTGCCTAATACCGAGTTTAGCGTTGAAGTCCCCTATTACCATTGTCCATGTACCTTTATGTTCGTCGTAGGCTCTGTCTAAGAGGTCATAGAATTCTTCAACTTCGTCATTGTGGTGAGTAGACGTTGGTGCATAAACTTGTATCACGGTGAGGCATTTCTTATTCGCTATACGAAACTTCATTAACGCGATTCTATCTGAATAAGCCACGAATTCAATGATGTTATGTTTCCATCGCTTGGCAACCAGAAACCCGACGCCGTAATGACTCCCGTTCCCGTTATAATAAAATATGGAATTATTTCTTTCAAGAGTTTCTTCTCCCTCTCGTCTCACCTCTCCCAGGCCAACAATATCCCAGTGAATGCTTTCTAAAGCATTCTCTAACTCTAACAAACGTTCTTCAGTTCTCAGAGTCTTTACATTTAGTGTTAAAATATTAAGCTTTTCGGTATCCTTTTGACATGCATTATTCGTCTGACAGTTAATCGACCTCGCCCGGAGATTGTTTCGCCTCCTGGCTCCAAGGAGTACTTGCCTACTGTCATCGGCAGCATTTCCTTGAGAGCCCCCGGGCACTTGGGGCAAATTTTTTGGTGTACTTATCATGGGGGGGGGTTGGGGTTAGACAAAATAACCCATCACGCTTGTCCAATGCGGGTTGATGGGTGGCCAGAGCCTCGTTCGTTGTTCGGCAGGGTGCACCACGGGCCGGTGAGGTTGACTTGGGTTCCAGAAGATGTTGGTTGGAACCCCTTACACCCCAAGGTATTACCCAAGGTATTCATTTATTTTTCAGTAATTCGTTCATCCAGCGATCTCACCGCTTCTTTCTAATTTCCCTGTAAAATCAAGAAGCACTCTCTAGCAACTAACATTAATTATATTCCCACTTCAGCTTAACTGATCTCAATGTTTTGTTGGTTGATTTCCATCTGAAAAATCCGTAGATATTTGATCAGTATTCAGATCTAGTATATCCATATACAGCAGTTTGATGCCTTCATTTCTTCATAGTAATTTAAATTCAATAGAAAAGACAAGACTATCAACAAAATACCGTGAATGTTAATTTTAAGGCATCCGGTCCAAACGATAAGGATTTTATTGCTTTTAACACCTTTAAAATACAAATGCTTGGAATAAAGGGTACCCATTGATAAGGTTATAAGCAGGTGTGAAAAATAAGGCTTTGTTTTCGAAAACCTTCTGGGAAAGACTTAAAAATAACTGATTAGTTTTAGTAATATCCAATCTTTTTTTAAATATTGGAAAAGATGCTACCCTAGCTTGAAAAAATCTAAAATGATAATATTTGAAAAATGGTCTACCGTACCATAAGGACAATGAAAACGTTGTTTTAACTGTTTAATGGGTATACTTAATATTAACTGCACGGTTGACATTCACTCAGATCCTTAAGGAAATTGAAGATCCTTTGAAGAGGTCCAACGGGTAGTCCAAGGCACAATTTACAAAATTTATGGACGTACATTTTCATTTCACCGTCATCTTCAGCCCGAGTTTACCCACTGTTGGGTATAGGGTATAAGTTATTGTGTTGCTTGTATGACAATAAATGCCATCTATCTATCTATCTAGCCCTCCCTGAGTTTCTATCATCCACAGTCCTGTGCTAGTCACATCCATTGATAAGCTGTCGCCCGACACGTCTTTGTTGCATACTCGGCCATAATTCAGTCGTGGTTTTGCTCCATAATGTAATCTCCTCGCCTTACAATGTGCCCAACTCCACTAGTCTCTCCTCCATTACACTTACATCATCACTTACCATCAGGTGAGATTGTGGCTAAACAAAGGTCCTTCTACATTAAAAAAAAAAAAAATATCTGGTTCTCTACTCCTCCATTATCCTGGTTCTGACATCTTGGACTTTCCTCCGTTGTCGAATATCAACATTTGGAACTCGGTCGATAAGTTTGATGCGTTGACCTACTACTACTACTATCCTGGCGCGTCGACCCCAAAGTGGGTCTTGGCCTCCGACACAATAGAACGCCACCGGCTTCTGTCCTGCGCCTCCGTCCAGTCCGTGGACACATGAAGTGAGTGAAAGTCTTTCCCACTTCATCTTTCCACCTGTATCTGTATTTTCGTTTATAAAATGTTACAATTTATTTGAATGTTGGTACTGTTAGTGCATAATAATATGTCGGGCCCAAAACAGCAGGTTTTTCGCATCGCCCAACCGGTTCCTACAGCTAGATTAGAGGTGATCGAACGTTTGTATCTTCATTTTAATATACTCTTACGTCCGCATCGATTCATTTCAAAGGAAGAAATTGTTTTATTATATTTGCAACTGTCATACATTTTTACATACAATAGCTAAATAAAAAAATTTAAAAAACCGACTTCAATGTGTGAATAAACTGCAATTTTCTGCACTCTCGAGGTGCATTTCTGTTCATAACTCCGAAGATCCTCGACAGATCCTTACCAAATTTTTGTGGCACTAATCAGAAAAATTAGTGCCAAACAAGATTTTTTAAATCGGTTCAGGGCCTCGAGCACGAGTATGCACAAAGTCTACTATTCGATCCGTGACTGTAGTATAGTCTCTCAAATATATTGGGATTTTAGTTCAGTCAAGTTACCACTGGAGGCGCTGCACCGGAATCCCATACATTTGAGAGACTATACTACAGTCACGGATCGAATAGTAAACTTGTGCATACTCCTGCTCGAGGCCCAGGCGTCTTCGAGTGATCGGTGAAAATACATAAAAAAGCATAAAAGATATATTTCGACGAATTGAGAACCTCCTTCTATTTTGACTTCTGCAGCTAGAGCCGTGTTGATCAAGTGGGATAATAACTCTACTTTCGCGGGCTCGAATCCTGGCCGTGCATCAATGGATTTTTCATTTCGAGAAATTCCTGTGTGTATGGCCGGTTAAGCGGGATGGATGGTGTAGGTGCTGGGCAAGCCTACTCCATCTCTACAATGTCCCTGGTACTACAGTGTCCCGTTGTAAGCATATACTTAAAATCTGTCAATCGATTATACTGTTATCTGATGTTCAGCGGTCATCAAATGGATGGGTGACTACTAATGCCATAGCTGAAACTTTACGGGCACTTTCATTTGTAGGTCCCAGTTAAGCCGTTATGAAGGCACTAGGCAACAAAAAAAGGAAAAAATAAGAGAGCTGTAGTTTGCATAAAGATTCTTAATAGATCATTAAAGGTAAGCGACGTTGTGAGCGGTCACAATTTGATGGGTGACCGCAAGTGGCGTTAACTGGGCGTTAACAGTTGAGCGCTTCCGTGCTTCGGAGGGCACGAACGTGCCGAACGAATCGAATTTTAGAATTCTTCATACGAAATCGGATGAAACCTCGCACACCTGCCCGCGATTGAATCGTCCGATTCGACCGAATCTGGCAGTACTTCGAGAATTCGGCGCAGATAGGTGTGCGATCAACCTAAATTTTCAGTCCCAGCTTTTAAGTCGGTACCTTCAGGCGGAATAAAAACTCTCTGATAGCCACTACTTCGTACTTAAGACTCATATTTGTACACTAGCTCAGGGTTCCTCAAACTTATGGACCCCACGTACCCCTGTTGAAGTTTCCAGACGACAGCGAACCGCTACTTCCCCCCCCCCCCCCTCTCCCCATAAAGAAAATAAAAAAATATAAAGTTGTTGAAGAAAAGACGAGTTAACAAATACCGTGTTCAAAGTATTAATGTGATGGGTAGGCTTGTTTCTTGTCGCAAATTGGGTCGATTTTAGGAATAAAGGACATTTTTAACCTTAATTCTGGCTCAGCATAAAGTCGAATTCGTTATTTATTTCGTTTTTATGATGACCGTGAAAACCCACTTGGTACATGCAGCCGCCATTACATAAATCTTGTCGCGAACCCCGTACCGTCAAATTGCGAACCCCAGGGTTCGCGTACCCCACTTTGAGTAACCCTGCTAGCGTATTCGACCTCATTTGATAAATTGCATAATGATGATTGTGACTTTATAAATTTACACTGAGTAATGACTGCATGCAGCAAACGTTATAAAATTCATGTGCATTGATCCTTCGAGCATTCCTAAATGCTCGTAGGCATTGATCGGTATATTTGTAGTGATAGCAGCAGTTTATTTCGCTTATTCCATCCTGTCCTACTAGTAGTTCGATCGTCGAACTGTTTGGACAGAAATATTCCAAATTGTTCGCCTTTTTGGACATTCAGATTTTATTCAAAATAGAACTACTGCTAGTGAAGTACAGTCAAATAAAAAAGTTTGCGAAATAGACAACTTGACTGCAGGATTTAATTTAAGAAACCAAAATATATCGAAGATTATTAATTAAAAAGTCAGTGGGGTCGTTGGGAATTTATTTGTCTCGACGACCCCACTGAATTATTTGGTGGAGTCTTTGGGAAAAAAATTCCATTGGCCCCACTGGTGGGGTGGGCCAGTGGGGTCGTTGGGAACGTATCAATAAAAGTGCAAAATGGCTGCATTATTTCAAATTGAAAATGGAATTCTTCATTTGAAACGCTGAAAACGCTATCGGACACAATGTGGTGACGTCATACAATTTTTTTTTATGAATGTTCAAATTTTTGACATTGTATTAGACATTTTGTCATAAACGCTTATGTAAAGTTTTGCGGTTTTGCCTCTTTTGTTTTAGCTCCGTTTGAAAACTAGTGCTCAATCACATTATCTATTTATCAGTTATCGATTTTGTGTGTTGGATGCAGATAGTTACCATTGCATAGCAATAGTTTTACTTTGAAATATATAAACTAGGTAATAGGTGGTGCTCACGTGGTGCCAAGGGCTTATCATTGGATACGATTCTGAAGCGTAAGAACGCTTCAAATAGTTAAGTACGACTCTAATATTTAAGTAGTGATTCAGTATTCGGGCACAAAACTTGAATCCTATATCAGCTGAGATCATTGACTCAACCGTCTGTTTTTTCTCCAATTATAGATTCATCACGCATAAGCTTGTTTTTATTGTAACCTAGGACACCTAGCGTGCCTCTACATTAGCGTTTCTATAGCACGTATTGGATTGTCGGGAATAAAAATACAAAATATGTATTATTTAACACACGGGAATTACTCACGTAAAAATATCGTCGATTTAGATACCGACAATGCTTCGATTCATCCGGAGAATATTCATCTGGTTGGAGGGAGTTGCGGCAAGGTTACTCCTCGCGGTCGCGTACAAAATATGTATTTTTTATTATGAAAATACATGAATACAAATTATGTATTTTTTTCCACGACAATCCAATATCATCCTCATCCATATTATATAGGTTTTAAATTCAACCCGTGTGTTTTCGTTCCACCATTTGCTTGACGTGTATGTGTTATTAAATAGTGGAAACTTTTTTTGGATTATGTTCAACTTTATATTATTTAATGTTTAAGTGTCATTGTTCTATTTGTTTCCCAAGTAAATAAATAAATCATGAATGTCCTAGCCTAGCCATGTAGATATTGGATTTTCGGGAGTAAAAATACAAATTATGTATTTTTATTCCCGATAATCCAATACAGTTACCCGATGACTAATCGCCAAAGAATTTTAGAGGGATCGCTTTGGGTCGCCTCAATACTATCACCGTTAATATGCGGTCGTAATTGTTACTAACATAGCTAAACATATGTATTGTACATATATTTAGCTTTTTGGTCGCGAAAAAGTAGAAAACATTCCTACATACACTCCTAATCCAGTCCTTATCCTAATTATAAATTATAATCAAATCCATTCTTATGAAAAAAGTGAACAAGTAACAAAGAATTATATATAACAAATGTATGGGAACAAACTTTAGTAATCACAATATCAGAAATATTTATTTTTATGTCGCAAAAAAGAAATTGCCATAATGACAAAAGTTTTTATGCATTTATGTAAAAACTTTTATGTATCCAGCCAGGTTATCTAGAATTCAAGAAGACTAGTCTAAAAGTTATAAAAAATAATTGATACTAAATTAAATGTTCAATACGGTGCATCCTCAATTTAAATATACTTTTAAATATTATGTAGGTAGGTTCTAATTAAATTATATATTTTGTAATCTAGCAAAGTAAATATTTGACTTTACTCATTACATCCCTTTTAAAAAATAAACTAAAAAACCCGATTGCGGTATAAAATGTTTTCAAACATTATAGATGTATATTTTTGTACTCGCCCTTTAAAACCCTTTAATTTGATACCCCACTGAAAGGTCTTGAAAAAAACTTAATTCGCACATTAACCGCCATACACTAAAGATTGATTTTTAAAAATTTCATGTAAGTACTTACTTGATTATAGAATTTTAAAACAAAATTGGTTGAGCCATAGATATACGTCATTCATTAGATTGTAACTGTCTTATGCATAAAACTTAGTGCGTCGACCAAGCTAACTTGTTTCTAAAAACAAAAGAGCGCTCTGGCGAGCGTCGGCGTCGGCGCACTAAATTTTTAATCATTGTGTAAAAAAAATAGTTTAAAGACCCTTGAGTGGGGTATCAAATTAAAAGACTTAAAAAGGCGAGTACGAAAATGTACCTAAACAATCTATGTATATAAGTACCTACCTATACCTACTTATTTGAAAACATTTTTACACGGATTTTTAAATTTATTTTTTAACTGCCTCTTATTTGTTTAAATGTTATAGCTAGCCAGATCCACTATACTGAGCAAATTTTTGCAACGATACAGAAATGTCACTCATGCCCGACTGGTCTCAAATCTACTTTCTTTATGTCGCGTCGCCACATAACTTGATTCGCAAACTCGACCGAGAAAATACAGTTTTTGTTAGCAATAGAATTAATATAGAACGATTTATTTTAGAGACTGTTTCTTTTAATTTCCATCTATTAATTTATTAATAGGAAAGGAGTAAACTTTCTACAAATAAAACTTGCTTATTCAAACCTAATACTAGGAATAGCTATGATTAGAATAAAGAAATCATAATTACGACTCATAAGCTTGTTACAACGGGAACAAGATTTTTTGAAGAAGTATTGATTATCAATTCATAAAAAAGTTGTTAAAAATTAATGCTTTTGTAATTACATACAAGATGTGCAATCAAATGTACAATCCTCTTTACTATAGTATTTATCTTTTATAGATAGCTAGTTGTAGCTTAATCATGAAGAATGAATGGATTCAAATAATAAATGAATGAATAGAATTTCTTTATTAAAGTACAGGGAATAAGGTGGTTTCTCAACTTTATGAAGAAGCTATTTTGGGATTGTGTGTGAGTGTGACGTGCCTTATAAAATTTAACTATTTATTGAATATATTACAGAAAAAATAAAATGACTGTAAGTATCTCCAAACAAAAATGGTTGATTACATCCATCTTAGTTAGGGATATGTCTTTTTGGTTGGCTAACAAACTTTACAAAAATATATCTCTAAAGTAAACGAGCTTTTGCCCGCGGATTCGCTCACGTAGTATGCTCAGTTTTCACCAATTTAAGACAAACTTGTGGTTTAATTGCCCAACATAAATACCCGTTAAATATCTTACCTACCTAAACACTTCAAACTACTAACTTATATACGGGTCAAAAACATGAAAAATTGGTGCTAGCACAAGTCCAGAATGACCGTGAATACAAAAGCTATAACTTTCTATCTCTGTCCTATCCTTTAGTAGTGAGCGAGATAAATACATCGGATGCCAAAGAGTATAAAACGTGGGAAAATACACAAAGTACGCGTGGGTGACAGGAGCCCGAAGTTTATATGTACTTGTGATCTTTGTTGAGAAATTAGAATGCAATTTGCTTGTGTATTTTGATGATGGTTTGGGCTTTTTTACCCGACTGCGGCGAAGCTCAGAAGGAGGGCTTTGCGTTTGACCCGTATGTATGTTTGATGATTTATCTTCGTTCCTATGTCCACTCGTAACTACTCAACGGCTCTACCGTTTTTGATACATGAAACGTCATTAGATTTGTCTTTATGACGCGAGTGTCATTGGGTACATAAAGTTCTTAAAAAATCAATATGTCTGACTTTATACTTATTATACTTTTATACTTTTTTGTCTGGCTTTAATGTGCTATCTGATTTTTTTTTTCCATGAAGTTTCGTATAAATTAATGACAACGTTTGAAGGAGCGAATTGTCTTAATTGATTTCATACATTATTTCACGTTATTGATGTCATTATTGAAATGTGTCAAAACTGCCTTCCCAATGTATCTCGAAGGTACTAATATATAAAACTGAACTACAAACAAACCAACTACCTTAACATAATGAATAATTCCTTCGATTAAATGTGGACTCGATTTGACCATATTTGTTGTAGTAACTTGTTTTGAAAGGATACACCTGCTTATTTATAAAAACGGAATTTATCAAAAAGTAGTTATTTCGCGAAGTCAGTAAACACTTTTCCCTAATATTAGTAATATTTTATTTTAATTTAAAACTTTCTGACTACATAATACTGAATAATAAATTAGAAGTGTTTGTTTGTTTGTCGCGCTAATCTCTGGAACTACAAGTTCGATTTAAAAATGTTTCTGGGGCCATACCATGAACTCTTAGAGCAATGTTAAAAAAAGCTTAAAACAGTCCTACTGCTTTAGAAATGAAATTCGTTGTCATGTTTCAAGCTTGTTTTAACATTGCTCTAAGAGTTCATGGTACGGCTACATTTGATAACGACCTTTCTTGAGGAATATGATATATCTAATTACGAGGACAAGAAGTACTGTATGTATATTTACAAGAATCATGGACAAGATAGAGCCTAATATCTACGGTTGGTAAATGACTTTAAAACAGATTTCTTAAAAAAAACTAGATAAGTTATGCCCGCAGATTGTGAAATAATTTTCAGAATCGGATCAGTAGTTTTAGTTTTAGAGATTACCACAAACAAATAAAATATACTACTTAACTCTTTATAATTTAGTACTTATCGAAAACAAAATGCACTTGACTCCTGACAACGGATTTCTCTATTTATTTTATCCGACAAATAAATTTATTGTAATTTTATGTATGCTTTTACCTTTAAAAGCTTAGCTCGATTTTGGTTAAATTAACAATTTATTTTATGAAAGTAGATATCTTTCTATATATATTTCATTTTACATTCACTTGTTTTCACTCAAGTCACAGATTTGTTTGCACACACAAGGCTGAGGCCAAACGAGAGTAATTTTTTGAGTTGTGAGTCGCGAAAAATGAGTCGCGTAATCTACTTTCAACAAAAACAAACAACTCATTTTGTATCGCCGTGTGTCAAACAGGACTTTTCTATGAAAACAAATGCAGCAGAAATTACGCAACGTAAATTACGTGAGTCACAACTCGAAAAAATACGCTCGTTTGGCCTCAGCCTGAGGCGTTTAGCCTGAAAAGTCCTGTTTGATTCACACGGCGACGCAAAATGTCTGTTTTTGTTGAAAGTAGATTACGCGACTCATTTTTCACGACTCACAACTCAAAAAAATACGCTTGTATGGCCTCAGCCTAACGTCACTCATTGTATAGGTTTTCCTAGTTTACCATTGCATCAACATTGTTATAAAATATTAATAGATTGCTGGGGCCGTACCATGAACTTTAGAGCAGTGTTAAAACGAGCTTGAAACAGTCCTGCTTTAGGCAAGGGCGGATCCAGGGGGGGGGTCACGGGGGTCATGACCCCCCCCTGGGCCGGGTTGGGCCGGGTCCAAGACCTAGGTAGACCGCTAATTAAAATTATTCTATTGAACGTGTACCTACTTCAGGATTTTGAAAACTACCTCCAAACGCGGTGCTAGGATTGTAAAAGTTGGTACCTATTGGAAGTTTATCACGCGTATTGTGATTTGCTTGAAACTGTGTTAAAATACTGTGAATGCAAAATAATGGACACGAGTTTCAGGATTTTCTTTAAGAACACTAAAAAATTCGTTTCGCTTCATAAGTATTTTGCGAACAAAGTGAGTTATGTCTAACCAAAGAATAAGAACTGACAAGTAGCCAGCCTTTTCATTGAGCACCGTTAGCAAAATCGAGTGTCACATGTTGAGTTTGTCTACAAAAATCGCCAGAGAATTGGAAGCGACAAGCAGCCAGCCTTTTCTTTAAGACCCGTAATAGCAAAATCAAGTGTTACATGTATTTGTCTAAAAAAAAATCGGCTCGCTTCGCTCACTTTTTAGCTTCATGAGTATTAAATGCGCAAAGTGAGTTATGTCTGACCAGAAAATTGGAACCGACAAGCAGCCAGCCTTTTCATTGAGCACCGTAATAGCAAAATCAAGTGTCAATGTTGTATTTGTATAAAAAAAATCGGCTCGCTTCGCTCGCTTTTTAGCTTTATGAGTATTTAATGCGCAAAGTGAGTTAGGTCTGACCAGAGAATTGGAACCGACAAGCAGCCAGCCTTTTCGTTGAGCACCGTAATAGCAAAATCAAGTGTCAATGTTGTATTTGTATAAAAAAAATCGGCTCGCTTCGCTCACTTTTTAGTTTCATGAGTATTTAATGCGCAAAGTGAGTTAGGTCTGACCAGAGAATTGGAACCGACAAGCAGCCAGCCTTTTCATTGAGCACCGTAATAGCAAAATCAAGTGTCAATGTTGTATTTGTCTAAAAAAAATCAGCTCGCTTCGCTCGTTTTTTAGCTTCATGAGTATTAAATGCGCAAAGTGAGTTATGTCTGACCAGAAAATTGGAACCGACAAGCAGCCAGCCTTTTCGTTGAGCACCGTAATAGCAAAATCAAGTGTCAATGTTGTATTTGTATAAAAAAAATCGGCTCGCTTCGCTCGCTTTTTAGTTTCATGAGTATTTAATGCGCAAAGTGAGTTAGGTCTGACCAGAGAATTGGAACCGACAAGCAGCCAGCCTTTTCATTGAGCACCGTAATAGCAAAATCAAGTGTCAATGTTGTATTTGTCTAAAAAAAATCGGCTCGCTTTGCTCGCTTTTTAGCTTCATGAGTATTTAATGCGCAAAGTGAGTTAGGTCTGACCAGAGAATTGGAACCGACAACAGCCAGCCTTTTCGTTGAGCACCGTAATAGCAAAATCAAGTGTCAATGTTGTATTTGTATAAAAAAAATCGGCTCGCTTCGCTCGCTTTTTAGCTTCATGAGTATTTAATGCGCAAAGTGAGTTAGGTCTGACCAGAGAATTGGAACCGACAACAGCCAGCCTTTTCGTTGAGCACCGTAATAGCAAAATCAAGTGTCAATGTTGTATTTGTATAAAAAAAATCGGCTCGCTTCGCTCGCTTTTTAACTTCATGAGTATTTAATGCGCAAAGTGAGTTAGGTCTGACCAGAGAATTGGAACCGACAAGCAGCCAGCCTTTTCGTTGAGCACCGTAATAGCAAAATCAAGTGTCAATGTTGTATTTGTCTAAAAAAAATCAGCTCGCTTCGCTCGCTTTTTAGCTTCATGAGTAGGTATTTAATGCGCAAAGTAAGTTATGTCTGACCAGAGAATTGGAACTGACATGCAGCCAGCCTTTTCTTTGAGCACCGTTAGCAACATCAAGTGTCACACCGTGTTACATGCATTTGTTTTAAAAAAACGGCTCGCTTCTCTAAAATAGTTAATTACTGCATTACTTGTGAAAGTAATCTAACACGTACGAAGTCGCGGGTAACGGCTAGTTAAATTATAACTTCTTGTGACTTGACCACGACTATGTGACCCCCCCCTGGCACCAAAGCTGGATCCGCCCTTGGCTTTAGGCTTGTACAACAACATTTCTATAGTAGGACTGTTTAAAGCTTGTTTTAAGATTGCTTGGATTCGTACCAAAACAATATTGTTTTAGAACTGGCGCATGACTGCTGCAGGCCTGCTTTTGACGAACTGCTTGCTTAATGACATTCGTTGTCATGAATGACATAAATTACATAAATGTATTACCTACGTCATTAAGCAGGACTAAACTAATGTTTGGATAGTTCGCGTCATGTAAAAAGAACGCTGGAAGAAAGTGGAGGGGTGTGTTTTGTCTCATGTTTGCGCATGGGTTACCTATTTGCAAACATGAGACATAACACACCCCTCCACTTTCTTCCAGCGTTCTTTTTACATGACGCGACCTCTACCTCTGTACATTTTTGTAGATACCCTGTTGCAACTTAATTTCCGATTTGGCCGTCGATAAAAAATCTACGTGCAGCAAGCGTTTAACTAGTTCGATAAACAAGTATCTACCAGCCTTACGTCTCTATTTTGCAATTAAAATTTGAGCTGAGCTTTCCTAATGAATTAACAAAAGATTAGAAAGGCATTGTGGGACTGGTTTCACTGGAAAGTACGAGGACGAGATTAGATAAACGAAGTGGTCACTTTTTACTGAAATCAAAGGAGATTTATAATCTTTTTGTTTTTTAAGAGCCGTGTTGGCCGGGGGATATAATACCTTGACTTTTGATCCGAAGGTCGTGGGTTCGAATCCTGGCCGTGCATCAATGGACTTTTCGTTTCGAAAAATGTATATACTCTTTAACACGAGCTCTAAACGGTGAAGGAAAAGGTCGTGAGGAAACCCGCGGATTAGTCATCCCCACACGTATTGATCATGTTTTTCCTGTAGATATGGCTGGTTAAGATGATAGGGTGGTTTAGGTGCTGGGCAAGCCTACTCTATCTCAAACAATGTCCCAGGCACTACAGTGTTAAGTGTACGCAATTATGTAGATTGCCTCCTGACACTGTATACATCATCTACCTAGAAAACAAAAAACTTAGGCCTTTACAATCTTTAATGATGTATACAGTGGTCCTATTTATCTGAAGGTTTTTACTTCAGATAAATAGGATCTAAACTGGGAATATTTGGACGAGCATCTAACTGCCTCCTCTACCTCGTTAGACATTCAAAGAATTTTGAGAGAAAATGTCGCGCCTTGAAAATACAGTCATGATCATGTTTTTTGAATCGTCTTGAGTTTATATTTTGTTTTGTTACGCTGTTCAATGTTATGCGTTACTTACGTAACATTCTAGTACAAATACAAATCGTGACATAACTGATTTTAGTCAATTATTCGACTATTATAATCAATTTAGCGTGTGTCAATCTTAATAGAGGGTCCTTGTACCCGTTTCATAATGACTTCCTATTTTCAACTAACTTTTAAGAAAGGCCTATATTATCTGTGGAAAGGCCAATTTACTCCTATTTATAATTATTATTTGGGATCTGAAAGAATATGTCTAGTGCACCTTGGGAATACAATCGTGATCATATTTAATTTTTGTTTTAATTTCATTTATTTGTGAGCGTGGTATGACAAGGGACAAATCACATTTTGAAACGAAGAATCTATGAAGATCTATGGAGATGGAGCAGACTTGCTCAATACCTAAACCATCCTCTCAACTTAGGCCATATCCACAGGACATTTTCTATACTTGCCAGACCCTTTCCTACCCAGTTTCTATATTCAACGAACTAAAAGTCAAAAGTCAGACAGCAGTGTATGATTCCACAAAACAGAATGCGACAGCAGCTCTTATTTGCTTTTCTTAAAAATGACATCGTCTTATTTATAAAATTAAATGTATAATTATATTTAGGTATTGAAATTGGTCTTTATTTGTTTGCGATAAAGTTGAAATTATGAGTAATTTTCATTTTCAAATGACTTTTCGTCAATGGTTTTTGTAAACGCAAACCTTTTCTGGTTTTACTGTACATTATTTATCAACGTTGATTTAGTTATATAAAATTTGATCTACATAAAAGCGTTATTGCAAATGAATTAGATCTCTTCTACTAGCGGTCCGCCGTTATCCACCATCAGTGGTGTCAGAGCACAGCATTGATAACAGAATTATATTGGTACAGTCAGCGTCAAATTGATATGAGCGTCTAGAGTAGTCAAAATGATCAGAAAAACATAAAAGCAATTTAATATACGCAGTTCGAATCATCATATTGTTGCAAGCACCTGTGCATATACAAAGCTCTCAAAGGTAACAGATAACTTTGAGAGCTTTGTTTACTAAGATAATTTTGAACACCCTGACTGCTCATATAAATATGAAACAATGAGTAGTAAGATATTTTGAACACTTTAGGTGCTTTCAACAATATGATGATTCGAACTGCGTATATCAAATTGCTTTTATGTTTTTCAGATCATTTTGACTACTCTAGACGCTCATATCAATTTGACGCTGACTGTACTAAGTCGCTACTTATAGGAACTTTCAAACAATTTAAGTAGTTAGCGCATCACTTCAACAGTTAGTCCTTGAACGAAACCTTACTATTATAACAATATTATAAAATGAGCTCTGTCTCGTTTCGAAAAGGTTCAAAATAAGGCGTAAAAAAGGGACGTTGTAATAATCAATGTTGCCTAGACATTGTAATGCGATAGGCATTCCAATCTTTAGGGGTCTTCGAACAGATATTTAACTTTGATGGAATTTTTAAGTTATTTCAAAGTAGCTAAAAGAAAGAAAGAAAAATGCATTGTTTTAACAAGAAAATCAATCGATGATACTCACTACAAAATAGTTAAGTAAAGAAACTAGTTAGGTAGGTACTAGATTATTTCAGATTCACTCAGGAGGAAAACAAAAACATCCAAACACAAACTCATCCGAACGATAAAAACAAAATTGATTATATTCATGTAATTTTAGGCTTAAAATTTAGGCATTGTTTACATGACTTGATTAATTTTATTATTTTTTAGGAATAAAAACTCAGGCCTTTACATCTTTACTAGATGATTTATAAAATGACAGGAGGCAATCTTTGCCTACACGTAACGGGACACTGTAGTGCCTGGGACATTGTTTGAGATGGAGTAGGCTTGCCCAGCACCTAAACCATCCTCTCATAACCGGCCATATCCACAGGAAAGATATGGTCAATTCGTGTGGGGCTGACTAGCCGCGGGTTTCCTCACGATGTTTTCCTTCACCGTTTAGAACTCTTGCGCATATAAATTTTTCGAAACGCAAAATCCATTGATGCACGGCCAGGATTCGACCAACTTGGTCAACAAGGCTTTTTAGGAATAGTTCTTTGTATATAGGTAGATTCTGACCTTCAAACCAACCAACTGTAGACGTACCATGAACTCTTAGAGCAATGTTAAAACAAGCTTGAAACATCACAACAAATGTCATTTCTAAAGCAGTAGGACTGTTTTAAGCTGGTTTTAGCATTGCTCTAAGGCCTCTATTAATAAACTCCGCTCAACTTCTGTCAAAGTTGCACCACGGATTTAACTATTGCCATCCTTTTTTGTTAGACAGTGACAAATAAGGATGGCAATAGTTAAATCCGTGGCGCAACTTTGACAGAAGTTAATACCAGTTTATTAATAGAGGCCTAAGGCTATGTCCCCAATAGGCAAACTGTGAGCGGCCGACTGAGTTTGCGGCATATCGGCTTAGTACGCGCGCGCTCTTCCATATTTGAAATGGAGTGTCCACAGTTTTCTAGTTTGCAGCGTTACGCTGCAAACTGCGTACAGTGAGCGCAAAACTAGCAAACTGTGGACACTCCATTTCAAATATATGGAATGGTATACTAAACCGATACGCCGCAAACTCAGTCGGCAGCTCACAGTTTGCCTACTGGGGACACAGCCTAAGAGTTCATGGTATGGCAATCTCGGTCTGACTTGCTCGATACGCTTGTTTGTTCGCGTCGAGACCGTCACGGGAATGCTCGTGGTAATTACAAGAAGCGAACTAGGGTAACTACTGAGTTGCAGCACAGATTACTAATTACTACAGATGCCTGACTCCGGGAAAACGTTTATTTAAATAGCGAATCTATCATCAATACTACAAAGTTCAATTCAGCTCGCACAAGCACTTCATGCCTACTCGTTTTTATACCTAAACTTGGCGCCTCATTCTAACTCTGTCTGTCGGCGTAACTCTGTCCCTGTCTTCTATCTGGCGTGGCACCAGGCCTGTCTCACTTCTCACTTTAGGTATTTATCGGACGCGCGCCGCCTCGGGGGGCGCGCGACATAGGTTGCCACTTGCCGCTCGCTCGGCTTGCGGACTAGACGCATTGTGCGTAATTATCGTGATCTCGTATACATCGTTTCTTGTGATTTTTGCACGATAACTAAACGATCTAATCCGTATAAAAGATACTGCTGTGTCTACGGGTGTCTAAACAAAAGGAAAAGCAATGAATGGACATTAACATTCCACAAAATTCCGGAAGATATTGAAAGGTTGGTAGGTAGCTACTAAGCTTTTCTATAATTTGTTGTAAGTACCTATTTAAATAAATCATCAATAAATACCTAGGTAGGTAGGTACTTACTTTTACTCTGTAACTGTAGGTGCATAATGAAAACGAGATTTTATAGGTACCTATTCGATTCCTTTTTTTGATTGAATAGGTACCTGTTTACAAATAAACAAACATAATACACCTACAAAACTACCTACCTACAAAACTGTAGGTAGGTAGGTACCTACAGTTTTGTTTATTTACATATGTACCTAAAAGTAACTTATCCATTAAGTAGGTACCTAACCTACTTAATATAATAATTGTAAGTGTTTAGAAGTTACATTACATTCATAGAGCCATGTTGGTCGAAGTGATTAGTACCTCAACTTTCGAGACGAAGGTCGTGGGTTCGAGTCCTGGCCGTGCATTAAATTGCAAATGTGATTGCAAACCTAACATTAAAAGGGTGATTATCGGATAACGGCTCCCGGTCTAGTTGTGTGATGATGATGATTGTGTGTGTCTGATCGATGTCTAGGTAGGTATGAAGGTATAGATATTTTGAAATGCAATTGTTTACAAAACGAACGAGATAATAATGTATCTACCTACTTCACCTACCTACGTACAATACGTAGTACCTACTTACTACTATTTATTCTGTGGTAACGGTAGATTAAATTATATTTAGGCCTACTTATTTTAGAACTTAAGTAGGTACTGTTTTTGTGACAGATAAAATAAATTAATTTATTTGTGTTGTCGCAAGCGAAAATTCGACAACCCTTACGAGTCGCGTCACACCGCGCCAGACAGTGACACAGTTACGCATTAGAGCAGGATGGGAATGTTTAGGCAAATATCTCGATAGGTAATAGGCCCATAGGCGAGTTGAATTGCACTTTATAGCTTCGCCGCGAGAGTCTCTATTTAAACAAATTTACTCGCGAAGTGACCCTTCTGTACGTAGTACTAGTATTCTGTGGTGGCACTAAGGGTTGCTTCTCGCGACATAATATTTATTAGGTAGGTATTATTATCTTTTGGTAAAATTGATCTACCGTTATGCAGGTAGGTACCTACATAATTATCTCTATTCTAAAGGTGGTATCACAATCTCAAAGGTAGGTACCTACCTACACTAGGTGAGTAGATTACGAAGAAAGCAAAATAGGTAGGTAGGTACCTACCTAATGGATCCTTGCTCCTTGCTCTTTGTACGGAATTAGGAGTACCTACTATACCTACCTAAGTTTGTGAATGTAGGTAGGTAGTCAGTGTTCCTAAAAAATGACGCTGAGCAAATCAAAACGTATTACCTACCTAGGTAGGTAGGTACCTATTAGCTTTCAATCTTTTTAGTAACTTTAGTACCTAGGTGGTTATTTATTATTATAGTACCTAGGTACCTACCCAAACAACACAAAAGTATTTCACTTTCAAAACTTTCGTGAGTTGTACTAGACCAAGTACCAGATGAAGATTCTCCGGAATCCAGATGAATCGAAACATTGTCGGTATCTAAATCGACGAAATTTTTACGTGAGTAGGTAATTCCCGGGTGTCAAATAATGTCTAACACAAAAGTAGGTACTTATTAAAAAACATATCTACTACATCTATAATAACCTATAATACGAGGTAGGTAATAAGTAATAATAAATGATAAAAGTAAGTAAGTACTTCTTACCTTTCCATGTCATTGGGAAGAGAGAAAAACGAGAGATCCCGATTGCTGTCATTATTTCCACAGCCATAAACTATACAGTAGGTAATTTTTTGGTTTCATTTTATAAATATTCCGGCCGAGCCAGCCGAGCGCGGCGTGGCGCGGCGCGATATGGCGCGGCGGCACGTGCCACTCCACTGAGCTCGGCCCGCCCGGTGGGCTCGCCAATGTACTTGTAGCTTTGTACCTGACGCGCGGAGTGCGCCATCTGTTAGTAATTAGTAATCTGTGGTTGCAGGTACACAGGATTTAGTTTTTTTTTTAAAAGGAATGTGAAATCTCTACCAAAGTTAAAACAAAAAAAAACTTAAAGGCCTTTATATCTTTACTGAATGATTTATACAGTGTGTGTGATTTTTTTTTAAACTGACGTGATCGAGATTGTTCTTAACTTTAATTTATAAAGATCTGTTCAGTCAGACGTTTGAAGCTCATCAGTTTTTTTTCTAGCTGATAAAGGAATATGTCGGGGTTAATACTTGTATAAAATGATTTTACATTTTAATAATAGCGACTTGTTTTATAATAATTAAGAAGTTGTGTCGAAACGACATCGTAAATAACCTTTTTTTTGTTTGTGTAATTTACTTTGGCTTAGAAAAGTCCAATGTGATAAAAAGCACATCATAAAATCTTGTGTACAAAAACGCTCAAGAAACAATAGCACGCTCCCATTGACAGAATCCTGAGAACATAACGGTACAGACGGTTACCAGAATGACTCAATACCACGCGCCTTTTAGGGGATGTTTCATGGGCCATTATTACTGTATGAACTGAACTAAAAATAGACGGGTTGGCTGGAGTACTAAAGAGATAAATAAGTTTTTTGTGGAAGAAAAATATTTAATTATCAAGTTTTTAGTTTAAAAAAGACTACAGTACCATTATATCATATACATACGCTGCGGCAAGTCATACAGAAGACCGAAGAGTATAACTTGCCGTTTTGTCTCGGGTTTGTGAATTATGACAAAGCGTTTGATTCGTTCGAAACATGGGCGGTGCTTGAGTCTATCCAGCGATTCCAAATTGACTATCGGTACTACTACTATACTAAGTAACGTAGTAAGCCTACTAAATAATACTCGAATAACCATGACTTTAACTGACAGATAGCTTACTTGGAACCTTACTCGATGATAGTTAAAAAAGAGCTAACACTTTATATGGTATGCGTTGATTGCCAGTCAACTATTTTTCAAGATACTTACGCAATATGAATATACTAACACATTTCGCAAAAAATAACTGAAGCATCACCGATAATAATCTCATCGTAATAATTACGTTTCTGCCAGTTAATTTCTAATTAGCATAGTATGCAATGTACTCGTAGATGCCTTAGGTTGTGTTTACACGGCGCGTTAGAGCAACATTGGTAACAAAATGATAATACAGTTTCTATACTGTGTGTAAAAAACGCTTTCAGATCCGTGATTGTGTTTTTGAGTATATAAGGTTCGATTTAAGTAATTGTTTTTGAAATATCTGTAAAAAAAAATTGGGACAAAAAATTAAATAAGATTGGTTAAGTATTGGCGGAGGACGTCAGATTCTATATAAGTTTTGTGGCCAAAATCTGAAGTAGTTTATTGCAGATTTTAGTAAAATAAGAAAACACACCCTTGGCCATTCATAAACTATCTATTATTAAAGTGGTCATGGTCAAAATCATGAAAAGGTTGCCATATTAGAAAGATTTGCTAGATTTAATGGAAATTGAGGTAATTTGGATCTATAAATGGACAATTATTCCGAGTTTATTAGTAGATATTTTATTTGTTTTTAGGTTATTCGTGGAATAACAACGTACATACATCACGTTTAGTTTATTTATAGACAAATAAATTAACTGGCGTATACGTCAGTTAATTTCTTGTATCAAGTTACTTATATACCGCGCAGTTTGAAACCAGCTTATAGTTTTTGCATGTTTTGCCGTATGATAACAGATTTATGTGCCAAGTAATGTATTACATTTTGATTTATTACAAATTGCCCAATGTTAACGCCCTTGTAAAAAATTAACAATAGTAACTGTTTTATTTTTAAAGTTCTCATGAGTTTAATCAAGGTGCAAAGAGCTAGATTTTTAAACGGCTTTAAAAATGGGCGCTGGATCAGTAGTACTACTGAGTAGTTCAACAGATGATACATACAACATTGTATCTCTAGTACTAGCAGACCAGGGTGTCAATTGACCAAACATTTTATCAACCTCAAGCAAAACCTCAACTAAACCTTAGATTTTCGACTGTTTCCTATTCTAGTAATGACAAACGACTCAGCTGTGGTGAGGTTTTAGCTAAGGTTTGAACTTTGGCAGAACAAACTTTTGGAAAGCCATTCTACTATTCACCAAATGGCTGACATTTAAGAGATCGAAACAAACCGCTGTGGAATGATTGACGTTGTCATCTAGTAGAATTGCCCACTAGAGGCGCGATTCAGACCTCGGGATGCATTCAGAATTCGTTATGTGACGTTTCTTCTCTGAAAAAACGTCAACTTTCCGAAGAAAATCGTCGGTTAAATACATAACCCTCTTTTTGAGCTTCGCCGCAGTCGGGTTTTTACCCGAATTGATAACTTTCTACTTTTTTGAAGTCGGTTGAAAACCTCAGACGTCTGAGATTCCAACTCACATCCTTAACGAATTTTGGTAGTCATGAGATTCCAACTCACGTCCAAATTTGGTAGTCGTTTACAATGGGTACAGATCTTCGGGTATGGATTACAGAAACCCTCTAGATTGAACGTCAACGAACATCACTCGATCGAACGGCTATCTCCGAGTCTCAATTTCCAGGTCATGAGTTCGCTACTTAACCACGCACAAAAACTGAAGATTACCCGATAACTGTATAGGTTGTAATAAGCACATCAACATTAAGCTTAAGTGGACGTCGGGAGCCCCAAGGCTATAGCAGACATGCAGCTTTTAGGATCGGCGGTCGGCGACTTTGCGACTACATCGATGCTGCATCGCGTTTTAGCGACTCTCTGCGTATCAAAATCGCTGCATTGCGCTTTAGCGACAAAATCGCGCGTTTTTGGTCCTGCATCGACTTCTCGTATCGGACGCGGTATCGGAATCGCACGTTTTAGGCTCAATATCTGGGCGACCGAGCTCTGCTCGGGTGTAAATAGAGTAAAATAAAAAAAAAATAAAAAAAAATTCAGTGGTTGAGATTCGAACTTGAAGCCTTCAGGTGGAAGGTGGACACCCTATCCACTCAGCCACTTTAGTCTCAACAAACTCTGCTCTGGTAAATCTTTTTGCGTGAAAATGCCGAGAAAACTAATTTTCCCAGATATGAAACCTAGCTAGATCGATTTTTCGCCCCCGTAAACCTCCGTACCGCAAAAATCGAAATCGTTAGAGCCGTTTTCGAGAACGTGAACAAACAAACAAACAAACAAATTTTGCTCGTTTAATAGTATAGGATTTGAATGTTTAGGCTCATTTGAATCGCGATTGAAATCTTGTTATTTAAAAAATATTTTTTCAATAGAAAAACTTATAATTTTTTTGAAAAAAAATGTAAGCTTGGTTGCAAAACATTGTTCAATTGAAAACATATTAAAATGGTACGTGTCTATGTACACGGTGTATCACTAACATCCCATTGTTCGCTGTTCTCATGAAACGTCTTTCTTACAAGCAAACCGGTAACTCAAAGTCATTTTGCAAACATGAGTAAAATGTACAAGGTGAAACAAGATACTGATAATTTCAGGAGATATTAAATTGAAACCTTTACAGCTGTGCTTTTTTTTAAATTAGAATTAGAACCACTTGAGCCATCTGTGGTTTGCAAACGATCTATAGGTAGCTCAACTGATCCAAGCTACTGCCAGTGGGAAGCATGCCCAATTCATCATTACCATGTTGAATCTCAAGAAGAAGGAAAAATCAGTCAAAATGATTTTTTTTACATCTTAAGATTAGTAGGTATTCAAAATTCTAGGAGGTTGGTCAAGAGACACGTCTAAACATTTTCGTCATTTGGCAAACCCACATTTTGCCTGTGGTTAGTTTCCCATGTGACTGTTTGCTCATTGCTGTCTTTAGAATACATTAAAAAAATAAACAAATCTGTCTAATTGATATTTCAGTTTTAAAAGAAAGTTACGTCATACATTTTATAACTCGTTAACACAGCATTTAAAAAAAACTTTCAATTTTCTGGAATTGAAAACTTAAAAAAAAAATATTTTATGGAAAAAAGTAACAATTTTTTTACACCCAATAAGCAAGAATAAAGGAATGTATACACTGACATTCCAAGTTTAAGGTCGTGTGCATGTCACTTACGGGATTTCAAGTCGAGTAAAGAAATGACTTACAATCTACCAAGGCACTTGAATGTATATCTTAAGAGTGCCGGATAGAGTCTGAAGTTCTGTGGCAAGTGGATTCAAGCTGATAGGATTTTTGCAGCAATTAAGATGTGAATGTCAAGTACTTCTCAATAAGTAACATAAGAAGTAATGAGTACTAGAGTTTCAAGTGTTTTAAGGCTGATGGAGTTGGTATTTTTACCCCACTGGTATAGAGAAGGGTATTGTTTTTGAGAAATCATCTATTTTTGTGTAGTACCTACCAAATGATTTCGACAATTATAAGGTAAACTTAGGTGTTTACATCTTTAGTTAGTAGATGTAACGGGACACTATAGTGCCTGGGATATTGTTGAGATGGAGTAGGGTTGCCTGGCACCTACACCATCCGCGTAGCTGAACCAGCCATATCTACAGAAAGACATGGTCAATACGTGTGGGACTGACTAAGCCGCGGGTTTCCTCACGATGTTTTCGTTCACCGTTTAGAGCTCGTAATAAATTTTTCGAAACGAAAAATTCATTGAAGCACGTCCAGGATTAAAACCCACGACCTTCGAATCGAATGTCGAGGTATCATCCCCCTAGGCCAACACGGGTCTTCCTCCTTTGACATAGGCATGCATGGGGCCAACATAAAGAGGCCCTTTTGACAACTTTGAACTAATTGTGGTGAATACACCATAGTCACCGGTGACTCGACTACCCTGCACAACACTATTTTATAGTCTACTATTTTATAATTTTGTCCATAAACACTTTTTTTTAAAGCTCTACGTGAACTTTCGTATCCAAAAGTATGTCAATAAGTAGATATAAAATCCTTTGCAGATTAAAATCAACGCAATTCATCCGAATTCAAAAACATTATACATTTCGCATTTAGAAGCAATGTTCCTACCGTTAAGTCCAGCTTAAGCATTGAACCCGCGACCTTGTCAATATAAATTGATAGTGCAAGTTATAGGCAGTAGCGATTTTATTTTGTGCGAATACGTATGAGATACATTCACCATCATCCAATCACTGAGAACCAAAGAGACCATCTTTTGACATTGGAAATGTCTTTTCGTTTGCTCCAGTGTAGGCTAGCGTGGGTCAAAAATTTTTTTTTTCGATTTTCAACTTCTAATAGCGATAAAAAGTGGCTAAATATGGTTGAAATGAGACGTGCAAAATATGGTTGCTTTATAATAATGTTAACTGCCTCCGAATTTAATTTGAAAATTCAAAAAATCTTGAAATTGGTGTTGAATTCATGAACTGATAAAAGTACTATGCAGGTAGTTTTTGGTTACAGTTTTGCCTTGAAACATAAGATAGTATTATATATTTACTTACTAATTAACATTATTTACCATTTTCTTAGGAAAAGTGAGATTTTGAGAGTTTGCAATCTCGAGCTTTTGTCGCAAAAGTGACGTGGTACGTTTGAAGTTCGAAAATTACTTTTTAACAATGGAAATGTCTAAAAAGTGTTTTAAGCATTCTTTAATTGATGATAATAGCGATAATAAAGATAATTTACTACCAAGTAACAACGGTATTCTTAAACATTATGAAGAATTGAGGTGCCAATGGGAATTCGAAAATGACTTACAAAAAGAACCAACTTGCATTGAGATATTGCATAATTTTTATTGATTGAATTAAAAATACTAGACAAAAGGACTTATTATTATAAATTCAGATAAAAGGGTGTTACAAATGCTTAAAGTACATCATTTGAAGTCTAAAAACCTACTAAAGTCCTTGCCTAAAACTTCACCAAAACATTACAGATTTCAAGAATAGCAGGAAAGCTCTTTTCGACATTTCTAGCTGAAAAAGCATAGATTTGAATGAGGGCAGGAGGCCTGACGATCTCAATGTACCTAAAAATTAACACAATTGATGAAATAATAATTCAAAAAATGATAAAAGGAACATCCATGATGCTACCACCAAAATACAATAGAAATACTTCTTGCCTGTATTTCAATGGAGTTTTTCGTGATTTTCACCAGGTAAAATGCCTCATGCTCGTTGGTTCACACAAACAAGTTGCATTTTTTTTAATTTATTCATCCACAGAAGCTCCTTCAATAAATCTGGTGATTCTAGCAACGAAATATTTAAAAGTTTTGGTTCACAATTAAGATCCACGCTACCTGCAATGGGAGACCGCAATACATGCAAAAGATAATTGCCACATCAAGATAATAATCAATAGAATTCAAAGGAATAAAAGATTTTGTCATATTTAGCCTGTATTTTGCTCATCCTGATAACTTTTTGCTAGCAATGTTGTCTAATCTACAAAAAAACATTAGAAAGTTTACCGCACGTCGAATTCTGAAAGAATGTTTCATTTCTCGCACAAAACTAAGATTTCTCAAGTTCCTGAATAATTTTAAATGCACATTCTTATGTTGATCTGATTTATTAGTGACTAAATGCTACCAAACCATCGATTCAAAGGTGCAAAATGACGAAAACTTACAAACTTTTGTTGTACAAGTCGGCGAAGGCGAACTGCCTCTGCTTCGCATGCCATGTCATTGTAAGGTGTGGAAAGAGCTATTACGACTTTGGTGGAAGCATCCAACACTTTAAACACCAAATTTGAGAGAAAAGGACTTATAATCGGTTCAGCTAAAGTCACGCAAACATATGCGCACATTTTACAGTAAAGAAGGATTTTGCTATTCTTTGAAGACCTAACCTGCATTTTTTAGATAAGTAACTGAGTAATTTATAATTAAGTATACAAATATGACTTCTTGTATCGTGGTTTGTTCCAAAATAAACCATACACAAGTATATTTTCATAGTTTTCAGAAGGATTTTCCAAAGACCTTTTTTTGTAATTTTTTAAAAGTTTAACTTCGATTCGGAGGCAGAAGATGATTTTCAATCCGTGTCATATTTTGCAAGTGGATTATTGACGTAATATGGCACCTTTTTATCACTATTAGAAACTGAAAAAAATATATATTTTTTTCTCCATACAAGAGTGACCCACCCTAGTGTAGGCTCCGATTTCACGAAAAAGTGCAATCCCTTTACACCTCGCAGAGTTGTGAAGATATGATATTCAAAAAAGTTATGGCCGAAATAGTGAAAAAAAAATCTTTTTTTCCGATTTTTTTTATTTTGGCACTCGATATTTTGGAAACAAAGAATGATATCAAAAATTTGAGAAAATTCCTCTGGACAATTTAGTCAGCTACAATTTGAGCTTAAAACAAAGACGATCGGGTTAAGGGTCTACCCTGTGAAACTTTTTTGAAAAAATTAATAAATCTTAATGACATTTTTCATTTCGAATTCCGTAGATTCATTTCCAATGTGCTCGATAGTCGTGTGCGGCACGAAATCTGTGATTTTTTTTGTCAAAAATGTAAATTTTTATTCGGCTCCTATAATTTTCAATACCATCCTTGCAGCCTAACTGGCCTTTACCATAGAAAAGACTTGCTAAATACTTACGTATGAAGCTGACTAAGTCAGGTTGCACACGCACGGGCCACCGACCACAACCGCAAAACGCCGCCACCGACCAATTTCCTGTAGTTTTCATACATTTTATATGGGCTCGCCGCACATGGTTGACGCGGATGGTCGCCACACCTTTGTAGCTTCTAGCTGGTGGCGGCGTTTGTGGTTTCTTCATGTCAACGATGCCTTACTTTATACCTACAGAGTTAATTTTTGAGACGGGTCAGTAAGATTAGCTACCTTAACCCTGGTAGCTACAGGAAAACGATGACGAACTTATGAGACTATCCTTAACTTCTGAAGATATTTTGACCTGCTTTCACAGATTTTGAAAAAAATGTACAGTCAGCGAGAACAATTTACACAAAAACTTTTTTTGATGCGAATCGATCCTGTTTCTTAGAAGGATTAAAAGGCTCTATCGGACCAACTGAGGTTAGAGTGCTAGAAAAGTCGTAACCTAAACTGCGAGGGACTCGCTCCCACTCAAAAATAAATCGAAACATTATCGGTACCTATCTAAATATGTTCCGTGGTACTTACAATACCATAAACTTTTGAAAGTTTCAAAGTGATCCACATGGGTCCTAAATAAATGACTTTCCAATTTTGAATCTTGATATATACATTTCTATCCGCCAATAACTATGGCTTATCCCATTGTACATACAGTCATGGCCAATCTCGTTAGCACTCGTTCACGTTGTGTGACGTTGGCGAAATCCATTTTACTGTCGTGTCTTCGTTTGTTTTCGCACGTGGGAAGTAGTTTTTTTGCACGTCGCGTCGATCTAAAACACGACGTTTAACTTTTTAAGCATGAATGTTTATATTATTTTTAAACTTTATTTTCTGTATAATCCGAACCCATTTATAAATGTGAAAGTGTGTTTATTTGTTTGTTTATTTGTCCTGCTTTCACGTGAAAACAGAGCGACGGGTTGACGTGATTTTTTGTGCGGAGATAGTTAGAGGGCTGGAGAGTAGTAACATAGGCTACTTTTTATCCGGGTACTACGCGAGCGAAGCCGCGGGCAGCAGCTAATAAATAAAAAAATACAAAAAAAAAAATGTCGCATTCAACTGGTTGAATTAGTCATTCATTTAAACGGCTAGCCATTTAGTTAAACAACGCCATTCAATTAACGGCTGAACGTCGTCGGCTAGCCAAGTGATTGAACACAAAGTTCAACACTGCAGCTAAACGAAATACAGCCAATTGATTGTATGTCTATTAGGTGGGTACTGTAGGTGTCAGGGTGTTAAAATTCAAAACGTTAAAAAATAAATAAACAAATATAGGGCACTGAAAAAAATATAAAGTTATGTCGATATTTGCGGTTAACATCGAGTTCTAATTTTAATAACTTTGGAAGCAAATGTATTAAGTATGTGTAGGTATGCACGAAGGCATTCGTGAAGTTAGGCTTTTCGCTGCGCAGTAGAAAAATTTGCATGAAAAAATTGCACTGCGCATCGAAACGGCTAACTTCATGAATGCATCCGTTGGAAGAAGTGTAGGTACCATTATACCAACGCATCTATACACGCTAGTGGAATGTTCATTGGTAATCGAAAGCCTTTCATTGCGTCACTATCTAAAATAGACAGTGACGTAGTCCGGAAGTGAACACGCATTACGAAAAGGATAGGAAGAACAATATATTCTAATCATGCCCTGAGCTAACTGGCTAACCGCGGCTGTCCTTAGATGCACTAGGTTTTTTGTTTAGAATGTGTGTGTGAAGGTATTTTTGCTGGTTTCTAAATCGTTAAGCATGAGATGCAGAGGTTCGTGATTTCTAGAGGAATGGTCAGTTAGGTCCAAATATAGCTACTTTCCTAATGTATAGTCTGGCAAAAACGGGTAGGAACGGCAACTAAAATTTCATTACAATGGAAACCCTTTCTCTACTAATCTATGGTAAAGTACAGGTTTCTTGTCTGTGAAGACTTCAGTCAGAAGTAATAATTTACTTCTAAAAGAGAATTTATCTATTTCGCGTATTTAGCTTGCACAGTGTCGCCCCCATTTATGTCTATTATTTTTTGCCAGACTATAACTAGTATTTCTCGTGACAGGCTGCAAGCCCTTCGCCGACAACGATGAAACGTTTTTTAAAAATTTTAATTTTTAATAACTTAACCTAACCTAACGTATAAAGAACACGTCTATAAAACCATAGTGTTACAACAATCAGTGTTTTACATAACAAAAGTAATAACATCAACTATCAACTCACGCGCATGCTCCGCCATTTGTGTGAATAAACAGTGATTTCGTTTATTATTCAACAAGGAAAGTGACTTTGAATTAAATTCTTTCACGTGTTAAACGTCTGATATAAATACAATAATAATTATGTGAAGATACTGCCTGATTCAAAAGAAGTAGATATGAAATCAAAATATTATATCCCAAAAAAATTTGATAAAAATTAGTAACAGGTAAAAAAATAAAAAATCCAGTGTTTGAAATATTGTTGAATGTATAAATGTTAAGAAATGAAATGAAATAAAGATCATTTATTTGCTAGAAGCATGGTAGAGGTGTTATGTTATAAATAAATTTATGGCACGAGCACACTTCACCGATAGGCATGCAAATTAAAACTAGCTAAGTATTATATTATTGACTAAGAAAATAAAGAAGAAAGAAGTTTTTAATTGATTGTAATATTAGTTTAAAACTTATTCATCTAAATAATAAACTGAATAAAAATATGTAAATTGGTCATAACGTCCTAAGAACTTAGCTATTTAAACGTATTGTAAAAAAAAAGAAATTATACCAAAATAGTTCTGAGTAAATGTAAAGCGATATAGGATCACAATCCCCAGAAATTGTAATTATAAGTATCTTCTTTATACCTTTGGTTTTAAAATAAATCATATAAAATACTAAAAAGTTAACTATGTACTTCCATACAAAGTTTTTGCCCAGCATTGTAACAAATCGGGTAAACAACAACAACCACTTAGATTTTTTTTTTTGATCCATTATTTCCATTATGTAAAATTCATATTTTATCTAACTTTTATCACACAATTATAATGATGTTAAAAATATCGGAATCTGTATAGTATTAAGCTACTATGATGGTTATAATTTTAATGTCAAAGTTCACCATTCACAAACCAACTGTTAAAATAAATAATAATTTAAAAACAACACACTTTACTAAAACAAAAATAAAAAAGTTTAAGATAAGAATATAGTGATTAACAAAAACAATCATTCTATCGTAAAAAAGCGAGGGTTAAGTTTTTTAGGGTAGGTTTAATTATAATCGTCCCAAATAATTATATCCGTTATACTTCTGACGCGACACCACTATACGTTCGTAGTAATGCCGGCTTTACTATTTATATCTTAACCCCATTATTAATAAACTGTTGTCATTTAAGCACACTTTAGAGTAGGTACCTACTTACCTATTCTTTCTTGTCACCCACCTTTTATTGAAAAGAGATGGCAACAGAGTTAGCAGCCGCTTGAGCTCTAGTGAGCTAAGAAGACCATTATGAGTAACAGAGTAAAGGTCATAGCTGTCAACTACGCACCCGTATACCCTATCCCTTTAACGTCGAACATACATACAAAAGCTGAAACCCAAACTGTACCCGCTACAAATGTGTCTTTGGTGTGCGTGCTTGCCCACAGATACTTGTATAGGGGGGCGATAGAGGAGGGCGTTTGTGCCTGCGAGACAGTTTTTACAAACTTCTGCAGGTATCATAGTTTCAATAGTAGGTATTGTAAGCCACTGTAACTGTTCCTCAATAAATATGATTTGATTTGATTTGATAAATGTGTCGCGTTTCAAATGTGCCGCCACAATTATCGTAACACATGTAAGTCTGGTGTGCGGCCCGGCTTAAACCAACCTGCGGTTAACCAGCCGTTATGTGTTGGTGTAAGTCAGCATTAATTACACAAGCTCCTTTCGCTGGTATGCAAAGCACTTGACCTGTCACCTTGCCATCGTAAAGCCCGCTAAATGGCCAATATCAGAGTAATAAAGATTTCAAACTCGTGACGTAACACTTCTATTGCAAATCTAGAGACTATTCGAAGGGGATGCATAATGAAGTGGAATTATATTAGTCTTTCACAGACTTATGACTGTAAAGGCTGTAAGTGAGGCTAGTTTGAAGTCATAGTAGGTTTCCAAAAAAAAGGTTCTGATTTTAGAGATGAGGTTAGTTGGACTTATTACTGTAAAATCAAGAGCAAGAGTGTAGCTTGGTGTGCTTATAAGTGAGGTTTTTTGAGGTTTTCCGAGTGGAAAACATTGACTACGCCAATTATGTTTTACAGTTGAGCGCCGCTGTGTAGGTCCAATAAATCTCAACATAAAACACTTTAAACATTGTTTCAAACACAACACCAAAAAAAAATTCTTAGCGGTATTTGATACCTGAAGCGCGTTTAAATCTTTAGTATGAAAATATTGAATTTAAAATCAATACCACTCAGAAAAAAATTCAATAAATGGTTTGAAAACACTTTTACATTTTTTCTTGTGATATTATTAAAATATAATCTCCTATTAAACATCATTTATTGGTGTAAACAAAATACATTTGCAATTATTTTCTGTCAAGACTTGCATTTGATAATTGGGTACCTAGTCAGAGGTATGCAACAACTACACATTTGGAAGTTCGTAATTATTTATTTCTGCGTACATCTAAACTGCTAAATTCTTTATATTTGTAATTTATTTGCCACTAACCCTAAGGATCCTCTTATTTTATTTGTAACTAGCGACCCGCCCCGGTTTCGCACGGGTCACATCACACATCACATTAGAAACCTCTAAAATTATCAGTGTTTCTCTACTATATTATGCATGGATTATACATATAAACCTTCCTCTTGAATCACTCTGTTAAAAAAACCGCATCAAAATCCGTTGCGATTTAAATATCTAAGCAAAAATAGGGACAGACAGCGGGAAGCGACTTTGTTTTATACTATGAAGTGATCAGTGATAGTGATAGTGATTGTTTTAGGGAATGAATAAGTGGGTATCAGAATAGAATAGTAGGAAAAACAGCGACACACTAAAGAAAGCTAATCCCCATTCCTCCAGCCGTGTCTTGCGCAACGCGCCGCTCGGCCTCTTGCGCAAGCGCCGGAATTAAAATAGACCGGCTAATGACAGCTCGCCTGTCAAAATAATGGCACTTGTCATAACTGGTACAATGCACGGTGCAGTGATCGATAGAGATAAGTCGAGCGCATGAGATATGATCGTTTTTTAAATCATTTTTCAAGCTTTTATTTAACATCACCTTTTAGTTGTACGAGCTGACCCTGTGAACTTCGAATTTACAGCCTCAGAACTCGATATCATCAAAAAATCCGTTACAAAATACTCAATGCATGAAAAAAATATTTTTTTTTTGTGATTTTTCTGATGTTTTGCCATAAGGTTCAAATATCTTGTTTAATTTCGTTTCTATAAAAGTTACTTGCGTTCAAAATCCTCAAAATTATCAACTTTTTCGCTAAATATATATAATATATAGAATATTATACATTGAATATATTCTTAGGCTATATTTATTGTCATAGTTCATTGACTCACAGGCACACAACAATCGTGATCGCTTATTCACGACCCTGAATACAAAATTGGAACTACAGTGACCACAAAATGACCGATATCGACCGATATCCTTTGTCCATCAGTAAGTCAAAATAGCTGAGTACTTATGTGTTGAAAAGTTTTATCGAATACGAGCGATTTTGACACTGCGATCGAACGCGCGAGTGAACCGCCGCGAAATGCGATACAGCATCGACGACATCGCAAAATCGACGATGCTAAAAGCAGCATGTCTTTCTATGCATCATTGCACTATCAACTCGCAATTAAGTACTCGTAAAATAGATTTCGTAACATTTATGTTCTCTTCTAGTAACGTGACATTCTTCCCTCCTCAATGTTACAAAATAAATCAATTACCTCGTGCGATCTAAATAGTGTCAAAAATTATTGAAACTCAATCTATTTTACGAGTAACTGCGAGTTGATTGTGCAATAATGCAACAGGCCTGGTTTAGAGTAGTTCCCATTTCGTTGGCTGGATCCTGAATGAGAATCATTTACAAAAGAAGTGAGCTATATTTGTCGCCGGTTACAAAGAATGCTTGGATCAACAAAATTAAGAATTTCTTTGAAAATAACGTTCTCACAGTAACAAAACGATGACCACCAAGAACGGGAAATGAATCCAGTTCTTATCTGCTCCAATTACAATGTAAACATGGCTGTTTAGCATATAATGTAGTTATTTTTATGTATTTACTGCATTACGTGGAAAAAGTCGCTTCTGCTGGCTGTACTGAGAGTCGACCAATCCTGAAGGCAACGAATGCAGAGTTGCTCAGAATCAGATATACTTACCTAATTATAACCAGAAGTAGGTATATTTTTTGACTAATATTATAAAGGCGAATGTCCGTATGTGTGTGTGTGTGTGTGTGTAAATGTTTGTTACCACGTATCTCCATAACTACTAAACCGATTTTGATGAAATTTGGAATGTAGATAGCTTAGGTTCTGTAGGTTCTGTACATAGGCTACTTTTTGAAAAATGTATGGTCCCCGCGGGATAAAAAGTAGTCCACGCGGGCGAAGCCGCGGACGTTCACTAGTATTTAATACGAACTTGTCCCCTTATAACCAGCCCCATGATGGTCTATCTTTGACAGCGACAAAAATCGGTCTCAAACTGTCTGAAACAGTTTGAGACCAACTTGAGGTTTGAGACCTTAGACAATCAGCCCGCAGAAATCCGCAGAAATCCGCAGAAAGTCCAACTAAAAATATATGCTGTACTGTAATAGTGATCCTATTTATTGTCTATTTTATTAATCCTTATTCCTCTTCTCTATATAAAAATTCAAAAAACCAAATCAATTTAAATTGTGAACTTCCTTTAGACACATCAACACCTTGGAATTGTTTCTTAATCTGTGGCTACACGAATAATGCCCGAATAGGCGCCAATAACATTACAACTAAAACAATGCCACGTGATTTTGAATCCTAACTTTTAGGTTTACAGCTTATTTCAGTTAAGCAAGTTTGAGGCCACAATCGCCAGGTCAAAGTGAATATCACGACCTTATAAATGGGCATTGTGGTCATTCGAAAGATGAGCTGATTTTTAAATTGCTTCTCATTATGCACTAAAAAGAGAGAGGTTCCGATGTAATGACCTTGGGAGAGTTCGTACAAGTTTCACTCACCACATTGGTCGCCTCATCAGCACTACACTAATTTTATAACGAGGAAAAATATGTACTTACGTTTGAATCCTTTATCAGTCATTTTTAAACTTTTCTATAGAAAATTAAATTTTGGCAAAATCATTCAACCTACGTAGGTACTTAGAAAAAATGTTTCTCTTCGAGATTCCTTATCATTTGTACCTACTTATAACTAAAATGTGGCTTAACATGCCCATTTAAAAAACTTATTAAAGTACCTACCTAGTGCTTTCGATTACTTATTTCACCAACGGATTTCAAGAAATTGTGTATTATCTGAGTTAGCATTTCCTATGACTAAGTATTGCCATTGTGAAAACCGTGGGAAAATCAAAATAATTACACCTAAACATCTAAATGAGTCACGATTCACATGATATCATCTTAGTTACTTTGAGAAATGCCTGATAAGCAACTGTAACCTCTCAACCTCTCAGCCATTCTTTAAATCCTTTGAAGATATCCAAAAGAGCCAAGATAAATACAATACTAAACATGGCTAAACAAAGGTCTATCTATAACTATAAGTAGGTACTAATACTTACTCATTATTTCATTATTTTTTTAATATTATAAAGAGGTAAAGTTTTTTTTGTACGAGTATTTAGAAGATATTGAAACTACTGAACCGATTTCAAAAATTCTTTCACCAATATTTAGAATGAACTTTCAGGATGGACATAGGCTATACGTTATGTAGGTACCTCGCGGGCAACGCTGAGGGCGATAGCGAGTCTAAAAAAAAAAAAGTGAAGTCCCGTTAGTTTGTTTTTATTTTTATTTATCTATTTATCAAAATACAGATGTTACAAGTTCATGATTAGTATTTTTAGGTCTATGTAAGGTATGTATGTAAGGTTTAAATTATTAAAAAATAAAAACATAATATTGTTAAAGGTAACCCATCTTGTTCACTTGAATTGAAATGCTATTCATTTGCATTCCGTTACTTCTCTCTGCCCCCCTTTTATGAGACAATAGACTGAACCCGATCAATTTGTCTTAAAAAATGCGGTCCACAGACACGCATCAGTAGAACTAAGGTATGATCAACCGCAGATGACTTTGTAAAATGAACTACAATGTCGGTCCTATTGGGAAATAGGTTCTGTAGCTCGATTCTAGTAATAAAATATCAACCAAAGCAAACGTCAACTATTTAGTTTTGTTCAATGTCATTTCAAAGTAATAGACATGTTTGTAGCAATTTTTTTTTTGTTTTTTTTATTTGTGTAAAATGAAGACTTGAAAAAGTTCTAATTGGGACGTCTTGTCTTTAGTCCGCGTCAAGCAGGGCGAGATGACCTAGACGTGTTTGTCACGTGTAGTGAATTACAAAAACAATAAAAATGCTATTGTGTTATACTACGTAGGTAGGTACTATTAATTTACGGAACTTGTCAACATAGTGTGCACTATATCGGTATGAATACCAGTAGGAACAGATTTTAAACGTCGATAACTATTAACGTAACATATCTAGGGTATATAACATCATTGGTTTTGTTTCTTAATCTAATAATGACCAATGAGTTTAGGTTACTCTGTTGTGATGACGTTTTCAAACAAATTACCAATGAGGTTTCGCAAATTAATGTCAATAAGGAGAACGAAACAAAACGCAGCGGGAATGACACGACTTTGAAATTAGAGGAATTGGGGCCCTGATCCCGGTCATGCATCACTTGATTTATATCTTACTTTTAAAATAAAGTAAATTTCATTACCTGCGTTTTTAGTATCTAAGTCAATGATATTTTTAGCTATGTTTTTCTGAGTGTTATCAAATAAAAATACTAAAAGTACTGACTTTATTTATCGTTTCTGAATTAACCATTTCACCCAAGCTGTTTACGGCTGTCTTAGAAGACATCATAAAAATGCTTGCATGGGAAGGTTGTGGCATAAAAGTTAATGGTGTATTCCTGTCTCATCTCAGATTCGCTGACGACCTTGTTCTGTTCGCTGAAAATCTGGATAATCTCCAACAGATGCTCAAAGACCTGAATGATGCATCTCTGAAGGTCGGCTTGAGGATGAACATGACCAAAACAAAAGTTATGTCAAATATCTCCAGGGCCTCATTTCCCAATATTACCATGGGAGGCGAGACCCTGGAGATAGTTGACTCATATGTGTACCTTGGGCATGTTCTATCCTTTGGTAAGGAACTGCAGGCCAAGGAGATATCCAGAAGAATTCAATTGGGATGGGCAGCATTTGGAAGGCTAGAGGATATTTTAAAATCACATACTATACCACAGTGTCTGAAGACCCGCCTCTACAACCAATGTGTCCTGCCTACTATGACCTACGGTGCCGAGACATGGACGCTCACAAAGGAGACTGTGCACAGGATCAGAGTAGCACAGAGAGCCATGGAGCGCGCCATGCTCGGCATCACACTCCTAGATCGAGTCCCCAATACTGAAATTCGCAAGCGGACTAAAGTACATGACGTTAGCAAGCGAATATTGGGGCTCAAGTGGAGTTGGGCAGGACACGTGGCCAGGCGTGGTGATGACCGGTGGAGTAGAGTGCTTACCGAGTGGTGGCCTAGAGAGGGGTACAGGAGTGTAGGTCGTCCACCAGCAAGATGGGTCGACGACATAGTTAAAACCTCAGGTCGTACATGGGCTAGATTGGCGCGAGACAGGGACGAATGGCAGAAACGAAGAGAGGCCTATACCCAGCAGTGGGATGAGAAAGGCTGATGATGATGATGATGATGATGATGAATTAACCATAGGTACGTAAGCAAACTTCAAAAATTGAAAGAGAATTTAAAATGTAGATTTTAGACGAGACTCTGACTGCATTGGCATCATTAGAAATCTTTAAAAAATGCCTAAAGATCTATGCAAAGTAATTTACTATAGGTACCTCAGCGAATAAGTCATTTTCAATCATTTTAAATACTTATTCCTTATGCAGTCTATTTTTGAAAAGGCTTTTAAAATATTGTATAAGTAAGTAGGTATAACTATTTTACACACAATTTTTTACTATTTTAATAATAAAGTTATTAAAATTTTACGCATCATTTTTATATTACAAATGGTTCTAAAATAAACTACGTAAATTAGGTACTTACCTAATATAAAATCTTATCTAATTACAAAACGTATGCCCAGCGGTATGGAAACTATTACTCAACCTCTACCTTGCACTGAATTTGTATTTCAGTATGCAGATAAACAAATTACAAGAATAGACGATAGGAACAGGTTTAAACAAATCTTTTTTAAAATTCGAATGTAAAGGAGTACCGTTAAATCGATTCGACAACCGGCCAGCTCGTTAGTGCTCGCAGTTCGAAAACATCGAAACCACATCCTTGCGTTCATTATAAAAAACCTAATCAAAACATCTTGCACGCTTATCGTAAAACCAGCAATCTACCAAAACGTGCGCTATACAGCGAACATGACACAACGCAGCGCGCAGTCCAGTCGCGATTACGCGCAACACTGGCCGAAAACCGAATAAAAAAAATATAAAAAGCCGGCGCGAAATTCAAAATACGAACGCGTTCTGATTATTGTTTCTTTTGTTTTCAGTTTGTAAAATGTGATTGAACTGTGATTTATTTTAGAAAATAGTGTTTTATAATGTTTGAATTGTTGAAAGTGAGTGAGAATCGGGTGAATGGGGCTATGAGGGATCTCAGTGCGGTTTCGTTTGTGTGTCGCGTGCAATACCTCAATGATTTGGATCCATTCTTGGAGTATAATGTGAGGGAGCCTCCAAGAGCTTTGTACCATACCTTCAACACGACAATCCCGCTGTCATATCAGATCGCAGCTGTACATCGACTTCTGCAGGCTCCACACCGGGTGAGTTCAACTGTTCCTTACTAAAGAACGGACCGAAAGAACGAACTTTAAACAACTGTTTTACTAAACAACTAAAAAGATTCTCAGGCTGGATTCGACCAAAAGTCATCTGACTCCCGGGTAAGTAGCCGACATAATTCGAAATACAATTGTTTAGAAAGCGCAACCGAACATTATTGGGTGCATTCAAATTATCCTGGTTATAAGGTGTCAACTTTACAATGTCGAAATATTCAAACAAACAACAGTTTAATCTGTGGTTTAATCTCCAGATAAAACTTAATCCAGTTTGGTAAAATACAGCCTAAGATACTTAGACTGGATTCGACCAAAAGTCATCTTACGCCCGGGTAACTATCCGACATAATTCGAAATACAATTGTTTAGAAAGCGCAACATTATTATGTACAAATTATCCTGGTTATAAGGTGTCAACTTAACAATGTCAAAATATTCAAACCAACAGTAGTTTACTCTCGAATAAAAATTTAATCCAGTTTGGTCGAATCCAGTAGGATACAGGTGTCTGTTTAGAATTTAGACCCTACAAAAACAACGTTGAAATACGCTTTTATTTATTTTTAATTTTGTATTATTTTTGTAGCAAACTAGCGATTTATATCCGACTTTTTTGCTTGCGTTTTTTATTCTAACTAGATTTATAAAAAATGTTCTGGTAAGATTTACTTTGTCGTTTTTTAAATAGCTTACGGTTTCGTTAGACTATTATTATACTTACCTAAGTATTAGAAATTTGGGGGAACCTAAGTTAGTAAAGTTATTAAAGGAAATGGAAATCAGTGAATTTCATCAGTGAATTTTTCTTTACAGAATTTACATGTGCGTTACACGAGCTTTAAACGAAAAAAAACATACATAGAACCTCCTCCTGTTTGGAAGTCGGTTAAAAAGAAAACTGTGTGAGAAAACCACGATGCATGTTCTTGCAACATGTGGCGTATGAAAAGCAAAATTCAGCTCCATTATATAATATAATTCAGCATGTTCCATTATAAGTATTTCGACGTGCCTCTGATTAGCCCCTTAGATATTTTTAAAGGATCTTGAAAATCCAAAAACTAAACAAAAAATGTTTAATGCGAGTTGATCTGCGCTTTTTCAGTCGGTAGGCATACCTACTTTCCCCCCTACTTATGAAAGATGTTTATAGTTGAACACTGGTCAAACAACGTCCCGTCTCTGTTTGTCACTATCCACAAATAAAGACAGGACGTTGTTTAACCAGTGTTTAACTTTAAACATCTTTCATATGTAAGGCCCATTATTGTTTTGCTTTCGTTTAGAACCAAGTAAGTAAACATTTTATTTTACGTATAATTTTTTTATTCTTATGCGATATCAAATAAACGGATTATTTCACTTTCAAAACTTTCGTGAGTTGTACTAGACATTATTTAACACACGGGAATACGCGACCGCGAGGAGTAACCTTGCCGCAACTCCCTCCTTACCCAGATGAAGATTCTCCGGATGAATTGAAACATTGTCGGTACCTATCTAAATCGACGATAATTTTACGTGAGTAATTCCCGTGTGTTAAATAATGTAAACGGATTATGTCTGTAGATATCCGTCAAATGCATACAACAGAACCAATTTGCATTGAGCAGGTCAAATGCACCAATTCATTCCATTGTGAACTGAATCTATTGTTGCAAGATTTGCCTCTTTGCATTGTCAAGTATTTGTTATTACTAGCTTCCGCTCGCGGCTTCGCTCGCTTGGTACCAGCATTTTAGGCCTATTTGCTTTTCCAGGCAACTCTATTTTAAGGTTTCATTTAAATCAGTCCACCTGGTTGAGGCGTGATTGAAACACAAATATCCAAAGTTTCAGATTTTAAAATTACCTAGTAGAATTTTAACAATTGGGTTAGCAGTAGATACATGCTTCTTTTCGACCAAACTTTAGTCATATTTAAATCAACAGGAATATTAAATTGAAATTACTACATTATTATAAATGTTGAAAATTAGAAAATTGAAAACTGACATTTTCTTTATTATTTTAATTAAAACCAATGCCAATCAAATTTTTACTAACTAAATCATTTTTAATATATTTTTCTTATAATTTTATTTCTAAAGAACATACAGAAGACATGTTAATAGCTTTTATTTTTGTTATAGTGTTAATCCACACTTGGGTATTTACATTTTAAACTGAAAAATCTTATCAAAATTTTCTATTCCAAAAATTAAAAATTTTGAAAATTTTGATAAGTTTTTTCAGTTTAAAATGTTAATAGCTGTTAACAAATCGCGAAAGTTTAACAAGTTATATGATAATAGCTATTCTTGAAACCGGTGAGATAACGACAAAATTACAAAATCTGCAACATCTCATGACATTTCTCCAAAGTTTATCTCGTCTGCATCGCCACAATTACACAGTTTCAAAGGCGCGTAATAATATACTAAATTTAAATTTAGTAGCACAGTCTCTAGAGATATTTGCTTATGGGACAAAAAATTTAGAAGAATAGTAAAATCATAACCATAGATCATTTAAGGTATTTACAAATGTATTTTAATGTTACATACCTAGTATTGTACCCTTTCGTCCTAATCAAAATGTTCCGAAAGACAGATTGTGCTTGTTTTGTAAAAGATTTAAGTAGAGAGGGACCTTAGCCCCCTAAAAAAGCCCCCTGAAATGCCTTAGATACACAAAAAAGTCTTCCCTATTCCCAGTTCGAAATAAACTTTTTAAACAGAACCCTCCATTCTTTGTTTCAGTAAATCTATAATTACAAAAGCACAATACCTAGTAGGTATTTACGAACTGATGATGACAATGTCAAGTAATACGTAGTACCAGTAGGTACCTACTAAGATCATAACGATAAGAGGCTGATACAGCTATCATTAAATGTAGTTTGTGACGGAGCGATACGTTTTTCGCTGCACTGCAGTATCGTGTCATACGCCCCTAATTGTCTGTCTTTGATAGCGACCAAAATCGGTCTCAAACTGTCAAATATCACAGTTCAGTGACCACCCATGTAGCTCTGTCACTCTCATTTCAACTAGAACGAACATTGACAAAAGATACTCGTACCTACGCTATCATTTCGCACCTCCAGAATAGAAGTGACTCAATTCGAAAATCATGATTTTTGACTATAACTAGCAGATAGTTTTTTTTTCTGAGTCTACGTACCTATTCAAGTCATTTTCCCAATTTTTTGAATTGAGTCACTTCTATTCTGGAGGTGCGTTTGGCAGTTTGAGACCTATTTGAGGTTTGAGACAAGTTAGACAATCAGGCCGCTCGTGTCCACTAGTGTATTGTCAACGGTTGCACCGCTATAAATGTAATAGGCGTAAACATTACTAATACTTGCGTTACTCACCACGGTATTTTGTCTAAAATTATCCGTTCTAAATATTTCCGTCGGTCTCAGGTGCGACCAGTGACATTATGTCACCGATACGATATGTCTGTGACCCCATTCTGGCATCGAGATAATATCGCTAGCGAGATTTACGAGAACACTGGACAAAACCTGACGAAATAGTAAACTATAGCAAAATCAAGATGACCGCTGTGACGTTTGTTGACTGACGTTTGATGTTTTATCTGCGGCTTCGCTTGCGTTGATTGACCGAGCGAGCGATGCGTCTCTGCTTCAGCTTTCAAAAAAAAAATTAAATACTATAGATGCTACATTTTTATGAAAGTTCAACATTGCTCATTCACTTTTTACAAAACCTTTCTACATGTTTTTTTTTTATTTTTTCTTGGTGTAGATGTAGGTAAAATGGTAGTTGTCCATCCATCTTATCAGAAATAAGTCATCGACCTATTACAATTATATTCACAATAAATTCAATCAAAACAAAACAATAAAAATTAAATGTTAAGCGAGAATCGGGCTAGTGCAACAAGGGTTCCGTGCACCGAGAATCAAGCTAAGTATTTTTTTATGAACTTTACGTATACGTATACGTACTTCCTAATGTCTTTGAGAAAATAGATTCTGTGGTACACACATCTTACACGTAGAAGATTTTTAGTAATTTTTGAGGAATTGATTTTATCGATCGAGCGAGCGAAGCGAGCGAAGATCTTAGTGGCAAGTTAGGCGATTTTGCTTTGTATGTTTGTATGTTTCATTTTTATGTTCTCGCATAACTGTCGAACCGCTTATCCAATCTGTATGAAACTTGATAGGTCAATAGGTTGTGCTATGGAAATTTGCTGTGGAGCATATGAGCGTAATCGATGAAGGGGTTGTAAAGATATGGGGTTCCCAAGGGGGTAAATTTTTTTCAAAGTTACCCAAATATATTGAGTGGGGTGTCATATGAAAGTACTCAATTTATACATTCCAAAATGGTTTTTAGTTTTCTTCTAGGTTCTACAGGGTGTGGCAAATTCTTGGTCACTGAAGGGTAGCTACCTTTTCTCTTGTAGTTAGAGAGTTTTGTTCTTAGGAAACTTCGGTTTTATTTTGAAGAAAAAAATAATTGCATTTTTAGATTTTTCAAAAAAAGTACAGTTAGCCTAAAAAATTACATTTGTCAAAAAAAACAAGTTGGTCTTAATCGACTCTATTTCCCATCAGGAACACTTCTCCCAAAGTAACTTATCAAATCAAATCGTAAGTTTTTACAATAATTAAAAAAAACACATCCCATACATTTTCTATGAAATTAGTACCTAGTTGGAAACATTATAGTGCCAATTATTCGATGGTTATTAATTTAAATTCGTAACTGCTTCGGCATGCTGGGAGGCTGTTGTAAAGCCTTATGCGCCTCAGACAGAGCCGCAAGAGAGAATGGTAATTTTACATCTGCAGGGAAGCACTTTGTTCTAAATTTAAATACACGCTTTACAATAGCCTCCCAGCTTGCCGGAGCACTTATGAAATTAAATTAAGAACGATCTAATAAGTTGCACTGTAATGTTTACAACTTCTAATTTCATAGAAAATGTATGGGATGTGTTTTTTTGAATTATTGCAAAAACTTACGATTTGATTTGATAAGTTACTTTGGGAGAAGTGTTCCTGATGGGAAATAGAGTCGATTAAGACCAACTTGTTTTTTTTGACAAATGTAATTTTTTAGGCTAACTGTACTTTTTGTGAAAAATCTAAAAATGCAATTATTTTTTTCTTCAAAATAAAACCGAAGTTTCCTAAGAACAAAACTCTCTAACTACAAGAGAAAAGGTAGCTACCCTTCAGTGACCAAGAATTTGCCACACCCTGTATAGTTTTTGAAATACAGTGAAACAGAAAAATTATGGAAACCAATTAACGGAAGTATGGAGAGAGCTCCCGTTTCATAGAGTTTCGATGTATTCGTAGGTCTGGTTAACAGACAAAGAGTGTGGCATCGTTGTGGTTTGGTTTGCAATGATTTTAGTTGCTACTTGATATTTTTTCTTGAGATTGAAAATAAAAGCCGTGTTGGCCGAGTGGAAGAGTGCTCGACTTTCGATTCATAGGTCGTAAGTTCGAACCCTGGCCGTGCTCATCAATGGATTTTTCGATTAGAAAAATTTAAATGCGCATTAACACGAGCTCTAAACGGTGAAAGAAAACATCGTGGGGAAACCAGGGAGGGGGAGGGGGAGGGGGAGGGAAGGGGGAGGGGTGGGGGAGGGGAGGGGAGGGGAGGGGAGGGGAGGGGAGGGGAGGGGAGGGGAGGGGTGGGGAGGGGCGGGGGGAGGGAGGGTGGAGGGGAGGGGGAGGGGAGGGGAGGGAGAGGGAAAGGAGGGAGAGGGAGGGGGGGAGGGGAAGGGGAGAGGGAGGGGGAGGGGAGGGAATTGATTTTCTCATACATTTTGTATTGAACTGCTATTTTAATAATTTTTCGAACTAAGAGGCCTTCCCTGAGACGCGGTACGAACTCAACTATTGAATATAAACACGACACGACTTAATGTATTGCATGCATGCCTATAATCTTTACCATACTGAGGTAGCGCATTAGATATAATTGTGTGGTAAACACTAGAAGGAGCACTTAACGTAGGTATAGGGGTAGTCAGAAACAAGTCCAAATCTAGGCTATCAACACAACGGTGCGCGAGATCTCAGTTCGGGGCGAACTACTAGTTTATATTGATTGATTTTTGTGGAATTTTATTTTAGTATGCCGACAGTCAAAACAGTGTCGTTCTCTTTTTATTCCACGACAATTTAAATATTATCTTCTCTTTCTAATATATCAAGTCGATCATATTCGATGAAAACATTTCCACATGGTTTTCAAAGCTAGGGGTACCTACATCAAATAGGTATATTTTTTAGGTTCCTAGATTCATAAAAATCTTTAAAAATCTTGATTGTCTGAAAGTATGTACATACATAATATAAGTATACCGTTGGAGATACATTTAATTGTGATCATGTTAGATAATCGGCTAACAATTTAGAATAGGTAGAGTTTACGTAGATGCATCGCATTATCTACACAAAGCAATCGTTGCTGACATCCTGATAAAAAAGATAAACAATAGATTTTAATTGATTACACATTCGACCTCACGTAGGCTGGTGGATCGCTGTTGTATATACCTACTCATCATCTATGACTAACGCGGAGATTTTGAAAGATTAGAAGTAAACTAAATACTGAAACATATAAATTACAAAAGCTGCATTCCTGTTTAATAGGTAAGCAAGTAAAGATTTTCTAGTGAAATTTTTTTTCTGAAACTTGTAATTATATTAGTTATCAACTGGCACACTACATCAAACATGATTCATTGCAAATTATAAATAAATGATTTCATAATTTCAAATGAATAATTCTGTGATTTCAAGAGTGAATATAGTGTTTTGAAATATCAGTCGATAGCTGCAATTTCGATTGTGATAAAAATAATAATCTTCAGACAACAACCTTCCAGTTAAATGTGCAAAGTAGTACAGACCTATTATTTGATTAAACGCTAGAATAGAAAACATCCTTAGATTTCTTGATTTTATGACGCCTATGAGTAGGATGACATCAGAAGCACTTAGATATACAGCGTTTATTATTAAATCTAACAAACTGAACGTTCAAGTTATTATGTAAGTATCTACAAGAGCTACTAAAGCTCGTATTCAAAATATTAATCAAATTGAGTGAAAACTCAAGCTTGAGTACTTTAAATATTGTTTCATCTGTGGCTTGAGTGTACTTACTATAAGTAAACCATTACTAATAAAGACCTAATTCGGAATTCGTCTATCTGGATTATTAGATTTTTGTCTTGTATTTTTTTTATCATAGCAATAGGTAAGCTTCATAGTTTATATCGTTATTATTATTAGGCATTTTCAAGAAATACAGTACGAGTATCCAAGTCGTCTCAAGTTGTACCAAGGCTTGAAGTTATGAACGAATGCCCGCTGACTTCAGTCGTCCGTAGGAAGTGTTTTAGGCTGGTTTTAGTGTCACGCGTACCGTCGGCGCGGATAGGCGAGTGATCTTTATTACAATGAAATAGGGATACTGATTGTTCAGCACTGACGAGTGCAATCAGCGTTGCCATTTTTGCTAAACAATCAGTATCCTATTTCATTGTAATAAAGATCACTCGCCTATCAGCGCTGACGGTGAGCGTGAGACTAAAACCAGCCTTACTGTTGAACAAAGGCCTCCTCCACTTCTTTTCAGACTTAAGTTTCGGCATCATTCCTCTAGTCTAGTTTAAAAATTGGCAGAGTTCATCTCGCCATCTCTTTGGTCTAAAAAATAAACGTTTCCAAAAATTATCAGCTTGGGCCACGGAATCCTAAAAACATTTCTTAGAACTAGGGAATGTGCTTGGAAATTTATTTTTAGCAAAGTTTGTAGTAACTGCCCGTTTGGGCGTCCAAGGATTTGTAACGGATCTATTCCATCTTATTTTTAGAGGAATGATTCACTTTCCAGCAACAATAAATAGGTATTTCTGGTAGAATCTCACCTTCATGCACAATAAATCAACGCAGTGCGTAACGTGGTCATTTAGCTTTTTACACCTACAGGTGTCATCGCGGTCATTTCCACTTGCGCCAAAAATAATATTCGTGAAACGAAATTATGGAACTGTGTCACTGTTCCTACTAATAAAACAAACTTCAGTTGAGTAATTCGTGGTAAATGTGATTTATAATATGTTGTTGTAGGTAGGTAGGTACTTACTCTATCTAGCTGGAATTAGATGATACGTAGGTACCTAAAACATCTCAAGGGAGGGGAGGCTAAAATGGACGGAAACGCAACTCCTTTTATGAATCATATAGGTACGTAGTAGGTAGGATGTTTTTTTCTTGTCACTCTCATGTCTATGAAAAAAGACGGCATTATACTTAGTGCAATTCATATGATTCTGCTATACCTAAGTATAACGACCGATTTGTAATATAAAAATGTACTTATAAACATCCCATAGTTTTATCACCTAGTGTTACTCTTACCTACACAGCTGAGCGCTATTTATTGATGTTTCGTCGGCGAACATACCCTATTAAAACAATCCCCTATTATAACGATTCCCATACTAATGTTACTACTTATAAGTAGGTAGGTACCTACTATTAAGTTTGTAAGTACCTACCTACTTATAATAAAGTACAAATTAGGTAGATACTAGAATCAATGCACGACATCTATCGTTTGATATTTGCACTACATAGCAAAGCTAGCCTATTCTCCAGGTGTTCACCATGTTATACACGCAGTTCAACCTGACAAACACAGATGGCGTTGACAAAACTAGTTTATCAACACCATCTGTTATGATTTGGTTAGGTACCTACTTATTATCTTTTAGTCCAGAGATAATAAATAACCAAATCATTTCAACACTGCACTGCACTGACACTCCCACAATCGAGTGACACCTCATAGCGCACCTCCAGAATAGAAGTGACTCAATTCAAAAATCATGATTTTTGGGAAATGCGTCAAATGGCCGTTTTCCGCAGGAGAAACTGCCGAAATGAAAGAGACGCAGCTATTATGTTTTCACGTTCTAACCAAAAAGTAGCAGTTTTTGAATAACTAGCAGATAGATTTTTTTTTCTGAGTCTTTCTACGTAGGTATTCAAGTAATTTTCCCAATTTTTTTAATTGAGTCACTTCTATTCTGGAGGTGCGATTTAAAATCCACCAAGCCGTTTAGGCTGTAGAGCGGTACAAAGAAATAGACATAACGTAGGTAAATACATACCTACATACAATCGAAAAACATAACCCTCCTTTCTGCGGGCACTTGGGTAAATTTAACCTACTTAGTCTAATAGTGGTGTTTTGTTTCAGCTGGACGACGCAACCTTGCAAGTCTTCAAGGATGGCGACTACGGACCCTATTTGGACCTGGACTCGACTCTTGGCGAACAGGATGAGGAGCTTGAAGGCCTCCAAGAAAGGTGAGCCCTTCACACTGATTCTGTATCAGTGTATCAAACACCATGAGGTTAGTTAGTGTTCTAATAGTCGGCGTTGGAATTATTATACAACCTGTCAGGTAGTGGATCATAATGGAACGTCACTACCCTACAGACAAGGGCGGATCCAAGATTTTTTTTCTGGGATAGGCACAAGGGGCCGACCGACCGACGTGCGACGGGCAAAAATGTCACATTCAAATCAGCTAGGTTACTCTGTTGTGGTGACATTTTCAAACAAATTACTGTCATTCCGGAGAACGAAACAAAACGCAGCGGTAGGTAATGATAACGGAATGGTTGACGTTGTAAATTAGTGGAATTGGGGCTCTGATCGAGCCTCTCACTTTCATCTATAAATAAATGATATTATTTATGATATAATGATCTCTAATTCTATTAGTGGCAGTATAATCAAATCGTACTAGTGGTTCAAGTAGGTGTTAACGCATTGGCTTATTTTCTACTAAACATAATCTAAGAGGAATACCTACTTATAATATTTACTTATATTAAATTGGTACCTACCTACTTATGTATGTATTAATTATACTTGTTTACGAGTGAATTGCAATTTAATATCGTTAGGGCCGATTCCCACAAAAGCGAAGAGGAGAGGACCGGAAAGGAGATGTGATGCAAACAACAAATGAAAAAAAAAACTAAACATGATCACGTCCGTATTAGGGTACGGTAGACACATCTCAGATCTTCAGGCATTAAAGATTCTTTAAAGATATCTAAGTGGATAGTTAGAGGCACATCCAAATACATATGTTTATTTATATCGTTACTAGCGGATACATGCATTTTTTCGGGATAAAAAGTAGCCTATCCCACTCTCCAGCCCTCCAACTATCTCCACACAAAAAATCACGTCAATCCGTCTCTCTGTTTTGACGTGAAAGCAGGAAAAACAAACAAACACTCTTATAATATGGGTATGGATTTTCACATCTCCACTACTATTATATACAAAACACACAATCCGGTACTCCACTCGTCTCCAACAGCTCCTCTCATTTAAGAGTTGTCAGTTAAAGCTGAATGCTTAAGTACCTATAAGTCTTTCCCACGGAAATCGACACCACTAGTTGCGGTGGATAAATCGAGGCAAAAGATAATAACGCGAATCTATAAGTATGCATAAAATAAAATTATCTAGGTATATCCTATTGGATAATTAACCTAAATGATATTCATATACCTACTTATTGAAAGCGGATTAGCACAAATAGGCTTTCGATTAGTGCTAGTGCTAGCTGATAAATTCTCGCAGATATTCAGGCATTTAGGACTTCTTGCACCAAGATTTCTAATTCTATTTAGCTAAGTAGCCTAAACGCAGTTTTTATGCATTGAGCTAAGTATACCTACAATATATTATCATACCCAAAGGAAACAACAGTATCTGCTTTTGATGAAAACTTGCTTCGTGACTAACATGAGTTTAGTTAGACCCATAGATAGACTGTCTGGTTTACTTTATGAAATACTAGCTGCGCCCCGCGATGTTACACGCGGTTAAAACATCAACATGAGACGATGGAAACATTAGCAGCATTTACACGCAGAGATTGGCCTGCGGGATTTCCCGCGGGCAGATCTTTGCCATTCCAACCTTTGATAGTTTTATCCACGGATATCTGTAAAGATATCTTTACAGATATCTGTACAGTCCAGATGCCGCGGGAAATAGCACGCGCCTTTCCAACCTTTGACAGTTTCATCCGCGGTTATTTATAAAGATATCTCTACGGATATCTGTAGGTACAGATATCTTTACAGTCCAGATCCGTGGTAAAAACTCTACCGTGTAAATGCCGCTATTGACATTCACATAAAAGTTTCAAGCCAGCCAATCGCACCACACGTTAAAAAGTTCACATAAGTACAAGCTTTGACACACCATTATGTCTTGGAAACTTGGTTCTTACGGAACAAGACTGGTGTAAATTCCTATTCTTAAGGGTGCTGACACATTATCACGTCTCTACCCCGTCGCATAGCATGACCGTAGCAACACCGTCCCGGCAAAAATGATATTCTTTGTATTGAAATGTACCGGACGCCCCACACCAGACCGTTCCCACACCGTCGCGTGTCCTGCCCTGCCATGGCCGTCTTGTCAATCTCCGGCCGCCATGATTATTTTGCTGACACGTAGGGTTGCAACACCTAATATTATATTTAATATAAGTCTAATAATATTTGAATCCTAAATAATATATTTTTGGGGAAAAAATATATTAGGCGAAGATCTTAGTGGCAACTTGGGCGATTTTATGTTGTTTGTTAGTAGATGTGTTTCAAAAAATTTTCCGGGATAAAAAGTAGCCTATGTCCTATTTACGGTTATTTTCTATCTATATTTTAAATTTCAGCCAAATCGGTTCAAACACATCCAAACATCCATCTAACCACCCAAACATCAATCCATCCATCCAAACATTCAAACTATTAGTGTGATGTGATAGTGTGATGGCTTTGACCCTTTCTTCTGACTTACAAATTTTGCTCTTAGAGTTGCCGCAAAAAATAATACCCTAGCCTAGAGCTAAAATTAGCACATCGATGAGTGCAACTTCAAATATTTGTCTTAGCTTTGTTAGACTAAAGATAAATTTAGAATGCGTCCGGTCGCGGCGCTTATCGGCGCTGCTCGCTCCGAAACACGACAAAAATGCAGTTTTTTGGAGCTTTCTCATCCCTAATAACAACCAATCGAAAAAGTGAACGGAATTTATGTCATTAATTGAATGACCTATCCGATGGAGCAAACCAAAAACATAAATTACCTACACCAACTTCAAAAGCGAATGAAGATTTATCTTATTTTTAGTGATTTTCGTTGATTTATTATGAAGTAAATATGATGTTAAATAAAAATTAAAACTAAAATTAAACGGTATATTACAAGATAAAATGTTAGAGATGCATGTTGGCTTTTCAGTTACTTTCCACTTTATTTATCGAGGGTTTATACAGGGAAATACAGTATTTGGCTCAGGGAACGCCCTTAAAGCAGACTCAACAAAACCATGGTAAGCTGTCATATTAATTATGTGAATGTAAACTTAAACTTGTAGGGGTAGTCAGACAGAAGCAAGGAAACTTTTATTTTTCAATCACATTTTTTATTAAGTAAAATCTACTATTTATTTGTAAGTTCCTACAAACTCCTTTATTCGAAAAAAAAGTGGCAACCCTACTGAGACGGTCGCATGCATGTCAGGTCGAGTTGACACTCGACTGACGTCCGCTGACAAATAACAATTTTAAAAATATAGGCTGAGTTCACATTGCATCTCTAAAATTGAAAATTGACAACCTTGTACGAGTTGATGTACGAGTAGAAAAATTTAAATTCCATATACAGGGTGGAAAAAATGAATGGGCCCCGGAGGGAAACTACTTTAAATCCTTAAGATACAGTATTTTACTTAAAGGAAACATTCCTTTATTTTTAAAAAGAAACGAGTAGAAAAGAGTGTTGTCGAGACGTATTTAAAAATAAGTTTTTGAGAATAAAAAAGTTATTGTATTGTTCAGTTATTCAGTTATTTATTTACTACAGATTTAAATTATCATTGCAGATAAACATCCAATGCGATAATTTAGATAGGTACTTTTGGAAATGAACATCTACTATGAATACTTACATTGTACGGTCCGCAGTCCGCACACCCTGGATAAAGGATAGTTCATAGTCTAATATCTTTAAAACTCTGAGATAAATTTTAACTGATATATTGTAAGAAAACTTATGATATTGATGACTTATGTTATGATACTTATACATAATACTTAAAAAATACAGACGGACGGGCATAACGAAACTATTAGGGTTTCTTGTCAGGACAACGGAACCCTAAAAAGTAGTATTAGTTGATGAACTGAAATATTTTGTTTTTGAGTTTCCCAACTCGTTCTCGTACATTTTTTTTTAGTAGTGCAGACACCCCTTTATATTTTTAATCCCCGCCCATCTGTCAATACACATATTAGTAGCGTAGCCAGGTCGGCCCCTAGGGGCCGCTTTTCGGCCGTTGAAAGGCTTAGGCGGCCTTTCGATGGGAGCGGCTCCTAAACGGCCTATATGCACCTAGTTACCTTTTCCTATTTTTATTAGGTAGGTACTTACCTAATCATAATTCAAAATTCTTAGCAAAAAAAAAACAAAGCATTTTTTTTTTCTCTTAGCGCGTGCCGCTTATTTCTTTGGTTGAAACCTCTATGTTCTGGGGGTCTAAAGTGGCCACTTTTGATGAAAAATCAGATGTTTCATAGATGCTTCATCTATGAAACATCTGATGAAACATCAAATGCTTCATAAATGCTTCATAGATGCTTCATATATGAAGCATCGATGCTTCATAGATGTTTCATAGATGTTTCATAGATGCTTCATATATGAAGTATCTATGAAGCATCGATGAATCATTGATGAAGCATTTCACAAAACATCTTTTTTTTTCTTCTTCTTTATTTTGGCTTCGCACGGCTTGTGCATTCAGCCAGTGTCAAGTAACTATAAACTTCAAGCACATTCACGAACACTTAACGGTTAATAATCCACCCAAAGAAATTTTATACATAGTAGAATGCTGACTGACATTTAATGTACAAAGGATTTTGAACCTTATCACGACTACACAACGATCTATTATCATTTAATCTTGGTTATAAGGATTGTTGGTCTTGTTGAGAGGCTTTCTTGGGTGCTTTGTCTCTTTCACACTCGTTGTTGGATTAGTAGTGTGCCCATGTCATTTAAATTTCAGGATATTTTTACCTTATCGCGCTCGACAAAATCAGCGCTTGATTTCGATCCATGGTTTCGATCCTTGAATTCGATCCTTGATTTTGATCCTTGATTTTGATTTCGATTTTGATTTCGATCCTTGATTTCGATCCTTGGTTTTGATCTTGGATTTCGATCCTGGATTTCGATCCTTGATTCTTGAATTTTGAACCTTGAATCTGAAATCTTGAATCTTGAATCTTTGAAGTGACAGCTGTCAAACTTCAAATGGCCATATCTCGGGAACTACTCGTCCTAGACTCCCCGTTCTCGGTTCAAATGAAAGCTATGACCAAGATCTTCATTTGAAGTGATAGCTGTCAAACTTCAAACCGCCATATCTCGGAAACTACTCGTCCTAGACTCCCCGTTCCCAGTTCAAATGAAAGCTATGACCAAGATCTTCATTTGAAGTGACAGCTGTCAAACTTCAAACGGCCATATCTTGGAAACTACTCGTCCTAGACTCCCCGTTCAAAGTTCAAATGAAAGCTATGACCAAGATCTTCATTTAAAGTGACAGCTGTCAAACTTCAAACGGCCATATCTTGGAAACTACTCGTCCTAGACTCCCCGTTCCCAGTTCAAATGAAAGCTAAGACCAAGATCTTCATTTGAAGTGACAGCTGTCAAACTTAAAACGGCCATATCTTGGAAACTACTCGTCCTAGACTCCCCGTTCCCAGTTCAAATGAAAGCTATGACCAAGATCTTCATTTGAAGTGACAGCTGTCAAACTTCAAATGACCATATCTCGGGAACTACTCGTCCTAGACTCCCCGTTCTCAGTTCAAATGAAAGCTATGACCAAGACCTACATTTCAGATGACAGATGTCATTTTGACAGCTGTTATTGAAAATGTAGATCTTGGTCATAGCTTTCATTTGAGCTAAAAAGGAAGAGTCTAGGACGAGTAGTTTCCAAGATATGGCCGTTTGAAGTTTGACAGCTGTCACTTCAAATGAAGATCTTGGTCATAGCTTTCATTTGAACTGAGAACGGGGAGTCTAGGACGAGTAGTTCCCGAGATATGGCCATTTGAAGTTTGACAGCTGTCACTTCAAATGAAGATCTTGGTCATAGCTTTCATTTGAACTTTGAACGGGGAGTCTAGGACGAGTAGTTTCCAAGATATGGCCGTTTGAAGTTTGACAGCTGTCACTTCAAATGAAGATCTTGGTCATAGCTTTCATTTGAACTGAGAACGGGGAGTCTAGGACGAGTAGTTCCCGAGATATGGCCATTTGAAGTTTGACAGCTGTCACTTCAAATGAAGATCTTGGTCATAGCTTTCATTTGAACTTTGAACGGGGAGTCTAGGACGAGTAGTTTCCAAGATATGGCCGTTTGAAGTTTGACAGCTGTCACTTCAAATGAAGATCTTGGTCATAGCTTTCATTTGAACTGAGAACGGGGAGTCTAGGACGAGTAGTTCCCGAGATATGGCCATTTGAAGTTTGACAGCTGTCACTTCAAATGAAGATCTTGGTCATAGCTTTCATTTGAACTTTGAACGGGGAGTCTAGGACGAGTAGTTTCCAAGATATGGCCGTTTGAAGTTTGACAGCTGTCACTTCAAATGAAGATCTTGGTCATAGCTTTCATTTGAACTTTGAACGGGGAGTCTAGGACGAGTAGTTTCCAAGATATGGCCGTTTGAAGTTTGACAGCTGTCACTTCAAATGAAGATCTTGGTCATAGCTTTCATTTGAACTGAGAACGGGGAGTCTAGGACGAGTAGTTCCCGAGATATGGCCATTTGAAGTTTGACAGCTGTCACTTCAAATGAAGATCTTGGTCTTAGCTTTCATTCGAACTGAGAACGGGGAGTCTAGGACGAGTAGTTCCCGAGATATGGCGGTTTTAAGTTTGACAGCTGTCACTTCAAAGATTCAAGATTCAAAATTTCAGTTTTCAGATTCAAGAATCAAGATTCAAGATTCAAGAATCAAAATGAAGGATCAAAATTGTATCAGTATTTTAATTCAAAAATCATGCCCTGAAACATCACGTAAATCAGAAAATGATGGAAAAGGCCCCTTAGGGACTAGGAATGTTTAGTTTATGGTCACCCTTTAGAAAGAGACACACCGCCCAAGTTTTCTTTCTCAAGCGGACCTTGTTTTCTGTCACAGTCAGTGTTCCAATTATTAGAACACATTAACATTTGAAGAAACACAAGTTTTGGAAAATAAAACAAAAACGAAACATTACTTCTCAAATTCCCGCCAAAAAGCAACCCCCAAAACATCTTTTTTGACAGATCTATGTGCGAGGTTAAATTTATTTTTAGAAAGTAAATAGGTACCTTACCTACCTATTTACTTTCTAAAAATATTTGAATTTAAGAAGTAATATTTCGTTTTTGTTTTATTTTATTTTCCAAAACTTGTGTTTCTTCGAATGTTAATGTGTAATAATAATAATGGTGGATTATTAACCGTTAGTGTTCGTGAATGTGCTTGTAGTTTATAGTTACTTGACACTGGCTGAATGCACAAGCCGTGCGAAGCCAAAATAAAGAAAGAAAAAAAAAGATGTTTTGTGAAATGCTTCATCAATGCTTCATAGATGCTTCATAGATGCTTCATATATGAAGCATCTATGAAACATCTATGAAACATCTATGAAGCATCGATGATTCATATATGAAGCATCTATGAAGCATTTATGAAGCATTTGATGTTTCATCGGATGTTTCATAGATGAAGCATCTATGAAACATCTGATTTTTCATCAAAAGTGGCCACTTTAGACCCCCTGAACTTACTAGTAGCATGCACACTGGCAGTCTTTATGACATAATGTGCTATTCTATGCTATGGGTTTCGTTTGAATGAAACTAATTTTGAAACGGATAACGAAAAACTTATTGAGAGCGTAAGAAAATTTAATTTTCATTCCATCTATTCGAATTGGAAAACCCCCCCATCTAGCATAACTTAATGCGTTCCGCACGTTATGTGACATTATCAAACGTCAAAATCCCATCGGGTACAATACTGCCCTCTCGAAATCAAAATGTAGTAACAGCAAAAACACGATTTCGAGAAAAATGATGAAGCTACAATCAATAAAAATATTCAGAAGAGGTTACATATTAATAAAACCTTGAATGTGGAGTGAAAGTACACATAATCTATAGGTACCAACCAATAATAAAGCGTAAAAGTTTGTTTGTTAATTTGTTTGAACATTGAACACGCTAATCTCAGGAGCTACCAGTCGGATTTGAAAATTTATTTCTGCATTTGATAGCTAAACTCTGTGAGGAAGGATATAGGCTACTTTTTATCATCATCATCATCATGATCACCATATACCATCACTATGGGGGCAACGCTACGATGGCACTGCTAGTAAACTATATTTCTTAACGTTTTTACTTTATTTTTTCTTCAAAACATAACAGTTATAGCCATTTTATAGTACTACCTAGTAGAGTGATATATCCCCTATTATTGCAATTAGTTTTCTTGTGAAATCCGTTCAAAACACATTATTATTAACGCACTAAATTTTCTTACTACTGCGTTTTCGATCATTTTTTCTGTCATTTTACTAACTAAAATGTGGTATTATTGTAAGAATACTACAGTTTTAATGTGAAATAATTAATAATTTAACAGTAATTTCACGCACTCTGCTGTGCGACCAGATGGAATAGCGGTTGCAACACCCGGTTGAAATGCTCCTGCGTGTGTCCGGGTTCGGCTTCAAATCCTATAACGACTATAGATTTTTTTAATCAATTTATTTTTTATTTCACAACGAACTGTGTGAAATATGTATTTTAGTGTGGTTTAGCTTGTAAACGCTCTATATTTACAAAAGAATTGAGTGATAAGTTTTAAAATGGGCTTTCAGAATAATTGTGTATTTAGCATAAAACCAACAAAATGTCTATTACTGTGTTATAGGCTCGGGTGGGCAGATTACGCTTCGCAAAACGGTTATGCGACGGTCCTAGTATGATACGGTCTTAGTGTGTAAGGTGCTATTTTCGTGACGGGCTCGGTTATGCCTCGGCCCGCTTATGATACTGCGCAGTGAGCGCAGACCTTAATAGCCAACGTGTGGAGGCGGGGGAGATGATCATGATATGGATAGTGTAATGATGATGGGATGAGGATCTCTATGAGAATGACGACATACGAAAATATTTGCAAGACTGTAAAACTGTAGGATCGCTTAAAGTTGTTTTGATATTATCCCAGACATATATTATTTGTCTCTTATATTGGACACAGAAGATTGTAAAAAAGTGTACCTATAATTATTATAAATAGTATAATTCACGACTCATAAACTAAGACAATGGCATAATTGAAAGGCATTAGTGCTTGGAGAAATTGATGAAAGTTTTGATAATAAAAGCCCAGTAACGTGGTCAAATAGAAATAAATCTTAGTTTAGTTGCACAGTAACAGAGAAGTCCTATAAGATTTTGAACCATGATTTTGTAAATCCTATTCTATTAAAGGAGCAATATTTGTTTGTTTGTTAGTTCGAAAATGGCTCTAACGATTTCGATGAAATTTGCGGTATGGAGGCTTACGGGGGCGAAAAAATCGATCTAGCTAGGTCTCATTTCTGGGAAAATTCGTTTTCTCGGTATTTTCACGCAAAAAGATTTACCAGTGCAATGTGGTTCGTAATTTCACAGAATTTGTTAAGACCAGAATGACTTTGTGGATAGGGTGTCTTCTTTACAGCCAAAGGTTGCGAGTTCGAAATTCAGCCCATGAACGTGTTTTTTTGTTTTGTTTTTGTTATTTTTTATTTTTATTTTTCTCTATTTGCACCCGAGCAGAGCTCAGTCGCCCAGATATTAATACTGTAATGCGTTTAGTTTACTCCATCCTGCCCCACCACCGGGAATTACCATGATTGGCAAATTGCAGTTAGGGTCTGCACCGCGATAATATATTTGGCCTCAAAGGAGTGACGTTGGTTATATACATCAGAGGTCGACAACGTTCCAGATATCACAAACATTTCGTCTCAAAAGCATATAATTATCAGACTTCCCAAATCTCAACAGGTTTTATTTAATTCGTGACGAGGAAACGAGGGTGGTCATTAGGGAGTTTTGCATCGCGTGTGTGGAAACAAGGCCCAAAGGTCGTCGCACCGTTTCCCATGATTTTAAAAATAAACCTGAACCGGATTCGGCACAGAATATTTATTTGGGTTACTGTTACACCAGTAACCGGATTAACCATCTGTTTAGCGGTTTATTTATCCCTATGTACGATTTTCAATCAAAACATTCATTAGAAAGCAAAGAAACTTTGATTGAGCGAAACCGTGAGTGTTACAGAGTTTTTTCGTTTCTAGTTTCAATCGCGATGAAGTCGAAGATGTGCAAAAAGTTTGACGTGATGAAACAATGAACTTGCACTACGGAGCTACTCCACAGGTTGTTTCGTTTTATACAAGTTTTATACAGCTACATTATATCACTTCACTTCTTCTTTGTTGTGGTTGTCACAATTCTACCAGTGTCCGTTTCATGGTAGTGACATAAACTTTGCTGGAGGAAAATTAATAATATGGCCGGTAAAATAAATAAATAAAATAAATAATACTGGACGTTTCACACAGCATCATGTAGCATGTATGGGAACCACATGACTGATATACTACCTACTTATATACTTTTTTTTGTAAATACATAGGTACATATTATTTTACATTATATAATACATAGAAAACACCCAGACCAGAGACAAATATTTGCAGATCATACAAACATTCGTCCCACGACGGGGATCGAACCCGCAACCTCTTGCGTCACAGGCAATAAATAATGTAGAAAGTCTATAAAATATTTTTGGATCAGGATGATTTCCTAAAACAAAAGAGACAAGCGTATATCACTTGTAGTTATGCATCGCGTTGGGGTCTTCAGAGGATATGTCAATTGAGCGCATATTTTTTCGCACTTGCGATCCGATTGATAAAATTGTCGTGATTACAAGCGAGCGTATGAATACTTCACTCCGGGGTCGTGGGAGCCAGTCGGGAGTAGCATCTGATGGGACGCGCAGGCGTCGATCTATCTCGGGACTAGATCAACGTGTATTTCGAAAGCAAAACAGTGATGGATCCGATAATAAAGCCCTGCGCCCGGTGTGAAGTTATAAAAGTTTACAACGCTATGATCGACGAGATATTTACGGGATAATCACGAAGCTCTCCCATGTATCCTAGTTTATAGAAGCTACCTGCGGCACAACCTTAAACGTACGTAAATTAATTGGCAAGATATTAAGAAAATCGCATGAGAATGGAATCAACCTATACAAAGTCACCGGGGAAAACGAATTACAACGAGATGGGCCCCGATAGATTCACACGCTCGGCCTCAGTCGAGGGAGACAAACACGAGCATAACAATTTGAAACTAGAAGTGTATCGCCAAATATCAATTGATTCTGGAATAGCAGACTACGAAGAAGAGTCTGTGAAGATCATCAGGAGCCTGGATTCCGAAGATGACATGTCAGAGGAGGAGGACTTCGAAGATGCAGAGGATTTTGATGAGTGAGAACTTGAAGTTTTACGTAAATTAGGAAAACTTTAAACTTACGAAGAATGTTACGTTTTTAGGGTTCCGTAGTCCTGACAAGGAACCCTCGTAGTTTCGTTATGTCCGTCTGTCTATCTGTCTGGCGATCTGTCCGAGGTTTTCGTAAAAGACCTAGTACTAGAAAGCTGTAATTTTATAGGGGTGTGTAAATCAATTACGACGACAAAGCGGTAAAACAGAATTTTGGATTTTTTTTTGGGAGTAGCTCCCCCACGTGTGAGGTGGGAATGAATTTTTTTTTTCGTCGTCTATCCCATAGTGTGGGGTATCGTTGAATTGGTCGTTTAAAATGACTTAGGGTTGCTAATTATTTCAATAATCATTGCGCGTGGCCCGACACGCACTTGGCTTGTTTTATTTATATTTACCGACTGTACCTACCTACGGTTTTTCTTTATTTCTTAATTCACGTCTTGCCTATGAGAGTATTTCACTCTTTATAGTAAGTTTAGGTAGGTAATTATTTCTTGTGATAATTGAGTGCAAAGCCACAATTTGGAAGGTTATAAAAACGACAAGACTTCTGCCATACATCACAAAATTGTATTTGTATTTTTGGCATTTTCTCCCTTACTTATGAAAAATGTTTAAAGTTGAACACTGGTTATATACAGCCCGCCGAAGAGCTTCCTCCAGGGCATGAACTACCGTGGCTCACTTGGAAGTCACTCAACCGTCTCCGCACCCAAGTGGGCCGCTGCAAGCTTAATTTGAGCAAGTGGGGGTTTAGCAAGGAGTCAACGACGCGCTGTGAATGTGGCACTGATCCCCAGTCCATGCCACATTTGCTGGCCTGCCCACTGTGCCCTAACACCTGCACTATGAGGGATCTCTGCACGGCCACTGACAACGCTATAGCTGTGGCAAAGTATTGGGAGCGGAAGCTGTGATATTTGTATTATCGACACGACGAAGAAGACTGGTTAAACAACGTTCTGTCTCTATTCGTCACTCTACAAATAAAGACAAGACGTTGTTTAACCAGTGTTCAACTTTAAACATCTTTCATAAGTAAGATCCTTTGTTTTAATCACGCTTAACCAGTGGACCGATTTCCCGTAGAGGTAGGCTGAGAGAACATGAACTTTAAAACCCAGCCGCAGGAGTTCGCATTCCTGATTCAATATCCGAATTCATTTTCCTCCCTAATGCACGCATTTAATACTTACAAGTTGTTCTACACGCTGCACACATTCGATGCGTTTTCGTTCGGAGAAAAATTCTGACGTTCGTTTCAAAAACAAACCGTTCGTCCGGGTCAGACAAACGAAAATTGAACATCCAGAATTCCGAATCAGGAAACCTAATTCGGAAATGGAATCAGCAGTCATTCTGTAGACTTCGAATTCACTCAAGTGACCGAGCTCACTAAATAAACAAGAATGTATTGTATCTACTTAAGATTCAAATTTCGAATACGAAATTTGAAATCTCACAGCGAATTCAGCTCTTCGACGTTCGAAGTGAGTTTACAGAATGACTCCGCAGAAAACCGAGCAAATGCGCTCGGCTAAAATGTTGGTAAAACAGAAGATAGTATAATGCTGGGGCCACACTACCTTACCGTCTACCGGGCTGTTACCGCAATAATTATGACATTAAATTACCGTTTAAATTACTGCATGAACTGGTGTGGTTACACTAGAGTTTACCTAGATATGTCAATAAATTAGGCGGTAAAAATATCACTTTTCAAGATGGAGGTTGAAGCTGCAGCGGTGTTGTGTTTTATGAGTGCCAATTATTTTTACATGAATCTTTATTTTTATATACTTATTATAAATTAATTTATACCTATATTAATCTTTATTTTTATTTATTATTTTGATATTTATTTAGATTGTTTCGGTAATAATTCATCGAGGATTCTTTTTTCTTTTTCAAATCATCCATCGTACTTGGAAATGATAAATTTTGTTTGATCCGACGCCAGGCATCATTTTGTACACTGCGATTTTTATGGTTCTTCTGTCGGGTATCCCAAAGAGACGGTTCGGATTGGAATACATAATTCCAAAAACTCGAGCGCTTTTTCATTTGACCACTCCATGTCGGTTGATACGTGCGTCGCCGGTGAGCTCATATTGCACACTGGACAAACGGTAGTGTGGCCACAAACGCATTAATTACTGCGCTAATCTTCTTTGATGTGCGAAAAAAGACCGCCGCCGGAGCTATTGTCTACCACCATTTGCCATATTGATTGGCATTGTAAAATTATGGCCATAAATCGTGGTTACACCTAGGTGTTGTTTAAGTTATGGCAATAATTATTGGCATATCAGGGTAGTGTGGCCCCAGCATAACTCAGTAATAACAAAATGTGTTTTTTTCTTTCCAGCCGCAAAAATGCCCTTGTTCTTCGGACTCAACTTTCCGTACGCGTGCATGCTATCATTGGTAAGTTAATTCGAAACTTTTCTCATTATTTGCATCTGCTGTGTTTTTATTCAAGAACTGTTCATTATCATTTCCTCGCACTTTTCCCACAACATGTTCTCTTATTCCATTTCCTCCTATCTCTCGTCATCTCCCACTCACTTTCCCACGCATGTCCTCTTCCACACAATCTATCCATCTTTTCTTTGGGAGTCCTTTACTTATGTATCCTTCCACATTCTTAACCAACACTCTCCTTGTAATATGACTTACGTAGTATTATTATCTGTTCTAGTATTATTACATCCCCATACCACACTAACCTATTACTCAAGGACTGTATTCAAAAGTAATTTTAGATTACGGTGTTCGAGGGAAGAGAACGAAGAGGAATAATAAAACGAATTAATTATAAAACAACAAATTTATTATTATTTATTTCTAAAAAAATACAAATTGATTTATTAATTTAAAATATTTACAAAAAGAAAATTATCTGACAAGCAAAATAACCTAATTTTAAAAGCACCTATGTGCTTTTTATTTAAATATTAAAGTGATTTTCGTTTCCATTTTTGTATTTAAATTACCCCAAATCCCAAATCTCATTATAAATGTGAAAGTGTGTTTATTTGTCTTGCTTTCACGTCAAAACAGAGCGACGGATTGACGTGATTTTTTGTGTGGAGATAGTTGGAGGGCTGGAGAGTAACATAGGCTACTTTTTATCCGGGTAACACGCGAGCGAAGCCGCGGGCAGCAGCTAGTTTCCTATAAATCTAGCATTTTTTTTTTTAAAACCAACTCCTTCATGTTTTTGGCAATGCTCACTTTGATAGTCCAAGAACGACCAAAAGCTATTCTACATTACAAAGCAAAGCCTCATTTCTTAAAATCTTATAGTACCTACTTTATCTTCTTTATCTGTCTTATTTACAGAGAGGCTACTTCATTCCCAAGGCAGGGAATTACGCAGAGCACTCTTCACTCTCAAACAGATTCTGCAGTCCGACAAAGACTTGGTCCACGAGTTCGTCGCCAACAAGGGTCTCGACTGCCTTATGCAAGTCGGAAACATGGCTGACCACAACTATCTGGACTACATCCTTCGTGCGTTGGGCCAGGTAGTACTTTTACTTATTAAAAACAAATGACGAGACATTTTTTTTTTAACTTAAGCCGGTTCGAGCCGCGGTAGCCCGGTGGGAATCAGTTCGACTTATGAACCAAAAGTCACGGGATCGAATCCGGGTGTGGAGCACTGAATATTTGCATACGTGCACGCGCTCAGCGGTGAAGGAAAACATCGTGATGCACATATACAAAAACCTGGTTTGAGGGCATGTGATCCGTCAAGCCGAGCTGGGACGTCGTAGTGGATTCAGGTCCACGCATGAAAGGAACCACCTAGAGGTGCAATTTAATCCTTTCACCCTGTTTCTCTGGTTCTAAGTATGACGCGATCCAAGTTAACTAGGACCAAGTCCAACTTGGATGACTCTGATTGGACGCCGTCGTCCGGGTGAGTCACTTGAGTCCGACGGCGTCCAATCAGAGTCATCCAAGTTGGACTTGGTCCTAGTTGACTGGGATCGTGTCAACCCGGCTTTAGTAAAATATAGTAAAAAAACTTAGGCGCAGGCCAGATAGAAGAGACTGGGCGCAGACATTTGTCTCTTCCGCGTCCCTTTCATACAAAATGTGACGGCGCCCCGTCTCTTCTGTATGTTTTGCGGCGCGACGCTTCTATACATTTTCTATGAAAGGGACGCGGAAGAGACATATGTCTGCGACGCATCCTCGTCTTACGTCTTTTCTGTATGTCCCACGCCTTAGGCCTTGACATCTTTACTTGATGATTTATACAGACACAATAGAAAATCAATTGCGTCTCGGCCAGATCTGTGCTCCGACATTTCTGTTGTTATATTTTTCTTTTCTTTGTGTAGGTACAATAAAGTGTTCATTCATTCATTCATTCATCTATTTCAAATCCACAGATTCTCCTTTACGTCGACGGCATGCACGGCGTCATGGTCCACAAACGCTGCATCCAATGGCTTTACTCCCTGATCTCGAGCAAGTTCCGACACGTCGTCAAAACTGCTCTCAAACTCCTTCTAGTCTTCGTAGAATATACCGAAAAGAACTCCCTTCTTCTAATCGACGCTATCATCACCGTCGACGGCTCAAACGGCAGACAACCCTGGTACAACGTTATGAAGATCCTACAAGACTTCGACGCTTCTGATACTGAGCTACTAATATACGCGACAACTCTTATAAACAGATGTCTGAATAATGTTCCTGATAGAGACTCATATTATGATCAAGTGGATGCGTTGCAAGATCAGGGTATGGACGATATCATTCAGTTATATATGTCTAAGCAGGGAACTGATTTGGATCTGTTGAGGCAACTGCAGATATTCGAGGCTGTGTTGTTGTATGAAGATGGAGACGAAGGCGGGACGGCTTTGAAGTAAGTATAAAACATGCATAATATTAGTTATTTCACTAAAAAAAAATTGCCTATAATTCCGTCATCAGAGTTGGCCACTTGCTCATACGAACTTACTTACAATAAAGAAAACAGTCAATAAGCGGGCATTATTAAGGTGAACGCAGACCTGGGCCGCACCGCACGCGCCGCAGTCCCCGCATTCGAATTCTTTATATGAAGTTCTATGCATCCTCGCACACCTACCCGCGCCGCAGTACCTGAAGCGGCCGATCTCCCCAAGCCGCAGATGATGACGTCACCAACGCTGACCCGCCCGCATCGGACGCTGCGGCCGGCGCGGCGCGCGTCTCGCTATTCGTATCGCGGTCGGCTAAATTCCAGTGTGATGCGTGTGGCGTGTGCGGTGCGGCCAAGTCTGCGTTCACCTTTAGAAGCTTTATCTTTTAAACTATGTGTTGAACTATTAAAACACAAACAATGTGAAATTCTGCTGGATTAAAATTAGCACATTATATTCTTTTTCAAATTCAGGGAAAAAAAAACTACAATTTAAAAGAACCTACTTTGGTGTGATAAAGCATTTCTATTAAAATTTTCAGGCAATTAGATGATTCTGTGATAAACTCTGTCCGGCGGCGAAGCCTTAACATCAGTACAACAGAAAGACGGAAATCTAAGAAGCATCAGATCAAAGAAAAGGGTAAGCATAACTTTCGACTTTTAATAGTGTGGAGTTGTTTAGTTTTCTATTACCTGTTTTGAGCTTCATAACTGCAACTGTTTACGCACGTCGATTAATTATAGTTATTTTGTGTTTTGAAATTCAGTATTGATCAGCGAGAATTCATCCTAACTCTCCATGCAGTTCATAAACTAATTTGATTTCAAATGTGTTTTCTGCTTCAACTGATTCAATTCATGTCGCATTTTACTAACAACAGCAAAACTACCGGTGATAACCATACCTGAGCCAGAAATCAAGCCAGTGATCCGATCTCAGTTCCTGCCTTCAATACTGGACAACAAAGAGAATAAAGAACTAAGCACCGCTTTAAGGCGAAGACGTGATAGATTTGCAAGACAAGCCAATCATATACAACAGCAAGAACTACTCAATAACTCTAGCAATAACTTGTACAATGGAGTATATGGAAGTGCTAATGGTATTGCGACCAATGGGACTTACACAAACGGCACCTATTCTACCAAAACCTATTCAAACTTGAGTAGCGTTGTCAACGGAGTGAGCCACTACACTAATGGTGTTAATGGAATCAACGCGATTAATGGTATCAACGGCGTTAATGGAGTCAGCGGTGTTAATGGAGTCAACGGTCTCAACGGAGTCACTGGAATCAACGGAATCAACGGAAATGGACATCAAGGGGAAGAAGAACCGGAGAAACTATTGAACAGAACAGCGAAAACTCTCAATTTAGCGGATGTTTTGAAGAATGGTTTGTTTGTTCTCTAACACACTAATTTCGCCATCACTGCCTTACTTTTTTGCTCTACTAAACTCATAGACTTATTTGCTGCTTCATTATAAACACCTATTCAAGAGTAAAACTTAAAATTTATGGTTTCAGGAAACCAAAGATACACAAGTGGTCTCAAACAGAGAATCCAAAATGGTACACTTGGTCATACTGTTACAGCAGTTGATGCTCTTACAGTGATTCGACAGAAACAGCAAGATGTTGTGGAGACAAATAAAGACGAGCTAGGACTAATATTGAACCGAGAACATAGTATCAAAGACTTAGCTCAAAGGCTGACTAGTCCTGTTAGTCCGACGACTGAGGAAAAGCCACTGAGGGTGTCTGATATGGCGGGCATCGTATCTAAAGCCAAAGAAGAGTTAGCGAAATCACAATCGAAAGGTAACCATGTCTTTATTATCTTACTTATATCATCTCTTTGTTATTCACATTATTTTGACTATCTAAATGTTACGGTGTTGAGCCCTGCCATGATACAAAGGCGAGCAAAAAGCCCTCAGTTTTTGTGTCTGACGGGACAAACATGTCATGAAAACAATAGTGTTATTGTATCAGGCCCACGATATAAAATTATTGTGATGGAATTAGTTGTGGACAGGTGCTCGGCTGAGATCTAAGAGGTGCAAGTTCGATTCTCGCAGCGAGATAAATGTTTTTATGATCATCAGATGTTTGTTTTGAATCTGGGTGTTCAAAGCGGTCCCAGTCGCACATTAACGCTAAAGTCAATCCGATTTTATTGAGTAGGACCCAAGAACATTTACAATAGTCACAGCTAGATGATTCTACTCATATTGAAGGAAAATATCGTAAAACCAGTAAGTTTTCTAATAGCGAGGATGGCTTTTCAACCTGTCATGTATATTATGCTAACTTCTGAAAAATGTGGGTATGTACCAAATATTATGTATTTAGACATGCTGATTACAACCCCCTTAACACTTTTAAAGGATCTTAAATACCTAAAGATCTAAGAGAATGTCTTCCCTATTTTGGGGATTACCTAGTCGTTATGTTTCGTTTCATATCCTTTAGATGGCTGATTGTTTAACTTGTCTCAAACCTCAAATTGGTCTTAAACTGTCAAAACGATCGCGAGGGTATCTCTTGTTGCGTTCGGTCTCATTGAGATGAGAGTGACAGAGCTACTTGCGTTGTCACTGAGCAGTTTGAGACGGATTTTGGTTGCTATCATAGATAGACAATCAAAGGGTAGGCCTACGTATTTTTTTTTGTTATTCATAACTAAACAAGGTGTTACCATTTCAGAAGTAATCAAAAGTCCTACAATAGAGAAATCACCAAAAATACACGAGATCAAAGTCTCCGAGAACGACCTTCATTGGGAAGAACTAAAGAAGGGTTGTCTCGACCGAGAGTTCCATCTTTGCGATCTCGATTTCTCCGATCTGCGTCTCGATTCCGACGACGACATGTTATGTCCTGCTGTAAACACTTCAAATGGACCTCCCCCTCCCCCTCCAGGTCTATTCCCCTCCTTCAATGCCCCCCCACCCCTACCCACCTGTTTCCCCCCCTACAAAACCGTACCTGCCCCACCAAAACAGATCTCATCGGAGCTATCAAATGATTCCGATAGCTCCACTATAAAGAAGAATAAGAAGACAGTGAAGTTGTTTTGGAAGGAGATACAAGAGAACCCAGCTCCAGCTCCGGTCAGGCCGAAGGTTGGAGGTTTTATATGGGATGAGCTGCCTGATGTGAAACTTGATACGGCGATGCTGGAACATCTATTCGAGTCAAGGACGAATGATTTAATAATTAAGGTGAATTTTTTATTTGTTATAGTGTTAAACCACACTTAGGTATTTACATTTGAAAATGAAAAATCAAATCCCGTCGGAGTTGAAAATTTTGATAAGATTTTTCATTTTTAAAAATTAAGGTGAATGTAGGTGCTCACATAATGTATTCTACTCATACAGGGCCCCAATTCTTCTATTGTTTTAGACCGCTATTCCTATATCGTTATCGCTGCGTTTAGACGCGCCAACCATTCCCATATCGTTATCGCTGCGTTTCGTTTCGTTGACAGTATTTTGCAGTTTTAGTGTTTTTATGACAGTGATTTGTTTGAAAACGTCACCACAACAAAGTCGTTGTTCATTATTAGATTAGTTTTCTTGTTATAGTAACGTTTCGCTTTGGTTGATAAAATAATTTTTAAAAAAATTGGGGCCCAGTAAATTAATAAAGAATTTTGTTTTCCTTGATAGTTTAAACTCTTATAATGCTGCATAATCTAATTATTTGGTCAAAAGGCATGCTTTCTAATTCAAGAGAATAATTTCTAATCGTTGTCCTTTGTTTCATGAACCTGTCTGCTGATGGAATTAAAAAAAAACAGGAAGTAAGTATAAACCATTCAAGACGCTATATATATATGTTTAAATGTATGACTCCAAATGCTGAAGTTAACATGATATTGTTACAATAAGAGTGTAATGAATGAACCTCAACTAAACTATATTTATTTATTTATGGTGCATGCAGATTTGGAAGAGAAACCATTCATATTTCTGGTAGAATTAATTAGTGTAGCTGTTATAGCAAGAACACTATAGAAAATAATTATAAAAGACAAAATATACGTCACCCTACGCGAATAGTTCGTTAATGACTAGCTTCGAGATCTATATGTGGTTTATATCCTTACATTTAATATTTGTATTAATATAAATTAACTAACCACAGTAAACAAAACCACAGATAGAATATAGAAACTGCAGAGCTAAAAAGGCCGTTATAGCAGAATGACAATAATAATAGAAATTGACTAAGTATATGCCGTCTCTTTTATAGACTGAGAGTGACGCGGTAGTGCCTAAGAAAAAAAAAACCGGTCAAGTGCGAGTCGAACTCGTACGCCGAGGAATCCGTACCTAGCCATAGTGCCAATTAAGCTAGTCCGCTTAATTGTATGAGCGCCCATACAACTCGGAGGACAATTTTAATTGGCGTCAACTATGTATGTATGGGAACACCCTTTAATTTTCAACTTTTTTAACTTTTTGGAATTTTTCCTTTATTTGTGCTATAAGACCTTGCTTTTTGCCAAATTTCGTGATTCTAGGTCAACGGGAACTACCATTTAGGTTTTCAACCCAAAACCTCTAGGGTACTTCCGGTTGACCTAGAATTGTCAAATTTGGTTACAAGCAAGGTCTTACAGCAAAAGTAAAGGAAAAATTCCGAAAAATAAAAAAAGTTGATAATTAAGGTAAGTTTTGGTACTTACAAGTTTTCACGAAAACCTAAATTTGCCTATATCTTTTTATAGTGTTGACTCAGGACCTTGATTTTTATACTCACAATAGGGACTATAAACCTTAGTATATGGTATAAATTTCAACTTGCTAGCTCCACCCGTTCCTGAGATAATCGATGGTGACACACGGACGGACAGACGGACGGACGGACAGACGGACAAGAAAGTGATCTTATAAGGGTTCCTTTTTTTACCTTTTAAGGTACGGAACCCTAAAAAAGGACAGGAATGGCATATATTGCAATTCCTATTGTGATTCTGCTATAACGGTCTTTTTAGCCAAGCTGGTCACAATAAATTAACACTCAAGGATAATAAATATATTCCAGAAGCTAATGGAACCAAAGAGAAATTTGATCTTAGACGCGAAGCGCTCAAACGCCATAAATATAGCCATGAAGAAACTGCCCACGCCACAGACTATAAAAGCAGCCATCATGAAAATGGATGCCACGGTCATAGGAAGAGAGGGGATTGAGAAACTGTTGACCATGCTACCCACTGAAGAAGAGAAAGTCAAAATACAAGAAGCACAGGTACATTAAAAACATGTTTATTCTACTTTTACTGCATTATGTAGGTAAAAAAAAAAGTAAAAAATATGAATGAATGAATAAAAACACTTTAATGTACACAATTACAAAATGAACTTAAGAACTAGTAAACCTTAGCAATAAATTGTACAATGGGCGGTCTTATCGCTAAGAAGCGATCTCTTCTATACAACCTTTGGGTGGAATGAAAAGAATGAGATCTAATGTACCTATATAAAAAATAAACATACACAAATACAAAAATATGAACAGTACTTCAAGCTTTATATTGGATCTTGGTTATTTTGGTGTTTTCTGAATATGTCTACAGCAGTGTATGGTTCCACAAAACAGAATGTGACAGAAGTGCACGTCGTTATCAGCGCAGCTCGCACGGCTTGCAACTAATTTGCACTTAAAAATGACATTTTTGTTTGCGATAAAGTTGAAATTATGAGTAATTTTCATTTTCAAATGAGTTTTCGTCAATCGTTTTTGTAATTTATGCGATTGTTTCCAATGTCTAACGAAAACCATTATTTTTGTGGTTTTACTGTAAATACCTACGTAGTCTTTTACCAAATAATTATTTTCGTTTGGCGACTCTCACTGTGTAGGTAGGTACCTAACCTTTTCAATTTTTTTAAATTTCTAAACATTAAAATAGTACCTACTGCAACGTCTTAGACACAAATATATTTAGGGCATATTCGCCAGAATCTACTTCCGCATGTTTATTTGGCAAATGCTCAAATCGTTATTTCAAGAGTTCTAATTACCTGCAAAATTTGGACAAGGGCCTAATGTGATACTTCTACGTACAATATGACTCTTATACATATATGTCTATTAGTTAGTCTCGTCAGGTTAAAATTTGTTTGTGCCAAAAATAAACATTTTCAATTCTAGTCTATTCCATAATCTCTTCCCTAATTCATGTTTGAAAAACTGGCTGAAACTGAATAATGTGATATTCTGGCATTAACTTTATCAGTTTTCTTGTAATATTCTACTGAACACGTAAGTAGAATATAAAAATCTACTTACGCACTCGTAATTAGGCACTGAACGGTTCAGTTCCTAATTACGAGAGCTCCCGTTTGTAAGAGTTTTGATGTCTTCGTAGTTCAGGTTAGACTGGCTAGATAATAGCTAGATAGCGGTATCATTGCGATATTCAGTGGTTGCTATTGGGTTTTTTATATAAAATTGAATAAAAAATTAGACACGACATTATGTATTGCATGCATGCCAGTATTCTTCACCATGACGAGCTAGCGCAATAGGCATAGGTACTCGGTAGTAGTAGCACTTGAAAGTATAGGGGTAGTCAGAAGCCAATAGAAGTCCAATAAGCCATCTACGGTGCGCGAGATCTCAGTTTGGGACGAACTACTAGTTTATTTTCAAAATACTTAGCAGACCTCGGCGAACATATCTGGATCAGATTGGTGATGTTTTGGAGAAAGGCCAGGACAAAAGTACCCTAAACCGGCGAGCTTGTACGAAAAATGTGATGAGAGTGAATGAGGCGAAAGAGCTGTGTCAGGATCGTGATCGTAGCAAGTGGAAATCCGTGGTCTCTGCCTACCCCTGTGGGAAAGAGGAGTGATTTTATGTATGTATGTACTAAAATGTTTTATTTCAGTACGCGAACCCAGATTTGCCGCTCGGGAGTGCCGAGCAGTTCCTACTGACGCTAGCATCGATAAATGAACTATCGTCTCGGTTAAAACTATGGGTCTTCAAATTGGATTTTGATAATCTTGAGGTAAGACTAGAAACGGTTAACTAGTTTTATATCTAACCACTCACTGTAAGTTTAAAACACTATGTTGTAAACTTGCAGTGAGTGAGTATGGTTGAGTTCCAGTAGAAAGTTAAGAGGGAGATAATACCACAGAATTGCGTAAGCGAGCGTTTCTCTGTTCTGTGGATAAAGCTATAAACTTTGTCAATTACAGAAAGAAGTCGCAGAACCTTTAATGGACCTTAAGCAAGGCATCGAGCTGATGAAAGTGAACAAAACCTTCAAAGTGATCCTCTCGACCCTAAGATCTGTTGGCAGCTTCCTGAATGGAAGCCACGTGAAGGGTTTCAGATTGGAGTACCTATCTAAGGTCATGGAGGTCAAAGATACGGTGCACAAGCATCCATTGTTGTATCATATCTGCGAGATGATTATTGAAAAGTTTCCTGATACAACCGACTTTTTCAGTGAAGTAAGTGTCTTTCTGGGTCGATATATTGGTATTTAAAGCATGGTCAATAATAATAATAAAATATTTCATTCAGGCAACACAAAAACAAAATATACAAAGGATATAATGTCATCGACCCATATTTATAAATACCTTACAGACTAACATACATACAAAATTATAGGGTGCTTTTTAGGGTTCCGTACCTTAAAAGGTAAAAAAAGGAACCCTTATAAGATCACTTTCTTGTCCGTCTGTCTGCCTGTCTGTCTGTCTGTCTGTCTGTCTGTCTGTCTGTCCGTCTGTCTGTCTGTCCGTGTGTCACCATCGATTATCTCAGGAACGGGTAGGTAGAGCTTTTTTAAGGAAGCACTGACTAAGAAAAAAAAAACCGGTTGACCGGTTTTTTTTTTCGCACTTGAGTGCGAGTCGAACTCGTACGCCGAGGGTTCCGTACCTAGCCATGGTGCCAATTAAGCTAGCCCGCTTAATTGTATGAGCGCCCATACAACTCGGAGAACAATTTTAATTGGCGTCAACTATGTATGTATGGGAACACCCTTTAATTTTCAACTTTTTTAACTTTTTGGAATTTTTCCTTTATTTGTGCTATAAGACCTTGCTTTTTGCCAAATTTCGTTATTCTAGGTCAACGGGAACTACCATTTAGGTTTTCAACCCAAAACCTCTAGGGTACTTCCGGTTGACCTAGAATTGTCAATTTTGGTTAAAAGCAAGGTCTTCCAGCACAAGTAAAGGGAAAATTCCGAAAAATAAAAAAAGTTGATAATAGGCATGAATCCTAATTTTCAAAATCTCTTCTATGATATTCAGAAGTATCTATTATGTCTAAAATATATCATATTTCTGTAGAAAATTAAGGTTTTTGTGCAATAAAAGTACATTTAAATTTAAATTTTCAAATTCACGCCAAAACGCTCGCCGGTGTCATGGCGTCTGTTTTTACGTCACGGATCGGTATATCAACCAGTGATGCCTACATAGTTACTATAGAAACAAAAGGATGTTTACCGAGACGAGACGCAATGACAGACGCCATGACACCGGCGAGCGTTTTGGCTATCATGGCGGATTGTTGTATTTTGTAGATTTATTTTAGCAAATAAATTAGTAATCTCGACATTAATAAGAGAATAAATACATTTTTCAAAATCTTTGAATCCTATTTCATTAGATCAGATAAATATTTTGGCGATACTTGATTACTGTCATCATGCCTATTAAGGTAAGTTTTGGTACTTACAAGTTTTCACGAAAACCTAAATTTGCCTATATCTTTTTATAGTGTTGACTCAGGACCTTGATTTTTATACTCACAATAGGGACTATAGACCTTAGTATATGGTATAAATTTCAACTTGCTAGCTTTACCCGTTCCTGAGATAATCGATGGTGACACACGGACAGACAGACGGACAGACAGACAGACAGACAGACAGACGGACAAGAAAGTGATCTTATAAGGGTTCCTTTTTTTACCTTTTAAGGTACGGAACCCTAAAAACCGGTCAAGTGCGAGTCGAACTCGTACGCCGAGGGTTCCGTACCTAGCCATGGTGCCAATTAAGCTAGTCCGCTTAATTGTATGAGTGCCCATACAACTCGGAGGACAATTTTAATTGGCGTCAACTATGTATGTATGGGAACACCCTTTAATTTTCAACTTTTTTAACTTTTTCCTTTATTTGTGCTGTAAGACCTTGCTTTTTGGCAAATTTCGTTATTCTAGGTCAACGGGAACTACCATTTAGGTTTTCGACCCAAAACCTCTAGGGTACTTCCGGTTGACCTAGAAGTGTCAATTTTGGTTACAAGCAAGGTCTTCCAGCACAAGTAAAGGAAAAATTCCGAAAAATAAAAAAAGTTGATAATTAAGGTAAGTTTTGGTACTCACAAGTTTTCACGAAAACCTAAATTTGCCTATATCTTTTTATAGTGTTGACTCAGGACCTTGATTTTTATACTCACAATAGGGACTATAGACCTTAGTATATGGTATAAATTTCAACTTGATAGCTCTACCCGTTCCTGAGATAATCGATGGTGACACACGGACAGACAGACAGACGGACAGACAGACAGACAGACAGACAGACAGACAGACAGACGGACAAGAAAGTGATCTTATAATAGGGCCTCCAGACTCTCGAGAGAAGGCTCGGCGAGAAGTCTCGCCCGAGACTTCACGAAGAACAAACAAGCTATCCACACTCTCAATTGTTCTCAGTCGTGATCTGTTGCTTATCCGGTATGGACGTCGATTTTGAAACTGCACCCGGTTTGGCTCTGTGTGCCATTGCATACTGTAACTTTGTGAATGTTGTACCTAACTAAAAATATTGTTAAAAAAAAATACTTAATGTAAAAAACTTTTATCTTAGTAGTTTCGATATTTAGCATCCCATAAAATAGGCTCAGATTGAAAAAAATCGATAAATTTCAACTCTATTTATTATTCCACATTTTTACGAAAGAAAATTCTCGAAAAAAACAAACAATATGGATGTCTGCCCACCGCCGCTCATTAATTTGCAATGAGACAAAACGTGAGTGTAGGACCCTTCTCTTTTCTCGCCCGAGAAATCCTTTGGCTCGGCCAAAAATACCGACACCGATCGGAGAACAGGCGAGCCAGAGAACGAGAAGGCGAGAAGCTCCTCACACTCACGCTTCTCGGGTGTTCTCGGGGGTTCTCTACGAGAGTCTGGAGGCCCTTTAAGGGTTCCTTTTTTTACCTTTTAAGGTACGGAACCCTAAAAGTAGTAAGTAAAGCAACAATGATTTTACCGATACATTTCTGGATACCTATATATAGTTAAGGTCGTAGGAAATGTTTTGATACAAGATGTATAAAGTAGATTGAGAAGTTCCAGATACTTACCATCATTACATTACACATATATACCATCATTTTTCAGTGAAGTAAGTAGTGAGTAAAGTGATTGGACATCTTATACGACATGACAGCTTCATAAGGAACATCATAGAAGGAAGACGAGGAAGGGAAAGACCAAGAATTAATTACAAGAGTCAGATTAAGAAGAAGGTCGCTGTCATGTCGTATAAAGAAATAAAAGAAATCGCATTGGAAAGAGATAGATGGAGATAATGTCATCTTTGCACCGACAAGAGCTGAGCTTTTTTTGAATAATAAGTAGTAAGGCTCGTTAGACTTTTAAGAAATTGAAGAATGGTCCATGCTGTCTTGAACTATTCTATATATATATATTTTTATAGTGTTAAACCACACTTTGGTATTATTAGTAATAAGGATTCCGTGGCCGAATTGGTAAGGCACTCCGGCTTAAGGAGGATCGCTTGTATCATTGCGGGTTCGAATCCCGTCGGAATTGAAAATTTTGATAAGATTTTTCATTTCTATTGAACTATTATATCCTCTTCCAGGTAGGTCCAGTGATCAGAGCATCGAAGGTAGACTTCGACAATCTCAGTGCAAACCTTCAGAAACTAGAGTCTGACTGCAAAGCGTCTTGGGACCACATGAAACGCGTCGCCAAACATGACAGCGCTCAGATCTTTAAGACGAAGATCAATGAGTTCCTGACTGATGCTGCCGAAAGGATTATACTGCTGTCGGTTATCAAGAAAAGGGTGATGAGCAGGTAAGCAGTTTCAGAAAGAAAGAAAGAAATGGAGAGAAAGTTTAGAAGAAAAGGAATGACTGCGGTATGGAAAAGGGACTTGTTACGGCTAGTTTGAAGATACTATCTTTCTGTGGTTATGCGGCGTTCACACGCTCGCGAGCAAACAGACATTTAACGAGACGAGATGTGATTAGAGCGAGTATTAAGTAGCTCTGTCGCTCTCATTTCAAAGGGACCGAACGCGACAGAAGATAAATGGCCCGTTGAATGTCTGTTTGCACGTGTGCGTCTGAATCCACAATTAGATTTTTGGTATACTCGTAGAAGTGTCCGTAAAAGTGTCGTGATGGAACAAATACGATTTTTTTATCATGATAGTTCCTTGGTTCTTAGGTATGGAACAACTGCGAATATCTTTGATTTCGCAGAGGTCCCGTGCCAAAGTTCCATGAGAATTTTTGATTCGCTAATGCGAATCAAAAATTAGCAAGTACCGCACCTAGCTTCGATAAATAGAAACATAATTTGGCTAGACAGTATTTAGTTGAATGTTTTTTATATTTTTTCAGAAAGTACCTTTTTATTGTTGTTCTATGTAATAATGCATTTGCAATTGTTTGTTTTTCATTTGCATAGCGATTTTTGTACAAATCTATTTTGCTTTTGCGCAGCACAGGCGAATATAATATACATTTCATCAAAATGAATAAACCAAAAAGTGGATGAAAGAAAACCTGTTCAAGAGTCTGAGGCATTCAGCACACATAGCAACTTTGAGCTTTCAGTTAAACCTGCCGGTTGCTGCAACTGAGAGCTCAAAGTTGCTCGCAACTAGCTGTTTTTACGATTTTCGTATAATTTTAAGAAACTGCGTAGACGTAGCAACTTTAGTTTAGCAACTGTAGTTTCGGTGATCGAAACAGTTTTCGGTTGATGCAATGGGTGACAAAATCAACTCCAAATTGCCGCAATTAGCAACTGACAAAGTACTAGTTGCGTCAAGTTGTTGCATTTCCTTGTTGTTGTTGTGGTTGTTGGAGTTCAATTTCACTCCCTCCTGTAAAGTTTATTTAGAATCGTGACAACCATAAACTGAGCTTTTTTGTTGCTGCAACTGGCAACCTTTAACAAAAATTTTAAAAAGTTGATAGTTTCTTCAACTAAAGTTGCTCTGTCTGCGGAGCACCTAAAGATCTGGCAAAATGTCTTTATATAGTGCCTCGTGGAAAAAGTCGTGAAATACTGTATTCTGAGCAATAAACAAACAGTCATGATCATGGTTCATTTAAATAATCAAAAGTGTAGCATAAATCGAGATAATTTTACGAAAATTATGCGTTGCGTCGTTGCAACTTTTCGATAGTGCGTCAATGTGAGCTTAAAATGTACCATTCTCACCGTCTCATCTCACCAACAACAATAAAGGCAGATTTATATTAGACCGGGCCGTGCCTAGGGCGTGCCGTTTACGTGGCCCCGGACGGGGCACAGATTTGAAACGCTACATACATTTTGTATGAAGCAGTTTATATTAAACAGTGTCTGTCTTTATTAAACAGGATCTGTCTCCAGAATCAGCGTGTTTGGTTGATTGCTATAGTACTTTTTAAATATCGTAAATATCGATATTATTGCTGTCTACGCTCAAAGGAAACAAATGTTTTTACAATTTAGGTTCTTTTAATACTTTCGCAAAATACAATTTATATTAATAAATGCGTAATTAATCGTAAAGGCGCGCGCGTGTGATCGGGTGGTCGGGCTGGTGGCTAGTGACGCGTCGCCGCTCGCGATGCAGTGGCAGGGTCCCGTCCCCCCGCGTCCGCCCGCTCCCCGCCAGGCTCCATTGGAATGTGGGGGCCGATAGGCGCACGCGGCTGAGGCGTGAACATCTTCGGGGGCCTTGAAAGACTCAACTTTCAAGATTCTTATTCTCCTCCTCTTCTGTGATGATGTCGTGCTCAAGTGGAAGTAGGCAGACCTTGTTTACGGCTCGTCGTTCGATTCCTCGGAACGTTAAGAAGTCCGCCACCCTGCAGACATTGTCTGAGCCCATATAAAGACGCTGGGCTCGTCCGATTCTCCATTTGAGGGGAGGGAGACCATCTTCCTTGAAGACGACTAGGTCTCCTTCTTGAAGGTTTCGCTCGTGATTGCGTCCTTTGTAACGCTGTTGTAGTTCTAGTAGGTATTCGTTTCTCCACCGGGCCCAGAAGTGTTGGCGCAGTCCCTCGATCATTCGGTAACGACAGCGGATGCGTGTCTTCGCGTCGGACGCTGGAGGTGATGGCAGTGACGTCAGCGGCCGCCCGATGAGGAAGTGCCCTGGGGTGAGAGGAGAAAGGTCGTTTGGGTCAGATGTTAAAGGAGTAAGGGGTCGGGAGTTGAGGATCGCTTCGATTTGCGTAAAAAGCGTGCTCAACTCCTCGAAAGTTAATGACGTATTTCCAGCTATGCGCTTTAAGTGATGCTTTGCGCTTTTTATGCCGGCCTCCCATAGACCTCCTAGTGAGGGTGAATAAGGTGGGTTGAAGTTGAATTTAATGCCCTCATTTGCGGAGTAATCTTTAAGATCACGAAGACTTGACCGCATTACCCTACCTAATTCATTGTTGGCCCCCACGAAATTTTTACCGTTATCACAGTAAATGTTGTCAGGCTTGCCTCTTCTAGCGATAAATCGCTTTAGGCTTGAAATGAACGCTTGAGTGCTGAGATCGCTGACCGTTTCTAAGTGGACTGCTTTAACAGAAAAACAAACAAATAAACATAGGTAACATTTTGATATTTTATTACCACGTCCGATTTTATTAGAAATCATGAACGGTCCTGCGAAATCAACACCACAAGTTTGAAAGGGATAAAATTGTGAAACCCTATTTAAAGGTAGGTTTCCCATGAATGGCTCCATTGTCTTGGCTTTATATCTTGTACAAACAATACATTTACGAACTGTACTTCGTGCTAAATTTCTACCACCTATAGGCCAGTATTGTTTTCTGAATGAACTCAGGAGCAGCTGAGGGCCGGCGTGAAATAGACGGATATGTTCGTATCTCATGAGTATCTTTGTAAAGTGATGTTTACTATCTAGCAGAGCAGGATGCTTTTGTTCGAATGAAAGTGTCGCATTATCAAGACGACCACCTACTCGTAAAATTCCACTGTGGTCAATGAAAGGAGCCAACTGTAAAATTGCAGATTTAGGTTTGAGTTTATTTCCTATCTTTAAAGTATTTATTGCCGATGAGTATGACTCATATTGACAGTTCCTTATCAGTAGCTCGAGTGAATCGTTAAGTTCCTTACTACACAAAGGACTAACATTTTTATTTTTATTTTTGCAATTACCTATAAATCGTAACACGTAGGCATAGATTCTTATCAATCGATTGGGGTTTGAATATTTATCAAAGTCGACAAAAGTAGGTATATTTTGTGCGTTATGGACTTGGATGGTATTTTTTAATTCTGGTAAATTTATTTTAGAGCTAGGAGCTTGCGGCCACTCCGTTTCCTGATTTGAAAGGAAGGAGGGTCCGCGCCACCACAAATCAGACTTTGACAAAATAGTAGGTTCTACACCTCTTGAAGCCATGTCGGCGGGATTGACAGCTGTGGGTACGTATCTCCACGATGATAAAGACTGAGCTGAGAGCTCACGAATCTCGTTTACTCGATTGCAGACGAATGCCTTTAAAAGCTGAGGTTGTGAATTTATCCACGCTAATGCTATGGTGGAATCAGACCAATAGTAGGTACGATTGACTTCGCACCGAAGTGCACTCGTCGTTTTAGCAGTGAGGCGAGCTCCGAGTAGGGCCGCGCATAACTCAAGACGCGGAATTGTTAAAGGTTTTATCGGGGAGACACGTGTCTTTGCACAGAGTAATTTAATAGATATGCAAGTATCGGGGTCCACCGTACGTAGGTAGATACAGGCGGCGTAGGCATTCTGGGATGCATCTACGAAGCAGTGAAGTTCTGTGGAAATGGGTGAAGCGCAGAGCGCGAATCTAGGTACATTGACTGTAAGTAAAGAGTTAAGGCTACCTATCATCTTTTGCCACACATTTTTTATTTCAGTAGGAACTGTATCGTCCCAATCAAGTTTGAGAAGCCACAACTTTTGTAGCAAAATTTTTAAAGCTATAGTGCATGGACTTAATAACCCGAGTGGGTCAAAGATTTTACACGTATTTGACAAAATTTCTCTTTTAGTGACCTTTTGTTGATTGAAATCAACATTTAAGGTGAAGCGTAATGTGTCAGTGTCAGGGGCCCACAAGACACCCAATACACTGGATTCTTTACTAAGATCAAGGCCTTGAGTTTCAGTATCATGCTGAAATATCTGAGGACAGTTAGTACGGAATTTGTGAATAGGCAAGCATGCCGAATTGAGAACCTCTGTGACCTTTCTATAGATATGATGCAATTCACGCTCGGACGATGACCCGGTCAACATGTCATCAATATAAAAGTCTTTTTGAATAACTTCTGAAACAATGGGATCATCGCATTCTAATGCAAGCTGTTTGAGACACCTAGTACTTAGGTATGAGGCGGAATTTAATCCGTAGGTAACAGTTCCTAATTCTGCAAATTCGAGCGGCTTAACCTTATCGTCTCGCCAGATGATCAGCTGTAAATGCCTTTGTGAGGGATCTAAAGAAATCTGTCGATAGAAATTCATTATGTCACCCGTAAGGACGAACTTATGTTGACGAAATCTAATCAAGATATTAAACAGCTCATCCTGTACTACAGGGCCGGTATATTGAATGTCATTTAATGATTTCTTTGAAGAAGTTTTAGCGGAACCATCAAAAACTACACGAAGTTTTGTGGTTTCTCTGGTTTCTTTAATTACAGAGTGATGCGGTAGGAAGTACCCAAATGATGGTCTATCTACTTTAGATAAATGCCCAAGCCTTTCATACTCGTTTATGAATTGAGTATATTTATCTTTATGATCAGAATTTTTCTCAAGTTTTTTCTCAAGATTTAAGAAGCGCTTTTCGGCCATCATGTATGAACTACCGAGCGCTTGCTCTGGTAATTCCCGAAAAGGCATTTTTACACAAAACCGCCCGTTATCTAAACGTTTTGTTGTTTCCTGAAAATGTTTTTCGCAAAATTCATCCTCGGGTGACATAGTGAGTTCTGAAAGTGGAAGCTCCTCAAGATTCCAGAACTTCGTTAAGTTGTCGTTAATTTCCTTGGTGAAATTGCAATGAATTACGTTACTTTTTTTATGAGAGTAACTATGAAGAGGACCTGCCACTAGCCAACCTAATTTTGACTCTTGAAGAATAGGCTTATGATGTCCTAATTTGATCCGCTTTGAAGAGATCACGTCGAAGAAGACTTCCGCCCCTAACAGTATGTCGACGTCAGAAGGCACATTGAATTTAGGATCAGCCAACTGAATATTAACTGGTAAGTTAAGATCGTGAACATTAATAGGAGCATTTGGTAAGTAGCCAGTTATTTGAGGTACTACATAAAATTTAAGACAGACGTTAAAGGGCTGGTTAAGTGAGCTTATGGATAACTCGCAGCTGTCTGTTATAGGAACTTTTACGTTATTAATGCCAGATACACATAAAGAATCTGTATTGTCACTGATTATACCCATTTTATGTTTCAGGGTTTCAGTTATGAAGCATGACTGGCTTCCTGCATCAAGCAGAGCTCGAGCAAGGTAAGTATTTTTACTCTGTGGGTCAGTGACCCTGACCAATGCAGTGCATAGAAGAACCTGCTGATTAGAAGTCTGAGCGGACAGTGACACTGAATTTGTTGAAATTGAAGTGGATTCAACGGCCGGTTTGACGGCTGGTTCACTGACTGAGTGCAAGAGCGTATTATGTCGTTCTCCGCACTCCCTACAAGTACCTTGAAGGCGACAGTCTTCCACAACGTGACCCCTCCTTAGACAGTTCGAGCAAAGGTTTAATTTTACGACTTCGTCTAACCGAACCTTAAGTGGTAAGTCTTTAAAGACGTTGCAATGTACTATACTATGCTGATGCTTACACATTGGACAATTATGAATGTTTTTACGTTTCGAGCTTGATGACGACACGAAACTCTTTGAGCTTCGTGGATTAGCACTCTTTTGATCACTACTCCTTACTACTTTAGGTTCAGGTTTAGATCGATCATTGTTATTGGCAGACATCGTCTCAAGAATGTCTGCACGGTTTCGGAGAAATAGAATCATGTCTGCTAATGACGGTAAGTTGGGCAAGGTATTTTTATGCTCTTCCCACTTCCTGCAGGTGACTGAATCTAATTTTGAGCAAATAATGAAACAAATGAGAACATCCCATTTGTCAGTAGGTTGGTCTAAGTTCTCGAGAGCTCGTAAGTTCTTTAAGAAAGTGTCTATTAAATATCTAATAGCCTTGTAAGATTCACGGGATAAAGGATCCATGTTAAATAATGCTTTTAAGTGGTTATTAATTAAAATATTCTTGTTATCGTAACGTTCACATAAAAGATTCCATGCCATGCTATAATTTTTGGAGGTGAACTCAATTGATTTTATGACCACAGTTGCACCTCCCTCTAAAGATGATCGCAAATAATGAAATTTATTTATATCTGAAATTGAATCATTTTGATTGATCATTGACTCGAACGTGTCTCTAAATTCAAGCCACTTAAGGTAGTTCCCGTCAAAGGTAGGTAGCTTGATAGTAGGTAGCTTGATTGCATGGCTGTCGCAACTGCCACAAGACCGGTATGAATGAGCACTACTCGGTCTATGTTTGGAATCAGACTTAGAACATGACTCGACAATCTCCTGAGCAAGAGAAATTAATGAGAAAAACCTATCCTCGATATCATCACGTTCATTAGAATCATCATTTAAAGCTTCCAATTTATTTTCTACCTCATCAAACTCCGAGAACATAGAATGCACCTTATTTAAGCGAATGGTTAGTTCTTTGACCTGTAAACTATTTAGATCGTCTGGTTTCACATTTTTCAAAGGAATTATGTAATTTTCGAATTTAGTTAAGCGTCCCTTCATTGACCGTCGTAGATTAATTAGCCTTTTAAGCTCACTTGAATCGCTAGAAGAGCCTTCGCCTTCAAACTTATCAACATTATCCGCGTTAGACATGACTTTAAATAGATATCTAAACGAAGTAAGTTACGAACCTAGATACAACTGTTTTTCTAAACGAAAAATGAGGTAATAAGCACGATTCAAACAAGGGCAAACAATCAATTAGAGAAAGTAATCTGTGCACCAAACCAGTTGACACGGCGGTCAAGTCCTCGTGATGTGTGTCGGCACGGCACGTGGCAGCACGGCACGTCAAGCTCGGTACGACCAGGTGCGGCACGAGGCGCCCAGGGAGGCCACGCGGCAAGCAGGCCGTAATGTCCACTGGGCAGGATGATGATCAATCCTGGAATTCACCGGGGTTTCACGTAAATAACGTACATAAATACTTATTTTATTATAAGGAGATTTATGACCAAGATTTTAGCAAATTGAGGGCATGAAAATGAAAAATATTATGCGGGAACGGTGTATATACACCTTAATTTAAAGTATTTGGCAATATAAAGGCCTAAAGTTTAATGATGGCATGTATTTTAATGGATTAAATACATGTGAGAAAAAAATGACTAGCCACCTTGTCAGATTTTTGTTATGAATTCCGATTTATGCAACGAAATTATGATTTATGAAGCGCGCGCGCCTTTACGATTCAAGAAAATTATATTAAGAATCACGCGCGCGTCTTATAAAAAACGTGCTATTACGCTCTAAAAATGATATGCACAAAAGATGGCGCGTAGCGCAAGCACAATGATTGCAAGGAAACAAAGGAATTCATAAATTACGTTTGCGTTTTATAAATTATTACAAGCTAGCGGTGAAGGAAAACACTGCGATTATGAACTTGTGAAATAATTAGCTGGAAGACAATAAAGTACCACGCACGTGGTATTCATGCACGAGTAGGGAACAAAGGAATTCCAAACCCGATAAGAAAGAGCCACGCGCACAAAAGAAATATGCTGCTGGTAAGCGATTATTACTCACTCAGATATTGAGCTCGCTTCGATACAAATCGAAGGAGGTATTTTGGAAAAAGGATGGATAGGATGGCACTACTTAACTGGCGATCTTGAATTGCTGGTGATGGCCGCGTCCGTCCTCCTGGATCCTCCCTGTTCTGTCCGACGGTCGCCAATTTGTCTACGCTCAAAGGAAACAAATGTTTTTACAATTTAGGTTCTTTTAATACTTTCGCAAAATACAATTTATATTAATAAATGCGTAATTAATCGTAAAGGCGCGCGCGTGTGATCGGGTGGTCGGGCTGGTGGCTAGTGACGCGTCGCCGCTCGCGATGCAGTGGCAGGGTCCCGTCCCCCCGCGTCCGCCCGCTCCCCGCCAGGCTCCATTGGAATGTGGGGGCCGATAGGCGCACGCGGCTGAGGCGTGAACATTGCTTTTCTGTATTTTTATTTCGAGAAGGAGATGTCTAAATAAGCACATTTCATATTGGCCCCTGAAGGGGCAGAAAAGCAATAATATCGATATTTTAGGTGCGCCATAGCGATCAACCAGGTCCGCTGATTCTGGAGATTGACCCGTCTACTAACATACGACGCTTGTCTACACCACAGTTGGCCAGGACACGACCCGGTCTAAAATAAATCACCCCCTAGACGAGGATCGAATTAAGACCAGTTAGAACAGCCTCACCTCTCCTTGTTGCAGATACAGCAAGTTCCTCTTGTTCCTCGGCGTCCCTCCCCAGGATATCCCCAAGACGAAGCCCTCAGAGTTCCTCAAGGTTATCGCGGAGTTCGCGCTCGAATACAGAACTACAAGGGAAAGAGTGCTGCAGCAGTTGGAGAAGCGAGCCAACCATAGGGAGAGGAACAAGACTAGAGGGAAGATGATTATTGATGTAAGCTCATTATCCTGTAAGGGAGTGTACACATTGCGTTTTCTGCAGCGCGTTTTTGAGCTGCGCGTTTGTATCGATATAAACGCGCGTTCGCAACGCGTTTTTTTTCATACAAAAGCGAACCGGGAGGGGCTGCGCGGGGGGCTGCGCGTTCGCATCGCGTTCGAATCGCGTTTGTATCGATACAAACGCGCTGCAAAAAACGCAATGTGTACACTCCCTAACCTTTAAGGCTGGTTTAGTGTCACGCGTACCGTCGGCGCTGATAGGCGAGTGATCTTTATTACAATGAAATAAGGATACTGATTGTTTAGCAGAAATGGCTACGCTGATTGCTCTCGTCAGTGCTGGACAATCAGTATCCTTATTTCATTGTAATAAAGATCACTCGCCTATCAGCGCCGACGGTACGCGTGACACTAAAACCAGCCTTAGAACCTTAAGGGTGACAAATCTACATCGAGCTGTGCTGCGCTGTACTGCGCTGTGCTATGTTTGGTCAACTCGCTCGTCTAATATTTCAATGACGTTACAAACAAACCATGCTGTGCTGCGCTGTGTGAGGCTACGCTCTGTTTACGACGTTTTGTTTGACGTAACATAGCACAGCGCAGTACAGCGCAGCATAGCTCGATGTAGATTTGTCACCCTTAGAACCTTTAGAAGCGCTCGTGGCGTAGTTTGCTTAGGCTGGAATTTACCAAACTGAGATAAAACCACAGATTAAACTGTTGTTAGTTTGAATATTTTGACATTGTAAAGTTGACACCTTATAACCAGGATAAATTGAATTCACCTAATAATGTTCGGTTGCACTTTCTGAACAATTATATTTCGAATTCTGTCGGCTAACGGAATAACTTCTCTGGGAGTAAGATGACAGTTTGGTCGAATCCAGCCTTAGACGTTCTTGATTGACCGTTGAAGTTAAGCAGCGTTGTCCACGGTCACAATTAGGACGGGTGACCGCAAGTGGCATTACGAACTGAGCGCTTCCGTGCTTCGGAGGGCACGTTAAATTGTCGGTCCCGGCTTTTAAGTCGTTAAGCCATGCCCATCCAAATTGTGAGCAAACGCTGCTTAACTTCAACGATCAGGAACGTCTAAGCAAGCTACGCCACGAGCGCTTCAAATGTGGATGATGATGATGATTTGGTGCACAAACGATTATAAAATACAATAAAACCAGTTGAGCTACCTAAGGATCGTTGGAAACGATCTGTAGCTCAACTGGTCCAAGCCACTGCCAGTCGGAAGCGTGCCCAAGACACTGGCAGTATTACCTCACTGGATGGCAATGCTAATCAGTTAAGCCAAATAAGTGCCAGACTTAGATGCACGCGTCACTTCGATTAGACGCCCGCCCTGCCCCCCAATTCTACTAGATGACAACGTCAATCATTCCGCTGCGTTTTGGTTCGATCTCATAAATGTCAGCCATTTGGTGAATAGTAGAATAGCTTTTCAAAAATGTGTTCTGCCAAAGTCCAAACCTTAGCTAAAACCTCACCACAACTTAGTCGTTTGTCATTAGTAGAATAGGAAACAGTCGAAAATCTAGGTTTAGTTGAGGTTTTGCTTGAGGTTGATAAAAAGTTTGGTACTAGAATTGACACGGAAAGCATTAATTTTGTTTCCATTCAAGGTGGGTAATTATTCTTCTAAGAACGGCGACCACACAGCAGACAGCGCGCTGAAAGAGCTTCTGAAGACTGACCCCGATACCGACAGCCTCACAAAAGGCAGGAAGAAGTCGCAGACGTCCAACAATCCAAACATCATGTCTGTCAAGTAAGGGTCTTACTTATGAAAGATGTTTATAGTTGAACACTGGTTAAACAACGTCCTGTCTTTATTTGTGGATAGTGATGAATAGAGACAGGACGTTGTTTAACCAGTGTTCAACTTTAAACATCTTTCATAAGTAGGTAAGTAAATATTCAATGTCGTAGAAATTACCAAACACTAGCATAGTTAATGTTCAATCCATTCCCTTCCTCAATCCGCGGTTTCTCATGAGAAAAAACATTACCGCAGAGCTCTGGGACACAGCGTGTCCGGAGCACTGTGCGTTATGGGCACTAAACGCGTTAAGCCATGATAATGATAATGAACTCATACAAATGACAGCTGCTTCTCAGCGATGGTGAAAGCTGATAAAACTGACCACGCCCAGAGTTACTTAACTTTTTTGTTCCCTAATCAAACATTAAACCCTTATTTTCATCCCAACCATGATTATTAAAAAAAAAAAGTTGACTTTTTATCCTGGCTTACCATAATACAATAGTGAAAACTACATCCAAATCGGTTGAGCCCTTTCCGAGATTAGCGGGAACAAACGCACAGATAATTATATACAAACACATAAACTTTGATTTGGGTTCTATTGGGTTCATACATACTCCTAAAAATAGTTTTTCTCAAATATCTTCAAAAAACATAAATCTATAAGTTACACTTTTATTATAAAACTAGCTGCTGCCCGCGGCTATGCTCGCGTGTTACCCGGATAAAAAGTAGCCTATGTTACTCTCCAGCCCTCCAACTATCTCCACACAAAAAAATCATGTCAATCCGTCGCTCTGTTTTGACGTGAAAGCAGGACAAATAAACAAACAAATAAACACACTTTCACATTTATAATATGGCTACGGATGTATGATGATGATGATTCGTTGTTTAACAGTGGGGATCTATCAGCCGATGACGAGATAATAGAGAGCTTGGTGCGATCCGCCACCTCCAAGCGAAGACCCGTGCCGCGCGAGCGGCGGCGCAACCGGATCTCAGACAAGAAGAATTGTAAGCATCACTGTATTCACCTTTATTGTAGACTAGCTGCTGCCCGCGGCTTCGCTCGCGTGGTACCCAGATAAAAAGTAGCCTATGTTACTCTCCAGCCCTTCAACTATCTCCGCACAAAAAATCACGTCAATCCGTCGCTCTGTTTTGACGTGAAAGCAAGACAAATAAACAAACAAATAAACACACTTTCACGTTTATAATATGGGTACGAATTTATCTTGTTTTTTCGCTCAAGTCAAAACAATAAATCATCTGCGCACCCTATTCTAATCATCTCTCTGTAGCCTCAAGGGTTTGCTGAAAAAAAACTTACAGTTAAGCTTGCCTTTGTACATGTCCTTTCATTGTGTAAGCTTATTTTTTTGTGTTTCTTTTGTGTACAACATAAAGAATAAAGAATAAACCCTGAGCCAAAAACAAAATCTTGATTATTTTATATTTTCTTAGCCTCCTGGCTAGGAGTTCAGCGAGGGTTTTGATTTGTATAATGTAAGGCTGGTTTTTGTTTCACGCTCACCGTCAGCGCTGATAGGCGAGTGATCTTTATTACAATGCAATAAGGATACTGATTGTTCAGCACTGACGAGTGCAATCAGCGTTGCCATTTTTGCTAAACAATCAATATCCTTATTTCATTGTATTAAAGATCACTCGTCTATCAGCGCCGACGGTACGCCTGACACTAAAACCAGCCTAAAACCAGCCTTAGATGATTGTTTGGCTCACAGCTCATTGATTCATACCAACTGAGCAGTAGGGATTTATCCCTTCCGTCTATGCCTTGAATGAACCCATTACCTGCGTCATTCTGCATTTCAGGGACAAACATTTGTAAGAACATAGATGTTTGTTTCGCGTCTGGGTGTTTTAGAAGTATTTAAAAAAAACTACGAATTTTACATGTTAGTTTAGTTTCCCTATTACAAGCATCGCTTACTTTGGGTCTAAATGGCGCTTCAAGATATTATTTACAGCTTTGTTTTGCCTGCGTGATATACCACCATTTTAAAAGAGCACAATGCAGGTATCATGATATATGGAATCATTTAAAAAAGGCATAGGAGAGCACGTTTTCCCTTCATTAATAAAACGACACCGCAATCGTACATGAAGAAGCTAAACCAAATACTCCATTACTAGCTGCAGTTGATTCCCGGACAAAAAAAAAACAAAGAGTCCGTGTGAATATAAATGTTCTTTTCCATAGAAGTGATCCAAAATCCATTGAAATGAACCGGTTAGCCAAATTCAAATGAATTCATGAATGGCAAACCATTGATTGAACTCAACAAGATATCACACTTTTACACATCTCTTTGCAACAATAAATTCAAACTTGTTCGCATCTGTTGCCAAGGACAAAGTTTTCTCATGAAACACCCATAAGAAAAAACCATACATAAATGTTTTCTATGTATATCGTACTAGTAGCGCCCTCGCGTTGCCCCCGTAGTGACGGTATATGGTGATGATGATGAAAAGTAGCCTATAACCTTCCTCGATAATTTAGCTATCAAATGCAGAAATAATTTTTGAAATCGGACTAGTAGTTCCTGAGATAAGTGCGTTCACACAAACAAATAAACAAACTCTTCCACTTTATTATTCGTATAGATTAGAAGGATATAGGAAGTAACTAACCAAACTTTATTAACTAACAAAAACAGTAGGTGGTGAAAGCCGTTTGCGCAGAACTGCGCATTGTAACTGACACGTACTTAGCTTTATGGGAACTCTTCCCCTTACTTATGAAAGATGTTTAAAGTTGAACACTGGTTAAACAACGTCCTGTCTCTATTCGTCACTATCCACAAATAAAGACAGGACGTTGTTTAACCAGTGTTCAACTTTAAACATCTTTTATAAGTAAGACCCTTTATCTTTATAAAGTTTGACCGTTATTTTGCAATATGATACATGAAAGCTGCAAACTTTGCTGCTTGCAAAATGAGGGTGAATCAAGGTCATAGGGGATTCATCGCTCTCATCAGAATCTGAATACGTTAACTCTTTTACTTAAATACATTTTATGACAAAATACCCAAAATATTATTATTGTAGGGACTTATTTCACTTCATAATATTTTTTTTAATTAAATCACACTAATATTATAAATGCGAAAGTTTGGATGTTTCGATGTTTGGATGTATGTTTGTTCCTCTTTAGAGCGTTTCCACATTATCCGATCCGATATCGGTATCGGACGCCGATACGATATCGGGGCAAGTAAAATGTATGAAAGATGTCCGCTCCGATATCCGATATCGGAACGGACAACGGCATACATATTTCATACATTTTACTTGCCTCGATATCGTATCGGCGTCCGATACCGATACCACATCGGATAATGTGGAAACGCTCTTAGGTTGACAACCACTGAACCGATTTGGCTGAAATTTAGAATACTTACGAGTACTTATAGCTATATTATATTGACCGGAAATTGGACATAGACTACTTTTTATCCGTGTACCACGCGAGCGAAGCCGCGGGCGGAAGCTAGTATTAGTACAAAGCTACATTCGGAGCTGACTGCAAACAGTAGCATTAGACGACGAGTCGCCCAACGACAGTTCCGTCTACCATTCGGCCCGGCGACGTGTCGCTAGCCACGGAAGGTATTTCATAGAAATACATAGAAACCAGTAGTGTCGCCGGCGACACGTCGTCTGCTGCTGCTGTCTGCAGTCGGCTACGAACTTGTACCTTTATCAACTAAAAGAAAATTTTACTTATACAACGCTTTGCGATTTCACTTCGAATTTATCAATGGCAATGCTACGAGTATCATAGAGATACTCTTCTATAGCTAAATTTTTTATGCTACAGTTAAGATATTCTTAAATTGCCTGGGACAATTTTGTGATGGAGTAGGCTTGCTCGGCAGCTAAACCATTCTCTCAGTGCTTATTCTTAGGTTGGTTTTGAATAACACTTTAAACTACGTTTTTTAGTATCATACTAAGAAAACATTTTAAGCTAGCTATGCCATAAATCACAGCTAGCTTAATCAGACTAGAGATTATTATAGGACCTGTACCATATCTGTCTTAACAGTGTCAGATTCTGATAGCTAAGTCAATATAGCTATCAGAATCTGCCTATTAACATAGAATAAGTGATACTAACATTATTATGGATCTGTCAAGTTTGAATAAAAGCATTTTATTTATTTATTATTTTATTTTCAATGAACGCTGTGCGAAATGTGTGTTAGTTTTGTAAATGTACATTTTGTTTGCAGTTAACAGGACACTAGATGGTCGGCAGCCGTGGCCTGGCAGGGAAAGTAGTCCAGGGTAAGATACTTGATCAACATTCCATACATTTAAATTTCAAACTTTGAGCCTGTTCCAATTTAATTCAGTAAGTAAGTTCGTATGAGCAAGTGGCCAACTCTGGAGACGGAGTTTCTAAGCCGCCTAAAGGCTTCCGTCATGGCTTAACGACTTTAAACCCGGGACCGACAATTTAACGTGCCCTGCAAAGCACGGAAGCGCTCATCTAATTTAATTCAGTTTAATATCTTTATGGCACTCAGCTATGAAAGAAGGATTTTTTTCCAACATAATAATTATGTTGCATTATTATCCATGCATAATACTAACTGAATAATATTTTAATTTCTTTATTTCTTATTATATGTTTTAATTTCAGATCAACAGCAGAGATACAACAAAGATAGTCAACATCAACATTTAAATTTAATTAATTTTAAAACAATGAGCTAATGAATCTCAATTTAAACATTTGACTTTGTAATGTTTTCCTTTCTTAACGTTATATAGGAACAGTTATACATATTACGCAATAATATTAAATATAATGATTTTATTTAAGACCAGTGAGTGTATATTAATTATTTTCATTTTTAAAATTTCGTACACTATCCAAAAAAAAATATTTTTAGGAATATCCTTGTCTCATAATATTACACAACATGTATTTCTCTTTCTTTGTTATCTATCAGTCATCTCAGTACTCTCCTTATGTAATTTATACACTATTTTCCCTTTTACAGAGCTCAATGCTAATTAAAATCATGTATTTTCTTTTTTATACTACAATTTGCAACCAGGGACCCAATCGCTAGGAAATGTTTTTTTTTTTTGCGCTTTTATATAATTATGTATTAAAATGCACGGAATGAATGGCACACATTGTGTCACTTGAATTAAAAAAAACATAGTTCAGCTATCTGAGGATCGCAAGAAACGGTCTCTAAATCATCTCAGTTGTCATATTAAAGAATATTGCCGATTCTAGTAACCACAATAACACAATTACGAAATATAGACAAATATTAAACTATGTAGTCTGGGGGCATATTTACTATAGCAGCTACAGGTTGGTCATTCAAATGTCTAAAAAACCACCCTAACGACACGAAAGAGATTCATAATATAATTATATAATATAAACTAAATACAGCCTACCATTAAGTATAAATGTACTGGAATAATTATGTGAATAATCAAATGAATCTTTAATCTTATAATCTTGTATAGTTTCTACCAATTTTATTCATCTTTAAACGTTTTATACTATCTACGATTATCTTGTCTTTGCATTTTATAATAAACCATATGCGCACCAATTTGTATATAATCAAGAAAAACAATATTTATATAATAATACTACTCATTGTTATGTAATAGATTTATGTATCAAATAAAAATAAACACCTAAATATTTAGAAATACCTACTTTGTTGTTTTTTTCATCCATCATTTGTTGTTAATTCATTATAAATCTCTATTTCTGTGAATAATATGTTACATCATTTTTTTTTTATTAAATTTGTGTTGGATGTCCAAAATAAATGAAATTATGTTTGTGAATATGCTTAACAGGTTGCAAGCCTACAAGATTTTTATTAACTTATTCATTTTTAAAAATTTAGGTAGAAAGCGACTTCTCAAATATACCTAATTAATTTAAAACACAACCTTTCCTATATCTGCGTTTTGTTTCGTTGACAGTATTTTACAGTTTTAATATTTTATAGCAGTAATTTGTTTGAAAACGTCACCATAAAGCTGGGAACAAATTATCGGACGCGGCTGACGGACGCGGCAGACAGCCGCGACTGAATAGGTATGTGGATAGAGAACAAACATAGAATTGTGCACTTTATCTGACGAAAGTCGCGGACGCGTCCTTGGACCTTCAGACGTCCGAAGGCAATCTGGCCCGCTGGGTGTTCGGACGGTGTGCACACTTATCAGTCGCGGCTAACAGCCGCGACTTAGGGATGCGTCCGATAGTTTGTTTCCAGCTTTACAGAGTCGTTGGTCATGATATTAGGTTAGGAAACAAAACGAAATCTATGGTTATTAGTTGATGTTTTGCTTTAGTTGATAAAGTTTTTAAAGGAATTGGGGCCCCAGATGGCCCAACCGTTTATTTTGTAAGAAATTAAAATTATTCATTAATTTCTGTGAATGCATTTCATTATCAAAAATGGTAAGTAAATAAAACAAATGTGATCAGGACATTTTTAATAGATAAAAAGATTCAGAGCAAGAGCAATAGAAATCTCAAAAGATTAACACAGTAAGCACATTTATAAACCGGCTCTCAAAACGCTTAGAGTCATTTTCCGGTCTACTTTTAAACTCCACTCAACTTCTATCAAAATTGAAACCGTTTAAACTGTTGCCTTCCTGTTTTGTTAGCACCCTACTCATGAAAGATGTTTCAAGTTAAACACTGGTTAAACAACGTCCTGTCTTTATTTGTGGATAGTGACAAACAGACAGAGCGTTGTTTAACCAGTGTTCAACTTTAAACATCTTTCATAAGGGGGTTAGTATTTTGAGCCTTAACCAGTGTTCAAGTTGAGAGGCGTTTAAAAGTAAGGCCTTTAACGAGCGTGTATGAACTTTACAAGTACTTGTTAACGAATAAGTAGAAACACGGCTTGTAGATAGTGAGAGAGATGTCCTTATCGTCACTCATCTCCTCGATAATAAAGGACCGTCCCATATCCTTGATATCCTTATCCTCCTTGATTCTCATCTGCAGGTTTATCGCAACCTCCTTTTGCTTACTTTTGCTGATGTCTAAGCTCAAAAGATTCCCGTTATTAAGCTCCTTGTTTTCGTCCAGGTAATTCTTAGCGATGGAAGAGTCGGGGACAGTCACCTTGTCGTTTTTAATGGTGAGATCTTCTTGGGAGAGCCCGAGAGCGGCTCCTAACTTGAAACGGATGTGGCCCATAGTGACGGAAGGATTCGGTGTCAACTAAAACAAAGAAACATTCGTCTTACCTACAGGCTGATTGTTTAACTTGTCTCAAACCTCAAATTGTTATCAAACTGTCAAAAAGATCGCGTATTTTTCGGTCTCACTGAGATGAGAGTGACAGATTTGCTTGCGTGGTCATTGGACATTTGAGAGTTTGAGATCGATTTAGGTCGCTATCAAAGATGACAATCAGGGGGCTGATAATACTATATACCTACTGAACTATGAACCCTAAAGTTGAAAGATAATTATATTACTTATTCCCTTGTTATTTCAGTAAAAGATCGGTCCGCATGGGAATGTGAAATCGTGGACCGCTTGAGTAAAAAGTATAAACATAGATGCACAAAATGATCACAAAAACTGGAGGGAAATATTTGATGAGAGATAATTATAAGTAAGTACCTATAATGTAAAATAAGTAAGTAGGTATGTTAGAATAACATCAAAAATCAAATGATAATCCGCAATTTGCGCCTACTATTAAAAAAAACAGAAGGTTAACATGAATACTTATATGTAGGTATGTATTTATTTTTAGCGACAAATTAACATCGGTAAACAACTTTTTTTGCACTATTCTTTCCTAAAACAGCTTTACCACGCGGCTTTGCTCGCGAGCTCAAATAAGTCTTAATTAGGACATTGCACGAAATAAAGTTTGATGGATTTTCATTTCAAATGTTATGACGTCTCGCACATGCGCATAGCGTATAGAATGTAAAGTAAAGGAGAAAATGTAGGTCAATAACTGATAAGCGAATAACATTTCGTAGGCAGGTAGGTACCTACCTACTCCAGAACATTCCAATTTTCATCTCATGCAGCCGCACATTGCAGTAAAGCAGTAAGCTGAAAAAATTGAAATAAGCTGGGCGGCAACAACCACATTTTTTTTTTTAATAAAGCGCCATTTACATAAATATAGTCTCTCGCCTTGAAGTTACGATTCTCGAAAGCTAGAAAAAAATATGACAATGAACTAAACATTGGTATCATACGTGGAAGGTCGATAATCGCAGCATCTTCGAGGCGAGACTCGCTCCATGTAAATTGCGCATTACATAATTTCACAGTATTTCGCAATCGTGCTTGCTACTAAACACTATAACTCTATAACTATTTATATACATATAAATCATAACTATTTATCTAACATCTTTAAAATTGAATGACAGCACATATAATAGACAACGAAATATCTCCATGATGCATTCGAATAGGTACTTACATCGACTGTGAAAAGACCGATGGTCCCGTGCCCGATCCTCAGATCTATGTCCAGCCGGATTATCTCCTCAGACTCGTAATCGGAGTGCTCATCAAGCATAGAAGCCATGGTGTGATTTAGGTCTTGATGTTGGTTTAGTAATCTAGATTCCAATCCTCCGGAGCGAGGTCCTTCAACTGATAAGTTCAGCACATTGATTCGGTCGGGAATGACAAACGCGCAGGCGCGATTTTTTTTTTAATTCATTTCCGTTGCGTGCTACCAACATAGTCGAAACTCAAAACATAATTTCTCGAACAGCCTGGAAATCTTTCACAGGACTCTTTCAGAAGCATCTTTCACACGATCACTTCGGATACTGTTATGTAACGGTTTTAAAAAGCCGCATTTAATTAACAGCAGCGCCCTCGCGGCGTTGCCCCTGTAATCATGGTATAAGGTGATGATGATGATAAAAAGGTGCCTATAACCTTACTCAAGAGTTTTGCTATCAAATGCAGAAAGATTTTTTCAAATCCGACTGGTAGTTCCTGAGATTAGCGCGTTCAAACAAACAAACAAACTCTTCCGCTTTATTAAATTAGATAGATTAGATAGAAGATAGATAGATAGAATAGAGTCCATTTGAATGTAATTCAAACAATCCGAATTTAGCGCGGACACTTGTTTGAGAAAGAACAAAATTCCATGTGAATTCAATTGTGTGGTTTCAAAGCATTAGTCTAATTCTGTTGCTGACTGTACTTTAACTTTTGTTCTCTAATTCAGTGTTCCGCAAAAGGTGTGCCGCGGCCCACTGGTACCGTGGTCATTAGTTGGTGTGCCTCGGCAGAATAAGGTTGCCTATCTCAGTTAAGGGACCTCTTTGGACCGCATATGCTCAACTAAACAAGATCATGTTTCGCATAAAACATATTTTTCATTTATGGTGTTTCTCCGAAATTTTCCGATTTCCTAGATGTACCTTGAACACAAAAGATTTTGCGGAACACTGCTCTAACTCATAGTTCTATAACATAAGAAATGGTAGAGATAAAGAAAAACGAATTTTCAAAATCGGTCCACAATATTAACGGAAAAATCGATGAAAATACATTATACATTTGAATTATTGGAATACAGACATGTAAATAAAGACATGTAACTTAATTAATACTAACACTTCTGCTAATTTTATTGTATGTTAGGTACTAACAAAATTGATTATTATGTCTGAATAAATACATTTTCAATTTCAATTAAAAAAAAAACATACATACAGCCGAACATAGACCTCCTCCTTTTCGAAGGTCGGTTAAAAATAATTAGAATAATTGCGTGCTAGGCCAACCGATAATTCGACAATCCACATATGCCGGTCCCGCCCCACTTCACGCAGTACATAACGTGAGGAATACATGGAAGGGTGACAAACGTGACTGTGTGCTACCATAGCTACACAAAAAACACCCTTATGCTATTTATTTCCCTCAAATGATAAAGGCTCACACGCTGGGCCAGCCTACGCGAGCCTAGGCGAGCCTGAACGAGTGCAAGCAAGAAGGCGAATCGATGCAAGGCGAGAGCAAGAAAGAGCCAACGCGTTCATTTGGTGAGCCTGGGCCAACGCGTGTTTGCGCCTTAATAGTAAGCTGCAAAATGAAAGTATTGCTAAATAAAATCGTAATTCGATTTTTCGACGAAGGTATTTGAAATACCTTCGTAAAAATTCAAAGAAATACCGTATTTCTTTGAATTTTTATTGATCTCTAAAATTAAATATTACAGGTCCAAGTTTTGACGAGGCTTAGATGGAGATTGGAGATCAATGTTTGCTCTACATCTTGTATGTAGGATTTGAATCTCATCCGGTCAGCTACGAGTATATCAGGCTCATACGCTGAAACCATAGCTAACTTTCCGAAGAAGTAATGCACTAGAACCAGTTGAACCATCTTAGGATCATTCCAACAATCTATAGAAAATCCAAGCTATCCACGTCACTGCAAGTTGAACTAATTTTGAAATAGCCCGCCATATAAAAAGTTATTAAAAGGTAAGAATACTACTCCTGCAATGCGATTCAAACCTTCACGGAATGTATTCAGAATTCGGAAGCGTTTCTTCGCTGAAAAAACGTCAGCTTTCCGAAGAAAATCATCCAATAGGATGCATTTACGGAACTGCTGAATAAAGTCAGCAATTCTGTTGTTAGTTACAACAAAAACGTAGGTAAGTACAAATTCCGTGTTAGAAACATTTCGAGCAAAGTGCGCGTTCAAATCTTTTGTATAATCTAATTCTAATATTTTCTACTTATGGTCTCGTACCTACCATATAACAATTCCTATTGTATTTAAGAACTAAAATCACCAACATACGGTAAGTTCTAAACCTAACATATTTAGAAAAATAGACTCCTAGGTTCCTACACTTTTGTTTCAAAAAAACAAGTGGATAATAACTGAAAAGCCAACATGTATTTTTAACATTTCTTTTGTCGTCATTTTACGTATTTGCTTGATTATAAATAAACGAAAAAAACCTCTAACAAATTAGATAAATCTTCATCTTCTTATCATCGCAGTGTGCCAAGACCTTATTTATGTTTTTGGATTACACCATTGGATAGGAAATTTAATAATTGGCATACTTAATACCCAATTACTTTTTCGATTGTTATTGTGGTGAGAAATATCCAAAAAACTGCATTTTTGTGGACACCATGTCGTACGTAAGTGGCGCGACCGAACGCATTCTAAATTCATCATTATTTTAACGATTCTAAGACAAATATTGAAGTTGCATTAATTAATATGCTTTGAAGTCGGAGTATCGCCCTCGCAACCTGCCGCGTCTCAGGCGAGCCTTCTTCCACTGCGCCACAAAGGTCGTCGAGAGAGGAAAATGTGGACACATAATATGTATTTGGAAACAACTTTGTCTACCCTTTACACCTCTTCAAAGGATCTTAAATGCCTAAAGATCTGAGAGAATATCTACCGCACCTTGTGGATACGTGTTCAACTTTAAAAAACGGAATAGCATTAAGATTAGGTACATCTATCACTCACCTGATTGAACTGTTTCAGTCATCGATTCAAGAACATCTTGTTACAGCTTATGAGCTGTGTAGTCGGAACCAGACCTGGTTCTCGAGGATCATTTCTGGCTTATGGTTCTTGGTAGACAAAATGGAGATGATCTCTGAGAGAAAATAATAAAAGATAAATTATTTATTTTAAAAGTAATAATTATTATCATAACTACATTCTGCGAGTAATAGACATTTTTACAACAAAATAGAAGAACTCTTTATAAGGACGACGTATTTTGAGAATTGATTTACTTATTTATAAAATACTAGCTGCTCCCGCGGCTTCGCTCACGTGGTACCCGGATAAAAAGTAGCCTATAGGTACGGATTTTATTTAAATATAAACAAAACGAATTTATGAAGAATTGAAACAATTTTTTTTAACGGTCGCAACTTATTCTAGCAAAATAAATAAATCACACATACTTTGTAAATCTGATCTTCGCTAATTTCGCTTTGGCTCACAAAATCACTTGCATTGTAAGTTTTATAGTACACGTTACCCTTACTACTAATACCGCGTTTGCACGCTCGCGAATTTAATATAAATCATCCCTTACATTAGACTGGATCGTGTCCGGGCCGGGCCGTGTCCAGGCCAACCGTGGTGTAGACGATCGTCGTACAGTTGGGCCGACGGATCTCGGCGATCGTGAAGTTAGGCTTTTCGCTGCGCAGTAGAACATTTTGTATGAAAAAGTTGCACTGCGCATCGAAACGGCCAACTTCACGTACGCCGAGATCCGTTGGCCGTACTGTACGTTAGTAGGTATAGACGGGCCCGGACGAGACACGGATCAGACACTGTTTAATATAAACTGCTTCATACAAAATGTGTGTAACGGTACGTGGCCCCGGACGGGGCACGGATTTGAAAAATCCGTGCCCCGTCCGGGGCCACGTACCGTACACGGCGCTCCCCGGGCACGGCCCGGTCTAGTATAAATATCCTTAGTCTTTTGAAACTGCTGTAAATAAGGGTGTTTTTGTTTTTTGTGGGTCCTTTAATTATTGTTGAAATTTGATGTTGATAAGATGAATCTATGTACCTATTATCTGTTCATTTCAAAAGTTACAAATAGGTGCCCACCTCTATAAAATATATTTAAACTTTCAAAATATAATATCATATTCATGACGTGAAAAGTTTAAAGCGCCATTTTCTCGGAAAATTTTGAAACTAAAAAAAGGGTTGTTTTCTCTCCTTATGAACCTCAACTCTGTGATTTTCCTCTTTTCAACTAGGTGGCACTGAAAACGCTATTTATATATCAACTTAGATATTCCTACGTTATGGACCTAGCATAAAATAATTGTGAAAGTGATCTAAAATGAACCAGGTAAAATCTCATTGCTACTATGGGCTTTATATTTTGGTAGTCAAATATGTATATTTATGAAAATTTAAGTTTTTAAAGATACTTTACCTACTTTAATACTTAAATAAATAAATCAATAAATAAAAAAGATGTAAAAATATCAGTGGTGAGGTGTCAAAATTTTATTAAATTAAATTGTTTAAATAAAAACATAACACAACCAAAAACATTAGTTTAAATAAAAAACAAATAACGAATACTATTATTTTTTTTTTTTTGTTATCTGTAACAATTTTTTTTTTTTTTTTAATTAAGTAAGTAAGTATAATTTATTTAGAAAACGTAACTAGTTAGTGTGGGTGTGTACCTATGGAGTGCATAACAAAAACTTATAATTCGCTCATCGCATAGCAATGTTAATAAATACTAGCACAAAATGACAGAATGCAAGTACATAATATGAACCAAAAAAATAATATGTACAAGGATCACTAAATCGTATGTCCATAGTAACTATTTGTTAGACTGTGAACCGGGCGTAACTACTATTGATTATTTTAGGGTGGCAAGCGTCTCCAATAAGCCCTCTATATACGTATATAGAGCGCCAGCTACAAAAACACATTTTGGATACAAATTTTCGAAAACATCGCAATTTTGCCACTACTTGAAAAAATTGCAAAAGTTTATTAAAAAATATTAAAAAAATATTACGTAAAATACACACCCATGATAAAATCACCCCAAATTTTACAAAATCACAAGTCAGCACAGCTGGAAACAACTGCATTCTATAGAAACATGTGTCCACTAAACTAGCCTGACTAGGAATGGAGCAACTTCTAAAGTGGGTCTGGTTGCCTAGCCCCAAGAACACTGCAGCTTTACCATCAGTTTTGGCATACAAGACATACTAAGCATTCGCGCAAGCGTTGTGAATTTTTGCTGGATTTGCTGGGTTCAATGTTCGGATTATGGTCTTCTGGCATAGAATACAGAACAGTGGCCACAACCTCAAATGTTCGAACAAAGTCGCATTTGATATTAGGAGGCTTGGGAGAAGCACGGTTAGCTCTTGCGACAGTGATTGTGTAATCTAGGAATGTGTTTAGTGTGGTTGCGCATTTAATACCCAAATAAAAACAAATTACATACATTCAGCAAATCATATATCAATTAATATGACTAGTGAATATTTCGTTTTTCGAAAAAAAAAATTAAGTATAGTAAGTTCTTCCTGTGTCACGGGTAATCAAACGGTAATATATGTTCTGAGTGGGTAATATATGCAGCTTGCAACCCTAACTGCCCCCCTTTCCCACCCACTGGAGAAGTGCAAGCGAGTGCACACATAGTCCGTCCCTCTCGCACACACCCTCAAAGGTCGCACCCCATATTCAACACAAAAAGTTTGTGGTCTGAACCCGTCACTTGCTCTTTTTAGATAGGAAAACTAAAAATACATAGACTGTAGAATTTTGATGCACTAGTATGGGTATTATTAAATAAATCGATAAGTAACTTTATCGAAACTATAACTAAAAGAAAATAAACATAAAACGGTGTAAATAGTCAAAAATAATACGTATTAAAACTAATTGAACACAAGCAAGCTAGTTTCAAGCAGTAGCATACAATTAGCACGTGATAAAGTAATACATACGAAAAGAGTATCAATGACATAAGCAGGCTAGGTAGTAGCAAACAAGCATGCTTTTTAATAGCATGTGTATTCCATTCTTATTCCTAAACAGTGTAAAAACTCAGCTGACATTCTCGCCATTTAGAATAAATACATTTTTATAAGATTTTTTAGGTACTTGTTCACGGCCCCAATACTTTTTGTGACAAATGAAAAACATTTGTTTAAGAGGAATAAACACCTAAGGCAAACCATATCTAGGTTTTTAAGGTGTTTATTACTAAGTTTGTAATCAACTTTAATCTTGTCCAATAAATAAATAATAAAATTTAAAAAACTGAGCAACGCTACAGCACAAAGAACCAGTGCAATATAACCTAAGCATGCGGTGTATGTAGTTTGTCCACACTGCGGCAAAATGACGCATCCAAGAGTTTCACCCAAGCTGTCGCATAGAGGGCGCTAGTACATACCACCCCCGTCCCACCCTTAGTATTGATTTACAACTATCCGGTCCCGCCCCGCAAACCTACCCCTCGATGCTAAAACTAATACTGAGCCCTGGATTGGATTTGGTGTAGAATGTAGGAGTAAGCGAGCATCTAGAATTCTAGAACATTCTAGAATAATTTTTGTTTTTAAAAGCGCTTAAATTTGAAGAAACATGGCCACGGATGTATTCACAAGATTGAAGTTCTCTCGGATCTTTTGTGCATTTCTTAATTATGAAAGATGTTTAAAGTTAAACACTGGTTAAACAACGTCCTTTCTCCGTTTGTCACTATCCACAAATAAAGACAGGACGTTGTTTAACCAGTGTTTAACTTTAAACTTAAATAAGTAAGGCCCTTAAAGATTGTCTAAGGGGGTAGTCAAGGGGTAAATTTGTAACCATCCACAAATCTTTTTTTTTGTAATTTTATAATTACAACGCCGAAAAACTAGTATTTTTTTTCATTGGTTACGTATTCCTTTTCACCAGTGTTCATACAAACTTACATACATTAGTTCGTGCCAGTCGAAGAAAGTTTTATAACAAGATCATCGACTGACACCTGTTAAGGGAAGGCGGAGTTTGACAGCCTTCCTATAGAAAATCAGCTTAACAAAATAGTAAGAAGCCTTACTGGTGAAATTTTATACAATATACACATATAAAATATACAAGCTTGATGTTAAACGAACATTCTATCACTTTGTTTCGAATAAAAATAAATATAAATAATCGAATTCAAATTGTGAGTCAAAAGCATGAAATCTGAGAAGTAGATAAGGTACCCAATAGCACAGATAATATAATACTATACTAGTACCAATAGTGACTTAACTTGACTTAACATCACAACAAAGAAACGATACTTACTACAAATGATTTTCAAAAACTGTGCTGCAGACACCTAGTGCTTTTTTTCCCGGTTGCCGGGTAGCCGGTGCCGGGTACCCGAAGTGTATGTGCAAGTATGGTAGCGTTCATACGTACCGGCGCAAATTACTCGGCATACTCGGCATACTTAAATACTTACTCGGCAACAGGGACGTATGAAAAGGCATTTTTACTTTCCTTTTCATAGATGAAGAGTTACCTTCAATTAAAAATGTTGAGTTTGACTGCAAATTACATATTTTATATTACAAAAGTAGAAGGAAAACTTTTAAGTATATTAGATTACAGGATCACCAATCGGTATCAGATTACTGTACTATAAACTTATAGATATATAAGAGTTACATTTCTGAGTGGGCGGAGCACTTTTTCATCCTATCAAAAACCATGAGCCTTGTAAATTACATGAACCATGGCTTGTAACATGAACCCATTGTCGCGGAAGATAAGAACTGACCAATAGCAACGCTCGCTGATGACGTGAAACTTGCCAGTAGTAAGTTGCGTGTTGTTGATCGAGGTTACAATTTATTGATCAAACAAAACATTTATATTAGGTATAGTAAAACCAGAACAAGAATGCGTTTACAAAAACCATTGACGAAAAGTCATTTGGAAATGAAAATTACTTATAAGTAATTTCAACTTTATCGCAAACAAATAAATATCAATGTCATTTTTATGAAAATTAGAGCTACTTTCGCATTTTGTTTTTGCTGGTGGACGAATTCGGAAAACACGAGAATAACCGAGATCCAATCTAGAGCTTGAAGTACTGTACATAGGTTTGACCTAAACATGTTTGAACAGCAGGCCACCACACTTCTTCTTCTTCTTCTTTCGTATGAGCAAGTGGCCCACTATGACCAGCAGACATTACCATTGTGTATCTCCGTTGACATTACATTTAATTACAGTTGCAATGGATCTAGGCATTCGTGAAATTAGCCGTTTGTTGCGCAGCAGAAAATTTAGTATGAAAAAGCTCCACTGCGCATCGAAACGGCTAATTTCACGAATGCCTAGATCCATTGTGCGTACTGTACTATAAATAATTTTTATTTACAGGTACATTGTGATTTCTAATTATGTTTAATAGGTTTTTAAACAAGAAACATGCTGCCAGCTGCTTTTTCAAGACATGCATTACAAGTTTTAAACACGTGGACTTTTTTATAAAGTAAAAGTACTAAACAACTGTAGCCGTACCATGAACGAATGTCATTCCTAAAGCAGTGAGCCTGTTTTAAGCTTGTTTTAACATTGCTCTGGAGTTCACCGTACGGCTACAGGACTTCTTTTAATAAAATAAAGAAAAGTATTGTCTGATGTTTTATTATCCTGCGTTCTTTATTTGTCTAGCCAGGTATAATGTTGATGATAAAAAATTAAAGATAAACTAAACTCGTTTATACTACAAGAGTTGGTATATTTTCTCCAAATATAAAACTTTAGTAGAATTTTTTTCTAAATCTGTTGACTCGTTCGTTGTTGGAATGAGTTTTACAAAATGATTAGAAACCTAATGAAAATGGTTCTAAAACGTCAAGGCAATATACAGAAAAACAAAATGTCGACGTTCGCCGTGCCCTCAGATTAAAGACTGCCGTGCCGCTACGATAAGTAGCTACGCCGTAGCAAAGTGCTACGAATGTTTTAGAAAATCATTCGATGTAAAATGATGAATTACAGTTTTTAAGTTTTGGTTTAGGATTAGGGTAATTACTTAATTTTAATTGAAATTAGTTTCAATTGGAAATATATAATACTTACGTAAAACTTTACTATGTAAGTAAAATTACAACAGAACTTAAATTGACCATTATTGCGATTTGCGATGATAGGTAAAACACGTAATTATGAAGTACCTACCTATATTATACACCAGTTTGGAAATATAATATAATAACTCTAGAATGAGATCGAATCGCTTATCACTTAGCTCGCAAAAATAAACACTACATCCCCCCGCGCCCTGCCCCCCTGCAGGTCGCCTAGGGGAGTCTAGACCTCTTTCGCATTCGCGCGTCAACCGAGGCGGACGCGTCTCGCGGCCCCAACATTATGATCAACCGCGCCGCGCCCGGCCTCCGGAGCGACCCCAAATACCAAACACACAAGATTCGCAAAGCAAGTAAGAGAAATGCTTCGTTTTCTTTGCGATTTTCAGCGACTTTTTTCTATTGCCAAATTTTGTATGCGTACAATCGCTGAAAGCTATTTCAATTTCTATGCTGTCACTTTTCTATTCAATTAATGTTGCGTAATTCCACTGTGGGCGAAAAACCAGGGTGAAAACATAAACAATGCATTTTTGTTTGTTTTGCCGGGCGCAACGCATTAAAACTCACGCATGCGCACAACGCAATGCGACGCGGCGAAGTACGCCAGTTTGTTTACCTCGTATTTCCCGTATTTTCCAAGATATTTTAAAATCCATTTTCATCCATTAAGTTTGTAATTATTTTATAAAGCTGACATCATAATTCGATTCCGCAAATAAAAAACTACTAAAATAAGTAAGTATTTAGAGAAAACTATTCATAAAAAATTGGGAATGAGTACCTAGCTAGCAAATACAAATTGTGCAGAACTACAGTCCGTTCACAGTTATTTTACCTCTAGCCGTCATGTTGGCCAACCTGGGCGTAGGAACAAACTTTACAAGGTCATAGCAAATTTGTTCCTACGCCCAGGTTGGCCAACATGACGGCTAGAGGTAAAATAACTGTGAACGGACTGTACGTACTCACTCTATGAATATGTAGCGACATCTACCTGTCGCCAGATGAACTACTTAGACATGCTACGCACTACAGATGGCGCTACTCAACATCAACATGTCTAGAACTCGCAAGTAAAGCTTTCAACAGATTTAGACATAAGTAGGACTATCCGACAACATCTGTCGGTCGAAAGACCTGGGTGTCAATCGTAGTACCAAACTTTTTATCAACCTCAAGCAAAAACTCAACTAAACCTCAAATTTTCGACTGTTTCCTATTCTACTAATGACAAACGACTCAAAATAAAACTCGATCTTAAATTAGGACTCGATCTCAAACTAGGACTCAATCTCACCACGATCATCGTGACATGATCGCCACGACGTGATCTTACACTAGATCTTGGACTCGATCTCATTTTCGGACAAGAGCTCAGATTTGGACTTTTACTTAATCATTGATTGGAAATCGATCTCAAATTAAGACTCGATCTCAAACTAGGACTTGATCTCAAACTAGGACGTGATCTTAAACTAGGACTCGACCTCAAAGTAGGACTTGATCTCAAACCATGACGTGGTCTTACACTAGATCTTGGACTTGATCTCATTTTCAGACAAGAGCTCAGATTCGGACGTTTACTCAATCATTGATTGGAAATCGATCACAAATTAAGACTAGATCTCTAACTAGAACTCAATCTCAATCTAGGACTCGATCTCAAGCCAGGACTCGATCTCAAATTAGAACTAGATCTCAAACTAGGACTCAATCTCACCACGATCATCGTGACATGATCGCCACGACGTGATCTTACACTAGATCTTGGACTCGATCTAATTTTCGGACAAGAACTCGGATTCGGACTTTTACTCAATCATTGATTGGAAATCGATCTCAACTTAAGACTCGATCTCAAACTAGGACTTGATGTCAATCCAGGACGTGATCTTAAACTAGGACTCGATATTATTTATGAACAAGAGCTCGGTTTCGGACTTACTCGATCATTGATTGGAAATTGATCACAAATTAAGACTCGATCTCTAACTAGAACTCAACCTCAATCTAGGGCTCAATCTCAAATTAGAATTAAATCTCAAACTAAGACTTGATCTCAGAATAGAACTCGATCTAAAACTAGGACTCGATCTCAAATTAAATGATCTTACACTAGATCTTGGACTCGATCTCATTTTCGGACAAGCGCTCAGATTCGGACTATTACTCGATCATTGAATTAAACAGTCTATTGGAAAGAATTCAGATAAATAAAGTATCACTATTTCGCGCTTCAAATCCGTCAATACCTACTTATATATATTTTTTTTTTCAAACACCCATCTAAGGACACTTGAGTTTTTAAGACGAATATAACAATACTTACCTTCTGTCGAAATCCATCCGCTTGGTAGTAATAAAAACATTTACAAAATAGATACATACAAGATACGCGCGAAAAACAAAACCCTCCTTGGCAGTCAGGTAAATGTATTATTAACAACAAGCTTTCGCCCACAGCTTCGCTCACACTATCCTTCCAGAACAGTATTTTTTCTGAATGAAAGGACAAGTCTTTTTCTATACCAGAGTTGAGCAAACTTTTTTCATCAGGGGCCAAATAAAACCTATGAAAATGTTATGGGGCCAGATTGTTTTTACTGGATTTTAGTTTTTACTCCTAGAACAAAAAAAAATAATTGTGACTACTAAGCAAGTGTCTTATTTTCGAGACTATTTGAAACTATAGTATCTACGGATTGAGTACGAAAGTTGGCGCGGCGGGCCGGATTAAAACGGTTCGCGGGCCGGAGATGGCCCGCGGGCCGTAGTTTGCCCATCACTGTTCTATACCCTGACGACCTGTATGAAAATTTGGATGATGATCGGTTGAGTATAGTTATTGAACATCAAAATTAAAAAAAAAGAAACAATTTACGAACAGAAACGAATAGTCCACTATTAATTTACACTGATCACTAATATTGACCATGTAAATTGTAAAATACTCTACTTTGTCAATTTTAAGTACACGGTAACTGTCGCATAATGCACAATTATTTTACATCTCGCTCTAACAAGAGATACGAGTAGAAACATCATGGCTTGGTTCAATCTCCACAGCATCTGCCACATCCCCCTTCCCCTTCCTACCCACACATGCCTTAAGGCTCAAACACACGCTGGCCCAGGCTCGCCGAGTGAACGCGTTGCCTCTCTCGCTCTCACCTTGCATCGATTCGCCTTCTCGCTCGCACTCGCACAAGCTTGCCTAGGCTGGCCCAGCGTGTATTTGAGCCATTACCTACAGGGGTCCCCGGACATCTACCCTTTAGCCCATAATACGCAATGCGGCAAATAGGGTGTGTCTCAACCCCCTCCTGTCTACCGCAGTATCTGCAGTATCCCCTCCGACCAACCCCTTGCAGCATCCCTCACCCCACCACCCCTCTGCAGCATCCCCCAACCACCCCTCTACTGTGATTTCAGTAACTTAAAAACAACGCTGAAAATATATATTGGAAACTATCTGACCCGACGAACTTCGTACCGCTTCAAAATCCGAGAAATCACTAAAGTCATAGTAGTTCTAGAAGTAAAATCTGCAGAGAGTACAAATCGATATTCCGCAATGCGTCAGGGGCGTGCCCCCCTCATGCCGCTCGTCCTCACAGCCTCTGAATCTCCCCGTCTTACCCCACTGCAGGGGTCCCCGCGCATCCCCTCACACCCCGCGCATCTCCCTTGCAGCCTTGCGTTTGGAACCTCAGTGCTCGACTAGCTCGCGAAGCAACTGCACGATTGCAGTTTAGTGATCCCTGTGTAGATCTTGAATTAGTGTAAGCTCTATTAAATTCGTGTAATATGAGCTTAATGATTCGAGCCTACAGCTGCAACTTGAATGCCTGTGAGTTTTAGAAATATTTGTTGCATTTTCTGGAGGTTTTTGTAATTTTGTCGAAGCATTTAATTTTCTAAAAAAAAATTGGGACTTTTCTTATTTGTTTTATTTAGGTTGTTGGATCTACATAGGTTTTGTTGAAATAAAGACGGCAAGCTGGATGATATTAAAAAGTTATACAAAGCCTATTCCCCAGGAATATATTTCAAATCCTCAGGATTGTTGTATTCTTTGCCATAACTTTTTTTTTCATAAATCAATTTGCCAAGAATTAATGTTCTCAAAATTTCCTCTCAAGAGAAGTCGATATCCGCATTGCGTCAGGGTGTGTTTCGCTACCTCTCACCCCTGGATTCCTTACAGCCTCTGCAGCATCCCTCCCACCACCCCCACCCTTCGCATGCGTCGTAGAACGCAGGGGTCCCCACGCATCTTCCAATCTCGACCAGTTGCTTTTGCGTCTCGTGCAGTTAACACGTCTGCATATTAATCGATGTGTGTGAACTGATATAATGTCCGTTGACAATTTACTTCATTGTATTTATGTTTATTATAATATAGTGTATTCTATGATTTGTTGTTCTGTGAGGAGTGTTCAATTTTACATTTGTGGCACCTTCAGAATGGGTGAGATTAGTTATAATTTCTTTCAGCTTTTGGTGAAGATTTTCTAATTATGTTGTATTTGCTTGTATTGTGGGCTCGTAATCATCGTCTCATCACTTGAACTTTCTCAAAGTCTGAGAAAATTATTTATACAATCGTGGTTAGCCATTAGATAGGCATGCTCCCAGGAGGGCACCAATTTTATAATAAATAGGTAAATAAATATTGCTGAACATTTCACACAGCGCCATCTAGCCCCAAACTAAGCAAAGCTAATCCTCATTGCATTAAATTGGAATATTCTCCCCAGCGCCTTCTCACCCCACGCAGCCCCCTCGCACCCCCTTCGATATAACCCTACCGCAGTTCAATAAAAGGGGCCCCGCGCATCCCTCGCATCTGCAGTTTCCACCCTACAATTCTCGCCCCTGCAAGTAATAAGCGACTGCTCATAAAACTCAGTCACTTTATTTTCCAAAATCAAATGTTTCTGGCATTATTGATGGATTTGTGTTAAAAAGGCCTAGTTTCTGCAACTTAGAGTACCTACAACAACGTATTTTAGCTCAAATGTGATACATTTTGCTGTCTGCTGATTTAATAAAAGTCGATCTCTAGGTAATTCTCGTGTTATTTGTAGAAAATAAAATATCTTTGTGTTTTTCACAAAATCCGTTTTCAGGAACATCTTTCCCCCTTGTAAGTATAGTACGGACAATGGATCTAGACATTCGTGAAGTTAGCCGTTTCGCTGCGCAGTAGAAAATTTAGTATGAAAAAGCTGCACTGCGCATCGAAACGGCTAGCTTAAACATGACAACGAATGTCATTCCTAAAGCAGTAAACCTGTTTTAACATTGCTCTAGGAGTTCATGGTACGGCCGAGTTCACAATACTGTATACTTAGAAGAAAGATAACATTACCGTGTCATATCTAACTACACATTTCAATAATTTTTTATTTGTTAAAGTGTTAAACCACACTTAGATATTTACATTTGAAAATGAAAAATAATAAAAAATTCGTGACCGAATGGTTAAGGCACTCCGGCTAAAGGAGGATCGCTTGTATCATTGCGGGTTCGAATCCCGTCGGAATTTTTGATAAGATTTTTCATTTTCATACACATTTCAAGCCTGTTTCTTTGTGATCTCAGAGAGCATATTTATCTGCAATGCGTCAAACAGGGCGGGGCTGCATTGGGGGCGCTCTTACCACCCCAAACAGCCGCTGCTAGCTTCCTTCCCCTTCCACTTACCCCACTGCAAGAGCAAGGGTCGCGCAGTCACCCCGCGCATCTGCATAGCCCGGCAGTTTCCCGCTTGCGTTCTAAAAAACTGCACGTCTTTTCTCAGTTGCAAAAGTTTTCCTAAATGATTCCGTTCTGTGCTTTTCTTTTGATGAGTCTTTACGAAACTATCGCGTTACTGCAGCTTTGGTAAGATGACAACTTCATTTTTCTTGATACTATGATTTTGCTGTAGCATTCTACTTGTCTACTTGTCAGATTGTTCATCATCTTCTTTTTAACCGACTTAAAAAAGGAGGAGGTTGTATGTTCACCGTTATCTCCGTCTGTATGGAAATTTGTTGAATTTTATTTTTTATTGATTGTGGAACGATTTAAAATAAATAAATAATGCAGGACTTCACATATTGAGGATCTAAAGAGGAACTCTGTGAACAGAAATGCACCTCGAGAGAACAATATTGGAGCCAGTTTTTTTTTTTACTTGTAATATAGCTCGATCGGTCTTATTTTTACCGTCTCCATTGACTAATACTTTGACTTCAGTCATTGATTTTTTCGTGCTTACTGGTTGCTATTCAGCATTGGCAAGCAAATGGGGTGTGGCTTTGCCCGGGCCGCGGTTTACCGCAAACCCTCTTATGTATAGGGGGTGTGCCTTTTACAATATCTGCAGTATCTTCCTCTTCCGCTTATAGATTTCCTCCCCCGCTGTCTGCGCATGCGTCGTAAGATGCAAAAGAGCATGGAACCCCACGTACTTTGAGTATATGAGAATCTCGCTGTGAATCAAATTGTGAATCTGCTATAGCGACCTTTTTAGCTCCGCTGGCCTTCCAATGCAGATCAATGTAAGCGCATCGAACTATCCCCATCTCTCTCGCACACAGTCGCCTGTAGCTGTTGGCAGCGCTACTTTAACTCGCTCTTTACATAATTCTTCATATTCACTTTTCTTTGGAAAATAGTGAAAATAAATAAAATCAAAATCAAAACAGTTCAGAGATATTTTGCAATTGAAACAATGAGTAAAACTTTTAAAAAATGTTGGTCATTTGGTCAATAATGAGCTTTTTCATACTCAAACCGGTAAAACTACTTACGAACTCGTGTCTTTCATAACCAAATAAATAAAATTATGTTGCAGGGACATAGAATACAAAAATAATAAGAATTGTAAAAAGAAAGTTAACTGTACCTACAGCAACAGTTACTGGAGCTGATTCGCGACCTCGTTTAGTCTGCTCTGCTTCTATTCAGAATCAATCTAACCCCTTTGTTAAAGCTTAACCGGTTACGAGTCATAATACGAACTCCAACAAAGAGTTTACTAACCAGTCTGTGATCGACCGTTTAAATGATCACTAGCGTTTGCAAAAATAAGGGTTAACGTTGCTGAGCGACCAAGCTGACGGAGCAACAACAGGGCCTATTAATTGTGTCTGTTTTGTTGCAGAAGAAATGGGGTACGCGTCACTAGCCGCAAAGTGGCACAACATTCATCGTACTATCGGCGTCATAAACGATAACATCATTGTTCACTTGAACGAGCGGCTGGACTGTCCGCTGCGCCTCGCTCCTTGGAACTCAGATTTTGTGATGCCGGGGAAGCTGAACGCCACTTTCACTTCAATAATGACCCATGCCTACTCCAAGACGAAGCGATTGACAACGATAATTGATGCAAAGGGGCAGAAGCATCAGCTACATCACTCTGCCCCGCGCGACCCTAAGAGCAAGAAAATTCGACTACCTCCTCAGTTTTATGTCAAACGAAAGGGCTCGAAAGTACTCGATGTAAGCAAACGTACTAAAGAAGCTGAGCCTGTAGAATCTGTAGAGGATAAAAGACAGGAAAAGGAAGAACATCAACATGCGATTCAGCCCAAGACTGAAAGCAAAGACATAGCAGATTGTAAAGATAGTAACGCTGATCTGGATATTGCCAATGATCCTAAAATCTCTACGGATCCTCAGATTGGAGAAAAAAGGAAAATTGCAGCTGAAGTAGAGGCAATCAATTAAGACGTTTTTTATTTCCGAGTTTATAGATTAGTTTATCTTTCTTCCTGTACAATGCATCAGCTGCAGTGCGTGTCAAATACTTTGGAAATACTTCACAAACAAAACATCACAAAAACAAAAACGGACAAACAACAAAAACTTACAAAAAGCTCAATTCAAGAACAAGAAACTAGAGAAAATTTACTGGCTCTCAAGATAAACTAAGAACCCACTGCGCTGCATGGACAAATCTTACTTCGGGTATGGTTTCCCCACTTCTTTCCATTTAATTAGGGGACAATAATATAAGAAAATCAACAAGAATTGAAAGAATACCTTTGGAAAACAGCAGGTATGGTTTCGGAAGAAAATAACTTGAATAAAAAGGATCCGGGAATCAGATACCTACATGGGAAGGCCTTATGTGACATGGATTGGCCATTGATAACCAGATAGAGAAAATGCGGGACTTACTGGTTGTCTGTGTACCGCCGAAAGGCAAGGCCAGCGGGCTTAATATATTCTAGAAATAAGGACATAAAGATAATCATGTAATCTTTAACCTCTTGATGTCTACGTGTGAAATCTGTGTCGTCTCTACGTGTAGCCCCTGCGTGTAACCTCCATAATGTCATGTTTAATCCCCGTATTTTAAATGTGAATTATCTGAATAATATATACACTCAACCACTGGGAACCATCGATGGAAGTCTGAAGACTCAAAAATAATGTCATGTAAGTAGTCTTGTACCAATGTGAATTCTTACTCAATCTTTAAAACATCTGAACATACAGATATTTAAACATATATACAAAATAAAATTTTCGGTAGGTATATGCTATGTCGATCAATGTTAATGAAATTTTAACTGTCTGCAGGCATTTTGAGGGGAACATCTCTGGTTTGCTAACAAACAAGGAGGGAATCGTTTAAACAGTGGTTAGTATAAAAAAAAACAAAAAAAAAAAACACTTCGTAACCTTTACAGAGTTTATTGATGGGATACTCTTTTTTTTTTAAGGTTGAGATGAACTACATTAAGAAATTAGATCAAGATCGTCCTTCATGTATTTTTTCAACCTTCAAACGCTGTACGCCCGAATACTTGGTGAGTAGGTACTTTAAGAATTTCTCAATTTGCTTACCAATAGTATTATAAACTCATCTATATTTTTTCACACAGGGTTTTTTTGGAAGTAAATAGAAGATTCCGACGAGTTCTGGGTATGTTTCTTCTTATTTACATTTTTCGTGGCGAGAGCAGCAGTAGCAGACTTTTTTGCAACGGCTTCAGGAGTCATCTGAATTGATAGGATTACAGGGAACAAGTTTAAGACTAAGTTCAGATGAACGCGCGGCGACGCGGTTGGCTCGGCGCGCAGTGCATGGCGGGTGCGCGGGCACGCGCGGTTACGCGCGGTCATGTACACAACAACATTGATTTGTTACAATCTTAAACCGCGCGCCGAGCTAACCGCGCGTCGACACGCGTTCATCTGAACTTAGTCTTAGAAAGAGTTGCAGGCTTTGAAAGACTGAATTTACCAGGAGTTGATGTGAAAGTGGAGAAAGACTGAGACGCCGACCTGATACCATTGTTGAAGGAAACGTATGCGCATTCCTACTTGAATAGAAAGCTTATTGTGATATAATTTTGTAACTAGCCTTTGTGAGGGCCAACCAACATCTAGGGGAAATATTTTTCGAAAAGGACACAATTTTATCAAAACTTAAACGCAATGGAAAAAAACCTTTGCCCAATCAGAAATGGAGGTAAAAATCTTCGGTCAAGATCAGATTTCAGTAAATAAATTATCTGATTTAAGTATTGTAAAAATCTATATCAAAAAGCATTTATCCAATAAGATAATGAAGATCACTTTGACACATCTTAAGAGCTAGAACATTCTACTTGGCTCTATCGCAAACAAATTATATTTGGTAGAGCAAAATTACTGCTCAATTTTATTAACAGTCAGAAAATATTAGTAGGAGTAATTACCAACAAACAAGCATCTGGCTTCAATATAAAATTAGAGATATACCTATTAATAAAATTCCTAAATCAGAAAAAACAACGTTTAAAACACTTTAGAGTTTTTTTAATATTGAGAATTTTTGAAATGAATCGATTGGTTGTTGAACAGACTGGCAAATTAGGTGCTTGTATCAAAAAAAGCAAATAACTCCTTTCCCAGGCCCTCACAAAACAAGAAATTTTCAAGGCATTACGCCTTTTACATTTAATTTGAATCAGCACTTTTCCTATGGAAAAGCTTTTTCACTACTATTTAGTATGTAATCAGAAAAATCTCGTTGTTATCTAAATATTAAGACTTATTTACTGTTATACTCGTACTCATAAGTATATCTTAAGGTAAGGAAGTTATCGTAAATAATTATTGTGACAGGTAAAGCATAGGATTCACTTCTAATATAATCCTTGTGTAAGTAGGTAAGTAATAGCAGTTGACCTGCTTCTCGTTATTGACTTAGGGTGGTTGGGCGGGAGGGGGATGGGAGGAAGGAGCTACAGGTTTAAGCCTCTGTGTATTCTTCTGCCCATCCCTCGCAGGGCCGTTTTTTATCAAAGTTGAGAGAGTCTAAGAGCGATGCCACAAGAGCGCTGCCGCTCTGTTACGTTGTCGCAGGCGACGACGCAACGGAGCGGCAGCGCCCGTGTGGCATCGCTCTTAATTGCAATCTCAGAGAACTTACAACTTCTTTGATAGAAAACGGCCTTTACAGCAGCGGCGGCCAGTGTTTGTGTATAATTAGGCATTACGGTTCTTAGATGTCGCCGTATCCGACATCTATGTGAAACGGAATGAGTGATGATAAATAAATACTGGACGTTGCTGCAAAACACTGCGACCATCAAGCAGTGTTCAGTAGACTAACGTCAGTCTACTTCAAAATTTTCTTCGGAGCAATCGAAGCATCATGCAATCACCCATGCAGTGAAGGAAACCAACGTGCACTGTAGATGTCACGTGCTCGGTGCATAGCCCTTCACTTTTGTGACAAACAGTCCATACGCCATCACCAGTCGCCTGCTGCAATTATTTGCTTTGGTGAAAGGTGTATGCTGTGGCTTCGTGGCACTTGATCCGCTAATGAGCTATCGACAAAAAGATGACGGAGATGCTGGCCAGCTGGTCAAAGCGTAGTCATCGTTCTCCTTATTCTGAGTAGCTAAGCTCTTAGCGTAAAGATACACTAATTGAAGGGGGGAGTGCTAGGTTACAGAGTCAAACAGTAGATCGAAGATCAGCTCGTAAATCAATGGGAGCAGTAGATTGACAACTGAGCTTCGTGCTTTAAGAAGTTCATAGGTTGCTCCTATTGAAGAGAGCCGGAAGGTTTTAGAGCCTGAAGCTCGAAGACTTGAGACATTTATGCACAGACGGTGGTGTCTGCCTGGCGCAGCCGATCCTTTAACTTTTTACGGTTAACAGATCATCAGGATGTCCTTGGAGCTGTTGATCAGCAAGGCATCCGAACCAATGACATAAATGTCGTCCGGTCTCTGAAAGCGTGCTATCTAACATCTGAGTGGTGCATACCTGACGTATACAACAACTTTAGACCACTGATTTTAGCCTGACATCCCTCCGCTCAATTGAAATTTTAAATAAAATTCAGACATAATCCGCTTAGCAGTCTTACTTAGGTTGTGGATATGGGTGATGGTGGGGAGGCTTGTAAAATATTTTCCCCTCATTTTTTTCTCTCTTTTTCTTTATCTCAGCAATTACTTATACCAACAAAAACCTACCACAACAACACCTTGACGAGATTTAGTAAATAACCCGGTGACTTGACAGTCAGCCGGGTAACAAGATGAACAGCCTCCTAAAATCTTAAGTATTTGCGACGAAGAAACGTACTGAATTTCAGCTTTACAGAGCAGAAAAATCAGTTAAGTTAATCGGTATGATTATGTAGCAAGCCTTGAACTACGCAGGTCACCATCTAGAAATTACTTTAGACAAGAACAAGGTAGCAGTGAGTCTAAAGAAACAATAAAAACGACTAAATATGGCTGGTACGGAACTCTTGAAGTCGTCTACTTGAGGAACATACTTATGTTGCGCTCACACAGCTCTAGAAAATTGGCGTATGTTTTTCTCAGATTCTATAATACCAAGATACTTCAGTGCATCTGTAAGCATTCCTATACTAAAACTGTACTGAAACTGTGGTAGCATAGGGAACTTCAGCTGACATTATTAAAAATCTATGTTTCATGGTTTCAAAGCATATTAGCCTATGAGTGTTCACTCCGATATCTTGTGAAAATCATGTGAAATGTCGTCCAAAGGTCGTCCACTCTAAATGTGTCTTCGCAAAAGCTTAGGGTCAATTTAAACCCGAGTAATGGCTCATTGTTGTGTTCTTAAGGCAACAAGATCACTTCAGTGTAATTTTAGTCGTCAACACGTACCTAAAATAGAACTGTGGTTTTGGTGAACCGCATTTTCTTTTGCTTGGAGATTGTTTGACCATTACCGCAGTTCGAAAAGTTATTAGGCTGAGACTCCACCAAAGCGGAGAGGAGATGTGTTTAAACAACCTATAGAATTTCGTTACTCACACAATGTCATCTCGTCTGTATCACGAGATGTGTGAATAACGAAGTTCTATTGGTTGTTTAAACACATCTCCGCTTTGGTGGAATCTCAGCCTTAGCAATTAGTTTAGGATAGCTTAGGTTAGATACGTTTAGGCTAGTTTAGGTTATTAGTTCGTGCCTTTTATGATATTGTTGTCTTTAGATTTAATATCCATCATTAACACCCTCAATAAAAATGTAAACAACGTAGGTGTTGCCGTGTCAAGTGTCTTGTCCGTGAGTGATGCTGGGACTCTAGCCAAGTGACATCAATCTTTTCTATTCTACAATTCGCTTCGCTATCGCCGATGTTTCATTGGTGGAAGACCACGTGACCATACGTTCGACCTTAATTCGACCAATGAAAACCTCACGTTCGGGTGTTAGCGAAGTTAGAAATCGAATCGCTTTATAGCGAAGGCCGGTTGGCTAGGCCCTCTGGTGATGTTGGCCTTTAGGCGGTCGGGCTTCGCGACCGGTAGTCTCTCGGCTAACAGTAAAATCGGCTGATAGAGGTCTCGCGTGCCCGGGGTGAGGGGAGGGAGCAGCGCCGCATGGGACCGCCCCCATCACCGGATCAGCACTATGGTCCTAGGAGCGTCAAAGTGCTTTTCGCGAGTGATAAGGTAAGTGACATTAAGAGCCAACACCATCCAGCCAGATTATGTAAGCACCTAGTAATAATTAATTTCACTCACACACTTGCATATTGAAAACTTAGTAATTAGGTACAATAATTATAATCACAAAAAAAACTAATCGAGCGTACTTATGTCGCGTTCCCGCGCTAGTAGCGTTACTTCTCTTAAATCAAAAATTTTCTATCGAATACTGTTATAAGTAGATGTAAGGTAGATAATTTTTTCGTGTTACGCGTTACTAAACAAATTTTAGTGGTTTCTAATGGCTGGGGATTGAAAGGGAAAATTGAATGGATTGATAGTGGTCAATTATGAAAAAGAAAGTTCCTCTAATTTGTATAACAGCATATCCAGTCACAGTAGATCGTCTTGAGAGTTGACAAGTCTAAAGACACAACTAAACTTTAGAACATTAATTCTTTAGCCGATCTTTCTGGGTAAAAACGATTTATTAGCGGCTAGATTGGTATGAGAAAAGCTAGGTATAAAAGCTAGCTAGCTATAAAAGAAAAAAAACAAAAAGCTAAAATTGAGAACAGAGAACATCTTGAACACTAATCCAGATAGATTACTATATGCGGCGTGATGATAGCAACAAACAAAAGATAAAGGAACAAATCATCTAAATAAATCAATGGAATTAACTAAAACAATATAAAAAGGAATAAGAATGATCACTAGGGAGATGAGAAACAAAACACACTCGAAAAATTGATAATAAAGCCATAGTGAGAAATGATCTGATTAGAGAACTTGCGAATGTTAGACACAATTCAATAGCCAGAATAAAATTATAAGATTCAAAACACAGGTAGAATTATGAGGAAGGATGGCCACAGAAATAAATTCAAATAAATATCCAGACTAGCACAAATCCGTGGCCACATCGAGAAATGAGTCAGGCCAGAATGTCAAGATCAGATTAATAAGGAAGAAAATAGCCTACAAAATAAGGGAATATTGATGTGGCAAGATCAAATACACAGGCTAATAAAAACTTATATCCCCCTTCAAGGAAAGAAAATAACCCCAGCCTGCTTTGCTAACTTAAGTATCTGTTCTGTGCTTAGGTGTAGGTAAATAGCTGCCTTGATGAAAATATAACCTTATTTATGTTACGATAGGGTTGTTCTCAGCATTTTGGATCAGGCGACATTCAGAGGAAGAATGACAATGAAATGAAAGTCAAGACAAAATGTTAGGGTGGAATAGTACGATCACAATAATGGTGACTTTTCACTGTACAACCATATAAGTAACAAATACGGAGGTAGGCTTACCTTGTGCTTGTTTACTTTCCGCCAGTGCCCTACCGATATATGGGAAGCAGAAGGTTAAAACCTACCACGTGTCTAAAGATTCATGAACAAATGTTACGAGTACTCAACAAAGAACACGTTGAAAGACATTAGATAAAAAAAATATTGAATAATTAACCACAAAATAATTCGATTTGTGAAGGGATATTAAGAAAAGTGGGAGGAGAGGGAGAATAGGAAAATACAAAAAATATCCATGTTATTACGATCCTTGACAACACTGAGAAATAAGCCAAACTTGGCAAAAATGAAATTTTGTTTCTAAAGGCAGCGTTAACGAATCTCAATTTCATAGTTTAAGATAAGATAAGATAAATAGGAGGGCCCGGACTTGTAGAGATGATTGAGATAGCATAACAAATGCCCTGGCATTTTTGGATTATACGGAGTGTAATTACCGGTAGAAAATGATTACTCAAAGAAGGAAAACTTAACAAACCCACGTACAAAAAGAACAAGAACATTTAGCTATAAACCGCTTCACACTGCACTGCTGAGAACAAAGTGTCTTGAAAATGTTGCCTATTAATGTAAGGATTTATTTTTTGCATTTTGGTGTTGTGATCTCTAGTCCGGTTAGATTTTCGTTTTTTATTAAAAGGTTTTACTAAGTCAGTTACAAAACAAAACACCATCGGTGTTCTCTACTAAAATACCACAAGAGAACAGGAGAAAAAAACATAAAAAAAAGTTTTTGACATTGAAACACGTACGTACAAACTATGGGCTATATTAGCTAATAGCCCAGTCAAATTAGGAATTAACCTCGGAATAAGAGATAATAAGCTGAATTTTCGTACATACCTTCATTTAGGCGCCCTAAAAGTTGTCTCAAAAGTCTCATAAAATCTCGTGTCTGCGTCTTAAGTTATTCAAGGTCAAAGGTAAAAAAAATAGTTTTTCGCGAATATCTCGGTTGGTATTGGTCCAGTGATGTTAACATCTATTATGAAGTTGTAGAGCTTAAAATTTGCGACCAATTCATTGAAAAAAAAATTCCATGCGCTCAACCGTTTTTGCGATACAGGGCCGTGAGCGCAAAGCGTTCAGTATGTGTATTTCAAAAACTATACTTCCTAGAACAAAAATAAAAACTATTTCGGAATGTACAAATTAAGTCCTTTCATATGACACCCCACTCAATATATCTGTGTAACTTTTATCTTTTTTACCCCCTTTAGATCCCAATATCTTTACAACCGCTCCATCGATTACGCTCATATGTCATATTATATAAAATTTCCATAGCACAACCTAGTTATCTACCAAGTTTCATGCAGATTGGATTAACGGGTCGATAGTTATGCGATAACATAAAAATTACACATACAAACATACAAAGCAAAATCGTAAGATCTTAGCTCGCTTTGCTCGCTTGGTCGATAATTAACTGATAAATAAAACAAATTATTCAAAATTTAAGGTATTCACAGATATTCACGTTTGACTTTGCGTTACAGTACCTACGCGTACCTCCTCTATCGCGAAAACGGTTGAGCGCATGAAAGAATGTTTTAAACAAAATTTGTCGCAAATTGTATGCTCTACAACTTTATAATACATGTTAACATCATTGGACCAATAGCAACCGAGATATTCGCGAAAAACTATTTTTTTTACCTTTGACCTTGAATAACTTAAGACGCAGACACGAGATTTTATGAGACTTTTGAGACAACTTTTAGGACGCCTAAATGAAGCTACATACGAAAATTCAGCTTATTATCTTTCATTCCGAGGTTGAGCCCATTTTTATGCTAAGCTGACTGGACTATAAGTACATTTTGGCCTCAGCGTTCATCTTATTATAAAACATAAGTAGACAAGCTAGTTGAGCATACTCAATGATTCACATACTAAGGAGGTCGTCCTAGCTCGATCGAACCACCAAAAGATTGCAACGTCTTCCTACGGTAACTAAATAGGCCGTCCTAGCTCGATCGAACCACCAAAAGATTGCAACGTCTTCCTACGTTTACTAAATAGGCCGTCCTAGCTCGATCAAACCACCAAAAGATTGCAACGTCTTCCTACGGTTACTAAATAGGTCGTCATAGCCCGATTGAACACCAATAGATTTCAACGACTTCCATTAGTTAATAGCAATAAAAGAACACGATTCCAGAAAATCTACTCAATTGGGTCTAGGCTTTATCTTACTCCAATCTAAGTCGTCGACGGTTTAAGTCTCAAAGCAATGTGACCAAATAGTGCCTTTGTTTTCTGGGTCGTCATAGTCAGTAAAATAATAAATAAGCAGTTTATTCACGGTGTGTAATATCTTGAACGTTCACTTGTTTGACTTTGAAGCAATTGGGATAGGAGACAGATCATGTCAGAGAGAGTCAGAGAGTCATGTCAGTCATCTTTTCACGTGATGTCTGCAGAGCTGTCTAAAAATGTTACCTACAACAAGAGTTCTGAATTCACTGCCTAATTAGACTCAAAGTTGAACAAAGTTGGGGACTGGCCCATCCACTGCTTATCATCAAAAATTAATAGCACTCCACTTGTGACTTTTAAGCTGTCACTATGCTATGAGGGTATTGTATTTGACAACAGATTAGATACATATAGACTTTTTATAAAAACGAAAATCAAAAACAGTCTTAGTTTAAGTCAGTCAATAAAATGTTATTAAAGTTAAGCACTAAACCATGGTTCACTTGAATAGTTGTGATAATGCTTAACTTACTATGTGCATTTTGGTTTGATTTATACCAAGACGATCTTTAGTATTCGTTTTTCAATAAAGCTAACAATGATAGAACTTTTAGGAGGAATGACACGGAAGATTTACCTAAAACAATTCCAAAATTAAAACAAACAGTAAATATTAACTCAAAAATTATTGCAATCACAGATTCCAAAACCGATTCTCACGCAAGGGATAACTTTAATAGTATTTGTCATCAAATCAATTTGGATCTAAATTTAATACATATAATAAAGCGAGAAACAGGAGGCTATGTTGATTAAGAAAAATGAATTGAGAATATTAAGATCTTTAGCACTCAACAAAACAAAATTACTGCGAGTGATAATGTGGGAGGAGCAAAGATATAGAAATTGGTGCGAATATTATCTAGTAAATCAGAAATCAGCTGTCGTTTTCAGTACTCTCATCAAGATACAAATGAATGAGGATATTAGTGGACCCGTCATGTCATTAGATACTTAGAACGCGGAAGAAGACTGTCCGATGCGCGCAAGATCACATTATAATTCAACCGAGTTTCAAAAGTCCGATGTCACATGTACCTACCTTAAAAACGGAGCCCAACGATATTATGAATAGGTTTTAGATTTGTTTAATGAAGACACTGTGGCATATTAAACTTAAAGATAACCAGGCCATTTAAAAGACTCAAAAGAATAGACAGACACCAAATTCAATTCTAATTTGTTTCTGATATAGTTAAAACTTCATGCGGTTAGCCGTTTTGCTTAGGGTAACTGTTTTCAAAATATTTTCCGGATTTCTTGGCTCTATGGAGGTATTCGGCTATCTGACATTTTCCAGTCAACAACTAGTCTAATTTGGCTGTGATTCCAATACGTCACAGTTGTAGGTTAAAGCGAGAAATAACTAAATATATTCAAAATGTAGCAATATCAATATGTAATGGCAAGTTACCACAGTGTCTATGTTGTAGGTAGTTCAATTGTGTGTGTTCAATTTGTTATGTTTAGGTAGATAATTTAATAGTAATAAATCAATCTCACGACGAATAGCAAATAATTAATGTTAATGTTCTTTAAATATTCTCGGTGTTGTGTGCTTTAAAAAAAAAAGAAAAAACAAAAAAAAATATAAAAATAAACTTAAAAACACATAAAAATCTTAAAAAAGAAAATTGAAAAACCTTAATTGATAAGAAATATAAAAAAAAAACAAAAAAAGATAAAACCAAAAAAGCAAAATGTAGGTACTTAACAAGAAAAACAAAAAAAGCAAATTTAAAGATACAAAACATCTAAAAACACAAAAAATCAAATAATACAAAAATACAAAAAAATAACAAAAATTATAAAATACAAAAAAATCAAATAAATCGAAAATCAAAAAAAATTACATGTAACACTCAAACCGGGTTCCGTACACTGAAGCAATAATAATGTAAAGCTTTTTCAAGTCCTATACTTTTCATATCAGACACTTTTTTCTTACAAGCTTCACTTTTCAAAGTTTTCATTCACAATATTCGTAAAATTACCTAATACAACCTAAGCCCTTATTTGTGTTCAAAGTTTAATCACTCTTCCAATTGTTGCTGGAAGTATTATCAAGTCTAATTTAAAATAAATCATTGCAATAACAATAACAATAAACTTTTTACTATCAACAACTTTGGTGTATCTATATTTTAGACTTAGGTATAGGTACGTAAAATACAAAACATCTCTTTACATAATTATACGATAAACACGATACAAAATTTACAACAGCTAAAATAAATTCATCAAAATCATTTACTTAACATTGGGTGTCTTATGCGCCATCAACATGGAGCGAGTTTCGAAGATCTCTATATATCGAAAGTAAGAAGAATTCAGTGACAAGCTATTATAGACCTTTTACGTATGAAATCAATGCATAGTTATTATCATAAGGTATTAACATAATATTTATTTTTTTTATGTATAAAACATTAGCCAAGTCGTCTTAACCGGCAGGTTTGACAGTCTGCTGCAGAAACACTGGGTGTCGGCCCTGATAAACCCAAAGGCTGAACAAGTCTATTTGATTAATTGATTCTATGTAGGTGTACTACCTACATAGAATCAATTAATACTTAATACTATTTATTGTTTATTTTTAATTATTATGTGTTTTATGTAGGTATTGTATTATGTGCATGAAATGTTTTGTAACATATGGACCAAGTTGTCCGAAATAAAATATATTATTATTATTATTATTATTATTAACCAACTTTTTGTATTAATATTAAAATAAAAGTGAATTTCAAAGTAATCGAAACAAACGAACCGACGGACAATAATGTTTTTTCCTATTCAAGCACAGTTGGCAATTCCTCCTAAACTTTATTTTGAAAACGAAATGTGCTGTGGATTAATTTATTATATAAATAAATAATGAAGTACGGAACCCTACAAACCAATATTTATGTATCCGTAATTATAATAAAAATGTTTAAGTATAATAACTAATACCTATTCAGTATTATTTTGTATTCTGTGCTATATTCGTTTTCAAATATTGCAAGTGTTTTTTACCTTAGGAGTCAGGAGGAAAGAGAGGACAAGAGAAAGAGAAACCTATCATCAAGTTTCAGTAGGTAAGTCTATGAATGTAATCTGACTCCAAATCGACAGAACTTGACACGTTCAACGTCTACCAACAATATACTAAGTGTAATTTTCGGAGCGATCTATTTATGAGGATGGATATTTAATGTGCCCCAGAGATTATATTAAACGCAGGAATAGAAATATGCCATGTACCTACCTTAAAGGATGTCATAGTTAGACAAATCGAAGAAATCGTAAGCAAACTCGCTCAATTTGTGTTGTCGTTTACGAAACGCCGGACGCGAGTCTCGTATGACATACTCGAAGGCGGGATTTTGGTTTTTAGTTGAAGGTCTTGCGAGTCTCGTAAGAGTGTTTTTGTTTTTTGGTTCAATGTAAACATTGAATCCGATTATCGCCTACGAGACTCGCAAGGCGGTTTATCGCCCAAAAAATTATCACAATGTTCAATTCAATTCTTTATTGCAATACTAATAAATGACCCCGAACAATAGGAGATGTAAGTAAATTCTGAAACTTGCACATTATTTATTTCCCCGTTAGGGGCTTTAGTTAGAATAAATCCTCCATCGCTGGACTCAGACAGGCTATCTTAGAAGTTTCCAATTCTGCTTTGTTGTGGTGGTTGTGGTTTATTTCTTGTGGACATATATTTTCCTTTCTAGAACCTTTCAGAAAACTCTTATCATGATTTGGTGACATTTAATATCTACATTTATTTTTCGTGGACAAGTCTGTTTAGATCATTTTGGAAAACACTTGTATGATTTGGTGACGTTCAATATCTACATTTATCTCTTGTGAGCAGGTCTTGTCTTTTCTTGGTCATTTTGAAAAACACTTATATTTTTGTCTTCATCATCTTTTGTGGAGTTAGTCTCGTCTTCATTTTGGAGGTTATTTTGAAAAACACTTTTATAATTTAGTGACCTTCATAATATACTCTACTATATTCATCACTTATGTCTGGTCTTATTTCAATCATTTCAGAAATCAAGTTTAAACAATTTATATGGTTCGGAGATTTTCTGATCAAGCTATACTTCTGCTGTCTATAAAGACGTTTCAATTTTTTATCCGCACTGTTGTCTTTCGTCAGTTTTACGAAATAGGTATTTGATTTTGTTACCTCCTATTTATAAATCTATTTTTGAGCTGATGGTAACCGCTTGAAATGGACTTCACCGCTCAATAAAGTCCAGAAATGTGTGTTATTCATGAGGCATTGTGATAGGGTTAGGTGTAGGTGGCAGCATATAATATATAGAGCAGTATAACAGTTGATGGTTCAGTGCGGCTCAGCGTATCATCAACGTAGCGGGCTGCAAATTATCATGGCCATCCTTAAAAATTAAACTTAGTTTACAGACTAGAGTTTAATTTATAAGTCTGGAAGACTGCAATGCTGGTGCTGTGCCTCTTTTTAACAAACTCAGGAATGAATGATTACATCTCTAAGAGTAAGAGAAATTCGGCTCAATTTTGTTTTCTCTGCAGTTTTTTAGCGTTAGATTTGTTTCAACTCCGATTGGCTTTATTTAAGTCTTCTTTAGCTAGTATATAAAGTAAGTTAAGTTCATCTCGACTCCTATTGGTTATGTTTAAATTCAACAGTTTTCATGGGTGTGTCTTAAAATCTGTTAATTATCTTTAAATTACTGTAACCATCTGGAGTTTTTATCAATAGGTTTGTATCAACCCCTGTTGGTTATCTTTAAATTCAGCAGTTTTCTTATCTTAGGATGTCGTATTATCTTAGGTAGTATATCTTGATTAGTATTGTTTATCTTTAAATTTATCTATTTTCAGCTTTAACTTTCTCTCCATTTTATGGATTCTTCTTACATTACTGTTACTGTCTCTTAGTGGGGCTACATTGACCCATTCCAGAGTGAGTGAAGCTGCGGAGTGCTCGATCAGAGCTTGGACCACCTACAATCATGCCCTCTCTGTTCGGCCACCTGCACTTCAGAGGACTTGGACCAAGCGACGGAAACGTAAGAGTTGCCAAATATTGGGCAAAGAAAATTTGAAGTCTAGCCTTTGTCACGAAAGAAGAAGACGGCAGTTTAACTAAGGGCAGTTTCCGTCGGATTTTTCTCGACTTTTGTTGATTTTCTTTAAATTATTGTTGACCTACATGCAGTTTTCATCGTTAGGTTTGTCTAGACATCTGTTAAATCTCTTTAAATTACTGTAGCCTTCTGCTGTTTACAGTGTTAGGTTTGTCATGACTCCTGTTAACTTTCTTTAAGTTTACTGTAACCATTATTAATTTCCAGCGTTAAGTTTTTCTTGAGTCTTGTTGTTATCTTTAAATTGTTGTAACTCTCTGCAGTTATCAGAGTTTATCCGTACCCATATTATAAATGTAAAAGTGTGTTTATTTGTTTGTTTATTTGTCCTGCTTTCACGTCAAAACAGAGCGATGGATTGACGTGATTTTTTGTGTGGAGATAGTTGGAGGGCTGGAGAGTAACATAGGCTACTTTTTATCCAGGTACCACGCGAGCGAGACCACGGGCAGCAGCTAGTTGTCTATAAGTCTGTTCTGTCTAATGTATTATGTTTTCTAAACTATTTGATTGTTTTGCCTTCCCCGTGGGGGATCGGGAAAGAATAATCCCCCCGTCGTCGGGCAAGCGCAACGTATGAATCGTTGGCCCCGGCGGCAAGCTCCGGACTTGAGACAGGTTACCGTAGAAATCTCCACTTCTGCAAAGTTGTGAAAGCATTTCTACGTTTTCCTGTCTGTGGACGCGTCTTGCCTTCCTTAGACTGGTCATTTTGACTACTCCAATGGTCGGAATAGTATGTTTCACCATTGCCTTTAGTCAGTTATTGGTCTAGAAGCTCTTTTTTCAATTCAGCTGATTTTTCTCTCTTGATTCTTCGAAGATGTAGTTTGGACGCACACAAACTACATTTGTTTTTCAGTTACGTATTGTATTTTCTAAACTTTTTTAATTTTTTTGCCTTGCCCGTGGAGGATTGGGATATAATAATCCCTCCATCGGCGTCGGCGGGCAAGCGCAACGTGAACCGTTGTCCCTGGCGGCAAGCTCCGGACAGACGAATATTTTTTATTCGTTCAGCTGATTTTTCTCTCTTGATAGATACTTCGTAGATGTAGTTTGGACGCACACAAACTACATTTTGTTGTTCAGTTATGCGTTTGATATTTTTTATATCAGTTGGGATTTTTTTTTAGATTGTTTATTTTTTTACATGGTTTTTACGTCTTGCTTTCCATTAAGATGTCTTGACCACAGAAACTGCAGGTGTAGTTTGAGGGCACTGCAAACTACATCTGATTCTATTATCAATTATTTATATTTCATAACTATACTGTTTTTTTCTTAATACTTTGAAATGCCAAATGCCCATGTCTGACATAAAAAGTTTCAAATGTCTCGTTATGAGTTTTAATTTCACCAAGATATAATAGAAAACTTATTAGGTAAAGTATGCTAGTATAGTTTGGTGAACTTGTTTATGCTTATAGTTTGGTTTTCACTGTTACCCTAAGTTCGTCTTATTTCGTTTTAAGCGCACTCGTTCATTCTTCCATCAGTTTTATCTCATTTCAAAGTTCTTGTTGTTACTCTAAACATTTTGATTTTGGTCTCTTCTTCATGAACTTTCGGGTTCCAGTAATTATGTCGTTGCATAAAACTATACTTCGCCATTGCCTAATGTCAATTACTAATATTTATTTGATACTTGTTTTGTATTTTTTTTTGTTTGGTTGGTTTTTTCTGGTCCATTATTTTCTAAATGATTTTACTCACAATGTTGCCTTTTCTTAATTATTGTTTTGACTTTTAAAATATTGTAAGTATAATTGAGTCGCACAGCAAACTACCTCTTTTATCATTTATTTGTTCAGGTGGGTTAAATCTACTGGGTTTTTATCTTCTACTGTTTTTGGGATTTGTTTAGTTTTTCTCACAATGTCGTCTTAGTTTTCTAAAATTATGTTGTCTCGCTCGACTATGAAAATTGCAGATGTAGTTTGTTAGCAAGTCAAACTACAACTGGCTATCGTAGTTTTAGTTGTTTTATTGTAAACGTTTGACTGGTTTTTCCTCTTGTCATTTTCTTAATATTAAGAAACTTTCAATTGCTTCATGTAACTTTAAATTTGTTTTCCGTGGAATGATTTTTTTTATATCATTCAAAGTTAACAGTTCTACCTACATTGTTTTGTCAGCTATTTGTATGTTATGGTGACTTAATTTCTCTCTCAGTTTATATCATGCTAGTTTTTTAAGCTTATTTCTTTACGTAATCGCGACTAGCTTTTAGTCGATATTGGTTGTTTTGTCTACTGAAATCGTTGGTGTAGTTTGGTTGACAGACAAACTGCTACTAGCCATTATCAGTCAAATACTTACCTAGGTATTTTTTTTTTCAGTTGTCAATGTCCTTCGTTTCTGCTTATGGTTGATTGTTGACTTCTACTTGCTTTTGTTTTCTCTTTGGTTATGTAATTATTAATTCTGAATGTGTTTTGTGTTTACTTTCTAAAGTTTGTCTTGTTCATACTTCTGTTTACCTGTTCTCTTGTTGTGATCTCAATCTTCCAGTTACAGTTGTTTTGATTATTTTTTTTTCTTTTTGGTGTTGAGAGTTGTGACCATTATTCTTTTTTTCACTCACTTAGCTCATTAGTTTATAATCACTGTATCATCTTTGAATTTCTATCTCATGTTCTTGATTGTTGATGTTTGATACTTTTCTATCTCTGTTGGTTATTGTTGTTCCTTATTCGGACATTTATTCGTTTTTTTTTGTGCATTGCTTCTCATCATTCATCTTCTCATTTCCTAAATTGTTCCTTCTATTTATTCACATATGGTTATTTATTTGTTCTTCGCCTTTTACTGTCTAATCTTCCCACAATCTATTGTCTTCCCACGTTTTTCTTCCATCGTCCATGGAATTGCACTCTAATTTTTATATCGTGTTCATCAAATTCACTATCAGTCTTACTTTCGTTCTTTTTATTACCTTTGCTATGGGCTACTCTTGTTTGGGCTCTTCTATTTGTGTATTAATTCAGCGCACACGTACACGCACTCAGGTTTCTTCATGCGTCTTCACTTTCTTGTTTTCGTCGTTTTATTTTTTTGCTCATCTCCGTGGGAGGACGGAGCTAAAACACTTTTATCCTCCTAGTTCCCGGGTAAGTGACTCGAGATCCCCGGTAGATGGTAGCAATACCGTTTGTGGCTGTGAGACCACCGTGGGCGCTGCCGTGCGGATGAGGGCAGGGGCAGGTGCAACTGCAACTGATGGACCCGCCTCTGCTCATACTGGTCCGCGTTGTTATTTGTTTATAAAAAAACAAAACCCCATTTCTCTTCACTTAACTCTCATCATACTCTCTAAAGCTCTCTTCAAAAATATGTTTGCTCTCTCTTTTTACACTCACAGACACTTCGTTTATTTCGTGCTTTTCTAAATTTTGGGGAACAAAAATAAAAGGTGTAAGGATTTGAAATGCTGGCAAGATCTTTGTGATTGGAATTTGGATTGAGTATAGTTGGTAGGGAAAGTAGAGTTGGTTTCCATCCGGTGACGAGACCATGTGTTCTTGTCGTCCGAAGGGTGGGAACTAGACAGTACATGCGTATAAGCCAGCCAGCTGAAAGAGATACCCAATAGAATATTGAAATATGGATAAAGTAGTGCTCGAGCACTTCCACACGTAGCTTGCCTTAACTGGCGACATCACATCGGAGGTACGAGCCGAACCTGGGACCGGATATATTATGAAAAAAAGACCTACACACCATAAAAATAAATTATATTTTTGTAATGAAAAATAGTAACATACAAATAAACAAAATATTTTTGTAACAAATAAGCGAAATCAGCAATTCTATATAACGTGCTATGATTTGGTGCTAAGGCATTAAATCATTTTGTTTCCAGTCTTACGCGCTTCCACTTTATTTCATATTTTCTTGTTTTAACGAAGACTTGATCACTGTATTTTAGTTAATGGGCAGAAAGTGTGGTAATCGTAGTTAAGTGACTTAATGATAAAATAGAAGTAAGGTAACCTCGTACCTCTGCTAGCAATAAGATAAATAAAATAGGTAAATTTTAAAATTCATTTCATCACTGCCATCAACTACTCTCTCATTTAGGAATGGGAAATGTACCTCATTGATATTTCGGCTAGATCATCATAGGATTGATGTGTTTCTTGAAATAAAAGACTTTCACCACTTTTGAATTGACAAACATTAATGCATTACATAGGCCCGCTCTACGACCCGTATTGTAGAACCAGCCCCCCTAGCCATATTACACTATCTATCGTCGCGATAGAATAGAAACACTTCAAAATGTATAGGACTCAAAATGTATAGTGACTCACGTGGTCAGAACGTCAATTCCTATACATTTTGAAGTGTTCTATTCTACAGCGACGATAGATCGTTCTACAGGCCCCAGGGCCCTAAATCCAAAACTAAAAACGATTTATCATGACAGTTTACGTATCAGCTTATGTTGATATAACTAAATTTGGACTGTTCGACCAACTTAAGCTGAACCTCGAAAATTGGCACGACAATTATATCGTTCTTGGTTATGGTAGTAATCCCTGACCCAAGTGAGAACAGCGGGCTTAAAAAGGTCGCTATTGCTGAATCGCAATATGAAATGAACTATAATACCGTCTCTTTAAAGTCTCAGTCATTGAAAAGAGATGGCATTATAGTTCATTTCATATTGCGATTCTGCAATAGCGACCTTTTAAGCCCGCAGGTGTTACCATGTCACTTGAATTGAATTATGAAATTCGGACCTAGAGGTCGTACAGTGAGGGCCTATGGATAGGAATTTGGAATAATCTAGAATGATTACCGATTCCTATATTCGCTCATGCCAACGAGAAAAAGTATCGTTCGGCCAAGATGAGGTGATCGTCCGGTTTAGTAGTATTTCATACTTTTTCTTAAAAAAACTTCGAGAAAAATATGTTAATATTAGCTTAAAAAACCGACTACCACTGTCGGGGCTGTTCCACCATCTCCAGTAAGACTTTGGAAACTAACTGTCACTTCAAATTCTTCATTTACTTAAAGTGGTGCAGCGCTTACGGCTTTCGCTGCACCATCTCTGAGTAGCATTAACCAACAGACATCTATAGCTATGATTAGCATTCGAACAACTTTATTTGGAAAGGAACTAATACACATTTTACTTGGAGTTCGGTGAAGCAGTGGAACTAAAAAGGCCGCTAATAGCAGAATCACAACAGGAATTGCAACGGCATTCTTGTCATTCTGAGTCAATGAAAAGAGACGGCGTATTCAATTCTGCTATAGCGGCGTTTTGAAGCCCGCAGGCCCCTAATGGTGTAAAGAAACGCAGTGATAACAAAATCCACTGGTTTCTCTGGATATGACTTTCGTGAGATGAATTCGATTTCCACGTTATTTTATTCTGTATTTCAGTTCTAGAAAATTAAAATAAAATAACAAATCACAATTCCAGATGGTCACATAAAGAAGTTTGTTTTCATATTGGCGACGGTACTGTATCTGATTCGGTAGTGCGGCTGACAGCACATGAAAATTTAATTTGGTCTTTTAATATTTTCATTGTTTTAATTTGTCAACCGTCCCGAAAACGGTACAGTGCAGTGGCTGAGTCTTCGACGCCCATTGTCGTAAAAAAACAACGACTTGCTTAGGCCTCAGCTGCACTAGTTGCGGTGAAGTCCGTGGTGACGTCCGTGGCCCAGTGAGTCTGATCGTCGCCTTTTACTTCTTTGGCGTACGACCAAATACCGCGGGATCACGGTCGCCATAATTTGGCCAACCCCGCTTCTCAGGGAGCTATGGCCTCGTGACATCTCATGCTTGGATAGGGTTGACATGTCTCATGTTTTTCTACTATGCATCGTTCTAGAAAAACAAAGTTCATCTCAAATTTTTGTACCAGTCTTTTATGGTACTTGGTATAGACGAGAAAACTAATTATTTTCCTGAAATAATGTTTCAGTAAAATAAATAGTATTTATGAAAAGGTATTCTGATTATCAGAATAGGGATAATGACAAAATTGTGGTTTAAAGAAAGTTTGTTTATAAGCTTCTTTTATTTATCGAAGCTAGATATTATTTTGCATTTAAATTAGTAGAATAACTTCCTTATCACTATAAGAAATTAAACCACTAACCTCTACGCGACTCGCCATTATTTTTAGGTAATATAATTTCGTAGCTTTTATAGAAAAATACAAAACAGAAAAAAAATACAGTCAAAATGAAGAATTAGAAATATATTCATAATACTTACCTAAAAATAATTCGAAAACATATCTTCTCTATTTTGAATCACACAAACGTAATATTTTAATTCAAACTAACCCATGATCAGCTCAGCCTTTCCTCTAATTCTTTAGTTTGGGTGTAGGTAACTAGTAGTTCGCCCCGAACTGAGATCTCGCGCACCGTAGATGGCTTACATTTGGACTTTCTTCTGACTACCCCTATAATTTCAAGTGCTACTACTGCCGAGTATGCCTATTGCGCTAGCTCTTCATGGTAAAAAATATTAGCATGCATGCAATACATAATGTCGTGTCTAATTTTTCATTTATTTCATATTTATGAATTCTCGTCGTATTTCTAAAAGTATACGTCCTAGAATCAAAATAATAACTATTTTGGAATGTACAAATTAAGACCTTTCATTTGACACCCCACTCAATATATTTGTTTATTTAACTTTTTTTACCCCAATTATTTTCATTCTTTATCAAAAATTTTTTTATCATGAAAATAAATCAAGTAGCATCTAAAATCATTGCAAACCAAACCGCGACGATGCCACTCTCTTTTTAAGACCGACCAGTCAATGAGCTACGAAGACATCGAAACTCTATGAAACGGGAGCTCTTGCAGCTCTGGTTTCGTAGTTTTTGTTCTTTGGTCGTATTTCAAAAACTATACATCCTAGATTAAAAATAAAAACCATTTTGGAATGTACAAAATAAGCCCTTTCGTATGACACCCCACTCAATATATTTGGGTAACTTTGAAAAAAATTTACCCCCTTGGGAACCCCATATCTTTACAACCCCTTCATCGATTACGCTCATACGCTCCACAGCAAATTTCCATAGCACTACCTATTGACCTATCAAGTTTCATACAGATTGGATAAGTGGTTCGATAGTTATGCGAGAACATAAAAATGAAACATACAAACATACAAACATACAAACATACAAACATACAAACATACAAAGCAAAATCGCCTAACTTGCCACTAAGATCTTCGCTCGCTTCGCTCGCTCGATCGATAATAGCAATAAAATAATTGAAACCATTTAAGAGAAAAAAAGTGGCATTCAAATCTAGATTATAAGATAATTAAGAGCGCGTAAGTTAGACTAAGCCCATAAATTGTTTTCGTAATATCATCCAATAATCTTGGTAGTTATAAGAGCGATTGTTTAATTTGATGGAAACAGTACAAATTAAAATTAAATAACACCCCCTCCTTGGTTTAACAACGATTGCCACACTGCCTTACTTTTAATTTATTGGGCGTTTTTTTACCATCTGCGTCCATTTCACCGTCTACGTCTAGATGAGGACTTAGTCAATATTGGCAGTGAAAGAGACAGGGCACATGTGGGGCGACATGAGCTCTTCTCTCGTATTTAACAGCCTAAGTGTCTACAGACACTATCATAATGAGTTGATTCCCAAAAAAGGAGAGTACTACTAAAAATTGTCTTAATTATACATCTCTGTTATTCTTAAGTAGTGTTCAGGGATAGTTTGGCATCTCTTTAGCGTTATTTTGTCCGTCAAGGTAAGCTAATTTGAGGTTAAACCATCGTTATTCCAGCATTTAGAATACCAGAGATTGCTGATCTATAGAAGTATGAAGACGATTGTTTATTGATAAATGTTTAATTCAAGCGGTAAGCATTGACAGGTTTTAGATTATCTGATTGACTATTAAGATTCGGCAAATGACAGAGTTTAAAAGCAAAAATCATTATTAAAAACACAAACCATTATAATTCTTATTATTTAAAAATCTATGAAAAGGACATTGATAAATAAAATTACAAGAAAATAAATTGAAGGTAAAGATAAAAATAAGACTCATTGAACGCGTTTAAGATTTAGGTCACTGTCAACGCTTGCCGTGTCAAAGTATCCGCTTAGACGGAACTTTGGAGACGTAACTCTAAAAGTCTCCTTATATTGAGAGGTGTTCTCGCAATGCGCATCACCATTTCTAATCAAAGCGAAATCATCACAAAAATCCATCGAATCAAGATGGATTCGAAATTATTTAAATAATTTCAAAGGCAAGCCAGCAAGGCTTGTTCAATGCGTCACTGAACAAGGTGATTACCACAAATTAATACATCTTCTGATGGATCTGAAATTACCAGTAATTTCAGACGGCAAGTCAGACATATCTTGACTTGTACAGTGTATGTACACCACACAAAAGTACCATAACTACTTACACAAGTGTGGTCTTTATTTTTCATTATTAAGTCTATAATCATATAGCTGTGTGTTTCAGTGTTTTTTGATATCTAGGTTTAGGCCGGGTTGTAAACGCCTAGCAAATTAGACTGAGCGCATTTTGGCTGCTATACACTTTAATTTAACGAGTAACGGTCGACACGGATGACAGTCTAAACTTTTTCTATTTTCAAAAATTTATCTTATTAAGTATCTCTTTTTAACAGTTTCGACGCAAATCAAAATGTGTCAATACACTTTCATCTTGGTAACAAAACAGAGCGGTCGAATTTGGCTAGGACGGTAGCCTACGCTCGACCCTCGAACTATCTCAAACCGACAGTGGGCAAAATGCGTCAAGTCCTTTTTCTACTTAGGACCATATTTTTCTACTTAGGACCATCAGCAAAACTATTATAAATAAATACCATAATTCATATATTAGATATGTGAAAATTCATAGACAGATTGTTAAAAAAAGCTATCGAAAATTTGTAGGTAGTTGTGTTTAAAAATTATGGTATGTATGAAATACTAATAAAAAGATGGTTCCTGAGCTGTTTCTGAATGTTTTAAATGTTCTACTTTTATGAATATGTAGGTTAAGGATTTTAAGTAGAAAAGTTAAGTGTGTATTTTTTGAATAGGCATGACAACAAAACTGGGTAAAAAAAATGAATTTCAAAATAGAACAACTCAAAATAATAAAAAAGACTCTGTAAAATTAAAAATCAAACCGGTACCTACTTATAGGTAATTATGTTACAAATAAATGTTACTAAGTACACATTTCGAATTCAGATAAAAAACAAGATTTGAACCGCCATGAAAATGCGAGCATTGTGCTAAATTTAAACTAAGAAATCTTTATTACTACTCTTCCTATTGCAAATCTGATAAAATTTTAAGAAATACACACATCATTCAAAAAATTGTCTTCATGTCTATAGTATTAATATAATCAATATTTGATTGGTGTTTTTTGATATAAAAATATTATAATTAATTATTTTAATTCGTACCTATTAAAGAACATAATTATATAAATGCCTATATTTATTTCTCTATCTTTAGGATGTACCACTCAAAAAATAATATCTAATAAAATCTGTCTACAATTTTTACACTCATTCTTCTTGTTGTAATTTGTATCCTATTCATAACTTTTTTAGGACTTAGTTTTGTACGCAGTAGTTTTTTAAGTAATTTTTAGATAATAATATTATAGTATTTTTGATAGGGCCACCTTCCATAAAAGGTAGTCTAATTGTGTAAATATACCTAACTCTTAGCTTAATAATAATAATTGTATACCTACCTACTATAATCTACGTAGTAATTTTAAGTTAGTGATTAATAATTAGTACCTACCTAATGAATAGTAATTGTGAGTGAACTACATGATGATAATAACAAGAAAATCATAAAAATAATAATTCCAAAAAACTTAGTTTTATTTATATTCATCAGAAAGTTTGATTAGGTTTAAGCATTACAGAAAAATAAATTATTACTTACTAATAATTTGACGACCTCTGTGGCGCAGTGGGCGAAGGCCCGCCTGTGACGCAAGAGGTTGCGGGTTCGATCGCCGCCGCCGTGGGACAAATTTGTTGGACAAGTTTGTTTGGACAAGTTTGTATTATCTGTAAATATTTGTCTCTGGTCTGGGTGTTTTCTATGTACCTACCTAAGTATAATATGTACCTACCTATGTATTTACAAAAAAAAAGTATAAGTAAGTATAAGTAGTAGGTAGTAGGTAGGTAGGTATATCAGTCATGCATGTGGTTCCCATAACACAAGCTCTGCTTAGCTTGGGGCTACATGATGCTGTGTAAAACGTCTAGCATTATTTATTTTATTTATTTGCAGGCACCTTTTTCAGAGGGTTAAATGACTTTCTAAAATCAGATAGGTACCTACCTTCTCTGGAGAATTAAAGAAATATTTGAACTTCATTGTAAGTGTGTTTATAGATATGCCCTTTCTTAGACCAGTGGAATAGGCCTCCGGGGGACACCACTATAAAAAAAACGCGCCGTGAACTCTACCGTTTTCGGTGGTGTGGAAATGAGTTAGGTTACTACTCTTTGCACTAAACGCATTTCCCCCTGAATAGAAGCCGCTTAGATCTTGGTACCACAACAAACTCACTAACTCAGAAGTCACACACATCAGAACGATGTCATTTGCCAACATTATGAGCTAGGTATAGCAGACATGCTGCTTTTAGCATCGAACTTGGAGACCGCAAGAGAGAGCCGTATTTAAGAAAAATAAAGTCTACTAAAAAAACCATGATGTTTAAAACATCATTGAGAAAAAATAAGACTTTACACCTCCACCTCCGCGTCAGCGTCGTCATTCACTCATAGATACAGATATTGGGATGGACAGGACATAGGTTAAACTTATGTTATGTAGGTACCTACCTAGCGGACAACGCCGAGGGCGGTAGGTACTTAGTAAACTATATTAGTGGCTCTGTGAGCTGTAGGTAGACCTCGCGAGTCTGTCTTTACATTAGCTTACATAATAAGTAAATATACCTACCTAGGTACCTATATTAATGTTATCAATTCTATAGTTTTGTGGTAAGGTGGTCCCAGGTGCTCCACCAATCCCTACCTAGTAGGTATCTAAGTGAATTGAAGGGCCGATTCAATTCCACCGATAGAAATCTAAAAGTGAGCAACTTAGGTAGGTACCTACTTAAATACCTAGATACCTAGGGTGAAAGCACCAGTGCTCGACACTTTAAGGGAAGTGTGTGACTAAAATTTGAAATAATTTCGTTATTTTTACTACTATATCTACAGCAGTTAGTCCAAATGATAAATAATATATTCAAGAAAGGTTAGGTAGAAAGTTTTTTCACATTAAAGCTATATGTTTTTAATCAGAAGACGAAAACCAAAATACCTACCGAATCTCCAGTAATGAACACCAATAATCCAGTGATAAACAGTGATAAATCACCAGTTATCGACACTCCAGTTATGAACACCCAGTAATGAACAAGCACAAAACATGCAATAACTAACATTATTTAAACTACCTACCGGAAGGGAGGGACTTGCCCTGCAGTGAGACAGCGACTGCTAATTTTATTAATAATAAATAATAATAATTAATACGTATAATAATGATAATGTATTTTGCTGAGTTAGTTAGGGGTGCATTTATGTTCATAACTCCGACGATCCTCAACATATCCTCACCAAATTTTTGTGGTACCAATCGGAAAGTATACCCTTACAAACCAAAAAAGAATTTTCCAAATCGCTCCAGGCGTCTTTGAGTAATTGGGGAACATACATAAAAAAAGAACAAAAAAAAAGATTCCGACGAATTGAGAACCTCTTCCTTTTTTTTTGGTTAAAAACTAGACAAGTCAGCCATGAGAAACATTTTATTATAATTAATAATCCATTTGTTCGCGTGTGTAGTTTTTTCTGGGAGGCATCTGAAACCAACTCCAGTAATGAACACTTATTTTACCCAGTGTTCGACACATGTTCTTTATTGGAGAATATGTATCAATCGGTGAATTTCAAACATTAACGTAATCAGTTCATGAATTAGACTTAAATTTGGTTAAAAACTAAGAAAGTACGTAAAATAATAAGTATGGACACCTGTCGATTTCTGATGAAGGTGAATTTTGCTGAACCAGTAATGAACATCGACTATAAAATAAAATTAAACATGCGTAGGTGCACTACTGATATAAAATTAAATCCAGAATAATATAACCTTTCCATAAAATCAATCGAAATTAGAATAAATTGAATAATTCCAAAAATGCTGGCAAAAAGATAGACTTAACTTCTTAGTAATTTCGTTAGTAAAAGTGTATTTTGGTTCAGCAGCGCACCAACACACAACTTTTTCTTCAATAACTTGAAAACTAAATGGCCGATTTTCGTGACGTTTTCAGGAATAACAACTGGAAATGTGTTGTCTACGGTTTTGTGTTTCTACCATAGATATATTCAACCTAAATCTTATTATAAGCCAAATAAAAAAAAAATGTCGAACACTGGTGCTTGTTCATTACTGGTGCCACCACCCTACTTACTTCATTTTGAGGAGCTATTCTACCGTCATCTACTGAAGATCTTCACCACATTTTTATAAGACCAACTTAAAGTTCAACAGGTTCGATTCCTGGCCAGAAAAGTTATTATTTTTAAAATCTAATGATGCAGTTTTACCAAGAACCTTAAATATCATCCGAGAGTTTTACTTTTTATCAAAATCGGTTAGGAGACTCCTTTGAGTGATTCGCTAGTGCTAATACCTAGTTTCAGATTTGACCCTAGAGGCACTCTTGAAAAACTCACCCTGTAGCTAGATATAACTTGGTTCTGACTTAGAGGAAATGTATGGGTACTGTTCTCATATATATTGTTTGTTAAATTCCTAGCAGCTAGGAGTTAACATTTTAATGTTTGGTTGATGGCCGCGCGAAAAAAAAGACACCACTTTCCGGCATAGGCTTTTGCCAAGGAATTTTTAAACTACGCGCCCGGCCTAAATGACAACTCTATTTTCATTCATCCTCCGAGGTTCGGTCTTCGGTCAGTTGTGACTTTGACAGTGACATGTCAGTCGCATACGATTTCGAAATCATTCAGTTCAATCACTCCTCTTTACAGGCGGAATTGTAAGTTTTAGCTTATTTTATTATTTCTCCCCGTTACAATTCTGAATTAAAAGTTTTATCAAACTTGTATTCTCCTATTGAAGTAGTGTAACAATTATTAATACGTAATTCTTAGGCATAATCCAGTCTACTTTCTATTCATACCGTTGCTATCATACCATTACAAAGTGCGTGCCGCCACGCCCAAACATTTTACATCAACAATAGCGGTTGGGCTGATTTCCGTTCTGTCCCTCATCCAGTGTTTCTCTTCTACAGGTGGAAGGGAAAATGTCGTCTGAACTAAAACACTTATTTACAGGAAACGGGACTTACAAGTCGGTAAATCCTATAATTGTCGCATCTAAAGTGGGCGACTTCACTCCGTTCTACATAAGTATAGCTATTTGCTCCGTATTTTTGGGGTGCTTGATAATCCTGAATGTCATTTGCTGCTGCTCGAGGTACTCTGATTACTGGCTCGATAGACACACAGGTTAGTAGATCAAAATATCAATGTAAAAAAGGTTTTATTATTCACAAAATGTATGAAGTTATGTACCTACCTAAAAATGTTTTTATTGACATTAATAATGTTGTTTTGTTGGGACACTGTAGTGCCTGGTACAATGTTGAGATGGAGTTAGGCTTGCCCAGCACCTACACCATCCTTAGCTTAGCCGGTCATATCCACAGGAAAGACATGGTCAATTTGTGTGGGGCTGACTAAGCTGCAGGTTTCCTCATGATGTTTTCCTTCACTGTTTAGAGCTTGTGTTATTGCTCATAAATTTTTCAAAACTATAAATACAGTGATGCATGGCCAGGATTCGAACCCGAGACCTTTGGATCCAAAGTCGAGGTACTATACCCCTCTGCCAACATGGCTCTGATGTTATATTGTTGTCATAATATAAATGTTTCCACAGGAAATCGCTGGATTGTGTCAATCTGGTCGGCCACTCCTCACAAGCAGCCTTCGCTTGACTACAGCGAGCTGAAGAACCAGCAGCAACTCGGTGTTTACATCCACCAGCATCCCGACGAATACCACGTCCACCGGGAGACTGAGGTTCCACCGTCCATTTCTCAACAACCCCTCACTTCTTCACAGGAATACTTGGAACTCCATAAAAGGGAGAGTGACATATAAACTTGTTAAGTATTTTAAAAAAACAAACAGTTTCAGTAACTACGTTATCCATCCTCATTGATTACTACAGTTTTGTTGTACAGTAACAGTTGTTCACCAGCTTAAATAACAATGGCTTTCCTAATGATGTACCCCGCTGTAGCAGTCCTATCTTTGTTTGTGTTGGTAGTGATCATGATGATACTCCGTTTCGGCTCTCGCTGGTGTAAACTTCGTCATACCACCTTCTCCGACCAAGAGTACTGGAATGAGGATGAGGCGTATGAACAGAAGGTGTCCTATGCTTAGCAGAGGTTCTACACTCGTTTTGCACTAGTTATAGTTCGCGTCATGTAAAAAGAACGCTGGAAGAAAGTGGAGAGGTGTTTTGTCTCATGTTTGCGAATATGTAACCCATGCGCGAACATGAAACAAAATGTTCTTTTTACGCGACTCGAGTTCTACTAGCTCATACAATCTAATCTACTTTTAGTAGAACTTTACTATTTACTTTTGACTATTCTATAAACAGATTAAGAAAGAAAGAAGAGATCTCGAATGGCTAAAAATCTGAGAGGATAATATACACACATCAACATTGCCTAGGGATATTTCATTCAGAAATTATTCACATAAAAACTAATTTCTATTTAGAAAAAAATTGTCTAATGGAATTGTCCTCTTCGTTATTTCGTAAAAAATAAAATAAAAAAACGCAATATGAACAAAAGATAGAACGGGGACTCTGATTTGAATTTTATAACGTTAATTTTGCATAAGATTAATTATGTTCAAATATCCTTAGACAATGTTGATGTGTGTATACTGTGCCTTTGGTATACCCATAAGGCACAGTACAGATCATCCTCATCATCATCATCCGCAACCCGACTTCACCCACTGCTGGGTATAGGCCTCCGCTTTTCTGTGCCACTGTCACAGTCCCTTGAGCCTCATCCAATTTCGATTTCATTCAATTTATATTTGTATGGGTTATTCAAAGGCTTTTATTCTACAGCCAAAACTAATATCACATGACAGTTGAAAGTGTTTTTTGTGACAATAGAGGTCACTTCATGTATACAACTACCCTTCCATTGGTTAAACATTCCGAATCAATATCTAACTATTCTGATAAACATGTTTTTGAACAGTCTTCTGGACTGAATAAGAATTATAAATCTTAATATAAATAATGTTTCTGATCTTGTGCAAGGATGGTTAAATACATTCCTCTATTCTGCATTTTTTAATTATAGCAAAATCATCGATGCTATAATCGATAGTATGGTCTTCTCATGATTTTCAACTCTGGCGTCAGAGGTTCCGTGGCCGAATTGGTAAAGGCACTCCGGCTAAAGGAGGATCGCTTGTATCATTGCGGGTTCGAATCCCGTCGGAATTGAAAATTTTGATAAGATTTTTCAGTTTAAAATGTAAATACCCAAGTGTGGATTAACACTATAACAAAAATAAAATTATAGCAAAATGAGCTTAAACTGAACCATTTTGAAATCAATGTTTTATTGTAAGTATTATTATTTTTAAACAATGCGTGGGTCCAAATGAATGATCTTGGCAAGACATGGGCATGATAACTAGAGATCAAGCAAAGGCCTTTGCCCAACAGTGGGACACAATATTTTAATTATAATTATGTATTGTAAGGTTAGCCCATATTTGCAGCTATATAGCTTTTAACATGACAATAAAAATCTCTCACATTTACCTAATGCAGTTGACATCTTTACTTACAAGTAATGAAAGAGTAAGTAAATACAAAATATATGGGTAAATCAGTAAATTGTATATCTTTTGAGAATCATTAATTACATAAATATCATTAGAGATGATAAAAATTCAATGGCCTTACTATAAGAATGAAATGTACTCCGTCCATCTTTACTTTTATTTTATAAATATAATATAGTGTTTATTTTAAGAATAACATAATTTTAATTTTTACAAATTATGTTCTACTTTTATTATTTTAGGTCGCACGTTTTGCGCACATTATTTTGACAATGTCAACATTATAATGAGTTTATGTACTTGTAAAGGTTAATTATTACCTATATAATGTGATATTTTATAATTCACTCCAATAAACTAATTATACCTTAAATAATGTCGTTTCATTTGTGTTGAGAGGTACCTCTTTATTATGAAAAGTTCGTTGGAAAGTAGGTACCTAGGTACCTGTATAATTTTCCTAACAGTATAGCCCAGTCAAATTAGGAATTAACCTCGGAATGAGAGATAATAAGCTGAATTTTCGTATATACCTTCATTTAGGCGCCCTAAAAGTTGTCTCAAAAGTCTCATAAAATCTCGTGTCTGCGTCTTAAGTTATTCAAGGTCAAAGGTAAAAAAAATAGTTTTTCGCGAATATCTCGGTTGCTATTGGTCCAGTGATGTTAACATCTATTATGAAGTTGTAGAGCTTAAAATTTGCGACCAATTCATTGAAAAAAAAATTCCATGCGCATAACCGTTTTTGCGATACAGGGCCGTGAGCGCAAAGGGTTCAGTATGTGTATTTCAAAAACTATACTTCCTAGAACAAAAATAAAAACTATTTCGGAATGTACAAATTAAGTCCTTTCATATGACACCCCACTCAATATATCTGTGTAACTTTTATTTTTTTTACCCCCTTTAGATCCCAATATCTTTACAACCCCTCCATCGATTACGCTCATATGTCATATATCAAATTTCCATAGCACAACCTAGTTATCTACCAAGTTTCATGCAGATTGGATTAACGGTTCGATAGTTATGCGATAACATAAAAATTACACATACAAACATACAAAGCAAAATCGTAAGATCTTAGCTCGCTTTGCTCGCTTGGTCGATAATTAACTGATAAATAAAACAAATTATTCAAAATTCAAGGTATTCACAAATATTCATGTTTGACTTTGCGTTACAGTACCTACGCGTATGGCTGAGCGCTGCGCACTCACCCTCCTCTATCGCGAAAACGGTTGAGCGCATGAAAGAATGTTTTAAACAAAATTTGTCGCAAATTGTATGCTCTACAACTTTATAATAGATGTTAACATCATTGGACCAATAGCAACCGAGATATTCGCGCAAAACTATTTTTTTTATCTTTGACCTTGAATAACTTAAGACGCAGACACGAGATTTTATGAGACTTTTGAGACAACTTTTAGGACGCCTAAATGAAGCTACATACGAAAATTCAGCTTATTATCTGTCATTCCGAGGTTGAGCCCATTTTTATGCTAAGCTGACTGGACTAAGTAGGCGCATTCTGTAAACTCACTTCGAACGTCGAAGCGCTGAATCCGCTGTGAGATTTCAAATTTCGTATTCGAAATTTGAATCTTAGTACAAACACTTACAATACATTCTTGCGTATTTAGTGAGCTCGGTCACTTGAGTGAATTCGAAGTGAGTCTTCTACAGAATGACTCTGCAGATCGCATTTAGAAAGTGGCTTTAACATGATTAGAACATGTAGGTAGGTACCTACCCATGCAAAGACAATTAAGTACCTACTTACATTACCTAATTATGAAATGGATTTACCAACTATAAAACGTTAAGTACCTATCTTTTGTTGGAAAAGAAGGTAAGTACCTACATAAAATAAAACACAGAATAGAAAAACACTTGTTTTATTATAATAATCGAAAAGTCCACTCCTTAACCAACCATAAAACATAGAATGGGATAGGTAATTAAATAGTGGTATTTACATAAAAATGACATAATTGGAATAATTCATATTTCTGTCGTGATATGATGTTGCCTTTTCCGCGGTAACACAGCATTTGTGGAAACTTTACTTGTACTCTTAGTATTGCTCAAACGTTTACAAAATAGTGCTTGGTAGGTATTTATGCACGTGTATCAGACAAATATTTGAACTAGAAGCTTTACCCCGCATCCACACGTTGGTGAGAGACGTTGGGGCCAACGTTGGCCCCAACGTCTCTCACCAACGTGTGGAGCTGAACAAAATAGCTTGGCGCCAACGTTGGGGCCAACGTTGGGAGTTGGCCGTGCCGTGTCGGTTTTATCAAAGGAAGTTGGCGCGCCAACGTTGGGGATCCGTCCACACGTTGGCGCTATGCTCAGTCCCGTTTCGACGCGCATCGTGAGCGCACGTGTCGACTGACGAGCGAGAATGTCATCGTATTCCTTATTTATTGTGTTTGTAGAACTATCGGGCTGAAATTTTGCACACTTATAGATTCTCGGTGACAATGAAATATTATGGTATCAACAAGCTGATCTGATGATGGAGTCAAGAGCTGTTCAACAGAACTCCTCAGTAAATAGACCGATTGAGTTGAAACTCGGCATATTTGTCAAGTTCTGACTACAATGTAATAATATGGTAACAGCGAGCTGATCTGATGATGGAGGCTACTATTTTTTTTTTTATGTTACGGGAACCGTGCAATTTTTTGGGATAAAAAGTAGCCTATGTCCTATTTCCGGTTATTATCTATCTATATTTTAAATTTCACCCATATCGGTTATGTGGTTGTCGTGTTATAGAGGAACAAACATACATCCAAACATCCAAACTTTCGCATTTTTATTATAGTGTGTTGTGTGAAGTGTGATAGTGACATGACGTGATGTGATTGTGATAAAATTGGTATTCAGTAATGTAAAAATCACTTAGAGAAATTTCAATTTCTGTATCGGACGCGCAGACATCGGACGTCTGCACGTTGGCTCTGACGGAACAAGACTGGTGTATCGCCAACGTGTGGATGGTTCACGAAATCTTGGCGCCAACGTTGGGACCAACGTTGGTCCCAACGTATGGAGCCGGCGTTAAAGGTGCTAGATGTGTTCAGCAGGGCGATTCACTCTTCTCGGAAGTATTCCGAATTCGGAAAGTAACGTTTTTACGCTGTCGTCAACTTTCCGAAGAAAATCTTCGAATCGGATTCCGTGAAGTGTGAATGAATCGCACGGCTGACTGCTCACAGTATTTAGAGGAGTACATGACAATGCCGGTTGGTCACATTCGCATGAACACGCGATCATCGACCATCTTGGAGTAAAGCGGGGAATTCACTGGACCTCGCTACTATAGTTCTAGGTAACGCTGTGGGAATGGGCGTTTTTCCACTGGCACGGCACGGCACGGCAACGGCGACGGCGACGGCACGGCAATCGGGAACGCAAAAATGTATGTAAACGTACGGCTCGCCTTTCCACTTACCGGCGCCGGCATCGGCACTGTTTCATACATTTTTGCATCCCCATCACCGGCCCATCGCCGTCGCCGTTGCCGTTGCCGTTGCCGTTGCCGTTGCCGTGCCGTGCCGTCTAGTGGAAAAACGGCCAATACCTACTCGGCACGGGCCGCGCCAGGCCTCGACAGGCGTTGCAACGCCTGGCGCGGCCTGTCAGTTCACGGGCCGTGGGCTTCAGTCTACCTAGATGGCGCTCCTTTTCTCGTATAGATACAACTTCATTGAAGTTATGAAAGCCCAAGAGACTAGAAAATTACTGCTATTTTCGACGACAACTTCTGAGGATCTCATCATTCAAAAACTATGCATGCAACATTATTTCTTAGATGTAGGTATAGTATATTTCAGTACAAGTTCGGAAAGGCTGTCATTGCAACGAGTTCCGACAAATGTCTACCCGAGCCGAGGCGCAGCCGAAGGCGAGGGTTGACAGTCGGAACAAGTTGCAATGACGGTTCCGAACGTGTACTGAACGACTATTTTTAATACAGTTGCGAAAAAATGAAGCAATTTAATCTAGAAAATGGCGCCAACCGTAGAATATAAGAAGATATATTTTTTTTTCACCGATTCTGGTAGGCAAAGGGAACTATGCCCATACAGCCAAGTCTTCAGTAGAATTTTTTTATTGATATGAAATGAAAATGAAATTTAATGAGATGAAATGAAATGAAAACTAACCTAATCAAATCATTAAATCTGATATAGAAACAAATTAGTAACTTCTTTTTAGAAATATACGTATTTGCATGAATCATTAAAACTTCTATGATTTTATTTTAGTAAAAACTTCATGGTTGGTTTTTCTTAGACATTATTTTGACAGTTGGGAAAGAGAACGCACGAGTGCGGGAAAGGTAAAAAAAAAGCACGAGTGTGTAATAGCCCACTTCCCGAACGCTATACGTCCCTGCAATACGCCACTTTTTGAGCAACTGTATTAAAAAGTATATTACGTATTTTTCTGTAAGGTCACCTAGTTTCAATATATTAGTTTTGGACTATAAACCTAGTAGGCAAATAGTTTGCCACCCATACCTATTCTAGAATTTCTAGATCATACAATTCGTACTACTGTGTGTGTACATTGTCTTATTCCGCCGCAACTATATATTCGCCTTATGAGTCTGCAGACTTACACAAATATCATGTACTCTTCCTAAATAACGTATAATTAAAATAGCCAGAAATGAAACTAAAGCAAAGCATACACTGTGGCGAGAACGCGAATTCTTCATTCTAGGCAAAGCCCCAAGCAAATTATCCAGACGTTTAAAATTATTGCAATTCCTCTGAGGCGATTCATTTCATATGAAAACTCGTCAATCAGATGTAGAATAAAATAAGGGACAATTAGGTACGTTTTGTAATTTAACATATAGAATAGGTATAGGTACTAGAATAGACCCCCTTTATTAACTAGCTAGGGCCTAGGGGAAGTCTCGCATAAATTCGGACATGATTTACGAGATCATTTAAGATGAGTTTAACAATAAAACCACAGTGCATTTGTAACCATTGCGGAAAGCACAAATGGTTTAACAGACTTGGAAAATATACCTGCAGGCGTAACAATTTAAAAACTACTACTTAGTAAAAATTAAGCATAAAAATTACTTATCACTAATCGACCTAATTAAAGTTAGGTAGGTAAGAATACGAAAATCATTAAAATTGAAGAATATTGAATAACGGGAGGTAGTAAGCAACTAAACTTTTTTTGTTTTCAGATATTCAAAAAACAGTAATAGGACTTTTAAAACTCCGTTCTGCATACATTTACTTATTATTATCAATCAGGGGGTTATAATATAAGTCTTGTTTTCTAAAAGAATAATGTATTGAAGGATATTGTATAAGGATGTTATACCATTTTTTTTTACTGAATAACAAAGCTTGGGTCTTTAAATCAAGTTTAGAAGTTCGGCCATGTTTTTTTAACGGTTTTGTATTGTGTACTAACTTTGCGCAGTTGTTTTTGTACCTTATGTAGTTGTAGGTTTAATTTTGAAAAATATATTTGGTAGGTTGCCTGGTAGATACATTAAAAATCCTAAAATTAATTTACTTTTTGAAATCAGAGCTCATAACGCTGCTAGTAAAATTATTGCCTTTTGTTAACAATGTAGAATTCTAAAGTAAATAGAGATGTCATATTTTTTATACCAAAATATATAAATTTGGAAATATATTACGAATTTATTTACATCACATATGTCAAAGATGGCCAAAATTGCAGAATTTAGATGCCGTATAAAATGTATCTACTGAAACAAATATACTTCAATATTTTCTAACTTTGTAAAAGCACGTTTAAACTGCGCATTATGTAACTTCCTGACGTCACAAAATATAAGATTTCATATCTAATAGTTTTTTATTGCTGCCAATTCGCACCCACGCACAATAGTCCCGAATTTGGTGCTCCATACACATAGAAACCAAAACTCGATTTTTCAATTTTTTTTTATTGGGGATTGTTCTAGTACACAATTCTTATTCAAATATGTAGGTACAGTCACCATAGCAAGCTTCATGACGGAATAAAAACATATTTAGTTTTTTTTTGTATGGAGGAAAACACTTAAATTGGATTATCTCTCGACTCTTAGAAACTCAAAGGCTGCCGCTTATAGGGGAGGTACACCCACATGAGGTCTTCCTCATAAGCCACCAATCTCGCATGGCTGGGCACGGTTTTGGCGCCCAGAGCAAACTGATTATTCAAAAATTTGTCAACTACACTAGAACTAGAATTTCGTAAATGTTTGCATGGTAGATTGTTCTAATTCACAATTTTTATCTAACTATGTAGGTACAGTCACCATAGTAAGCTTTACGTAAGAAAAAAAAAATATTTCATCTTTTTTTGTGTATGGACGAAAACACTTAATTCGGATTATCTCTCGACTCTTAGAAACTCAAAGGCTGCCGCTTATACAGGGTATACACACACATGAGGCCGTTCTTATAAGCTATCAATCTCGCACGGCTAGGCACGGTTTTGGCGTCCAGAGCCAAATAACTTATTGTTTGAAAATTTTACAACTATACTGAAACCAGGATTTCAAAAAAGTTTGCATGGGGGATTGCTTCAATACACTATTCTTATTCAAATATGTAGGTACAGTCACCATACCAAGCTTCATGACGGAATAAAAAAATATTTAGTTTTTTTTTGTATGGAGGAAAACACTTAAATTGGATTATCTCTCGACTCTTAGAAACTCAAGGGCTGCCGCTTATACAGGGTGTACACTCACATGAGGCCGTCCTCTTATGCTACCAATCTTGCACGGCTGGGCACGGTTTTGGCGCCCAGAGCAAACTGATTATTCAAAAATTTGTAAACTCCACCAGAACTAGAATTTCGTAAATGTTTGCATGGTAGATTGTCTAATTCACTATTTTTATCTAACTATGTAGGCACAGTCACCATAGTAAGCTTTACGTAAGAAAAGAAAAATATTTCATCTTTTTTTGTGTATGGACGAAAACACTTAATTCGGATTATCTCTCGACTCTTAGAAACTCAAAGGCTGCCGCTTATACAGGGTATACACACACATGAGGCCGTTCTTATAAGCTATCAATCTCGCACGGCTAGGCACGGTTTTGGCATCCAGAGCCAAATAACTTATTGTTTGAAAATTTTACAACTATACTGAAACCAGGATTTCAAAAAAGTTTGCATGGGGGATTGCTTCAATACACTATTCTTATTCAAATATGTAGGTACAGTCACCATTGTAAGCTTCATAACGGAATAAAAAAATATTTAGTTTTTTTTTGTATGCCGGGAAACACTTAAATTGGATTATCTCTCAACTCTTAGAAACTCAAGAGCTGCCGCTTATACAGGCTGTACACCCACACGAGGCCTTTCTCATGAGCCACCAATCTCACACGGCTGGGCACGGTTTTGGCGCCCAAAGCAAACTGATTTTTCGAAAATTTGTCAACTACACCAAAACTAGAATTTCGTAAATGTTTGCATGGTGGATTGCTCTAATACACTATTTTTATCTAAATATGTAGGTACAGTCACCATAGTAAGCTTTACGTAAAAAAAAAAAAAATATTTTGTATTTTTTTTACTTGGATGAAAACGTATAACTTGGATTATCTCTTGACTCGTAGAAACTCAAAGGCTGCCGCTTATACAGGGTATGCACACACATGAGGCCGTTCTCATAAGCTACCAATCTTGCACGGCTAGGCACGGTTTTGGCGCCCAGGGCCAAATAACTTATTGTTAGAAAATTTTACAACTATACTGAAACCAGGATTTCAAAAAAGTTTGCATGGGGTATTGCTTCAATACACTATTCTTATTGAAATATGTAGGTACAGTCACCATTGTAAGCTTCATAACGGAATAAAAAAATATTTAGTTTTTTTTTGTATAGAGGAAAATACTTAAATTGGATTATCTCTCGACTCTTAGAAACTTAAGAGCTGCCGCTTATACAGAGTGTACACTCACATGAGGCCGTCCTTACAAGTCACCAATCTCGCACGGCTGGGCATGGTTTTGGCGCCCCGAGCCAAATTAGTATTTGAAAATATGTAAACTACACCGAAAGTAAAATTTAAAGCTTGCTGTCGTGACTGTACCTACATATTTAGAAAAGGATAGTGTATCAGAGCAATCCCCCATGCAAACATATATAAAGTTTTGGTTTTTTGTGAAGTTTATAAATTTTTGAATAATCATTTTGCTCTGGGCGCCAAAACCGTGCCCAGCCGTGCGAGATTGGTGGCTTGTAAGAACGGCATCATGTGGGTGTACACCCTGTATAAGCGGCAGCTCTTGAGTTTCTAAGAGTCGAGAGATAATCCAATTGGAGTGTTTTCCTCTATTCAAAAAAAAACTAAATATTTTTTTATTCCGTTATGAAGCTTACAATGGTGACTGTACCTACATATTTGAATAAGAATAGTGTATTGAAGCAATCCCCCATGCAAACTTTTTTGAAATCCTGGTTTAAGGATAGTTGTAAAATTTTCGAACAATAAGTTATTTGGCCCTGAGCGCCAAAACCGTGCCTAGCCATGCAAGATTGGTAGCTTATAAAAACGGCCTCATGTGTGTATATACCCTGTATAAGCGGCAGCCTTTGAGTTTCTAAGAGTCGAGAGATAATCCGACTTATGTGTTTTCGTCCATACATAAAAAAAGATTAAATATTTTTTTTTCTTACGTAAAGCTTACTATGGTGACTGTACCTACATAGTTAGATAAAAATTGTGAATTAGAACAATCTACCATGCAAACATTTACGAAATTCTAGTTCTAGTGTAGTTGACAAATTTTTGAATAATCAGTTTGCTCTGGGCGCCAAAACCGTGCCCAGCCATGCGAGATTGGTGGCTTATGAGGAAGACCTCATGTGGGTGTACCTCCCCTATAAGCGGCAGCCTTTGAGTTTCTAAGAGTCGAGAGATAATCCAATTTAAGTGTTTTCCTCCATACAAAAAAAAACTAAATATTTTTTTATTCCGTCATGAAGCTTGCTATGGTGACTGTACCTACATATTTGAATAAGAATTGTGTACTAGAACAATCCCCAATAAAAAAAAATTGAAAAATCGAGTTTTGGTTTCTATGTGTATGGAGCACCAAATTCGGGACCATTGTGCCACGCTAATAAAGTAAATAAATACATATAATAATTATGTAGGTATAAATATTTTTAAGGCAAAATTTGAATCGAAACGAACTTTTAAACTACGAAAACTTGAGTAAAAATCCCGCAATAGACCAAACGCTTTTTAAAATAGACTTAAGTCTACGCTTAGTGCTATTTTTTACGTTTAAGACAACACACATCATTATTTTACAAATAATATTACCGCCGCCCCGTGTAGATATGAAATCCAGAATCCAGGTAACGTTACGACTCTGTATTCTCAGTAGGTAGTCAAAATCCAACTTTTCTGTAGAAAAGTAAAATCTACTGTCAGGCTTTAGATCTTTGTCTGTTATTTTGTACTTATTCTTTGTATTGTTTAAAATCAATTATAATTCTAATCAAAGACATCCGTAAATGTTAAAGCTTATGGTGATAATATAGTTCGGAGAATTCTTCGAAATGATTCACAATAATTAATTAATCACATAAGTAATAGATATTGTTCTTGTGAGTAGACCAAGTGCGAGATTGTCAAGTATTCGATAGCGTCTCGGTGTAAACTCAGATTTGTAGTGTTTCATGAATCAATACCAATATAAGGCGGAAGAGTTTGTTTTTTGAACGCACTTATCTCAGGAACTACCAGTCGTATTTGAAAAATTCTTTTTGACTTTGATAGCTTAACTCTTGAAGGTTATAGGCTACTTTTCAACATCATCACCATATACTATCACTACGGGGGCAACGCCGCGAGGGCACTGCTTATTAATAAAAGACGCTACCCTTTATCTATACAAATAGTTTTTGTTTACGTTAAAGATCGAATAAGCAAATATAAATAGCCCTACATTTTACGAATGATTTTGTTAGGACTGACAGATGTCAAATGTGACCTATTAAATTGGCGCGACTATAGTACCCGTTTTGTTATACTAGTAAAATATGGTATAGATAATTGTGTTAATTTCACATCTACACGTTGGTATTACCTAAATTACATAACAAAGTCGCTTATACGCGCTCGAAAAATCCAATTCACAATGAGGTCACAAGGAGGTCACCTATAGTCGTATTGCTCATTATACGGACTAAAATTGAAGGAAAAAATGTCATTTTTCCTTCAATTTTGATTAGTTTTGATACGATTTATGTCAAAATTGAAGGAAAAATGACATTTTTTCCTTCACTTTTAGTCCGTATAATGAGCAATACGACTATAGGTACTGCGTTCTTACTGTACATTAGATACAATCAGTCTATAACGTCAACATTTATACGTCGCTTTATATTCACTTTTTTTTCTTCTATTTGGCTTCGCGCGGTTTGTCCATTTAGCCAGTGTCAAGTAATTATATAATTTATAGATAGGTACACAAGTTATACAAATACATTTAATAATATATAATAAACCACCCCTCCCCTTGCCTCGGTAAGGATGAGGGTTTTACTGAAACTGAAACGGCCTTTTTTGGGAAATGCAATGCAATAACATTAAAAAAAAACATAATTTAGCTTACAATTTGACTTTTCCGAGATGATTAAATGAGGTGAAAGCGCATTGGAACGTAAAACGCGATATTTCAAAAAATCGTGTCGAAATCTTTTTAATTGAACGGAAACACCGGCGAACATTAAACCGATATTTTAACCTTAACAAGACTTATGCTACATTATTTACAGAAACGAACATGAATTATACCAATACAATCTTTTAACACGCCTAACAGCTAAATTAACATACACTTTTGTACGGAAAACAAGTACATTATGATCACTGGCGATCAAATAAAATTAAAAATAAATAATATCCGTACAAAAATATAAATATATGTAGAAGTAGGTAATTAAAAATAAATTTATCGATAAGTATGTTCAGCTAGGTATTGCTACAGGCTTTGATCGCACGAAACGCTACTTCTAAACAGTACAAGTAGTTATAAATTCAGCAATTCTATTGCCAATAGATATTTTCAAAAACTCTTTAAGAGCTCAAACTTATTCGACCGAAGGTTTGCGATGTTATCTGGATGTCTAGTACTTCATTACTTTTTTTCTATACTTACCTATATACATTGACATTTTTCTATTTTGTGATTTACGATTTTAAAATTCGAAATAAAACTGTAAAAACCGTGCGTTATTTTTTTTTTTAGAGCTATCTCTTTGATAACGAGAAAATGTTGTCAAAATGACATTGACATTTTATGTTTTTTTTTACTCTATGCTTTTACAGACGAGATAGATAAAACGCCTAAAAAGACCCGTTACTTAGTAATAATCATAATTATAAAGTGGATTCGGAAAGGTAAGTACAAAATGGACTTTTATCCTCAAATCTAAATAGTTTCGAAAATTGATATACAAGAAAAATTACATTTGGAAGAAAATTATATTATTTAAAAAAGTTAATTCAAGGATCAGCAGGCTGATTGTCTAACTTGTCTCAAACCTAAAGTTGGTCTCAAACTGTCAAAACAATCGCGTAGGTATCTTTTGTCGCATGCGGTCTCGTTGAGATGAGAGTGACAGCTACTCGCGTGGTCACTGAACTGTCATATTTGACAGTTTGAGACCGATTTTGGTCGCTATCGAAGATAGACGATCAGGGAGCTGAAATTACGTTTGGAAGCTTTTTTGTAGTCATGCAAATCCAAAATTTTATAGTTCTGTGATATTTGAAAGGATTTTTGGACGCAGTTTTAATATATGTCCTTTTATTATAGATCTAATATAGATAGTGGTAAGTTTGGCTGTATCTTAGTATAAAATATATCAAAAAACTTGTATACGTAATTGCAAGCAAATATGATTACATAAAAACTATTAGATTAAAAATAAGAAAAAAATAAATTATACAATCTAAAACACGAATAAAACTTAAAAAGCTGCGATTTGTTTATATCACAGAAAATATAGTGTACAAAAATAAAAATTACAACCTTATTCAGAAACCACGCCCGCGGACAGGTGCAAGTTTTGAATAAGGGTTCAGTTTGTTTAATTATTTCATCTCCCACGATATTATGAACACAAAGAACATAATAAACCTAACAAAAACTATTACGTACTTGGTAACGAAAAAATATCACTAAATCTGTGGGCATAGACAGTCGTACCGTAGAAATGTTTACAATTTTAGTCTTTATAAAGCAGAAATATAGTTCATTTTGGAGAAACAAATTCATAGGAGACAAACAGATTTAGTGTAGGCAAGCGTAAAGTAACCTTATTTTCGCTTCGCAAACCATCTACAATACTAAAATATTTTTTTCGCAGCAGTTTGTTAGAAAACTTGTGAGTAGAGCAGAGCATATAGCGTGCTCACTCGCACTTACGGTCTTATAATAATAATATTAATAATAAAACGTTTATTTCAGGCAACAATAGTACAAGTGAAAGATGTCTTATGGCAACGCGTACGCCGTACATTGCACTGTTTGAAAATAAAACATTGCACTATGCGCTTCACACGAAGCATTTGTTATTGAAATAAAAAATAAAGGCTGTTTGATGTTATCAGTCAATAAGTGTTATTTAAGAGGACACTATACTGTACAACTGTTTATGCACATTTTTACTCCAAGTTCTAAAACAACCACTAATTGTACATCCCTTAAGTTAGACATTTTATAACATAACACATCAATTTGTTACGCAATAAAATAGTAACTTCAGAGACAGCTGCACTCTAAAAGTCATTTAAGGGAATTTTAATTTAAATATCTTTTTAATTTTTATAGTGTTAAACCACACTTAAGTATTATTATATTTGAAAATGAAAAATCTTATCAAAATTTTCAATTCCGACACGAAGTCGCTTGCGCAAGTTAACTTGTCCAAGATTTATTGCCAGTGGACACTTTGCTTAAGAAATAGGTATTTACTACGATATTGAGTGTTTGGGGTTTTAGAGTGCAGCCGAAACCGAGACATTAGTATAATAAATGCTCCTTTCTTACTAATTTTTACATCTAAGAGGTAGGGTAAGGAGACGTGCCCGACTCGAGGCTTTTAAAAAACACCCAGCGTCCTACGTGGAGAAAGCTATGCGATGGAAACAATGATCTTTTCAAAAAGGGAAGATAGGTGACTCACCAAAATGCCTGTTCCTAATCGACTGAGTCCTGGAGACAAACCTGCCCTCAGTGCCTCGCGGAACGTTTTAACGCACCTTGAATTCGCTAATAGACGAGGATAGAGTGAGCAACTAAAGCAGTCGTGCAACCGAGACAGCATTGCAGAGCGGCCGAGCTCTATCGTTATCGGCTCCATTTGGCCGGAGCCGACAGAACCCGGTCGCTAGCCATTGCTCTCTCGCTCGCACAACAGTTTAATTTCTCTCTCTATCCTTGTTTAAAATGTGTGCGTTTTGGTGTATGTAGCGGTGCATCGAGCCCAAGTTTTGGCATGCGATGTTAGTGAGTCACATATCTTCCCCTTTTTGAAAAGATATTGGATGGAAACATACATTTCTACATTTGGTTGACACAATTTTTTTAAGTGAACACAAAATCAATTTACATTAATTTTAGTACTTAATGAGGAATTTTCGAAATCGGATGTATAGTTTCGGCTCCTTTGTATTTTACAGATCTTACTTCTTTATAATATTAGCGTAGATATTTAATATTACCCTGTAGTCTAGTATCGTCGTAGAACGTGAGTCTTATATTACGTTTATAGCACAGCTTCGCATTCCACGTAGGACAAAGGGTCACGGTAAAACGCACAATCTAAGTCTTTTTTTACTTTCAATAATTAAAGAAAATTTTCATACTTTTATAGCACGATTATCCGAAACGGGACACTGTAGAATTCCTTAATTTATTTTAGGTAAGTAAAGTTTGATTTTTATTACAGAATCATTGAATATAAAATGTTTTTTGTAGCTTTTAGACCAAGAAGAGTGCGTTTACCATGCTACTACCGAATTTCTTCAACTGACAACCTTTCACCACACTGGTTATTTCACCATCGGTCATTAATCGAACTCTGGTTAAATTTTCAACCTAGCACTATTTCACTTTCAAACTTTTCGTGAGAATATGTTTTTAGTATCAAAAAATGTTGAAATGGATCTAGGGATCAAAAAATGTGTCTCGGAAAGCTTCGGCTATTTCCGGAAATACGAGTGCATAAAGAACTCTCGTAATAATAACTTCGAGTCGAATTATAGAATTCATTCGTATAAATTAGGAACGACGAAGATTACCGAAGTACATACAAATTACATTACAAATCTTAGCACACAATTTGTTTTCAGATACAGAATTTTGATACAAAAAGATTGTTCAGAATTCTCACATGTAGATGATAAGTTGTGTTAAATTCGGAGGCCTTAAGGCGGCCTAAAACCAGAACCGTGACCGTGGTCTCCAATGTGGTAGAATATTTACAGTTTGATATAGTCGGGCTGAGCGATGCTCGCAAGAGTTTTCTTGATGCGTAGCGCCGTGAGCCTGGCGGCTGGGTTCTGGTACCAGCATTCCTTCATCACCTTCGATATCGCAGATAGGACCTGGAAACACAGGGTGCTTCATAAGTAAGTTCGTGTGACTAGCTCACCACTTATGGCCTAAAAACTCCGTCACCAGAGTTGGCCACTTGCTCATACGAACATACTTACTTACTTTACCACGTATGGCCAACTCCGGTGATGGAGTTTTTAGGACGCTTAAGGTCCTCCGTCATGGCTTAACGACTTAAAAGCCGGGACCGACTATTTAACGTGTTCTCCCGAGCTCGGAAGTGCTCTGTGTTGTATATTGCTATTAGGGGTATAAGGGGTAATAAACTTACCACATCCGAATGCCATCTATTAGGCACGCTGGGGCGTCGTTTCTCACAACAAACCACCCGTTGCATATCATCTAAAGATGGGTCTGGTGGAACCACGTCGTGGTAAGGCGGCTGGTATTCATCATTTCATATTTACCATTCTCTGCGTTGTGTAGGTGTATAAGGGGGTAATATGCTTACCACATCCGAATGCCATCTATTAGACACGCTGGGGCGCCGTTTCTCACAACAAACCACCCATCGCATATCGTCGTACGGCGGCTGGTATTTGTATGCCATATCTACCACGCTCTCAGTGTTGTATGTTCCTATTAGGGGTATAAGGGGGTAATGTGCTTACCACATCCGAATGCCATCTATTAGGCACGCTGGGGCGCCGTTTCTCACTACAAACCACCCGTCGCATATCGTCGTACGGCGGCTGGTATTCGTATGCCATATCTACCACGCTCTCAGTGTTGTATGTTCCTATTAGGAGTATAAGGGGGTAATATGCTTACCACATCCGAATGCCATCTATTAGGCACGCTGGGCCGCCGTTTCTCACAACAAACCACCCGTCTCATATCATCTAACGAAGGGTCTGGTGGAACCACGTCGTGGTAAGGCGGCTGGTATTCATCATTCTATATCTACCATGCTCTGTGTTGTCTAGGGGTGTAAGGGGGTAATATGCTTACCACATCCGAATGCCATCTATTAGGTACGCTGGGGCGCCGTTTCTCACAACAAACCACCCGTCGCATATCGTCTAACGAAGGGTCTGGTGGAACCACGTCGTGGTAAGGCGGCTGGTATTCGTCGGGCATCGCGCCGCAGCGGCGAGCCATCTCCCATAGAACGAGACCAAAGGAGTATACGTCACTGCGTTTGTACGGATCGAATTGACGAGTGTCCATCGATTCGTCTAGCACCTGGAATTATTAAGATTTTAAGAATCATCAACATCTTCCAGCTTTTGTCTCACATTACGTGGTCGGCACAATATGTATTCTTCTTTAATTTCCCTCTGTCAACCTCCCAGCATGCTATGCTATTTTAATTATTGCAAAAACTTACGATTTGATTTGATAAGTTACTTTGGGATAAGTGTTCCTGGTGGGAAATAGAGTCGATTAAGACCAACTTGTTTTTTTTGACAAATGTAATTCTTTAGGCTAACTGTACTTTTTTTCAAAAATCTAAAAATGCAATTATTTTTGTCTTCAAAATAAAACACAAGTTTTCTAATAACAAAACTTTCTAACTACAAGAGAAAAGGCAGCTACCCTTCAGTGACCAAAAATTTGCCACACCCTGTATAAGTCACGCTCTGAACGATGATGTCAACAAACTATTCTTTAAGTACAATAGTCAGGACACAACTATTTCCACAACAGTATACATTCCATGTGGCTCTAACGATTCGTCGGAACATCAATCGTAGGAGCGGTAACCGCGTTCGTGTCTTGTTTATTTTGATGGAAGTGCACTTTTATCGCCCGCGGCTTCGCTCGCGTAGTATCCGGATAATAAGTAGCTATGTCTATTCCCGGTCATTATCTATCTATATTTTAAATTTCAGCCAAATCGGTTCAGTGAGTAATCAGAGTCAGAGTAAATAGATTTAAAAAAATATTCCAACGATTTGAGAACCGCCTCCTTTTTAACCGACTTCGAAAAAAGGAGGAGGTTCTCAGTTCGTCGGAATCTTTTTTTTTTTTTTTTTTTTTTTTTTTGTGCTTTTTTTTATGTATGTTCACCGATTACTCGAAAACCCCTCGACCGATTTCAAAAATTATTTTTTTGTTTGAAAGGGTACACTTTCCAATTGGTCCTTTTGGTCATCAGGTCAGGATCTGATGATGGGATCTTGGAGAAATCGAGGTAACTCTTCAAATTTTATAGGCACACTTGAAGCGATTAGGGTATTTTTTAAAAGGTTATCGGTGACAATGCAATATTATGGTAACATTGAGCTGATCTGATGATGGAGTCAGGAGCTGTTCAACGGAACTCCTCAGTAAATAGGCCGATTGAGTTGAAACTCGGCACGTCAGTCAAGTTTCAACTAGAATGTAATAATATGGTCACAACGAGCTGATCTGGGGATGGAGTCAGGAGCTGTTCAACAGAACTCCTCAGTAAATAGTCTGATTGAGTTGAAACTTGGAACTCAGCATGTCGGTCAAGTTCCGACTATAATGTAATAATATGGTGACAGCTAGCTGATCTGATGATGGAGTCAGGACCTGTCCAATGGAACTTCTCAGGGAATAACAGTGGAACATCCATGTTTGGCCTAATTTTAATTAGCTCACCCTTAGCCTTACCCAATAACAGTTTGTATTGAAGTCGGTTTTTTTAAATTTTTAATTTAGCCACTTGTCTTTAAGTCGGTTTATCTCTACCCATATTATAAATGTGAAAGTGTGTTTATTTGTTTGTTTATTTGTCCTGCTTTCACGTCAAAACAGAGCGACGGAATGACGTGATTTTTTGTATTGGAGATTGTTCGAGGGATGGAGAGTAACATAGGCTACTTTTTATCCGGGTACCACGCGAGCGAAGCTAGTAGCAGCTAGTAATACATAAATAAAGGAGGCACGGACAGAAAAAACATAGTGAAGCTGAATTTCCACTCAAGTGGCAGCTGTCAAAAACGGCAGATAGGTTTACCTGATAATATTGTGCGTGGGCAGTAAATACACTTGGAAATACACACGAAGCGCTCTTAGTAAACGCTTTCAAAGGGACAAAAGAATTGCTACAGCTCTAGGATGAAAGAAAATGAAAACTCATTTCGTGGAATACGACTGTGTACTGACGGCACGGCAGATATTTTATCTCAAAACATCTGGAATTCGAGATCCTTTGTACATGTCTAAGCCTGGCCGCATACAAGCCACAAAACGCCGCTACCGACCTATTTCCTGTATAGTCGTATTGCTCATTATACGGACTAAAATCGGACTAAAATTGAAGGAAAAAATGTCATTTTTCATATATTTTTAGTCCGTATAATGAGCAATACGACTATAGTTTTTATATATTTTGTATAGACGCGCCGCACACGTGTAGCCGGTGGCGGCCACTCGCTACAGCTACAAAATATACTTAATGAAAAGTCGCTGGCGTTTTGCGGCTGTCGGCGTTTTAGTTATTCCGTTTGTCATTTGGCAAATTCACCGTCGCCTACTAACAGTAACTGCTTTTCTCACATCAATATAATATGTTAAGTTAGATTTTTAGTCGTGATGGAGGCTTTTAGGCGTCACCAGAGTTAATTACTAGCTTATACGAACATCCATAAAAAGGAAAGTTCTAAACCGCTTAGGTCGCTTGTAGCAAATTGTGACATTGAAAGAACGTTTCCATAATATATAGAAGCTTGATTCCCCTACTTTATGGGAGAGGGGTAAAAAAATCACGAAATTAGTGTGACGTACTTTATGGCCCCTAAGCTACGGTAACCGCTTACCATCAGGGTGTCAGTATCAAACTTTTTATCAACCTCAAGCAAAACCTCAACTAAATCTTGGATTTTCGACTGTTTCCTATTCTACTAATGACAAACGACTCAGTTGTGGTGAGGATTTAGCTAAGGTTTGGACTTTGGCAAAACATATTTGAAAAGCTATTCTACTATTCACCAAATGGCAGACATTTATTAGATCGAACCAAAACGCAGCGAAATGATTGACGTTGTCATCTACTAGAATTGGGAGGCAGGGGTGCAGGTGGGATGTATGTCTGCTACCTTAGTAGTATCACAGAATACTAGTACTAAGTAGTATATAAAAAAGCATCTGAAAATTTAACGGTACCATCTTACCTCTGGCGCCATATACCGCTTGGTGCCCACACGGTTGGTCGAGGGCACGTCGACGGAGTCGCAGGGCACGTTGTGACGCACAGCCAATCCCAGGTCGCCGATCACGCACGAGAGATTACTCTTCACCAGGATATTCTTGGACTTGAGGTCGCGATGCGCTATCGCTGGTTTACCTATTACATAGAAGGTAAGGGTCAATTTTATGGTAAGTTAGATCAGTGTTCCGCAAACTTTTTGTGTTCAAGGTACCTACATCTATGAAATCGGAAAATTTTATAAATGAAAAAACATGAGCTTGTTTAGTTGAGCATATGCGGTAGAAATTTGGATTAGCTTAACTAAGATAGGTACTTATACTACTTATTTAACTTATTTTTTGGAAGCACTCCAACTAATGACCACGGTACACCAGTGTGCCGCGGCACACCCTTTGCGGAACACTTAGTTAGATCATAGAGCCGTGCTCCTATGAAAGTTTCAAAGGAACACGGCATAAAGATAAAACTGAAGACGTAGCTCAAATAGTCTTTTGTTTTTGCGTTTTTTCCTAATAAGGAAAAAACGCAAAAACAAAAGACCATTTGAGCTCTAAGATCTTTTGATTTTTATTTGAACTAGCAGTGGCCTCGCGGCTCTGAAGTGATGGTATTTGGTGATGACGATGATGATGAAAAGAAGCCTATAACCTTTTCTGTTTATTAATTTTTTGTATATTTTCACCTGAGCTCTTAACATTTGTTACATTTCGTAAAAAGGTTTTTGACTCTAGAACAGTGTTCGCAGCTGCAAATTGTATTAAATGCTCAAGAAACTATATTTAATGACTAAAAGAACCCTTGAACAGTCAAAGGTAGAAAAGCCTTTGAGAAAAATTCAGTTTCTTAAGTAAAAGCGAGGTGGTTTCTTTTGAGGTATCCTTTCGGTTCGCTTTGTAAGAAAATCCATGATCTAAAAGCTCTCTGTATTTATAAAATGAACAAGCACGGACGCATTTTAATACGGATTTTTAACAGTTAAATAGTTTTTAGTCTTCTACTCTTCTGTCTTGTAACTTAAATAGTTTCTTAAGAACAAAACTTTCTAACTACATGAGAAAAGATAGCTACCCTGCCCAAAAATTTGCCACACCTGTATACATTGACGATATTGTTACGTGAGTAATTTCCATGTGTTATTATTATCTTAAACTTATTTACCAATTAACCTAGCTTGACTTCTAAAGCCGTTCAATAAGAAGTACAGTAAAAAAAGAATGCGTTTCGGAAAACTTCGGAAACAATCGCATAAAATTATAAAAACGATTGACAAAGTCATTTGGAAATTAAAATTACTCATAATTTCAACTTTATCTGAAACAAATAAATTTCAATGTCATTTTTAAGAAAAGCAAATTAGTTGCAAACCATGCGAGCTGCGCTGCTAACGACGTGCACTTCTGTCGCATTCTGTTTTGTGGAATCATACACTGCTGTCGGACATATTCGGATAACACGAAAATAACCGATGTCCATTATTTAGCTTGAAGTGGTGTACAATTGTTACGACTCTGTTACAAATGTTACAATACAATAATCTACTCGTAGCTGGACGGTCCAGTTGGGCTGTCTACTAGAAAATTGTCATCTTCCGTTTCCACTTTTCTCGGATGGAACCCAAATAAACACGAAACAAGTGGTCGGACAGACGGACAGAGTGTCAACCCAAACCAATTAGGTACTTGCAACGATACTTTAAATTTTTATATGTGTGTATAATATGTTTTCTGTTGAGAAAATATTTGTCAATATCAACAAGCTTTTAGGCTGGTTTTAGTGTCACGCGTACCGTCGGCGCTGATAGACGAGTGATCTTTATTACATTAAAACAAGGATACTGATTGTTTAGCAAAAATGGCAACGCTGATTGCATTCGTCAGTGCTGAACAATCAGTATCCCTATTTCATTGTAATAAAGATCACTCACCTATCAGCGCCGACGGTACTCGTGACACTAAAACCAGCCTAATTGGGAAAGAGTGAGCTGATTCAAATTAGCCCAAGAACATATGCTCTACTATTACTCACCGAAGAGTTCCATTGAACAGCTCCTGACTCCATCATCAGATCAGCTCATTTTTACTATAATATTGCTTTGTCACCTATTATCTACCCAGCTCAATCACACACAGGGAAGTGGCACAGCAAATACAGCAATCACTTTTACGAATCATTATTCGTTATCAACTCATCGGAAGCATATATTTCTATAACAATCTATATTTCTGAACTTAAAGACCCTTAAATATAACAGAAACAATATATCGAAAAAAAAAACAAACGAAACTTTTTTTGGAAAAACCGCAGGCTCGTATCGGAATCAGGGGCCCTAGCCATATTACACGATCTATCGTCGCTGTAGAATAGAAACACTTCAAAATGTATAGGATTTGACGTTTCAAGTAGATGAGTCACGTGGTCAGAACGTCAATTCCTATACATTTTGAAGTGTTCTATTCTATCGCGACGATAGATCGTTCTACAGCGACGATAGATCGTGTAATATGGCTAGGGGGGCTGTTTATTATGTTTTAATTAACTGAGTGCGAACGTATGTATATTGTCAGGGGAATTTCACTGTCGATGTATTCATTCAAAGGACTATATTGATCCAATTATATCGGGGGGAGAGTTTCGTACAGATCTACCAGATAAATAATGGGTATAGGAATTAGGAGTACATCGGAAACAATCGTATAAAATTACAAAAACGATTGACAAAAAGTAATTTGGAAATGCAAATTACTCACAATTTCAAGTTTACCGCAATCATCAACAAATGAACATAAATCTCATTTTCGATCGAGCGAGCGAAGCGAGCGAAGATCTTAGTGGTAAGTTGGACGATTTTGCTTTGTATGTTTGTATGTTTCACGAATTGTTGTTTGAGCATAACTGTCGAACCGTTCATCCAATCTGCATGAAACTTGGTAGGTCAATAGGTTGTGGTAAGGAAATTTACGGTGGAACATATGAGCTTAATCGATGAAAGGGTTGTGAAGATATTGGGTTCCCAAGGGGGTAAAAAATTATGAAAGTTACACAAATATATTGAGTGGGGTGTCATACGAAAGGGCTTATTTTGTACATTCCAAAATGGTTTTTATTTTTAATCTAGGATGTATAGTTTTTGAAATACGACCAAAGAACAAAAACTACGAAACCAGAGCTGCAAGAGCTCCCGTTTCATAGAGTTTCGATGTCTTCGTAGCTCATTGACTGGTCGGTCTTAAAAAGAGAGTGGCATCGTTGCGGTTTGGTTTGCAATGATTTTAGATGCTACTTGATTTATTTTCATGATAAAAAAAAAATTTGATAAAGAATGAAAATAATTGGGGTAAAAAAAGTTAAGTAAACAAATATATTGAGTGAGGTGTCAAATGAAAGGTCTTTATTTGTACATTCCAAAATAGTTAGTATTTTCATTTTAGGACGTATACTTTTAGAAATACGACGAGAATTCATAAATATGAAATAAATGAAAAATTAGACACGACATTATGTATTGCATGCATGCCAGTATTTTTTACCATGAAGAGCTAGCGCAATAGGCATACTCGGCAGTATCAGTAGTAGCACTTGAAATTATAGGGGTAGTCAGAAGAAAGTCCAAATGTAAGCCATCTACGGTGCGCGAGATCTCAGTTCGGGGCGAACTACTAGTTATTAAAAAAAGATAATTATTTGCAAGCCTTGCAAACTGCGCAGCTAACGACATGCACTTCTGTCACATTCTGTTTTGTGGAATCGCACAGAGCTTATATCAATACTGCCTAGATGCTGTCGGTCATATCCGGAAAACACGAAATTAACCGATGCCTATTATTTATCTGTGAGTACTGTACTTTATTTTATTCAGATTTAATTACTATAAGTAATGAAAACCACCATCATAAATTCAGCCCGTTAGAACCGACTGGTATAAGCCGCATGTTTTTACGCCATTCTAGCACAAGACTTGAAATAAAAACCACCTTTCGTAATGAGACTAAGAACCTAAAGAACGTGTAAAGAACCTATCCGGTTTAATTATTAAACCCCTTAGGATTCGATTTCTATTTTTTATCTCGATTATGATTATTTCGAATTCGATTCTACGACTTTAGGATTAGTCGAAACCATTAAGGCGCAGTCCCACTGAGGCGCATGCCGTGCACGAGCACGCGGCGCATTTTAGCTGCGTGGATTAATTTGTTTGACGTGGGTCTACGTTTCCACTGCAGTACACGAATATGAACCCACGACTATGTACAACTGTAGCGCAGCACAGTTTTGTATCATACGCCTTGTTGAACAGAAGTTAAGCTACGTACGTTTTCGTGTACTGCGTGCGTAGCGTTGAGCTGCGTGGTCGCCATATTCGAGCAAGCCACGCGTGTACCAATGACGTCAATTCATGCGTAGGGTGTCCGTGGGTTGCAGTGAACACAATTACATACAGTCTCCTGCAAAGCGAAGCTTGACGCACGTGCGTATGCGTAGCTTCTCCTTGGACCGCGGTGGGTCCGCGCCTTTACTCTATCTGCATCCAATTATTATGTAAAGGGATTTGTAGCGAGCTTATATTTGGATAGATGAAATAAAGGGATGCCATCATGCAGTAACAATTGGAAGGTCCACAAAGGGTGCCGGCGGCATCGCATCGGTATACACAAAGAGACGTGGTTCCACCATTCAATTCTATACTGAAGGTATTATATCTATACAATTCAATAGCTTCTCATGATACTACACGAATCGATTGAAATGGCTCATGACAGAGCGACTAACATTCAAACATAGTAACAGTAAATTCTAAGGAAAATGTTGTTGCAATAGAATAGCTAGAATTATAATAATTTCTATTTATCATTTGTCAGATAATCTTATTTAACGTTGAGGAAACGAGAAAACCTGAAGTTGTAAAGAACCTTTCACTCTTATCGAAACACGATTGAATGTGATTTGAAAGCAATTTCCGGGGTAAATATTACGTACTCGACGTCGGAAAACGGTCGATCCTGCGAGAATCTGTGCGGAAACAAACATACACACATAAAGCTGTATTTAAAAGCTCAGGGCAGAAAATAGTTGAAGAGCGCGCGACAAAAAGTTACGTAATTTTAAGCGTAGTTTCGCCTACTCTGATTTAACATCAGAATGTTTTAACCGTGTTCTAAATAATGTTAATTTACATTCGGAGTTTATATGACATATTTTAGGCGTTTTTTGAAATCATCGTTTCAACTTACAATTTGATGATGATTGCACCCAAACGGAATAATATATAAATAATGGAGTTTGTCTGCTATTTTGTTTACCAAAAAACTGGAAAACACAAGAAATTAGAAATAATTTTACAATCAGCGAGTATTTTCCAAACTACGGCCGTAATCAGACGTTTCGAATGTATTTTTCTTCCTTTTCTCTAGTAATTTGTTCGAGAAATACAAACTCAAATGAAGGAATAATACATTTATTCAATAGTTCATTAGTCTATGATTTTTCTGCTCAATGGGTGGTACAATTTACTTAGTCAGGTATTTTATGAGACGAGACACAATGGTCATGTGGGACACATTAGTATACACTTTATGTACGAATTTGTAGATTGGAAGTATGGATTGAGAGCATTGATTACTTTGTACCTAGAGGGCCTTACTTATGAAAGATGTTTAAAGTTAAACACTGGGGGTCTTACTTAGGAAAGATGTTTAAAGTTGAACACTGGTTAAACAACGTCCTGTCTTTATTTGTGGATAGTGACAAACAGAGACAGGACGTTGTTCAACCAGTGTTCAACTTTAAACATCTTTCATAAGTAAGGGGGAGAGTGCGAGGTACCAAAGTATTCAGAGGGTTGGGAATAATCGGGCTTAAAAAAGTAAGTTCGTATGAGCAAGTGGCCAACTCTGGTGACTGAGTTTTTAGGCCGCCTAAAGGCCTCCGTCATGGCTTTAACGACTCGGGCAAAATCTTAATGAATCTTAATCTCGAGCTTAATGAATCGGGCGTATTCGTAGAAGTCAAATTGGTGCAAAAAGCATCCGAAGTAAGGTCAACCTTAGAGCCTTAGATTCTAATTCAGAACCTTCTTTTTTAAGTCGGTTTAAAAGAGTCCGTTCCGCTCAGCCATTTCCCGATCATTACCCTTTCGCGGTGTAAACCCGGTTAAGACGTGAAGCTAGTAGAATATCATTTTAAACTTTCGCGATCTGTAGACAAGACACCAAGATACTGTCAGTGTTGTGTCATCGACTGTCCATTCCTGATTCTGATGGCGAATTGAGGGTAGTCGCGGATTCTACCCTCAATTCGCGACGGTGGCTTCAGTACATCAGTCTACCCGTTACCACGAGAGCTGTAACGCACACGCTGTCGGGAAATAATAAACGAAGGTAATCACGCGATAGAGTCCCGTTAGTTTGTTTAAATTACTAGACTCCCGTGCCCTCCGTGCTTCGGAGGGCACGTTAAATTGTCGGTCCTGGCTTTTAAGTCGTTAAGCCATGACGGAGGCCTTTAGGCGGCCTAAAAACTCCGTCACCAGAGTTGGCCACTTACTCATACGAACTTACTTACTTACTTACTAGACTAACCTTTAGTTCCAACGATGTCCATGTGAAGATGCGCCAAGCCTGTGGCAACAGACAGCGCCATCTTGACCAGCGTGCTGGAGTCTATGGTCCTGGCGGTGAGGAAGTCGAACAGGGAGCCGTTCTCGTGGTAGTCCGTCACCAGCCAGAGCTGCGTCCATGTTCCGTTATCTATGAAAGAGGGGAGATGTCAGTCGTGTATCAATAGATAGATAGATTAACACGCTATATTGTACACCACATGAACATTAAAACAAATTGCAGACACACAAAACATACGGAGCTAAGTACAATGGGCGGTCTTATCGCTATGAGCGATTTCTTTCAGACAACCTTAGGATGAACTGGATTTACAGGAAGGCAAAAGGCGGTGTAAATAAAATATCTACGTCAATAGAATACATACTAATGAATATTTATATAAATATATCTTGTATAAATAAATATATAAAATACCTACTACTATAACTATTTATAAATACCTATAAACTAGTGGCTCTTTGAGCTGTAGACCTCGCGAGTCTGTCTTTGCGTAGCTTAAAACTAAATGTTCACTATTCTCTCGTTGCGTGATGAGAAGGTGGTCCCAGGTACTCCATTAATCCCTACTATTAGAGGGTCCACTGGTAGAAATCTAAAAGTGAGCAATTTACTTCATTTTGAGGAACTATTCTGCTCATCACGCTGAAGATCCTCATTAGATCTTCACCAAATTTTTATGAGACCAACTTCATGTTACAACTTTTCAAATAAAAAAAGAACCATCGAAAATAAAACTTTTTTCTTTTCTATTGTCTGCGTTCTCCTACCTTTATTATCAGCAGCAATAAATCCGAGTATGTTCTCATGCCGCAGCATCACGGTCTGGTAGATTTCAGCTTCGCGGAACCAGGAACACTCCTCGCGTGATGAGAATATCTTCACGGCGACATTCTCGCCCCTCCACCTGCCTCGCCAGACCTCGCCGAAGCGACCCTTGCCGATGATATCGACCAACTGGATCTGACGTGCGATCGAACGCTGAACTAGGAGTGGTAGACCTGGTCACAGATAAGACGAAAAAATTAGGCGTTTTTCCTTTTTTTTTTCTCTGAGTTTTTGTGAAAAACTCACTTTTTCACAAAAACTCAAAAAAAAAAGTTTTTTAATGCATAACTTTATTTTTTTTAAATCGAGCCCGTAACTCCTAACATGACTTTTCGATAATTCTCACGATTTCAGAATTCCTCTAAGAATAAAACTCACCCGGTATATCGTGAAGGAATACAGTCTCTAGGTCATTAACACGTTCCCTGACCAGGTGCCCCCAATGTGGGGCCATGAAGCTTTTTTTTAGGAGTCCGTGCTTCCACTAAGGGTTCACAACTTCAATGACCAATGAACCACACTTGGACTTATGAAGTTGTCAAATCATTTTGTATGGGGACAGGGAACGTGTTAAGGCCTTTAACGTCTGATCTGGGATGTCTACAGAGGATACAATGATTATGCTAATGCTAATGCATAATTATAAAGATAGTTAAACCAATTTACCGGATCCTGATCCAGAGGTGGTGAGTTCAATCATGTCCTTTATGGTGGTGGTTGTCATCATAGGATGCCGCGTCTCACACATCGACTCCTCAGGGAAGAGTGGCCGGGAGCCTCGCTTCGTCAGCTTCCTGGACCTCTTTGCCCACCAGAAACTGATGGCGCCGCAGATTCCGACCACCATGAGACCCATTACCCAGGGGACGACTCGCCAAGCCGTCGATGTTGTGCTGGATTCTTTAGGGAAAGCATGGTAATCCACACAATACATGTAAGCTGGTGAGGTTGATTCAGGCAAAACTTTTCAAACTGAACTTTTTTAGAGATGAACACGGAATTTTATTGTATTTCTAATATGAATTGTGATCGCGAAAGTTTGAGAAATAACTTTTTTATAACTAGAGTAATACTTTGAGAAGTTTGTAGATAAAGTGTCGATCTTTTAAAATAAAGAAATATATTATCAGGAGTTAAAAATAGGAGCAAAAAACATTGAAAAACCTGGTTTGAAAGTTTGCAAAGCGAAATCTAAAATCGTAATTAATATAAGAGATTTTATTCTGGTACCATGCGCGGAAGCTGAGGGCGGTCGGTAATAATTTAACAGTATACTCGTAAAGTGGGTGATCGACGTACGAGCCTATGCCGCGGTTTTAAAGAACGTCGGTTTTACTCGCGGCTCGTTGGTGCTGATCGACTAGCGAATGAAACAGTCGTATCGTAGTCGAATTGAGGTTTCGAATTTTGAATTTGATCAAGCTGAGTAAAAAATGAAGCAAACATGACGAGCCGCAAGCCAGGCTCGTCAACTCACAAAACCACGGTATTATAATGATACAACGGCGAGCTTTGCCGACGAGCCATAAGACCGCAGTTTTACTCGATCGTCGATCAGGGCCTTAGAGGAGTTTTGGTACAGTATAAATAAGTGTAGTCTGAATAAACCTCTTCTAATTTTGTAAGTGTAGTCCGCCACTAATACTTACTACCTTCTAACAAAATAAATGTGAGCACAATATTAAAGCTCGAGGTTCGAACTTTCAAGAAAACATTTCTTAAATCTCTAATTGAATTTGTATGGACCATGCAAATCGATTTCTACTTACAAATTCCATTAGAATTCTTATTTCATAAAAATAATATTAAAAAAGAAGCTTATCCGACAACTACGTGCAATAATGAGCTGTTGATACAAGAGAAATGAAATAAATACTTCTGCTAGTCCCCTCCGAAGCATCATCATATCGACTCAACACCGACTCAAAGTAAAGCATGGGAAGGTGCATTTTGCAATGTGTCACATGCATTTGAAAAGTACACTGAAGCATTGACGCGGAGCTGAAACTAGTAGAGTAGATGTTGAGTGAGCCTAAGTCTGATATTGCTTTCGAGCGAATTACGAAAATAAATCTCATCCAAAATCTCAGCAGTTGGAGCGGACATCCATCCAATTAAAAGTCTCACAGAACATAGCTCAAAGTTGATATTTTGCGAATGACTAGGCACGCCGCGAGCCATACGAAGGGTGGAGTGGGTGAAAGTAGGGGAACCTACTTGTGTGTAGCATATACCTACATCTATATACTTGCGGTGGCAAGCTTGCAACCTGTCACGTATAGCCACTTGTAAAAGGCGAGTTTGTGTCAATTTAGGGATGATGATTTCTCAAGAAAACCGCGAAATGGTAAACCGTATCGTAAATACTAAGTTACCATATGAATTATGAATGTATTGCCACGACTATTATAATTAAAATTCCTAAAAAACAAAAAGACTACTACAGGCTCAGCTACATACAAATTTTCTTTTTTGGCTCTACACAGAAGAAAAGCTGAAAAATTGAGAAACTATTTTGGTACATATCTCGCTTAGAAAGGGTAACGTCTGCGACATAGACTTCGGGTTATAAAGTGCACCTAAGTAAATTAGACCTGACATGTACCGGCAAAAGCTTTTAGTCGATAGTACATGTAAATTGGCAGCGAAATACGTCTAACTTTATAATAACTCGCTAAAGCCCCGGAAGCAAAGACCTTTGATAAAAACTCTGAACTCCTCAGACTGAAACAGGTTAATATCTATAAAAAGGTAGTTTGTTAGTTCAGGGAAATTAGTCGTTTAGTCAATTTCCGATAGATACCCGTCCAATCAAAACAACTTTACGATATTCTGAGTATCGTAAAGTTGTCGTAAAGTTGAGAGGAATATTATATTCATCAACTTTACGGTAAACGTATAATAATAATCTTCCTGGCCGATTTCAGCTACAAAGACGCTGGCTTAATAGTACATTACTCCTAGGGCAGGAAAGTAAGAAATGTCTCAGATCACATGTAATTGTTGACCGAGACGAAACTATTTTTCTCCTCGACGGAGGCTGAAAGCGGCAACTCCGTTTAGCGTATCGGGACAAAAGTTGCCAAAGTTCCGCCCGGAGGGGAGAAATAATTTCTTTATTTTGTATCTTCGGGTTCGATCTCCGCCGCGGGACAAACGTTTGAATGATCTGCAAATATTTGTCCCTGGTCTGGGTGTTTTCCATGTATATTATGTATGTATTTGCAAAAAAAAGGATATGTAAGTAGTATATCAGTCATATGGTTCTCTTATAGTTTAGTATTATTACTAGCTCTGCTTACTTTGGGGCTACATGATGCTGTGTGAAATGTCCAGCATTATTTATTTATTATTTGTCTACTTATCTATGGCTTACGTGTTTAGTCAATAGTCATAACAATAACCTATTTTTGCGCCTAAGGACCGATTTACATGGAACTAATATAATAAAGCGCAAGAGTTTGTTTGACCTCTGGACCTCTGGAGACCTCTGGAGCTACCAGTCTGATTAAAAAAAATATTCTGCATTTAATAGCTCATTTCTTGAGAAGGATATATAGGTATAGGCTATTCACTATACTATTTTTTCATTATATGAGAAACCCCTACCCCTGTGGGAAAGAGACGTGATTTTATGTATAGATGTATGTATGTATTAAGTATATGATAAAATTATAATTTTATAATTATTATCTGTACCCTACCCATATCATAAATGTGAAAGTGTGTTTATTTGTCCTGCTTTCACGTTAAAACAGAGCGACGGATTGACGTGATTTTTTGTGTGGAGATAGTTGGAGGGCTGGAGAGTAACATAGGCTACTTTTTATCCGGGTACCACGCGAGCGAAGCCGTGGGCAGCAGCTAGCATTTAAATAATTAGTATTTTTATATATTAGATAGCTCTTTCCTACAACACAAAGCTCGTTTTACTCAATTCTATTCAACGTACGTATATATGTAGGTAAAGTTTCCGAGGGATGAAATGTCGGTCTATCTAGTTAGCTTTCGGAGTAACCCCAGGGGATGCGGAAATTGCTTCCATATTGCATCCTTAGACAATAGGGAAGGAACTACGCAAGGAAGCTCGAGTCTGTTTAGATTCCAGGAAATACATTTTCTAATTGAAAATTCTCTGGTCCATAGTTTTATTTTCACGTAGTTGGTTTCAGTTAATACATTTAAGTAAAACTTTATAAACTAGAAAAGGGCTGATGATCTTCAAATGGCCGAACAGATTTTCATGAAACATAGCTAAGAAAAATCTCGACAAAGACACCTTTTAAAACTATAATTACTAATTCTTTTTAGTCTATAACTGCTGCTGCATTTCATTTTCCTGGTTCCTCATTTTTGGAACTTTTCTGTCCCAAGCTATCTCAAGTTGGTCCCTCAAAGTTACAAGAGTAAAATCGCCACAAAATGTGAGCATCAAAAGGAACAAAGAAGTGAGCATTCGCAGGGAGTGTGCCTCAACAAGATTATACGCAAAATGACACCGGTCAATTACGCAATTTACCAGCTCGGGCGTGCGCTTAGGCACCATTATATTTCATTGACCATTGCAAATTCTCTTTAGTGTTTCATAACACTGGCATCTTAGCTCAGTTGGTAGTAGCTCTGCCTTCTGCAATATAGGTCGTGGGATCGATTCCCACCCAGGACAAACATTTGTGTGATCTACATAGATGTTTGAAATGAAATGAAATGAAATTTGTTTGTTCTGTGTCTGGGTGTTATAAAGTATTCTATGTATGTATTAACAAAAAAAAAGTATATAAGTATTCTATCAGTTATCTGGTTCCCATAGTACAAGCTTTGAAATGAAAATGAAATGAAAAAAGCTTTATTGCAACACAAATACATTTAGGTAGGTACTTATATATCTAAGGTTGCAAATGGCGGTCTTATCGCAAAAGGCGATTTCTTCCAGACAACCTTTGCTTAGTTTGGGGCTAGATGGCGCTGTGAAACGTCCAGCAACATTTATTTATTTATTTATAACAAACAGGCAGCCCTAAATTAATACCTACTTATGAAAGAGATTTTGTAATTTAAGATGGTGTGTTTAATTTTAAGTGCTTCATAAACAAGTTCATACAATTTCTTTCCATTTTCGAAAAAATTACTACTTATTATTTACTGTAATTTTTTTCAGAGTCAAATTAAACATCTGAAAATCTTAGTTGGTATTGTTTCGCTTTGGTATCATTGGAAAGAAATCAAATATTTTCAAAAAAAATCGTCATACAACAAAGAACGTACAAAAGATATATTATTAAGTTATAGAAATCCGTACCCATATTATAAATGTGAAAGTGTGTTTATTTGTCCTGCTTCCACGTCAAAACAGAGCGACGGATTGACGTGATTTTTTGTGTGGAGATAGTTGGAGGGCTGGAGAGTGACATAGGCTACTTTTTATCCGGGTACCACGCGAGCGAAGCCGCGGGCAGCAGCTAGTAAAATATATTTTGTATTTGTATTGTATTTGTAACATGTACGTACCTACTTAATACTTTTTGTTTGTTTGTTTCGTTAACACATTTCCTGTCCCACCTCTGCGGTACTCTACAAACGAGAGCTCCGCTTTAATAGAACTATCTGCTTGGTTTCGGCAAGTGCGTCGCGGGCATTGAACGTGCTAGTGTTAACTTTATTACAGCAAGTATCGTAAGCTGCTAATACAGATTGACACACAAAATGCTAAAGACAATCAGAGCTCTTAGTATGCATCATGAGCAATTGATTAATGTTTGGTTAAAAGGGGATTTATTTTCGTAACAACTGATGAAAGCAATATCAAAACCAGGAATAAATGTTAGTAAAATATTGTTTGAATTTCTGATTTCTATAATCGACGAACGGTCGTAAGTTATCAAATTAACAGTGTTATACTTAAATGAGAAATACATTTTTGACAAAAGAAAAACAATTCTTACGTCTTCGAGCATTCGTAAGTTGAATATTAGAAGCACGACGTTAGCTGTCTACGGACTAATAAACACATATATTATACTGAGAAACACAAAAGAAAATAAATTGATATTACCAACTACTGAAATGTATTTACAATCAAATAAATTTGCTAATAAAATGAACACGCTGATTGATATTAACTTTGCATACAATAAAATTGGACTCTACAAACTTATATAATTATAGGTACAGTCAGCGTCATCAATCGGTATCCTATTGATTTTAACAAGGACCCTTTTCATTTCAACTTTGGATTTCAGTCGGATTTGCTAGTATAGGAACTCGAGCGAAATTAGATATCCATAAATATACTAGCAAATCCGACTGAAATCCAAAGTTGAAATGAAAAGGGTCCTTGTTCAAATCAATAGGGGGATACCGATTGATGACGCTGACTGTACATTAATTCTGTAAATCAAATGAAAACTGATTACTGAATTGTTGCCACCCAGACTTAAATTACTGGCCTACATTTATCGTTTATAGTATTTGTGTAAAATGTACATGTACTTACTAGCAAAATCATTTACAGGGCTTGTACAAATAGCTAACACGTTCACACAAGCCGATTTTGGTCAATCAACATCTAACTGAGCATATCGACCTATTGAACAGTCTTTAAAAAAAATGTTGATGCTCCATAAGTCGTAGTGTGAACTTATAATTAACGAGCAGAAGCGAATAACATGCATGCACGAACCCATTACCTTATAATAATATACTAATATAAGTATACTATAGTCGGATTGCTCATTATACGGACTAAAATAAGACTAAAATAGAAGGAAAAAATGTCATTTTTCATGTTTTTAGTCCGTATAATGAGCAATACGACTATAATCAAAGCCCATTACCACGGTAAACCCGGCAACATTTTGTACTACCTCAATGAACCACCTAGTGATGCATGAAAACAATATTTCAAAGTTCCAGACTCCTTTTTGTAGAAATCTGAAGTTCAAAGTTCAAAGCCAACAACTTTAAAGTAGGTACCTATTTAAATTTTTCATGTTAACTTCAATAAGTTCTAGTTTTTATTCTGAGAAATCTTTTCAGGGTATTATCGCATCGAAAAAGTTAACGGATTTAAAATAGTAGGCGGTTATAAACTCAAATTATTAGGGTAAACCATGTAGTAACTGGCCACTTAAGCACTTTGACCAATTTATATTGTTATATTGGCTTTGTATGTCCTAGAAGTGTTATGTTTATAGTGCTATAGGAAAGAGAAAACGTTATTACGTATTACAAATTATAAGAAAAACGCGTATCATCAGTTGAATTTTTTTTATATTAATTTAAATAAAAATAGTTGTTTTAGACCAGTAACTGGCCGCAAAAATTAGTAACTGGCATGTTCTTTTTCAGTAACTGGCCACAAAATTTCTTTGACGAAATTAGGGTAAACCATGTAGTAACTGGCCACTTAAGCACTTTGACCAATTTATATTGTTATATTGGCTTTGTATGTCCTAGAAGTGTTATGTTTATAGTGCTATAGGAAAGAGAAAACGTTATTACGTATTACAAATTATAAGAAAAACGCGTATCATCAGTTGAATTTTTTTTATATTAATTTAAATAAAAATAGTTGTTTTAGACCAGTAACTGGCCGCAAAAATTAGTAACTGGCATGTTCTTTTTCAGTAACTGGCCACAAAATTTCTTTGACGAAATTACTAAATTTAATATCAAATTTTAAGAAAATAATATAGAACACAATATCTGGCTAATAGAACTATTAAAAATCAACAAAATAGCATACTTCTCACTTAAATAAAACAAATTTAAATTAGGTATTATAAGATCTAGGCTTCATCTTTGGTAACTTTGGTACTTAATTACCTACACATTATTGATACCCTTGCTTTTTTTGCTTCCTCGCAAACAGCGTGAAATGATAATGTGATTTATTTGCGCGAAGTGTGGTGCACAAAGAACTTAAACATTTATTATCTAACTAAGATGCACACACTTCGCTAGGAAGGAAACTTGGTCGGTCAATAGGTTGTGCTATGGAAATTTGCTGTGGAGCATATGAGCATAATCGGTGAATGGGTTGTAAAGATATTGGGTTCTCAAGGGGGTAAAAAAAATTAAAGTTACTCAATTAAATTGAGTGGGATGTCATATGAAAGGACTTAATTTGTACATTGCAAAATGGTTTTTATTTTTACTCTAAGATGAGCTAAAGATATAGTTTTTGAAATACGACGAAATAAAAAATTTAAAAACTAGAGCTGCCAGAGCTCCCGTTTCATAGAGTTTTGATGTCTTCGTAGTTCATTAACTGGTCGGTCTTAGAAAGAGAGTGGCATCGTTGCGGTCTGGTTTACAATGATTTTAGTTGCTACTTGAATTTTTTTCATGATAAAAAATGAAAATAATTGTCGGGAAACCTGAAAAAAAAAACTACGTATGGAGCTTACGTTAGGTAGGACCGTAAGGTATCTACCTAATTGAATGGTTGAATGTAAACAAAATAGACACGACTTAATGTATTGCATGCATGCCTGTAAGTTTTACCATACTGAGCTAGCACATCATTGTATAAAAACTGAACTCAGCAGACGTAGCATGTACGTAGTCAGAAACAAGTCCAAATATAAACTATCAACGCAACGGTGCGCAAGATCACAGTTCGGGGCGAACTACTAGTTTTATTGTTATAGTGTTAATTATTTTCAATAAAGCATCAAAGATCTTAATCAGACAAGTCTAAATTGCCTACCCTATAGCATAAATGACACAAGAAACCATCATCAGCGTCAGTGGGAATGTGGATTTGGTGAAACATAGGTAGGGTAGGTAGGTACCTATACAATTTTTATGGAACTTGCATTTATTACACTCAAGCCTTTTCTTAGTTAGGTATACCAACGGTACAGGCTTCACAGATCGATATATCATTTTCTTCAATGTTTCTCTCAGTATTGTTTGTACCTATTTGTTGCTTCATCAACATTATAAATTATGGACTGACTTGTGAATCAAGTTTGTTTTTAGATTTGAGCCCCTACTATTTCTCTTCCTAATAACTGTTTCCTTTTTTCCACGTATATTCAGCTCATCCGATTCTTTCTGTTAAAAAAACAGAAACCATCAGTAACTGGCCACTCAACTGGCCACCTATGCCAGTTACTGAAAAACCCTAATAAAATTTCGCAATATTGTGTCACCTATTATAAAACCTGATTATCTTGCACTACAGCACGTAATTTTGATCAATTTTATAGAGAAGTCATTTTGTTAATAACTGGCATGGGTGGCTAGTTATTGAAAATTTAAAGTTTTTTATTTCAGTTACTAGCCACATTATCATTGTAGGCTTTAAGCAAATAACTTAATCAAAGACGACTAAATTACGATAATACTACCTAAATGCTAACTAAATCACTATAAACTACGAAGATACCTAGTTTGAAACAAGTTTAATTGATATTTTAACTAAACAAGATCCTTACCGTTTTAACAACTCAACAGTCATAGACCATCCGGCTCGCCGACTGTTAACCATTAACGAAATATTTTCGCGTTAAGTTGTTTGGCTGGTGACGGAAATCGGTACTAAAATTAAAGCTAAATATATAAACAATTCTCTAAGAAGATAACTTATGGCGTACGTCTCACTAGTTGCTTAATTTAAATGTCTAAGCGTCAACATAGCTAGTTACTGAAGGTGGCCAGTTATACCTAGATTTACCCTACGATGTGCGTGATACTTTAAATGCATTTCGTTTAAATTATTTAATTGTTGCCTACCGAAATTATTCTGAAAACAATAATAGGCAAAAATAATAATTGTATTAAAAAAACAAATAATTATTAAATACAATTACATTATCAATGTTTTGTTAGGTTAAGGTGTTAAACATGCGATTAGTGGAAAAAAAAACTGAAAATAAAACATGCTAAAAGTGGAAACCGGCTTATGATCACTTACGCATTATTCCCCTGCAGTGAAATGATTGGACATTCTTTACTCATCATTACTATGGCGAATATGACCTCTCGTAGATTCCGTTTCATGCCCTGAATGCAATTATATATTTATAATAATCAATCGAACGATCAACCATACAACTTATCAAGCCGAATTCGTCCCAACTGACTTCGATTTTAACAATCACGCGATCTGTAGACGAAGAAAATCTATATATGAACAGCCACGATCTCGTTCGACTAAAACAATTGCATTTTATTCCGCTTCATTCACATGCAAACGAACCGTAGTTCAAATGTGAACACCATGAATGTCATTGAGGTCGTCGCGAGATGGCTCGACAACACAATGCGGACGGCACGTAAGCTCCGAGAATACCCGACGGCACATTCCGGATACACTACCTGCGGCCTTCAAGATGTCGCGGTTACAGTAGTCCGTGTCGCAGCAAGATATCTCTTCCTCGCGACACCACACGGGCCAGTCCCCGGGAGGAAAGAAAGTCTCGCGGGGCCAACATCTACGTCCAAACCGATACATTAGCACAAGTCTCTCATTTACCTACAGGGTGATCAATGCCGGTCTACGAAGAAAAACTTAGTTGGATTAGAAACAGAAATCAAAGAAAAATCAAAACAGCCATGCAGTCTCGCACCGAATACCAAGCGTGACCGGAGACGAACTCGATCTCGGCAGTAACTTACTAACTCTAATAATAAATCAGACTACCCCCTGGAGCATGTCCTTCAGATCATGCTCCGCGGGGTTTTTAGTAATGAAGTTAGTTATCGATAACAAGTTATTTGTTGGCAGCATTATGCATAGAATAGTTGTTTACTTGCAGGGACGCTAGGCTCATTACGGCGTCGACCGCCCATTGCGATAATGACGCAAGTGTTATCAGTTCTGATAGATGAGTGTTTACGTAGGTACCGCGGGGCGAGATGTCGTCAGGTCGGGCAGTCAGCACGAGCGGCTAGGGTAGGGCTAGGCTACTAGGGCTAGGCGGAGGCGGTGAGTGGCGGCAAGCCGCGGTGCAGTTAGCGGCACACCGCGATCGGTCGCGCCTACCTGGCAACGGCTTCGGCGTCGTAGGCACCAATGTCAGCTTCAAATCCCGATTGCACATATCGTGTGTCTTACAACATTTTATCAGCACCGATTCATTTTTACTTTTCGTCGTGGAGCAATGGAAGGGGTGCTCGATGGGAATCAGCTGCCTTTGGTCGATGCAGCTGCGCCGCGGAACCACCATACAATGTTTAGTAGGTTAAAGCAAAACCAACGCACACTCGGAAAATAGACTTGTTAAGAGTACGGCACATCATTCAAAACAAACTATCGCGCATCGGCGCCGTCGCTTCGCACTGATTAGGTACACTAATTCAGAAGCTGGCTTGTTAGAATTGGCATCTCAACACAAACTTGTAACGAATGCATGATTCTAATAGTACAAATAGTCAAACTGCATAGTCATAGGGTCACACGGCCACAAGTGGTGCGGAGCTTACCCAGGCCTGAGGTGTGGAGGTTTTTAAACAATTTTTCTCGGTAATTCTCATCAGAATTGCAGAGATCAGTTTTACAGCAAAAGTTTGATTCATTATGGCACAACCTTGGGTTTTCGGGGGGCAATGCTCGGTCCTTGTTCAGACAGCTTATAAACACCTTGCTACACGGGTCAATCATTTTATGGAAATTGGTTAGAATAAAGTTATGCATATAGTATTACACCTAGATTTGTGTTGATGCTTTGCCAATTGTTTCAAACTAAAATGATGTGTCCAGTACACTGTTTTTTAACATATTGTATGAAATTTTGAGTGTTTTAAAGAGAGTATACTCACTGATAGGTGGACTTCTGCTCTCCGCTCTCAATGCTGGTTGAGACAAAGCAGTAGCCATCTGTCACACAAGTGGCATTGTGGCACACTTCGCTATTGCAGTAGCATTTTAGACCTACAATAGAACCTTGCATGTAAAACAGATAGACTATTTGACGACTACCAAAATATTTACTTCTACCTAATAATTCTCCTTCATTCTTCATTACCATATTGTGGAATGGTGTAAGTAAAGGTATTAAATTTAATTTCAAGATTTATTTGTACCTAGTTCATTCAATATTGACGACATTGTGAGGGTGATAGGAGAGAGCTATGGATCCAGTTGGCTCAAAACCGCCAGGAGAGGCGTGATGGAGAAGAGGCCTTTACCCAGCAGTGGGTGCTTAGATAGATAGATAGAAATACGATATTCTTAAACATACTTATTAAATATTTTGAAACAATAAACATGATAGTTTTGGGTTTATGTAACACATATTTACAAGTCATTGGTGTGCTTAAATTAATTAAGATACGTATCTGCTCATTGCAGATGACTTACTGAAGAAATGAAGAAAAATATTTTAGGTCATTTCTGGTATTTACTTGAATGTCTTGGCCTTGAAACTAACCTTATCTTTTTTCACTTGTAATGGGGTGATATTTTTTTTCTTAGCACTCTAGGAACATAGATGAGATAAAATACACTATCACACTTTTTACAAATGTTTTTATTTATCTTTTTTTATGAAATAGCTGAGATAGAAACAACTTACCGTCAACAGCGTCCAATCTACGGTACACAATAAATACCAGCAGAAGCAGCCATTTACGATGTAGCAGAAAGTTCATGGCTGCATTATTTTGCAAAAACATCGCCACTTAGAACCCCGAAACAGAAAAACACTGATTATTGACACTCGAGCAATACGGCCATTGAAGTGCTCCGAGAACATATGACATATTTTATCACACGAACTAAATAAATGGCAGGTATTGCTGTTTTTATAAAATAAATAGTTTGTTTTTAAACCTAAAAACTATTATACGATCAAAACTTTGTACAAAATTATTGCTTTGTATCAAAAATCTATTTTTTCACCGAAGTAAGTAAATAGCTTCGCCTGCCTATTTATTCTACACAGATAAAGAAAAAAAACTAAATAGTTCATTCAGTGTTCATTCACAAAAGATTGCCAGCTTAGAAACTTTTTTTCCCTAGCACCTGTAAAAGTAAAAAAAGTACTTTTTTTCCCTACGCGTTCACTAAGTTTTGTCTTTTGTTCCGAGTTTGTTCCCGATCCCGAAAAACCTTTTTTTATTTTAAAACAAAAAAATATTATACAGACACGGTAGAATGTACAGAAGTTCCACTTGCCAAAAAGACACAAGAAAAAACTAAAGTTCCCTTTCAAAGTCAAAAGTCTGTCCTGTCGATAGATTAGATAATTCAACGTCAGTCAAGTCAACTGCGTGAATGAAACAACAATGCAATTTCTAGATATTTCAATTTTCTTTTCATTTCACGATAAAAATTGAAAACATAAAATCAAACAATGTACATTTTAGCTTGGTGTTAAGCTGCTATGTTACGTCCAGAATCAGTGAGTTCCATGAAAATCTGTGTCGTGGAATCGATGTGAAACCATTGTGAAAAAATTTAACATCGTGGATATCAAGCAGAATAAAAACGTATGTTCATGTTTATTACATTGTTGTCTGGTTGTTGTGCATCACAACAAATTCGTAACACTGGTTTGGATCTATTATAATAGCTTTTACAGGATAAAAGTTAGTAAGTTCGTATGTATTAAGTGAAGGAATAAAAGGCTTTTTTATTTTTATTTTATTTATTTATAAGTTCGTATGAGCAAGTGGCCAACTCTGTTGACGGAGTTTTTAGGCCGCCTAAAAGCCTCAGTCATGGCTTAACGACTTAAAAGCCGGGACCGACAATTTAACGTGCCCTCCGAAGCACGGAAGCGCTCAGCTTGTAATGCCGCCGGATGATAAGTGATAATATTTACTCAGATACACAATGAACTGAAGTCATTGTTAAAGAAATGTCTAGGTACAACATCAAACAGGACCATCAGGGCTTAAGACTTTGAATTAACAGACTTGGAAGTTTTCGTCGAAGGCAAGACATGAAAAATACTTGCCTACTTTATAAGTGACACACACACACAATGGCCACTTCTTTCGAGAACATTTTCTGTAGACTTCAGAGATCCCAATCCCCTTTATTTATTTACATAATTATCATATAAAATTACAGTAACCAACCAAATTGTTATATCTATTAAAAGAAACTCTTAAATATTGCTAGATATAAAAACATAGGTACCAAGCCAATGAAAGGTAGCACAGGAAAACAAAATAAAAAATGACAAGATCAGAGGTCTAATCTAAGTCCTCAGAGAGGTGGCAGGAGTTCTTACTGTTTGCATTACCCTTACAGTTATTCAAAACCTTTTAAATTAAATACTTCATTGCTTCCAGAAAATGTTGGAAGTCTGTGTAGACAGTCTGGAGTCTGCAAACAATGCAATCAACGGAGGTGCAGATGAGATTGAAATATGCAGCGCTCTGAACGACGGGGGCCTCACTCCGTCCATGGGGCTGGTGCATGAGATTCAGCTACTGGTAAATAATCTGACCTCTACACTAACCTACTAACAAATTATTATTATTTATTTATAGACGAGCAGCTCGCGCTGATGTGTCTATGTCACAGTGTTGAAATGTCCCAAGTTTACGATTACACTTGATTGTCTCGTATTGTTAACAGTTCGCACCTCACAAGTAATATAGTTGCAACTCAAAATTTTGCAATATTGAGCTAAGTATGCCATTAAATACAATTTTTTTTTCTCTATCGACTGGTGAGACCCTTACATTTCTACCTCTTTTTATCGCTAAATGGTAGCACTAAAACTCTTTATTGACTATCCATCTCGTTCATTAATTTGTCAAGTAGCATAGTTACATCTAAAGTTGAATCCCTGTTGAATAAGTCACCACTCGTGCCGGACGTGTTTTGCCTGTCACATCTCAAAATAAGACATTGGAGTGTTAGCTTGGATACAAAAACATAGTTTAAAAGTAATCAATATAGTTGTATTATCTAGTTGTAACTGTATTGCCTGTCAATAAAAATAAGCCATGAGGTTCACATTAAGAGTTGTAACTGTATTGCTTGTTAGTAATTTCCTTTAAATAGACTTTTACGAAAAACATTTCAACTTACAACTATATTGCCGCAATTTTGTTTGAGTTAACACTATATGACCTGTTCAGATTATCGCATAAATTCTTCGAAGTATTGCTTATTTCTAAATGTAACTCTATTGCCTGTGCATATTTTTACAAGTTTTTATTTAGCTTCACCTGTTTCAGTGTCTGTCTGTCATTTTCTTGTGTCCGATTGAGCTGAAATTCAGCATACATTACCGATGCAATAAAACAGTGACAGCTAATTGTTTTTTTCAAAATAAATTAGGTTCATACATACATAAACTCACGCCTGTTTCCCATCATAGGGGTAGGCAGAGACCACAGATCTCCACTTGCTACGATCCTGACACACTTCTTTGGCTTCATTCACTCTCATCACATTTTTCATGCAAGCTCGTCGGTTTATGGTACTCTTGACCTGGCCTTTTTCCAATAATTCGCCAAGAAATTGGGTAAGTATTTAAATTTAATAGAAATTATATAGTAGAAGCTGAGGAGATGAGAAGATGGCAGTGTAGCGTCAAGTAAAGCAGAAGTGTTATGGGAAGTCGAAAGGTTCTAAGAACAGGTCTACGATTCAGTCACTAAACCTGTTTGCAGTGCGGCTAAAGAAGACCCGAGAGCCAAACTGGCCCGACACTAAACTGCACCGAGGATATCCTAGGTGATACACCCGCTTTCAAAACGGGTATCAACTTGATACCCGTACAAGATCAGGGTGGCCCTGAAGCAGCTTAAGAACTGTTGTTCTCAACAAGGCACTGGGCGAAGACGGAATAACTTCAAGAGCTTTTGAAAGCGGGTGTATCACCGGTAATTAAAGTCCTTCAAAAGCTCGTCTTGCTTGAAGGTATTACGGCAGAAAAATGGAACAAGAGCGTGGTGTTGCTGTTCTTGCTGTTGAACCATGTTTAATAAACATGGCTCAACAGCAAGAACAGCTAATAAACATTGTTTATAAGCTGTTTTCAAGAACTATCACGAATTGTCTCGATCGCAGGTTTGCAGGATGACTTTCAGCCTCCCAAACACACACACGCTGCGGCAAGTCGTACAGAAGACCGAAGAATATAACTTGACGCTTTGTTTCGCGTTTGTGGACTATGAGAAAGCCTTCGATTCAATTGAAACATGGGAGGAGCTCGAGTCTCTCCAGCGATGCCGAATTGACTATCGGTACATCGAAGTTTTGAAGTGTTTGTTTAAAAACGCCACTTAGCTTTTCATCCAAAATACGTCAATTCATTAAGTCAAAAGTCTTCAATCAATGCGTGGTTCTTCACTATTGGCCTCAGAGTAGCTCAACGAGCAATGGAGAGGCTGTGCTTGGGGTTTCACTGCGGAATTGAATCAGAAATGAGGAGATACATAGAGCTCGGGTTACAGCCAAACGGATTGGCACGTTGAAGCGGCAATTGGCAGGCCATATAGCACGCAGAACAGATGGCTGATGGAGCTAAAAAGTTCTCAGGAGGAGGCCACGGACCGGCAAGCGCAGCGTTGGACGTCCACCGACAATATACATACGATCTTGTAAAAACTGCAGATCTGCAGAACTGCAGGTAGTAGAAGATGCAGGCCGTCTCCAACCACAACACATGGAAATCTTTGAAGGAGGCCTATGTCCGACAGTGGACGTCCAACGCCAGAGATGATAATGCTAGTTTAGTAGTTGTATTTTACTCTTCTACATTTTTGATAATTAGGTACCTAAACTGTGGTAAAGTACTTACTATTTCTCTTCGGTTTCTTATTTTTTGTTTAGCTACTGTTGATTTTTAAATATAGTATTTTGTTAAAACATTTTTTGAATTTAATTTACGAGAAATACAAGTTACCTTCATAAAACGCATTATAACTTCTGAAACACTAGGAAAATGTACATTAAAACGTTAATTATAACCGTCGAAACGCACAAAAGTTAGTTTTTAAAACAGGCAATATAGGTGTATTTCAAAAAAGTACCTGAATAGATAAGCAATACAGTTGTAACTCTGAGTGTTATTAAAATAATATTCATTTTAAGAAAGCTATTTACTATAAACTTACTAGAATAGGAAATATTCATAGCCAAGCGATATACCTATATATTTGCATTTTAGTTAAGACATTATTGTCAATATTTTAGACGGTACGATTTTTTAAAACTTCAAAACGCGATATCTCAAAATCATTGTTTTTGAGTTGCAACTATATTACTTGTGAGGTGCGAGTTCATTATTTAGCAACCAGTTGTCAAGTTTGCTTTTGAAATTGTTTGTTGAGTATGCAGTAACAACTCCTTCCAGTAAACGATTCCAATTCTGGACTACTCAGTTACTTAGGAAATGATGCGCAGCGTTTGTTAAGGATGGTGCACGGGCAATTCTGTAGTTATGCTCTCTCGATGACTTTAAGCTGTGTTTAATTTTGTAAATATTATGAAGATCTGGCAAGTTATACATGTGATTAAGGATCTTGAAGGTCTCAATGAGGTCGCCACGAAGGCGTCTTTCCTCTAGGCGTAGTGCGCGTATTCTTTCTGGGTAGGACATTTAAAAGACAATAGACAATGAAAAGAGCATATACAAAAGCGAGCTTAACCCTAAAGAGTTAACACAGCCCGACTTCACCCACTGCTGGGTATGGGCCTCCCTTAGTTGGTGCCAACCTAATAAATTCAAGATGCTCCTTTGAATTTTTTTAAGTATCATAAATTGCTTATAGGTGAAGAAGCAACCAATCAACAACCGTCCCAAGCTGAACGTCATGATCCGTTGCCGCGGCGGCGACGACTTCTTCTACTCCGACTATGAAATGCAGCACATGCTAAAAGATCTACAGCTCTTTAAAGATATGGGCATCGACCAGTTCGTCTTTGGAGCTCTGACGGACAACAGGGAGATAGACGAGAGCAAATGCATGAGGGTCCTCGCTGCAGCCAGTCCTAAGAAAGTCACGTTCAGCCGAGCGTTCGATCACACGCGTGAGACGAAGCGATCTGCGGGAATTCTTTCCGGATTGGGCTTCTATAGGGTCCTGACTTCAGGACAGAAGCCCAGCGTGAACCATCAAGGAGCTGTTCAGATTATATCGTATTTGGCTACTCGCTACGCCAGCGAGGACCTGATTATCATGCCAGGGGGCGGCGTGACTTCTGAGAACGTGGGTACGTTTATCAACATGGGCTGTCCGATAGTTCATAGTTCTTGCCGCAGTGCACTCCAACTGCCTAAGATCGAGAGGCTCCATAAGATAGGAGTCAGTGACAGCGACTGTGTCTACTTCACTGATTACGATGTTGTGCGACAAATGAAGGAGGCTATCGCTGCAGCTGTGTTGGAGAAAGAGACTGAATGAGAAAAGGCGATGCCGGCAGAGGCATCTAAAAGGTGGATCTTTTAAGTGAAGTAACTTGCTTCCTTAAAATGTAAGTGACGTTTTCATGGTGGCAGTGATTGGCCGGAACACTTGATGGAATGAATTAGTTTGTTAAGAAATATTTGATGTGCATGACATGAGCGCAAAATTTAGTTAAACTATGCGTGATCTCCTAATGTGTTTACACTATAAACTGTAGAGCTAAACATACACCAGAATACTGAAACGCTACTTAGTTTAAGTGGTTCTTATCATTGACATTAACTGTCAATGTTGCATACGATTCTGAAGAGTAAGAACGTCTCAAATATAAGTACGTTTCTAATATTGAAGCGGCGTTTTAGTATTCAGGCATAAATGAACCAACAAAGCGAAATAATATTTCATGTACCCATATATTATATGCGCTTGGCTTGCGGTGCGGCTCTTCTTATTTTTATTTCACATAGCTTATCTTAGACCACTTTAATGTTGTATAGCTAAGTGAGCTGACACTTAGATTTAAGCTAAGCCATGTGAGCCAATCAGTTAGCTTAGGTGTGTCCCTCTTGCCAGGGGCGTATTTACCCTTAGGCCAAGAGGGCCATGGCCCGGGGCGGCAGGCTACGAGGGGCGGCGCAAGCCGCCCCTCAGCCTCTCAGCTTGCGCCTTTCTTTTTGGCCTTATAATGCCAAAAGAAATTTCAAAAAAAGCTTATCTGATTAACAATAACTAAAATTTGGTTGGCGAGGGGCGGCTTGCGCCGCCCGTCGCTCTCAGCTTCATGAGCCTTTCTTTTTGTCTTTACATGCCGGAAGAAATTAAAAAAAAAAGCCTACCGAAATAAAAAAAAGGTAAAACTTATTTGGTTGAGAGAGAGGGGGGCTTGCGCCGCCCCGTGCTTTCAGTTTCATGCACCTTTCTTTTTGTCCTTATATGCCTGAAGAAAGTAAAAAAAAGTCTACCTAACTAACAAAAGCTAAAACTTATTTGGTTCAGAGCGAGGGGCGGCTTGCGCCGCCCCGCGCTTTCAGTTTCATGCACCTTTCTTTGTATCCTTAATAGGCAATATGCGTCTGATTCAAAAGCGGGTTAAATGTATTTTATTATGAACATTGTTGCTTTAGAGGTATGTGTGTGTAATTATTTTTTAATATTAAACCATTTTCGATTAGAAAATAAATTTTAAAAATTGCAAAAAATAGTAGGAATTTCAAAATACTTGAAAAGGATGTGAAAGGATGTGACGACACGAGTTCATAAGAAAAGTCAAGGACGAGTCAGATATGACGATCCATAGATAAGTTTTTTTTTTAATTTTCACAATTCCTATACTCGAACTTATTGTTGTCACAGATTACTGTTGTACTTAGTATCAATTTGACGTCACACGTCAAAGTTCACAAATTGTTACTACAACAGTAATCTGTGACAACAATAATAATCGTGTTTCAGATGCGTGAAAATGTTGGTAAATTTCAAAAATTATTTTTGTTATAAAATTTTAGTATTTCGGCGCTGGAATTTTTATGACGGTTATTTGACGATATAACCTATCGTATAAAATCATTAAAAAAAATTGTGGGAGTTCCCTATTATGCCCGAAGAAGTAAAAAAAAAACTTTTTCTTTAAGAACCGTAAGCACAATCAAGTGTCACATGTTGCATTTGTCATAAAAAAATTCGGCTCGCTTCGCTCGTACATAGAATAGGAACCGACAAGCAGCCAACCTTTTCTTTGAGAACCGTAAGCAAAATCAAGTGTCACATGTTACATTTGTCATAAAAAAATTCGGCTCGCTTCGCTCGCATATAGAATAGGAACTGACAAGCAGCCAACCTTTTCTTTGAGAACCGTAAGCAAAATCAAGTGTCGCATGTTGAATTTGTCATAAAAAAATTCGGCTCGCTTCGCTCGCATATAGAATAGGTACTGACAAGCAGCCAACCTTTTCTTTGAGAACCGTAAGCAAAATCAAGTGTCGCATGTTGAATTAGTCATAAAAAAATTCGGCTCGCTTCGCTCGCATATAGAATAGGAACCGGCAACCAGCCAACCTTTTCTTTGAGAACCGTAAGCAAAATCAAGTGTCAAATGTTGCATTTGTAATAAAAAAATTCGGCTCGCTTCGCTCGCACATAGAATAGCAACCGACAAGCAGCCAACCTTTTCTTTGAGAACCGTAAGCAAAATCAAGTGTCACAGTTACATTTGTCATAAAAAAAATCGGCTCGCTTCGCTCGCATATGTAGAAGCGGAAATGACAAGCAGCCAACCTTTTCTTTGAGAACCTTAAGCAAAATCAAGTGTCACATGTTGAATTTGTCATAAAAAAATTCGGCTCGCTTCGCTCGCATATAGAATAGGAACCGACAAGCAGCCAACCCTTTGAGAACCGTAAGCAAAATCAAGTGTCACATGTTGCATTTGTCATAAAAAAATTCGGCTCGCTTCGCTCGCATATAGAATAGGAACCTACAAGCAGCCAACCATTTCTTTGAGAACCGTAAGCAAAATCAAGTGTCTGTTGTTGTCTTAAAAAAAAAATCGGCTCGCTTCGGTCGCTTATTATAAGCTTCATGACTAAGTATTTTGCGAGCAGAGTGCAAACCAAGTTTCAAGCCCGATACAAATATTTGCGGGGGCGGCAAACCTTACTGGCCTAGGGCGCTGAATCTTAAAATACGCCTCTGCCTCTTGCCTGTGCAAAGTTAAATGAAATTAAATTTAAATTATTTTAAACATCATTTAGAAGCCTTTACTCCTAAATATAGATGTTTTAACGTATGTTTGAAAAACTAATTAAGTGTAATTGAAGATAGCTTAAATCAAAGTACAAGAAATCTATACACCGTTTATTTTTGGTCAGTTTAAAGCCGGCGCCTACGTAATCTATATCGATAACCTTACTCAAAAATAATAATAAATATGAGATCTATTTTTTTGCAAATAATAATATCACGAAACATAGGCAGGATAAATCACGGAGATACGTGCTCTGTGCTCAGCTGTTGCTACGGCATAGAGTCTATGCTACGTCGTAGTCATACATACATACCTAGGTCATTAGCTCTGCGCACCTACGACACCATAACAAGTGTTTTACTCACTTTTGTTAATCTTTTCAACTATTTAGTTTCGTATGAAATACTTATCAAATTCAAAAACTAAACCAACGACACGAATATGATTAAGCAATACAAGCAGTGGGTGCTGGCTTTAAACTGACCCAGAATTAACGGTGTATAACTACAATATTATTGTCTAATCATAATCATGGATGTGGCATGGATTGAGCTACCAGTAGATCGTTTCCAACGATCCTTAGGTGCCTCAACTAATTCTTATTGTATTTGTAAATATTCAAATCAGATCATTTATATAATAATAATTATCTTTATTTCAGACAACTTGGGGAGGGGGGGGGGGGGGGGGAATTGATCTGACACCTTGCAATCTTGCGCAGTAGGGCCAAATTAGTCTAAAAAATCCCGGTGTCGAACTATCACATTCCATGCCGTTCAACCTTAGAAGGAGAAGAAGAGAGCATTTGAGATTATTCTTATATATGGCTTTGTATCAGAAAATAGTAATTATGTACCTACTATTACATTTAGAGAAATCTAAACTTATTAAATTATTTTTAAGATTTTTATTGTTATACGTAGAATAATTTAATTGACGTACAACCACCTGCAATAAGATGCATTCCTCTTTAAAACGAATTCTACGTATACCTACAAACTTCAAACACCTAGTTTAAAAACTACTTATAGGTATTGTTTATGTATTTTTTTTATTATTGCAGCATATGTACCTATTAGATAAAAGAATTTAAAAATGTTAAATTGATGACTATTTTATCATGAATTTAAAGTAAGATTAGAAACATTCAATGTTTTAAAAGTAAATCTATTGATGTTTTCTTGTGACTGTGTAGCATACTTAAATAAGTAGGTACAGATTTAATTAAGTTTAATTAAATCTGTACTTATTTATTAATATTACTAAATACTATTTTAAGCAACTTTATATATTTTTAGATAAATATTACTCAAACTTAATTAGACTAAAACATATTAATCAATATTAGAAATGAAAATTTATTGATGTTTTTTATCTATCAATTTTAATGTTTAGCAAACTAACTAGCTGTTTATTTAGTGAAAAATTAAATAAAATACTTCCTAGATATTGTTGTTTTATTTAACATCAACCCACTGATAAATATTAATGAGACCAGTTAGGTTCAAAAATAAATGTTATCCTGAAAACCCGATTAAATTAAAAAGTACTGTAGTACATAATCTGCAGTTATCGCCACGGCTTATAAATATGCTGCGGTGAACTAAATCCTGTTATCCTTACTAATAATATCGCATTTGGTCCAAGGGACCTGACGGATAGCAAATAGGGTTAAAAATAAAACAAGAAATGGTGATTATATGTATACTGCCAATACGTTACAATAGTATCTCTAAGTGGTAATTAAACATGACACTTATTTACAATTTAATTTTATACTTATTAATTCATATCTAATAAACTAGTAGTTCGCCCCGAACTGAGATCTCGCGCACCGTAGATGGCTTACATTTGGACTTTCTTCTGACTACCCCTATAATTTCAAGTGCTACTACTGATACTGCCGAGTATGCCTATTGCGCTAGCTCTTCATGGTAAAAAATACTGGCATGCATGCAATACATAATTTCGCGTCTAATTTTTCATTTAGGTATTTCATATTTGTGAATTCTCGTCGTATTTCTAAAAGTATACGTCCTAGAATAAAAATAATAACTATTTTGGAATGTACAAATAAAGACCTTTCATTTGACACCCCACTCAATATATTTGTTTACTTAACTTTTTTTACCCCAATTATTTTCATTCTTTATCAAAATTTTTTTTATCATGAAAATAAATCAAGTAGCATCTAAAATCATTGCAAACCAAACCGCAACGATGCCACTCTCTTTTTAAGACCGACCAGTCAATGAGCTACGAAGTCATCGAAACTCTATGCAACGGGAGCTCTTGCAGCTCTGGTTTCGTAGTTTTTGGTCTTTGGTCGTATTTCAAAAACTATACATCCTAGATTAAAAATAAAAACCATTTTGGAATGTACAAAATAAGCCCTTTCGTATGACACCCCACTCAATTTATTTGTGTAACTTTCATAATTTTTTACCCCCTTGGGAACCCAATATCTTCACAACCCCTTCATCGATTAAGCTCATATGCTCCCCCGTAAATTTCCTTACCACAACCTATTGACCTACCAAGTTTCATGCATATTGGATGAACGGTTCGACAGTTATGCTCGAACAACAATTCGTGAAACATACAAACATACAAACATACAAACATACAAAGCAAAATCGCCCAACTTACCACTAAGATCTTCGCTCGCTTCGCTCGCTCGATCGATAAAAATACGCGAAAAAGAATATTTTACATCAATGTGGATTTTATGAGTGTATGTGCCTAGGTTTAATATTACCTACATAAGCAGTACCTAACTAACGTGTCTGAAATTAAAGGATACTTATCAGGATATTCAACAAAGAATGCCTAAGTAGAGTGCGCCGCAAACTTTATGGCGGCTGAAGTGCGCGGCAGATTTCACTTTGCGCAGGTACAGTCAACGCAATAGAATAGAGTAAACTTTATCTACATAGCCCGCCTAGCCCCGCCCCTCACCGCCTTCACCTCCCCGCAATTGCGTTGACTGTACCTGAGCAAAGTCGAATCTACCGCGCACTTCAGCCGCCATAAAGTTTGCGGCGCACTCTACCTAGGTGTAGGTAATTTGACGACATTTTAGACGAAAAAAATCTAGTAAAACTAGACTGATTTCGATAAAAACAACTTTTTATTTAATTTTATACATAATGTAAGTAAGTATAGCATTTATTGTAACGTTATTTATGAGTGACGTCTTTTTGTTGTGATTCTAAACCAGCTATTTTTGTGTTATAATGGTCTACACCGATATTATTTTTTATGTTTATTTATTTACACATTCAATACGTATAAAAAGACGTTGTGGTGCTGGAGACATTAAAGAGTTAAAAAACAGGATGCACGATCGGTGTTACACAACGCGACGCGACACCACAACGTTTCATTACAACGGTGCGCGACTTTGCGTCGTAGTTTGAAATGGTAATGATCACACCATATTGATCATAGAACTAGATAATGTTACTACTGCGATCTTAAACTGCTTCAGTACGACAGACATTGAAGTGACAATGCTAGAATTGCTTTTAAACGATATAGGTGTTCAATACACAACCGTCTGTAGACTGGTTCAAGCTTAAAACATTACATGACAACAAAATATTGCAATTAAAGGGTATAAAAAGAGTTAAGAATCTCGAATAGTCTTGCTTGGATTTGTTTTTAATTATTTTAAAAATATTATAAAATGTTAGTCGAATACTTAGACTTTGGGAAGATAGGCCAAAAGTGATCATATCCTATCCTACTAATATTATAAAGGCGAAAGTCCGTGTGTGTGTGTGTGTGAATGTTTGTTACCACGTATCTCCATAACTACTAAACCCATTTTGATGAAATTTTGAATGTAGATAGATAATAACCGGGAATAGGACATAGGCTACTTTTTATCCCGAAAAATGGCACGGTTCCCGTGGGATAAAAAAAATAGTGGTGTACGCGGGCGTCCGCTAGTAGCAAAAATACGATCACTTTTGGCCTATCTTCCCAATGAAAATTGTTGATTGCCGATGCTAAAAGAACACAGCACGCTACGTGTCTGCCACGTTCAAATGTATGTAGATATAAACAGTCCCCTAAGAATGTCGTCCAATTTACCGAATTTAGCTCAACCGAGTTGTATTCTTCGATCGGTCTCCTAATTTCTTAATCAAAAGGAAGCTTCAAGTCTTTGGGACTATTCGTCTTATTTACCCTACACAAGAACGATAACCAAAACTTAAGCTTTCCGAACCATATACTACAGCGAGGTTATCGCTGTCCCTTCCACTCATTATATGCTAGAAAGAAACGGCGATAACCCACTACCACAAATGTCTTAAGCTACATAAGTATAAATTGCCAAAATTAAGTGAAGACTTATAATTGCAAACAATTTAATAAGTCGCTAAGATAATGGCATTTAATATCAATACGATAGTAGATTGTCTGTGGTTTTATTGCTTAATATAGTTGCATTGCCGTATGAGGCTGAGACTTCACCAAAGCGGAGACGAGAGATGTGTTTAAACAACCAATAGAATTTCGTTATTCACACATCTCATGACACAGACGAGACGACATGTCGCATCTCCAGAATAGAAGTGACTCAATTAAAAAAATTGGGAAAATGATTTGAATACGTAGAAAGACTCAGAAAAAATACTCTTATCTGCTAGTTATTCAACAACTGCTACTGTTTGGTTAGAACGTGAAAAACATAATAGCTGCGTCTCTTTCATTTCGGTAGTTTCTCCTCCCTCTCCCGCGGAAAACGGTCATTTATCGCATTTCCCAAAAATTATGATTTTTGAATTGAGTCACTTCTATTCTGGAGGTTCCGATATTTACCTACTTAAAGTAGTAATTTAGTAACTACTCTGATATTAAGGGAAGCGATTGTTAAACGTTTATTGGTAAATTTAATTAATATAAGTGCTATACCGATTGTAATCTGCTTTGTGAACTTTAAATAAATAAAATAAAATAAATATAAAATTAATTTTGATTAACGCGTTCAATGCCTATGACGCACGTGAAAAAGTTGAGTGCACTCGACCACGGCGCCGGTGACTGGTTGGCTGGGCAGGGAATGAGTTAACCTGTCGAATAAAAAAAGTAGGTTTTTGTTTGCGTTAGTACGTTAGGTTAGTAGGTTTTAGTTAGGTTGCGGATTATGATGATGATATTGATACGTTTCTCACTTAACGCCTCCACGTAATATCTATGAAATTACGGAAAGAATGTCTTGAGTCAATTTTAAAATACCGGAATTCTGGAGGCATATCCATACTTACCTATCGTTTGAGGTCATTGATCCTAAATCATTCTACCTACTCCGATCTCTGGACATCTTCCTCTCGTCTTCGCTTTGGAGTCTCAGCCTTATAATGGTATTAAAGCAACCTCAACTCTTGAGAGCTGTTAAAAATAAATAATAAAATGATCAAACTGTATCCCCAAAGTGCGGTAGCTATTAGGTATCTCAGCCCGCTGATTGTCTATATTTATAGCGAACAAAATCGGTCTCAAACTGTCAAATATGACAGTTCACTGACCACGCAAGTAGCTCTGTCACTGTCATCTCAACGAGACCGAACGCGACAAAAGATACCTACGCGATTGAGGTTTGAGATAAGTAAGACAATCAGCCTGTTGATCTTTTTAGGCATTTTAAGATTTCTAAAGAGGTATTAAGAGGTATATCCAAATACATACTTGGTACAACATTTTGCAGATGTTAGCATACCATAATTGACAGCTTACAAGCTCATCAACGCTATTAGAAAGCTAACTGGATTCCTCACGATGTTTTCCTTCGCTGTTTAGAGCTCGTGTAAATGCGCATATAAATTTTTCGAAACGAAAAATCCATTTTTGTCCACCACGCCCTTTGGATCGAAAGTTCAGGCCATCACGGCTCCCGTATGAGTTGAGATTGGTTTAATAACACCAACCATAGACAACGATCTCTCTGCAGAAGAATATAGAATTTTACAGTAGTTTTAGGGTAGTTTCACAATTTCTTTCTATATTATCTATGGCGGTTACAAGACTAAAAAATGTTGCCATAGCTTACGTTTAAAAAACTTTTGTCTATTATTTTGACGGCTTATTCCATTATGCTCCCACTTCGTGATCCCAGAGGGATCATATAAAACTTTGGAGTTCATTATTACATACAAAAAGTTGTATCTGATTCCACTGGGATCACGAGAGTGGGAGCATAATAGAATAAGCCATTTTGACAGATAGATTGTTGTCTATGTTTTGACGACGGGTCATCGACCAAGAAATATAACATACAAGTGACAACAAACATGATATAGGTTCTTACATACAAAGTTATATATTAAAATAAATCGAATGTGCCTTATAATAACATAATTGAAATTAACTTGTAAATAAAAATATATGATCCGATTTGATAATACAATATGTACAGTACTTTACAGTAATTTGGTACGTTTTACTATTTTATTTATTAAGCGTGTAAGTTAACATTATCCGCTCTACTTATAAACTCCACTTAACATGAAATTGAAACACCGTTTAAACTATTGCCATCCTTTTTTGTTAGATAGTGATAAACAGAGACAGGGCGAATTATGAGTATTGTTTAACCAGTGTTCAAGTAAAAAGACGTCTCTAAGTAAGGCCTTATATCTTTAAATAGCTTTAAATGTTTTGCCAACTCCAAGTAAGGTTTAAGAGTCATCGCAAGAAAAATTTCAACTATAACTATAACCTTATATTGCATTTTTTTATTTTTAATAATGACCAATGACTCTGTTGCGGTGACGTTTTCAAATTACTGTCATTTTGGAGAAACAAAACGCAGTGGTAATGTTATAGGAATGGTTGACGTTGTAAATTAGTAGAATTGCCCAGGAAAGGGTCAAAAGTGTGTATCTCAATATTTTTGTTACTTTTTTTCTGATAGGGATGACATTACTAGAATCAAAACCCGATACTTTTAGCAAAGTGCCCACTGGCAAGTTCCACAATTTCTTGCAGAAATCAATTGACGACTAGTTTCCACTAACAGCAATTTTTCTATTTGCATACACGTGGGACTTGCAGCAAGTTCGGCAAGTCAAGAAGGCTGATTTTAGTCTCACGCCCACCGTTAGCGCTGATAGGCGAGTGATCTTTATTACAATGAAATAAGGTTACTGATTGTTTAGCAGAAATGGCTACGCTTATTGCTCTCGCTAGTGCTGGGCAAACAGTATCCTTATTTCATTGTAATAAAGATCACTCTCCTATCAGCGCTGACGGTGAGCGTGAGACTAAAATCAGCCTATAACTTGTAGAAGTCCACTTGTGCGAGCGTTGTCGCGTTGAAAGTCGCTTGCGCAGGTCAACTTGTGCAAGATTTATTGCCAGTGGATTGCTTTATAACATACTGTATATCGGATTGGATAGGGATGTTATGACATACTGTATAATGGGAACTAAACATGACTACTAATTCACAGTAGATAGATAGGTACTTACAATATCACCAGATAAATAATGCGTTTCGGAAAACATCGGAAACAATCGTATAAAATTACAAAATGACAAAAAGTAATTTCGAAATGCAAATTACTCACAATTTCAACTTTATCGCAAACAAATATCAATGTCATTTTTAAGAAAAGCAAATTAGTTGCAAGCGCTGATAACGACGTGCACTTCTGTCACATTCTGTTTTGTGGAATCATACAGAGCATCAATACTGCCTAGATGCAGTCATATTCTGAAAACACGAAATTAACCGATGCGCATTATTTATCTGGAAGTACTGTACTTATATTAGATGGGTAGTAAAACTGTACCAAAAAACTCGCGTCGTTCACTTACGGAACACCAAAATCATGATGATGGATAGAACGATGATCAAAATGATGCCGAGATACACTTTCCTCTTCCTCAGCTTGTTCTGAAATATACAACATATTGTTATGGATTACCCAGAATAGGCTTTATGACTAGTTTCTAAAAAGATTATTTAGTGGTGTTTAAAAGTAAAATTTATTTTCATTTACTTTTAAGTATTTCGCTAAAAAAAATAGCTCATTGAAAGATACATACACTCAATAGGCCTTACTTATAAACTTGAAACTAGAAGTAAGTAAGTAAGTTAGTATGAGCAAGTCGCCAACTCTGGTGACTTTGATAGAAGTTTATAAGTAGGACGGAATATATGTATTAGATACATGGGCGTAGTTATAACTTTGTTATGGGGGGGTCCAAGGGTTCCAAAATACAAAGACCCCCCCCCCCCCCCCCCCCCACCCCTTATATACGCCCATGATTAGATACCTTGCTTGCAGAGGCTTCCCTTAGCTGCTGGACACCACTCTCCACATTTTCAGCCGTGTATTCCACGTGCGATTCAATAGAGTCCACGACAGCTCCTTGCGTGTGTATCAACGTGCCCAGATCCTTGAATATATCGTTCACGGCTAAGATGTCCTCCTACAAAAATACGAGTGTGCTTTAGACCACACGACTGAAGTAAAACTTCACGCATTCACCAGCTTACTCCCGAAGTCAAGCGTGCGTAAAGAAGTTTTATACTTCTATAATTTGTGAGAGCGTTACGTAGTATTATGGTAAGTAAGTTCGTATGGCTTAAAAGCCGGGATCTACAATTTAACGTGCCCTTCGAAGCATGGAAGCGCTCAGCTCGTAATGCCACTTGCGGTCACCCATCCAAATTGTGACCGCGCACAACGCTGCTTAACTTCAACGATCAATCAAGAACCTCTAAGCTAGATATGCCACGAGCGCTTTAGAAACAGTGTATGTTAGAAACAGTGTGATAAGGGAACGGTGTGGAGTGAAAGATGTAGTGATGAGAATTGAAGGCATTTTTTGGTTTGGGCATGTAGAGAGAATGAATGAAAGTCGTTCAATCGAATAGTTTCAGGCGAGTAAAGAACCATGGGCATCATTGCTTGAACACTGGACCCGCTTCGTCCAACAGCGATGAAACATATGTCATATGAAAGCTCTTGGAATGTACTTTATTTCATTCTATCACAGCTAAGTTCAAATCGAGCGCGAAAATGGTGTTTTGGTGCAAAAATGGCGCGATAATGGTGGTTTCTTGAACGAAACTAGAAAGCTGAAACTTGGAATGTAGCTTTCTTTTCTAGTAAAACCACCCACTAAGGCATTTTATTTTCGAATTTCAACCCCTAAAGGGGTGAAAAGTAGTGAAAACGTTTGTATGAAACTTTTTGACGCGTAGTATGATTTGCTTGAAACTCGGTTTGCATACTTAAAATGAAAAATAAATGGACACCTATTTCAGGATTATTCAAAACAACCCTTAAAAAGGAGTGAAATGGGGTGTCAAAGTTTTTATGGGTACTTTTTAATAGGTTGTGCGATCTGCTTGAATCTGGGTTTGAATACTATTGATGACAAATAAATGAACACATATTTCAGAATTTTTCGAAACAACCCTTAAAAGGGGAAAAATGGGGTGTTAGAGTTTGAATTGAATCTTTTAAAGGGCGGTGCGATTGGCTTGAGACTCGGGTTATATATTATAAATGCAAAATAAACGGACATGGTGTTTCACGACTTTTCGAAACAACCCTTACAAAGGGATGAAATGGTGTGTCGAAGTTTGTGCTGGAACTTTTTAAGGACAGGGCAGGCAAGTACCGGCGTCACTTCGCCACCGGCTACCCGGCACTGGTTGCCCGGTCCTTTGGTCCATTTTCGTAACTATTTTTCACAACCACATACGAAAGAAGATTTTTTTTTCACTGATTCTTAACTGGTTATTAAAAAGGCATGTTTATTCCATGTACGCAACCATGTTTCATAGCCATATATGATTTTTTTTTTTCATGTTTTGGTAACCAGTAACGAAAATAAATGGTTTTTTTTTTTCATTTTTCGTAACTACTTAACTACGAAAATGGAACCTTGTTTTCTTTTTTCGTAACTGTTATCTAGCTACAAAAAGGGATGCTTCTTTTCTTCTTTTTATAACATTTAGGACGATTGATATTGTGATGTCGATGTTGAACTGTATCTATTAGTAGGTACTAAATGTACCAATATATTTAGTTTGTTTATTTTTTTTTTCTTCACTCGATCACTGTCTACGATAATAGAGACTGTTTTGTTTATACTATTCAAATAATTTTATGTGGAAACTTGTTAGTAGCCTTAAGTACTTATCTATATCTTCTTTTAATCTGTTGTCTAGCTGTAAGTTTTCCTAAAATTGAAAAACTAAAAAAAAAAATGTACTACTTCCAGATAAATAATAGGCATTGGCTAATTTCGTGTTTTCCGAATAATGGCCGATTATGCGATGTATAAAGTTTACTAATAAAATTCTATAAAACATGGTTACGTACAAGGAATAAATATTTCTTTTTAATACCCAGTTAAGAATCAGTGAAAAAAAATCTTCTTTCGTAACTGGTTGTGAAAAATAGTTACGAAAATGGACCAAAAGACCGGGTAACCAGTGCCGGGTAGCCGGTGGCGAAGTGTATGCAAGTGACGCCGGTACTTGCCTGCCCTGTAAAAAGTAAAAAAAAGTAAAAAGTTCCAGTACAAACTTCGACACACCATTTCACCCCTTTTTAAGGGTTGTCGAAAAGTCCTGAAACACCATGTCCGTTTACTTTGCATTAATAATGTACAACCCGAGTCTCAAGCCAATCGCACCGCCCTTAAAAAGTTTCAATTCAAACTCTGACACCCCATTTTACCCCTTTTTAAGGGTTGTTTCGAAAAATCCTGAAATATGTGTTCATTTATTTGTCATCAATAGTATTCAAACCCAGATTCAAGCAGATCGCACAACCTATTAAAAAGTACCCATAAAAACTTTGACACCCCATTTCACTCCTTTTGAAAGGTTGTTTTGAATAATCCTGAAATAGGTGTCCATTTATTTTGCATTTTGAGTATGCAAACCGAGTTTCAAGCAAATCATACTACGCGTTAAAAAGTTTCATACAAACGTTTTCACTACTTTTCACCCCTTTAGGGGTTGAAATTCGAAAATAAAATGCCTTAGCGGGTGGTTTTACTAGAAAAGGAAGCTACATTCCAAGTTTCAGCTTTCTAGTTTTATTCAAGAAACCACCATTATCGTTCCATTTTTGCACCAAAACACCATTTTCGCGCTCGATTTGAACTTAGCTGTGATAGAATGAAATAAAGTACATTCCAAGAGCTTTCATATGACATATGTTTCATCACTGTTGGACAAGGGGGCCCAAAATGTCGCAACGTTCTTTGACAGCGGGAAGGGGAAGACCCAGACGAACATACTTGGACCAAATTAAAAACATTTTAGAAAAGATCAGGTCAAAATTATTCCAATCCAGCTTGTAAGAAAAATGTAAAGTCAGGATTGTAGAAAAATACCTGCTCAGTCCAACTTCAAATAAACAGATTTAAAGCTTCAATTTGTAATGCAAGTTTCTTATCAATTCTATGCCAAAGAAGATTTCGTGATATTTGTCTTAACCACACGAACTCATAAGACTCCCCCGTCCTCTAAAAGCCCACTTACCTCCAATTGTCTGACATCTCTTTCCCTCTCCTCCAGCTCGACTAGAGACCTCTCGCTCTGCATATTAACCTGCTCCTGCCGGCGTATACTCGCGTCGCTCATCTCAACCAGTTCCTTGCCATCTGCAGCACATTTAGGGATCAGATCGCGAAGCTCTATGGGTAATGGTAGAACGCTTTCTTTGCGCTTCCATTTTTCTTCTTCAGACACCATTGTGGACGTTATATTATTTAGAGATTGTAAAGAATTTACATAGTTCAAGATCTTTTAGAGGATTTTGGTTTTCACAACGGGTCTAAAACATTTCTACTATAAAGGTTTGGTACACAATTTTTTTACATCTATTCAGATAATATCGATTTTTGTAAGTTATTTCGAAGCTACAACTAGATTAATAGAATAAGAAGCAATTTTGTAATAAACGTCGTGAAAATGTCGACACAATTGATTTAAAAAAAATCTATTTATGTTGACCACAATAATATTTTCTTCAATAATCACAACATTGTTCTGGAAACGCGTCACAAATAAAACTGTTCTCAATCAACTCTTGTTCAAATTGACCAATAGACTCATTATGTAGTCAGTTTACCTATAAACTATTGATAAATACATTTTCCTTTAAGGAAACATGTGGGCAAGTTAGGTCATAGTACGAATGTAATATATATAGAAAACATTGTCGTAATTAACTGGCGGTTTCAAAAAATGTAATTTTTCCTTCACGTATCAAAACTAATCAAAATTGAAGGAAAAATGACATTTTTTCCTTCAATTTTAGTCCGTATAATGAGCAATACGACTATAGCTCTGAAGCATGGCCATCAGAAGAATAGAAAAAAAATACAAGATGCGATATTATACATTTTTTTAGTAAACGATCAGGACTAAATCATGCGTATAATTTTTTTCTAATATCATATTATTATATTAATTATAAATAAATAATAATAATAAATAAATATTGCTGGACATTTCACACAGCATCATGTAGTCCCAAGCTAAGCAGAGCTTGTGTTATGGCAACCACATGACTGATATACTACTTATATAATTTTTTTTTTTTTTGTAAATACATACATATTATACATAGAAAACACCCAGACCCGAGACAAATATTTGCAGATCATACAAACATTTGTCCCGCGGCGGGGATCGAACCCGCAACCTCTTGCGTCACAGGCGGGCCTTCACCCACTGCGCCACAGAGGTCGTCAATTCATACATTTATCATATTATTCAGTAGGACCACTAGGATCACTTCGAAGAGCTTGGTGATTCTACTCATATCCTTTCGCCGTGAAGAACGCTGGAAGAAAGTGGCGAGGGTGTGTTTTGTCTCATGTTAGCGCATGGGTTACCTATTCGCAAACATGAGACAAAACACACCCCTCCACTTTCTTCCAGCGTTCTTTTTACATGACGCGAACTATAACTATACGTATTTTTTATTTATCTTTAACTAGCTGCTGCCCGCGGCTGATACCCGGATAAAAAGTAGCCTATGTTACTCTCCACCATCCATATATCTCCACACAAAATATCACGTCACCCCGTCGCTCTGTTTTGACGTGAAAGCAGGACAAATAAACACACTTTCACATTTATAATATGGGTACGGATTGTCTCACAAGTGTGAGTCATCATGTGAGACTGGAAAACAAAAAATAAGGCAAGAAAAATATTCCTGTTAGTCATTACAGCCCATAATGCACAGAACAATGGGTAAACATTGGTCTTTTGGTACCATCTATCATTACAAATCTCATTAATAAGAATAATCTTGACTATTTAGATTTTAAGCGGATGGATCACCGAAAAGAAAGCTAGGCCCCATACCGTGTTTGTTGTTCTAATTCTTCACGGTGTTGGTCGCGAAAGAACAGGAGTAGAATCACCTAGCTCTTAAGACGTTTCAAAGTGGTCATAACGGTCCTGCTGAATAAATGATATTTGAATTTTGAATTTTGAATCATCTTCGATAGCCCCAAAGGTTTGCTGAAAACTCTTTTTAAGGCCGCTCTTTCTTCACTTCGACCGTTCTACGGGTAGAAGCTAGCCTAACATTTAGATAGGGATACTCACTATTGCTTGAGGAGTATGGCTCTCCGATGTCTATAACCATATTCTGGGCCTTAACTTTCTTGACATCCTCTTTTGTTTTCTGCGCAGCCAAACGTTGTGTGGCCTGTAACAGAACAAGTAAATTAAATGCTTTCTTCGATAAAAAGTATGTCCTATTCCCGGTCATTATCTACTTATATTTTAAGTTTCAGCCAAATCGGTTCTGTGGTTGTCGAGTTATAGAGGAACTAATAACATCCATCCAAACATCCAAACTTTCGCATTTATAATATTAGATAATATAAGTGGGATGTGATAATCTCACAGCATTCTACTCGGTTTTCATAAGAATGAGTCTTTGAATACCTAAGAATCATCAATGTCAGCAGTTTTGTAAAAAGATGGCGAACTGTCGCCATTGCAATATTATTAATCAAACTCATCTATTCATATTCTATTACAATCCCACTATGCTATTATGCTATTTCACAAAACTATTTTTAGTAAATACTTCGCTATCTGCCCATTTATTTTTAGCCAAACTAATAGGTCAAAGTGTCATTAAATTTCATTATTATTGAATAATCTAATTAATTATTCAAAATTTTAACAAAATGTAGTGGTTTTATCGACCACAATCAGCAATATAAGTCTCAAGGCTAAATATTATTTTACATGGTATTATTGGATGTAGGTATAAAAATAAAAAGGAAAATCGGAGTTTTAAGCCGTGTCCCGAATAGGCGAAAAGCGAGCGGCACTTCGCCTCGAATCTCTTTCTATTATCCACCTTAAATGTGGAATCAGACAGTTCACTTTTTTCATTTCTGGTCTTCATTCGGCATCTTTCACTAGGAATGGAGCGTCTGAATAAAAAATTAAAGAAAAATAAAAAGTGAATTCATTAATGAACAAATCCAACAATGTTGAATCGGTTCATTCGCATCTTCCACTCACACTCCAAATGAACGAAAAATGAACCGTGTGAACACGAAAGAGAACGTTTACTCGGAGTCGGCCATCCAAGACGCACGACTTCATTCGATGACATATTAAATGAATAGAGCAGTGAACGTTCTTTTCTATATCATTCCGTCTAAGCCGTGTGAACATAGAATGAAAGAAAAATTAATCATTCACTCCAGTGAACATTTATCCTAGTGAACCGTCTGATATCACCTTAGAGCTCGGACGCCTTAGAGCGATTGTAGATAAGTAACTTGGTTAAAGGCGCTGGTCAGAACGCAGAGCTAGAACCAAATGATCTGTGAGAATTGTTCACCTGAAAGCTGTTCAAAGTTGTCATGTACTCGTCAGAGAGACGTTCGCGCGACAGTTTGTGCGCCGGAGTTTCAGCTGGCATCTTCATCAGTTCCATTATCATGGTCGACGTGTCTTTGGCCAACTTCTGTGTGTAGTTTTGGATCTGCCGTCTGAAAAATAAACGAAACTGTACATCTGTGGGCTGATTGTCTAACTTGTCTCAAACCTCAAACTGTCGAAACGATCTCGTAGGTATCTTTTGTCGCATTCGGTCTCGTTGAGATGAGAGCGACAGAGCTACTTGCGTGGTCACTGAACTGTCATTTTAGAGAGTCTGAGACCGATTTTGGTCGCTATGAAAGATAGACATTGTCTATCTTTGATAGCGACCAAATAAAATAAAATAAAAGACCAAAAAATGTCTATTAGACAATCAGGGGGCTGGTCGTACAAGGAACATGACGTATCGTGGTCGCCTCACTGTCTCAGGGCTCCACTCGGTGGCTACTTTGGCCCACAGTTCATCAGGCATCCGGCAGACGTGTCCCACCCAGTCCCATTTTAGTTTTGCAGCCTTTTGAGCTACATTGGCAACTTGAGTTTTGGAGCGAATGACTGTATTTCTAATCCGATCGGTTAGTTTCATTCCAAGAAAGCTTCGCTCTATCGCTCTCTGGCAAACCTTGAATTTGAACTTCTGGTTACTGGTAAGTGACCTGAGCATCATAGGTTAAAGCGGGAAGAATATAGACGTCCATGAGCTTGCGTTTTAGCCTGGCAGCATACGAGCCAACGACCACAACCACAAAACGCCGCCACCAACCTATTTCTTGTAGTTTTCATACATTTTATATGGACTCGCCGCACACGGTTGACGCGGGTGGTCGCCACATCTATGTAGCTTCTAGCTTCAGGTGGCGGCGTTTGTGGCTGTGGCGTGTGGACCGTGTGCTTCGACCCTTAGTGATAGTGTTCTATTATGAGACAGAAAAATATCTTACAGTTGGTTCCGAAGCTCTTGAGAGTCCTGTGGAGTCTGCAGCTGGTTGACCATCTTAGACATGGATGACACTGCAATAACAAAGGAATTTGTAAATTGATATTATGTTGTACGTAATAGCATGGACCTAGTTAGATGTACTTCGACTTTGACTTATATAGTTCAAATGCTGCACTGCAGTTTCAAATGCAGCAGCGTATCAAAGGATTTTCCGCTTCGCTTTTTACTTTACTCTGTGAAGTGTTTTGTGTTCCCTGTGTGTTGTGTGTCAAATAAATGATTTCTTTTTTTCTTTCTTTCTTTCTTAAATAAATATTATATTATACTTAATCAGACTATTGTTTTTCTGCAGGGCAAAGACCCCCCCCCCCCCCCCTCCCCCCCTTGATCCCTCCATAGTGCCATTCTGATCCAAGCCTTGTCAAAGCTATCTACCTATCTAGATCGTTCGCCATCTCTTTCTGGGTCTGCTGCGACGTCGCCTTGCTGTCGTCTACACGTGGTAATTTTAAGCCACAGCTCATCGGGCAATATGCGTCATATATAACCAGCCCAGTTTCATTTATAATTAAATAAAAAAACCTTGTTTATAAAAACTACAGTGGCCAATGTTGAATTTAATGGTCATAATTAATTAAGTTTCAACACTGATTAAAACCTTGATAGCAAGAGTGAGTGTATTTGTGTGCTTTTATGAAACAAAACAATGAGGAAAGTGACTGTACCTATCCTCATGCCACAGTAGACATGCTATCAGAAACTAAAATCGGTCACAAACTGTCAAATATGACAAAAATCTTATCAAAATTTTCAATTCCGACGCTATTCGAACCCGCAACGATACAAGCGGTCCTCCTTAAGCTGGAGTGCCTTTCACCAATTCGGCTTCGGAATCCTTATTACGTCAGGTTGAAAATCTTGACAAGCTCATATTTATCGATTTTAAATCCCGTCCCGAATCCCGTCGGAATTTAAAATTTTAATAAGATTTTTCATTTTCAATGAAATAATACCTTCTTTCGTATGAGCAAGTGGTCAACTCTCTCAACGAAATAATACCAAAGTGTGGTTTAACCAGTGGCGTAACTATAGGGTGGCAGGGGTGGCCAAATGCCACGGGCCCCCGACCCCAGAGGGCCCCGGCTCAAGAGGCCGCGAGCTCGTGATGATTTTTACTGATAGGGCCAGGGACGTATATAAGGGGGAGGGAGGGTTTAGGGGGTCCCCCCCCCCCCCCCTCCTTAGCAATAGCATTAAAAAAACTGGTGGAACAGGTATTTCCGTGCGTAAACAGATGGTTCATGACGTCAAAAAAAAAATAATAAACTAGGTAGGTACACCCGATGTTTTGTATTTCTCGAGTTATGTTTTTTAATGTTTTTTTTAGCATGCTTGGCCAGAACAATTTTTTAAACTTAAGTATAAAAAAATTGGGAACTATAAAAAACCACAACTTCTATTATTAAATACCCCTGGGCGTAATGTTAATCTTTGTACATTTTGGAACCAGTGTAAGAAAAGCCTACCTAACTAACAACAACTAAAACAAACTCATTTGGTTGTAAGTTTGATAGACATCAAGACTTGTGTAATTTATTAGTAATCTAATGATTATTATTGACAGACCATTTTCTGAGACTGGCCTTGCGATTTTTAACTTTACAGGAAACTGTAGGTATTCTTTAAAACTCGAAGGGATAATCCGTTACAATAATTGGGATTCTGGGAATAAATCCTCGAGGCGATTTCAGGCAAACGTTTCCTAGTGTCACATTTGTCTTAAAAAAAATTCGGCTCGCTTCGCTCGCATACAGCTTCATGAGTGTTTTGCGAGCAAAGTGCGTTACGTCTGACCGCAGAATAGAAACCGATCCTTTTCTTTGAGTACGTAAGCAAAATCAAGTGTCACATGTTGCATTTGTGATAAAAAAAATCAGCTCGCTTCACTCGCATAATAAAATAGGAACTGACAAGCTACCAGCCATTTCTTTGAGCACCATAAGAAAAATCATGTGTCACTTGTTGCGTTTATCTTAAAAAAATTAAGCTCGCTTCGCTCGCATATTAGCTTCATAAGTATTTTGCAAGCAAAGTGAGTTAAGTATGACCGCAGAATAGGAACCGACAAAAAGCCATCCTTTTCTTTGAGCACATAAGCAAAATCAAGTGTTAGGTACGTGTTGCATTTGAGATTGGAAATTGGTTCGCTCCGCTCGCATAATAAAATAGGAACCGACAAGCAGCCAGGCTTATGGTGCTCAAAAGCATCATAAGAAAAATTAAAAATCACGTGTCATTTGTTGCATTTGTCTTTAAAAAATTTGGGCTCGCTTCGCTCGCATATAAGCTTCATGAGTATTTTGCGAGCGGACAGTAAACCAAGTTTCAAGCCCGGGAATCGATGTCGTTAACGCGTTACGTGCGAGTACGGTAGCCCTAACGCGTACGAAGTCGCGGGTCACAATGTATTGAACCTATCTATGGGATGGCAAAAGCCAGGCTGGCCCGGGGTTCTGAGTTAACATACGCCACTACTTGGTTGGAACCCTTCAACCCCCCCCCCCCCCCCCCCCCGGCGCTACAATTTAAGTGCGGCAGAAAACTAGTCAATCTTTGTATTTTGGAACCCTTGGACCCCCCCCTTATCAAAGCTATAGCTACGTCCCTGGATAGGGCCCCATCAAAAGAATTTGCCACGGGCCCCAGACGATATAGTTACGCCACTGGGTTTAACACTATAAAAATTAAAAAAAAACTATAGTTTAAGTGACCATGCAAGTAGCCCTGTCACTCTCATCTCAACGAAACCAAACGTAACAAAAGATACTTATGCGCTCATTTTGACAGTTTCAGACCAATTTAAGGTTTGAGACAAGTTAGACAATCAGCCTGCAGATCTCCAGGCATTCAAGGACCTTTGAAGATATCTATGGGGTAGTAAGAGGCATGTCCAAATGTATATTAGGAACTTACCCACAAGTTACAGATAACTAGCCGTGTTTCAAAGGGTACATAACACAATTCCTGCCCAGCCCTCACGGTGCTCTCCTAGTGGAGAATGGCCAACAGTCATTTAAAATAAAACGCGTTAAAATTTTCGGTCCCGGCTTCAAGTCATTAAGCCATGACGGAGGCCTTTAGGCAGCCTAAAAACTCCATCACCGGAGTTGTCTACTAGCTCGTACGAACTAAGTTTTTTTTTATAATAGCAATTTATCATGGTCTTTTACAATATTAACTAGTTTCCTTACAATGTTTTCTTCACTTGTACCCTGATTTTGTATCATAAATATTGCAATAATAAAATGTTATATCCTCCATTCTTTCCTATGATGGCAGATATTGTCAGCAAAGTATACTAGAGATTTATAGATATGACAACAAACTAGAAAATGATTCATAAAAGTTAATTGTGGTGTAATGCAACGGTGAGGTGTTGTAGCAGTTTTGTAAAAAAAATTTTTATTAATGGGTCTCAAAACTGGACTTTTCACAGTAAATATAAACTTAAGTACACTTTTATAACATAATTTAGCAAAAGATCTTGATGAGAACACAGCATGCATAAAATAATTTACTTATGGTAGAAAAAGATGGACTAATATTTAAATTACAAAGATACAAAATAAACTATTAACATTTGAATAAAACCTATTCAGAACAAATTTTCCAAATCAGGAGACTTAAGCAGTCCTTTGAGAGAGGAAACTGCAGTATGGAACATGTCAAGTGTAACAAATACTGGTGTATGAAGAGCACATTCTGTTTAGTGGTGTGTTTTGACTATAATTGGTGCGACAATATGGTACTTCGAATGTTTTTCGGTTTATGATACCTATGTTTATATTCTTTGTCTGAGATTGCTGAAAATATCATAACAAAGACTTTCTTGAATGACACAAAACAAACAAACAACACCTTTATGTGGCACAGATACAAACATAAGTTTGGGGAACAGGGTGGAATAGTTCCCCAAAGGCAGAGTGGGTGGTTCCTCTGCAACGGGTCGGCCCATCTGGCCCACTTACCCGTGGTCTTTCGACCAACAGTTGATGTCGGATAGTTGTATACAAGCTTCAACTCGGTAGAAACTCCGCTTGCGAGATCTAGGGAATTCCAATGTTATTCCGATGTTGCGTGTGATTCCGTTGCTCCTTTAGCCTGCAATCTGGTCTGAGGTCTGATACTGTCCAGCGTGTTCTTCTTTTTGCAGTAGAAGTTGCTTTGGAGTAGCTTGGAAGCTCGTTATCCTTAAGAAACTCAGATATGAGTCGTTGATGTCGAGCGTGGCGCCATCTGTAGTGCGTAGCATGTTTTCTGTAGTTCATCTAGCGACAGGTAGATGTCGCTACATCACTCCCTTTCCAGACCGAAGGTCGATTATGATCTTGTCACCAGCATTGTAGGTGTCCACGGTGAGTCGGGACGAAGTGGTGCATCGGTGCGTCTACGGTGAGTCGAGACGTGTCCACGGTGAGTCGGGACGAAGCGATGCGTCGGATGCGTCTGCGGTGAGTCGAGACGATGTCTGTCCACGGTGAGTCGGGACGGAGAGGTGCGTCGGGTGCGTCTACGGTGAGTCGAGACGTGTCCACAGTGAGTCGGGACGACGCGGTGCGCCGAGTGCGTCTACGGTGAGTCGAGACGTGTCCACGGTGAGTCGGGACGATTCGGCGTGCGGTGCAGTGCTCTGGGTGATGTCCACGGTGAGTCGGGATGAGATACCCAGACGATGCTGCGGTTGAGATATCTCCACGAAGCGTATCGAGGAGCGGAGAGCCTGCAGAACCAGGAAGTCGGGGCGGCTTGCGATGGAACTGCGGAGGCTGGAGGCTGAAGATTGCTGGTGCGGTGTGAAGCTGCTGGTCCGGAAGGTATGCTTGAGAGAGAGAGAGGAGAGAGACGAAGGTTGATGCTCGCTGCTGATGATGATGATGGCGCTGAAGGTGCTGCGTGTTGAGGGTTCCAGTCGTCGGGTTTCGGCAGGAGTCGTCCGAGGTAGTCGACGGCTGGATCACGTCGGGGTCACCAGTTTGGGGAACAGGGTGGAATAGTTCCCCAAAGGCAGAGTGGGTGGTTCCTCTGCAACGGGTCGGCCCATCTAGCGACAGGTAGATGTCGCTACAATAAGTACAGGTACCTACTATGTTAGCAAGATTGGAACAGATTTACTCACCATTTTGGGATATTTTCTTTATATTGCTGGCTATATTGTTGGACTGCGTCTGGAAATCTCCTCGTTCTTCGTAGCTCACTCCCCCTTGATACGACTGCATTCTGGATCTAATAAAAAATCTTTTAAAAATATAAAACACTTATTCAAAAAGGCTACCTTTGCTAGTGAAAAACTAACAAGTTTTCGAAGCGTTTTACTGGATTATGCAGTCAGCACGTAAGTACCTTTTAAATCTAGTTAAAGTAATGCGAAGTTATAGGTGAGAATCGTGACGTGCGCTGTTTCGTACTACACTAAACACACGTAAATTATTACCGATATTTATCGTACACACAACTCACTAGCTGCTCAATAGGCCAGCACGAAAATGTAAAGTAATTTAAAACTATTTAATGTTTTGTAAAAGTTAACAAATACAGATTTTCCACCCACACAAATCAGACAGAAAAACAGATTGAATTGATGTGATGACAAAATTGACTACAATGAATGACTGACAAATTGGTTTGGCTACGGTGGATGACTGACGTTGACGTAAAATATGAAATTGACGATTTCTGACAGTGACTTTATTTATGACGGTGACATTGAAAATACATGATTGATTATACTTTCTTGCTCTCTATTGGTCGAATCAGGGTTGCGTCAACCACCGTTCTAATATGAAACACGGTTCCCAACTTAGGCGTTTTCTCCCTAAATTTAGGGAGTAATTAAGTGGGGTGATATTTTTTTAGGGTATTTTATGGCATAGGAATAGTAGATTGTATTTTATGGGGGCAAAATAATATTTTGACGGCGAGGGCGCTTTTTTGAATCCAGAGCGAAGTGAAGGATTCTAGAGTAGAATCCCGAGCGTAGCGAGGGTTCTACTAATAATTGGACCATCGGGCAGGTGGTCTGCCTCTTGGTCGTTGAGCTTCCCGGGGCCAACCTTACCGCCTTTGTCCACCTTCCATCATTCCTTCTAACCAACTTTAGTCTCGCGATTCGTACACCCACGTCCACAACTTTTGTACAACGTCGAATTTCGATGTTGGGTATGTGATCGAGGAGTGAGATTCCGAGCATGGCGCGATCCATTGCCCGTTGTGCTACATTTATCTGTAATGGGTACTTATAAAGGTTAAGGAAATACAATTTAAGGTCGTAGGAAATGTTTTGATACTAGATGCATAAACTAGATTGAGAAGGAAATACAATTTAAGGTCGTAGGAAATGTTTTGATACTAGATGCATAAACTAGATTGAGAAGTTACCTGATACCATCATTTTTCAGTGAAGTAAGAAGAATAGTCCATGTGTTCTTGAACTGTTCTATCCTCTTCCAGGTAGGTCCAGTGATCAGAGCATCGAAGGTAGACTTCGACAATCTCAGTGCAAACCTTCAGAAGCTAGAGTCTGACTGCAAAGCGTCTTGGGACCATATGAAACGCGTCGCCAAACATGACAGCGCTCAGATCTTTAAGACGAAGATCAATGAATTCCTGACTGATGCTGCCGAAAGGATTATACTGCTGTCGGTTATCAAGAAAAGGGTGATGAGCAGGTAAGCAGTTTCAGAGAGAGAGAGAGAAAGAAATGAGAGAGAGAAGTTTAGGAAAAAGTAGCTAAATTAAAAAAAAAGACTTTAATGTTATGAACAATTTCTGCACTCTGGTTCATTTCTATTCATAACTCTGAAGATCCTCAACAGATCATCACAAAGGCATTGTCAGGGCAAGGCAGGTCATCGCCTTGGCAAGGCAGGTCATCCATCCCTCGTGTATAGATATAGATAGATAGGTTTAGATAAATATGTTATAAGGTATAGATAGATTATGATGAGATGTGCTAAACTAATTATGCTTTTTTGAGACTAATTTTTATGCAATTGTGGCATTTTTAGGGGTTTTTGACTTGGGGTTAGGGGTAAATATTTTTTAACCCTGGCATACTATAGCTGCGACGGGCCGCAACGCAGCCAGTGCGTGCGGCCCACCCCCTGCGGCCTTTAGTGTGCGATGATAGTTAACTTTGATAAGCCATGCGGTGCAGCCCACCTTATTGAACGCGAGCCTCTATGGAATGAACCTAAACAGAATGCAATTATTTTTTCCTATTTTTTCTATTGTAAGATTTTCAAAACTTTTGTTTATTAATGGATAATATCTAGTAGACGTAGGTAGGTACCTACTTATTATCATCATCCATAATAAACATTGAAAGTGTGATCCTTTGATTATTATGTACCTAGTCATACTAAATTAGGAATCGTTTTTCCCTTGACTGAGAGTAGGGAAACACGCAGTACCTACCTACCTACCTACCTCCCTACTAATTATTTGGTATTGGTACCTATGGGTTTTTATTTGTATGACATGCGCGGTGTTATTTTACCATGGTTGTAGTACGGAGAAGAGTCTGATACTAAACAAAATACCGGCAGCAGTTATCAGACGACGCCGAACTCGCGCGACAGTTGCTTTAATTTATTGTAAGGGAAACGAAGTGCAAGTGTATGAGTTCGTATTTTATATACCGGATAGATCCGGCATATTATTATCATGCTGTGTGAGTTACACTTTGATTGCTTATTTTTATTATGTTGTAGGTAGGTACCTAAATAAGTTTTTAATTTAATTATAGCTAATTTTTTAAACTATTGTCTTCCAATTTGCTCATTATACCTACCTTATAGTAAATCAGGTAGGTACCTATTATACCTACCTATTTAACTATTTTTAACCGACTTCAAAAAGGAGGAGGTTCTCAATTCGTTGGAATCTTTTTTTTTTCTATAAATGGTTTTTTGTTGCAAGTTGCAAGTTGTCTGAGGCATTATGTATCGAAAAAAATAGTTTACGCAAAAAGGTTTGTATGCGCTCTAATAATACCTACCACATAGTTAATCAGGTACTTACCTATTAAAGCTACTTAATTATTTTTAGCCTACTTCAAAAAGGAGGAGGTTCTCAACTCGTTGGAGTCTTTTATTTTTTTTTAAATGGTTTTAGTTGCAAGTTGTCTGAGGCATTGTGTACCTATCGAAAAAAATAGTTTACGCAAAAAGGTTTGTATGCGCAATAATAATACCTACCTTATAGTAAATCAGGTACCTAATAATATACCTCCTTAACTATTTTTAACCGACTTCAAAAAGGAGGAGGTTCTCAATTCGTTGGAGTCTTTTTTTTTCTGCAAATGGTTTTAGTTGCAAGTTGTCTGAGGCATTGTGTTTCGAAAAAAACAGTTCACGCAAAAAGGTTTGCGCAATATTTTCGCCGTTTATGTACCTATACAAAGGAAAGATGTTTAAAGTTGAATACTGGTTGAACAACGTCCTGTCTCTGTTTGTCACTATCCACAAATAAAGACAGGACGTTGTTTAACCAGTGTTTCACTTTAAACATCTTTAATAAGTAAGGCCCAGGACGTTGTTTAACCAGTGTTTAACTTTAAACATCTTCCATAAGTAAGGTCCATAATACATAAGTAGCTTTAGAATTACGTTTTAACTTTTGTTAAAATTTAATTTTTTGATATTAAAGAAATCACTCTTATTTATCTTTGCCTAGATTACACTCATGGAACTATATTATTTGAATGTTTGAATGTAAGCCATAATTATTTTTTCGAGTTGGCAATTTATATAGCTACCTTTGTTGAATCTCCACAGATAACAAATAAGTTTCAGATTTTGTATTCGTGTCTCTCCCGTCCTCTGTTTTCTGCAAGTTTTCTGCATAAAAAATAGGTTCCGCGTCCAACACCTTTTCCCAAAACCCAAACAAGTGGCTAAAGAAACGAACCCTCTTTCTATAACTTCTCGGAATGGTCATTTTGGATTCTAAACATCAGCCTGCAGAGATTATTTAGGTTCCCAATCAATCCACAACCAAATGTAAATGAAGTAGAAAATAAAAATGTCCGGGTGATCGGGTATTCCGTTAGCTTTCTGGTTTTCGTGATCGTTGAGTGAAGATGGGATGCTAATTTCTGTAAGTTGAGTTTTGTTAACGCTTTGGTGGAGAGTGTAGGAGGCGTCTGACCCGTTTCTTTGTCGGAAGGTGGGTCGAGAACACAGGCACAATGGATCCATCCCTGTACCTGCCCAATCTGCCCTATGCGCCGCCGGCCGGCCTCCCCCAAGAATCAAAGCTGGTGACCTACATGGTAAACAATCGATAACATCTACGTTCATGCGCGGCTTCATACAGTGGGCGTTGGGACTGATTTGAGAAATGTTTCAGAACCGCTCTACTTCGACCCCGACACGACCCCTCACTCAGGCTATGGGAGGCCTTTCTTTGGATGATTCTCCTTCAGCGAGCAAGCAGGTAATTAACAATATGACAACAACGTCAACAAAGAAAACTTGTTTTGTATCAAATTGCTCCTGTAAACAAAAATGTTTTTTTAACTGGCCACTCAGCTCAGTTGGTAGTAGCTCTGCCTTCTGTGCTCTAGATCGTGGGTTCAATTCCCATCCAGGACAAACATTTGTGTGATGAACATAGATGTTTGTTCTGTGTCTGGGTGTTAAAAAGTATTATAAGAATGTATTTACAAAAAAAAAAAAGTATAAGTATTCTATCAGTTGTCTGGTTCCCATAGTACAAGCTTGGCTTAGTTTAGGTGCTGTGTGAAATGTCCAGCAATATTTATTTAACATGCTGTTTTACTTGAGATCTTGTATAATTGTAGGTCAGAGAATTCATACCTATGAACTACTATGCACAGCCAACAATGATGCCCGAATCACCCGGAGGCTCCCCACCATCAGTATTAGCCACCCACATGGGAGGTGTCCCACAGACCTCGCACATGGCAGGGATCCCGCCAGGGTCTCATATGGGCGGAGTGCCCCCAGGGTCTCATATGGGAGCAGGTGTACCCCAGGGCTCTCATATGGGTGGTGGAGTTCCTCAGTCTTCCCACATGGGGAGTAATGTACAGCAGGCTTCGCATTTGTCATCACAGCCAACTCAAATGCTCCATGTAAGTTCTTTGCTATGCTATTTTTAATCTATATTGCTTGTGTTTGTCCTTATTTAGCTCACACTACAGAGAGCAAATATAAGCTACCAAGTGAGCAAATCCGTGGGCGGAACATGAATTTGCTGACATGGTACCAACAATATAAACAAAAAAAAAACAATATTTAAGAATGTGTAACTTGCTTTGTACTCAGTTTTACTAATATAATAAAGCTCTCTCAGCTTGTACTAATATAATAAAGCAGACCAAAGATAAATCCATATTTATTAAGAATTCAATTTTATAGTTGGTTTACCATTGGGCCATTCCATTATCGCGGGTGCAACATTTAGACGCATATAAAGCCTCATAACAATGAAATAGAAAACATTTTTAATTAAATTAATCTTGGAAGAACTACATTTTACCTTGTTTAATTAAAATTAATTTGCATATAATATTTAAATAGCCAGGAGGAAGGTTCAAAGTGCTATCGCGGGTGCAACGAAATCGGCCCTACCTTTCCAGATCATAGAACAAAAACACAAAATGCTGTTAATAGTGAAACATTTATTATGTTATGCCTTAATAATTCGTAAGTAGTTGAATTAATCAAGTAGAAAAATAAAAGAGTCTATAGAAAACAAAAATAAACAATTAATTATTAATTTTTCAAGCAATCGCGGGTGCAACATGTAATTATCGCGGGTGCAACCCGTCTAGTTTAAGTGAGTATAACATCAATAGAAACATAATAGGAACGAAATAAGACATCAAACAATGTTTAACTAATAAAGTACATATTTTAGTTATTTATGTTAGTTATTTCTTTTCAAATACGTCAATATTAGCCAAAAACTTTATGAAAAGGAATTTTCCATTAGTCTTTATCTGGTGCTCCTAACTTCGCGATAATGTCTTCAAATTGCACGTCTGCTATCTCATTCACGATTCCAGTGAATTTTTTGCCATAAATCGTTCAGAAATTTCGTCCGAAATTTTACTCAACTTTTTCAATGTTTTCATAAAAAAGAGCAGGTTTTAATATAAAACACTTATGAAATATATATCATGAGTCATACACAGCATATTTAATTATTCAAACCATATCAAAACAATGAATTATCTAATAATAATCTCTGTTGCACCCGCGATAAAACATCACTATCGTGGGTGCAACCGTTTTAAGTTAACGTTTATTTCAATTCAACTAAAATTACACTCTTCAAAACTATTGATTTAAATTTGCTTTTGATTTCTTCTTACTTTTACAAAGTTTCAAACCGTTAACACTTTATTTAGTGCCTAAAACATAAACTTTTATATCTTTTGTATCGCGGGTGCAACAAGCTAACAGTGTCTTCTTGTAGTCAATGGATCTTAAAAAATAACAACAAGTACTGAAATTTTTTGGCACTTATGAAAAAATGAATATTATCACTTCAAGTTAGGCATGTAAAACATAGCTTAAAACCATCGGTAATGGCTATTTCGTACCAGTTTTGGTTGGTGTGATTTTGCAGTTAAGACCAATTCTTCGAATGGTAATACTTTGAAGCTCGCCAAAAATTCAAATTTTAAGAAAAAAAATTAAAAAAAATGTTTTTATATTAAATTTGAACTTTCTTCTTTGCACTGATATCAAAAAAAGTAACAAATAATGTGATTTCAAAATCAAAGTCAAGAACCGTCTTTAGCGGAATGGCCCCATTATCATGTACCATCATTAATCATTATACTCGGGTAACGCTACGAGGGCGCAGCTAGTTTCTAGAGAATTTTTATTTATTTTTTTTGTAGGAGAATGTGGGTGGCACTACATACTTCTTCCCGTCGGACAGCATCAATGCATCAGCACTGAACTCATCAGCTTCTCTCAGTAAGTAAATATATAATTATTTAAAATATTATTTGAATATTTCTAGTATTTCTAAAATACGTAAGTAATTAACTACTACTCGGTTCTACACAGAGCTGGGGATAAAAAACTTAGGCCTTTACATCGTTACTAGATGATTTATACAGCGTCAGCAGGGAATCTGTGCCTGCATTTAACGGGACACTAGTGTCTGAGATATTGTTGAGATGGAGTAGGCTTGTCCATCACCTTAACCATCCTCTCAGCTAATCGGTCATATCCACTGGAAAGACATGGTTATAAAACCATGCTGGTTAATATGCTCTCTCACTCAAAACTTTGGCCTCTTGAGGCATAGATGAGTTTAAACAACCAATATAATATTAATAACGAAATTATAAATATAATTTTAAAAAAGTACGATCAACGAATTGACGTGTTAACGTCTTATAAAACGATGAACACCGGCTGCACGCACGAAATAGTGTCACGTTCCGCCGAGACGAGACGTAACGTTGCTACGAGACATAGCGAGAGCTACGGTTCTCGTAGCACTAGCTACGAAGTAATTTATTTTGGAAAATTATTCGATCCGATCGTTTCGTTAACACGTAAAATTATCGTCCGTAATCCGACTTTACACACCAAAATTTTTTGAACTAATGTTAATAAAAAGTTGCCTATGTCCGTCACTGGGATGCAATCTTTTACCAAGCCAAATTCTATCAAAATCTGTGCAGCGGTTTAGGCGAGAAAAGGTAACGCCCCATGCGTTACCTTAACAATCCTAACACAAGATCGCTGCAAACCTAGTCTCTCAAATTGAGATATACAATCAATCTACAATACTTATACATAGGTAATTGGTACGTATAGGTATACTAGGTACGTATGTAGGTACATCCGATCAGACGAGGCCCCGTAACGAGGGTGAGATATTATTAGCATGAAACCCCTGTATTTGATTACACCCCCTGTCTGCTGGACCCCACACAGGTATCGATTTTAAATGTTGTGTCTGCCTTTTGAAGGGCAAGGGATGCAAATATAGGTATTGAATCAAACACTTTTTTAGCTGGCAATACTATTAAAACCAAAACTTTCACGAGATTTACACACGGGAATTATTCACTAGGGAGCTAAACACTGTAACTAACTATATCTATGCTGTATCTATATCCTCGATAAATAAAGTCAGCGGAAAGTAACTGAAACCCCAATATGTATGTTCAACATGCTATCTTCTGATAATAAATCAACGAAAAAACTACTTTAAAAAAAACATACATACAGCTGAACATAGAACCTCCTCCTTTTTAGAAGTCGGTTAAAAACGAGATAAATGCTCATCTTCTAAAGTTGATGTTATTTGTGGTTTTGGATTAACGGTTCCATAGTTATGCGATACCAAAAAAGTGAAACATACAAAGCAAAATCACCCAACTTGCCACTAAGATATTCGCTCGATTCGCTCGCTCAACCATTGGATTGGTAATTTAATAATTGACCATACTTATTACTTTTTCGATTGGTTGTTATAGTGATGAGAAATCTTCAAAATACTGCATTTTTGTCGGAGAGAGCCGTGGCCGAACGCTTTCATCATTATTTTAACGAAGCTAAGACAAATATTTTAAGGTTCACTCATCAATGTGCTAATTTTAGGTTGGGGTGGCGAGAATAGCTTCCAACATTATAAATATCTTACTATATGTTATACCGTGCCACGCCCTACACTTCAAGTTTCATCTAAATCTGTCCAATGGATAGTGTATAACAGTGTTCCGCAAGCTTTTTGTGTTCAAGGTACATCTAGGAAATCGGAAAATTTTGGAGGTACACCATAAATGAAACATCATTTTTTTTAATGCGAAACATGAGCCTCAGTTGAGCAATGCGGTCTAAATTTGGAGAAGCTTAACTGATAGGTAACCTTATAGGGCCTCCAGACTCTCGAGAGAAGGCTCGGCGAGAAGTCTCGCCCGAGACTTCGCGAAGAACAAACAAGCTATCCACACTCTCAATTGTTCTCAGTCGCGATCTGTTGCTTATCCGGTATGGACGTCGATTTTGAAACTGCACCCGGTTTGGCTCTGTGTGCCATTGCATACTGTAACTTTGTGAATGTTGTAACTAAAAATAATGTTAAAAAAAAAAATACTTAATGTAAAAAACTTTTATCTTAGTAGTTTCGATATTTAGCATCCCATAAAATAGGCTCAGATTGAAAAAAATCGATAAATTTCAACTCTATTTATTATTCCACATTTTTACGAAAGAAAATTCTCGAAAAAAACAAACAATATGGATGTCTGCCCACCGCCGCTCATTAATTTGCAATGAGACAAAACGTGAGTGTAGGACCCTTCTCTTTTCTCGCCCGAGAAATCCTTTGGCTCGGCCAAAAATACCGACACCGATCGGAGAACAGGCGAGCCAGAGAACGAGAAGGCGAGAAGCTCTTCACACTCACGCTTCTCGGGTGTTCTCGGGGGTTCTCTACGAGAGTCTGGAGGCCCTTTTATATTTCCAAGGCACACCAACTAACGACCACGGTACACCAGTGTGCCGCGGCACACCCTATTAGGAACACTGGTGTATAAGGCTGTGTGTTGTTGTATAAGGTGCTGTTGTTCGACAACCTCTGTGGCGGGGTGAAGGCCTGCCTGAGACGCGGGAGGTTGCGGGTTCAGTCCCCGCCGCGGGACTAATTTTTGTATGGTCTGCAAATATTTGTCTCTGGTCTGGGTGTTTTCTATGTATAATAAGTATTGCCCTTAGATGAATTATAATACTCGTACAAAAGAAAAGTATAAAAGTCATGTGGTTCCCATAACACAAGCTCTCCTTACTTTGGGGTTATGATGCTGTGTGAAATGTCCAGCAATAAATATAAATATAAAACAAAATGTAGAATCAAACATCCAAACTGACTCGAAACTTTTCGTTTGATTCGTTGGATAATAGCAAACGTAGAATTTAAACATCGACAAAGTTTCTATTCATGTAGAGAAACTTCTGGGAAAAGCGAAGTGCTCAAGAAAATTTTAGTCGACATGTTGAAATCGAAAGATGGAAAGATGGATGAAAGATGGAATCTTTATCGATTGACCGAGCGAATCGAGCGACCACTGCTCAGTAATTGTAAATCAATGTATACTATGTATTTATGTGTAAACATGCATTCACTGTAGAAATATGCATTCTTTTTACATATTGGGCGCGGTAAAACTATTACCGAAAATTGAATCGTGCATACAGACTATTCTCAACACAAAATTATATCCTATGAAGATGCTTTTGTGGGAAATTAGAGTTAAGAAACATACAGTCGACTTGAGAACCTCCTCTTTTTTTGGAAGTCGGTTAAAAACTATAATTTCTTGGCAATGCTAAAGCTAAACGTAACAATAAACATGTTTTTTCATAAAGTAAAAATAGAAATAAAATTACTTCAAATCACCATTTTATTTTTTGTCTGGCTTCCACCTACGCTCGCTGGTTATAGCCTCTTGAATACACGAAGGATAGTTAGAATATCAAGTTGAGTTTTTTCAGGCTCTACATACAAAATTACAAACTCACTAACTCTTAAACAACATACATACTATGAAAGGAAAATAGCATTTATTTACAGAAACTAAACTACTACATATTTACATAACATTATAAAATACAAAAAGAACCAGTTGAGCTACCTAAGGATCTTTGGAAACGTACTATAGGTAGCTCAACTGATCCAAGCCACTGCCAGACGGAAGCGTGCCCAAGACACTGGCAGCATTACCGCGCTGGATGGCAATGCTGATCCGTTGAGCCAAAAAAGTGCCAGACTTGGGATCACGCGTCGCTTCGATTAGAAATAATTTAGAATACGCGATGGGCCCCGGTACCCCACGGACCTAGGGTCTCAACCCCAAATAAATACATACATATAAAATCACGCCTCTTTCCAGTATGGGTAGGCAGAGACCAGACCAGATTTCCATTAACTACACATTTTTCACTTCAAAAATTAAATTTTGTAATATCAGTGTACATAATTAATCGATGACGAAGTTGACACTCAATCAAAATGGCTTTCTCAGTATAGTAACTTGAAACAATTTTTTTTAATTTATAAGATGCAGCAGATTATTTTTAAGAGTAGCCATGTAAGCCCTGTAAACCTATTCTATTTATAAGGATTTTTCACCCACCTGCCACCCCGAAGGGGTTATCGGTCGCCGATGAGGGTCCGTGCAAACAGGGGTTGTTGTCTGAAACGAGCAAAACATCATGACAAAATAGTATAAAACTGAAATGGTATAGAAGGGTAAATACAACTGCTTTATTCTTTAATATCTGGGTGCAAATAGAGTAAAATAAAAAAAACAAAAAAAAACTTTCAGTAACTGCGATTCGAACTTGCAGCCCTCGGCTGGAAGGCGGACACCCTGTCCACTCAGCCACTTTAGTCTTAATAAATTGTGTGAAATTACGAACCACATTGCAGTGGTAAATCTTTTTGCTCAAGCTAATTACCTTGACTTTTGTTCGCCACGCAGAGCGGAGTACAACGTATCTACCTCAGTTTATATAGAAGATCATTGATGCGCCCCCTCTCTAAAAAGTATCTACGTTTTTAAATTATTAACGGAGCTTAATCGTGTAATGAAATTATTTTATGCGGCGTGACCACGGCGACTGTAATGCCGCCGAAACGTCGAAGTAAATTAAATAATTTCATTACGCGAGTCGTTAATAATTTAAAAAAGTGTTCAAGTCGCGAAAGTTTAAAATATGTAGTATCTAATAGGTTGTGTTGGTAACGAGATTATTATCTGTAGATGCGTCAGCCGAAGCTGCCTGCCTGGGCGTGGGACCTCCTATAATCGTGCCCTCTCCATACGCCACTCAGATGTACATCCCAATGCCTACTCACATGCATCTTATGCCGTCTAAACCAGGTATAGTGAACAATTTATTTACGTAACAAAAAATATGTAAGTACTGTTTTTATTATATTTAATTTTTTTAATTTTGAAATCTTTCGTGAGCTTAGACATTGCAATAACACATTATGCCACGGCAAACTACACAGGCTGCAGTCGAATTGTAAAACTATATTTTAACGTCACATTTTATGATGAATAAAATACTTAAATAAACATAAACATAAATCTGAGTTGACGCCATTTTGTATTGCATTCAAAACAAAATGGCTGCCTCGATCGATGTTCAGTTGTAAGAATTCAATACATACAGTAGTAGAAAATAGGATGTGTTTAGATTAAGCAGTGCGATCGTAGCCTAGCATTGTTTCTTTCTGTGTATATCAATCATCATTATCACCTCACCTTTGTGTGTGTCTTATCAACAATTATGTGCTCAACCTCTCATTAAAACTCCTTTATGAAACTTTTATTGTACTTATATTGTTTTTATTATTCATATTTACAAAGAAGTAGGTACATAATGCTACGCGTTTTTTTTAAACATGGCAATTACAAATTCCTTTAAAATTCTTGCCTTTTATGCCCTTGCGATTTCATTTCATAAGCCCTTTTACGTATTGTAATACATAAAAAAGTTTATGTCTTCAACTCTGATCACGGAGTTTTTAGGTCACCTAAATTTTAGCTGAATTGTACCTACGCAATTCAAATCATTTTGGCGTTAAATTTCCACACGAAAAATAATAATCATGGTCACGTTGTCAAACCAAAGATTTAGAAAATACCTATAAACATTATTTCTTTAGGTCATTGCTAGGGCTTCAACAACTGAGTTACAAAAATTCGTTTTACAGTTTTCCCTTTGTTTTTTTAACAAAGGGCTTACATATAGCATGAGCAACAAATGTTATTCTTTACAATACAATTTAGGGCGCTCACGACTTATTATTTAACCAACCCTTTCAAAACGGTTATATGGCATAGGTAGCTATAATTTGATCTAATATTTCCTTTCATTAAAAATGTCTTATCAAAATATGCGATTCCGACGGGACTCGAACCCGCACTGATACAAGCGATCCTCCTTAAGCCGGAGTGCCTTTAAAGCACTGATTAGACAATTCAAAATTATAATACAGAGTCATTTACGCTCATGGCTTACAAATATCTACTTCTGGGAAAATATCGAGTGGTGTTAGTGAAGGCCCGCCTGAGACACACAGGGAGGGTTGCGGGTTCGATCCCCGCCGCGGGACAAATTTTTGATTGTTCTGCAAATATATGTATCGGGTCTGGGTGTTTTCTATGTATTGTATGTAGGTATGTACATATAAAAAAAAATGTAAGTAGTATTATAAGTCATGTGGTTCCTTAACTCCAAGGTCTGCTTACTTTGGGGCTACATGATGCTGTGTGAAATGTCCAGCATTATTTATTGTTTTATTTATGCCTTTCTCTTCCTAGAGTAAAGCTACTTTATTTGTTTTAAGAATTATGTATCTTGCGAAATTGTTTTTTAATTCATGGCGAAGTATTTATAATCTATAGAATATGTTTTAAAGCGCAATTGATAATGCAAGAACTATTGTTATAAGAGTAACTTACACTTACTAGTTTTACTCGCGTAAGTGACTTGCGATGAAAATGCAAGGGAAAAGTTATATACAGGGAGTGTTTACACATCGTATGCTACTAAAACTACCTATTTTTCGAACCGGAAAAATCCATTGATGCACTGATGTATCGATACAAACGCGCTGCAAACAACGCAGTGTGCCCACTCCCTTACAAGTGTAAGTCCGGCGATTGTATGCGTAACATAGATTTTAAAACTTTCTTTTCTTTAAAACCAGCGAGTATAGTGAGTTGCACTATTTTGTTTGCCGATGAGTAAAGCGAGCTAATGTTTTTCAATGTGTACCCTCTGTTCAATGGCGAGAAGCAATATATTACTACAGGAAGATGAAAATCAAAAGCAAAGTATTTTATTATTGCACTAGCGAATAAAGCGATCGTGGCGTAGCTTGCTTAGACGTACTTGATAAGTCGTTGAAGTTAAGCTACGTTCTGGGCGGTCACAATTTGGATGGGTGACCGCAATTGGCATTAACAACTGCGCGCTTCCGTGCTCAGGGAAGCACGTTCAATTGTTGATCCTGGCTTTTCATTCATCAAGCCATGACGGAGGCACTTTCACTGGCACGCTCACCTAACGAAATAAATCATCAATTTCATAAAAATTAAAAAATAACAAATAAAATAAAAAACTAGAAAATATCATTACGACTGTCTCCAAAATTTGCAGAAGTTAGCATTCTATGCATGACAGTTTGCAAGCCCGTCACTGCATATTAGTTTCCTAGAATTTTTCCTTCACCGTTTGATCATATGCTAATGCGCATAATACATTTAACAAAACGAAAAGCGCTGCCTTGATTCGAACCCACGACATTCGCCCAAATAATTCGGCCAAAACGGCTATTATAGTGAAACAATTAAACATTTGAGTGGCTCTCAATTCTAATCAGGAAAGGCAAGTAACTCGTAAAAAGGTATAAATTCTTCCGAAGGTCTGGCCGCGACGTTCTACCAACCTGACACCATCAGAGCCGAGGTCTACCAGCGGAATGAGGCTGTGTTTCTATCGCAACAGGATATGCGACAGTTTCCGGGTAAGTTCAACAAAATATTGGTCGTCCAATTATCGGCCATTTTATTTGTACTCAGTTACTTACAAAATGGCGGCCACTATCGAGTCAGATTATGAAAACAGATGAAGCATTGATGAAGCATATATGAAGCATTTATGAAACATCTGATGTTTCATCAAAACTAGCCACTTTAGGTACCATGTACTAACTTTAAAAAACGTTTCAGAACTGCCAGAGAATCTAGACATCTATACGGAGCCGATTCCTTTAGAAGGGGTCGCGCCACATTCCATGTCATCTTCCTACCGCGTCACACACCGGCAGACGGGGGAACACTTTGCGATGCGTCGCCTGCATTCGTACGGGACTTGCCCGTCGAAGCGGCTTGAGATGTGGAAGCAGATAGACCATCCCAACGTGGTCACTCTGCACGATCATCTGACCTCCAACGCGTTTGGCGATCATTGTAAGTAAGAAATACGTAAATAAAGTGAGTAAGGCGCGTTGCGTCGCTCACTGGTAAGTCGAGGCGAAGTCACGGCGGCGTCGCGGCACGGTCGAAGCGTTGTCTCTATGTAGAGTCGAGGCGCAGGCGGCTATGCTTCCTTCACACATTCCAATTCATTCGACATGTCGTCGTCAGAAAATGAAGACGCAGTTGCACTTATACAAGTCATTAATTTAATTTTCCAAATCGGTCCAAGCGTCTTCGAGTAATCAGTGAACAAACATAAAAAAAGTAGGAAAAAAAAAAGGATTTCGACGAATTCAGAACTTCCTCCTTTTTCGGAAGTCGGTTATAAATAATTTCGATGTTTCACATCATCGATGGCTCACTTTTTTAAATTCCAGCGATGCTGCTAGTGTACTCTTTCCACCCGTCGTGCGTGACGCTGATGAATAAGTTCCTGGTCGGATGCGGTAACCCCGTCAGCGATGGAACCGCGCCCTTCCACGACCCCTTCTCCTCAGACCCTGACGCGCCAAGGCCTTACACACATCAGGTAAGATTGAGAATTTTCTTACAGCTAAAATAAAGAAATAAATAAATTAATGCTGGACATTTCACACTGCATCATGTAGCCCCGAGCTAAGCAGAGCTTGTGTTATGGGAACCACATTAGTGATATAAACTCGAGTAATCTGTGAACATAAAAAAAAGATTCCGATGAATTGAGAACCTCCTTATTTTGAAGTCGGTTAAAAATAACATTGAAATATTATGTATTTGTTTGCGATAAGGTTTACATTGAGTAATTTTATTTCCCAAATTGCTTTTTATTTCAATCGTTTTTGTAATGTGTTCCGATTATATCCGATGTTATCCGATGCTCATTATTTATCTTGAAGTACAGCGGAGCTAAAAAAGCCGCTATAGCAGAATCCCAATAGTAATCCGTACATCCGTACCCATATTATAATGTGAAAGTGTGTTTATTTGTTTGTTTATTTGTCCTGCTTTCACGTCAAACCAGAGCGACGAATTGACGTGATTTTTTGTGTGGAGATAGTTGGAGGACTGGAGAGTAACATAGGCTACTTTTTATCCGGGTACCACGCGAGCGAAGCCGCGGGCAGCAACTAGTTGCAATATAATACCGTTCTTGTCACCCTCAGTCAATGAAAAGAGACGCCATATGGCTAGAGTTTTATACGCATATAGTTCATTTCCTATTGTTTTTTCTGCTATAGCGACCTTTTTAAGCCCACTGCTCTATCGGCCTTTTTAGCTCCGCTGTAAATTGTGTTTGTGTTACAGAAAAATGCTATGTTAAGAGCCGCTGCGTCTGGCGCTCTGTTACCCGAGTCTGTGTTGTGGAGTCTGATCGTACAGCTGACGGCCGCCTTAAGAGCTATACATACAGCTGGATTGGCTTGCAGGTAATCATATTCATATTCATTTATTCATTGCTAGTATGTAATGTATATTGTATAGCTTAGGTCTAGGTAGGCTTAGTAGGCTTTAATCATAGACATTATGGAGAAATGAGTAGAAGGAAAGGCCTAAAAATAAATAAATTCGTATGAGCAAGTGGCCAACTCTGGTGACGGTGACCGTGAGGAAACCCGCGGCTTAGTCAGCCTCACACTCTCACGTATTGACCATGTCTTTCATGTGGATATGGCTGGTTAAGCTGAGAGGATGGTTTAGATGCTGGGCAAGTCTACTCCATCTCAAACAATGTTCCAGGCACTACAGTGTCCCGTTAAGTGTATGCAAATATTAATAATAATAAATAATAAATCATTTATTTCAGGCAACAATAGCAAGTAAAAGATGTAAAATACTTAAAACTACGGCCCATATAAAATATATACCTTAGAGTCTAACATACATAATTTATATAAACTTATCTACTAGCACGTAATGTCGGTGACGTGTTACACACGTGTGCTGTCGGTAAACGTCCTCGAAAACGAAAACCTCGAAAACGCCGGAACAGCACATTCTTCGGCCAGAATTCTTCCTTAGTGTAGGTCGAAAGATTTTCAGTTGGAATACGCACCACGAAAGATTATAATCTCTATGACGCGCCTCCAACTGCTCGACCCTCACCACGGTGTTGGTCTTTATCTTCACATATTCCACGATCTCCTCTACCTTTGCCTCCTGGCACTGTATAATTCATCTAGTAAAGTAGTAAAGGCCTAAGTTTTTTGTTGCAGAACATTGGATCCGTCCAAGGTAATAATGAACGGTTGCAGAGCTCGCATCGCGTGGTGCGGCGCCGCCGACGCGTTGCATCCGAACACTAGCGACGTTGCGCAGGTAATAATAACCTATTGACTCCCACCATGGGCGTAGCTAAAGAAAAGAATTCGTTTCGAAAACATCGGAAACAATCGTATAAAATTACAAACGAAAAGTCATTCGATCTTTTTAGAGCCTTTTTCTACCATCATGTATGCATGAAAGTAGATATTTATAATGTATCGGATGTATTAAGAACATTTAAATGTGCAGCTATTTCAAAAATGTAGAATACATTTACAGTTAATAAAGACACATTAGACAATTTCCCAAAAATTAGCAACATCCCTATCAATTCACGAATATTGAATCAGTACAGTACAAATTATATTGTGGCGGCTTCTCACTTGGCGTATCGTGTTCGTGTATTTGCATTATTTGTCCAAATACAGCAATGTGTAGACGGTCTATTTGATTGTATTTGCTTTATTTGCACGAATATGGCAAACAACGCAAATAGCAAATTTGCCCGTACAAGTCCATGTGTGGATGACGTATTTGACGGTATTTGAAATATTTGATTATTTGAAGGCAAACACAACAATATCGACTCACGAATACGCTAAGCCAAGTGAGGAGCCGCCATAAGATAAATATCGTGAAAGACAATAGTGCACGAATACGTAGCAATCGTTTTATCAATGTGATTTCTTTAAAAATGGTAATTACTAATTTCGCGCCAGTTAGCATAGCCTTCGTGGCGCAATTGGTTAGCGCGTTCGGCTGTTAACCGAAAGGTTGGTGGTTCGAGTCCACCCGGGGGCGGCAATCTTTTTGCGTTTTTGGAAATATTTTTTTATTTTGTGCAAAATTATATCCATTGTATTAATCGAGATTCGAGTGAGTTGTTGAAATTTAACTGAAAGTGATTATCTAACGAGTTTTTTTTCTTTTTGATAAAGAAAAAAAAACAGGCCTTAACATCTTTACTAGATGATTCTTACAGTGTCAGGAGGCAATCTTTGCCTACACTTACACGGGATACTGTAGTGCCTGGGACATTGTTTGAGATGGAATAGGCCTGCCCAGCACCTAAACCATCCTGTCAGCTTAACCGGCCATATTCACATGAAAGACATGGTCAATACGTGTGGGGCTGACTAAGCCGCGGGTTTCCTCACGATGTTTTCCTTCACCGGTTAGAGCTCGTGTTAATACGCATATAAATTTTTGGACACGAAAAATTCATTGATGCCTAGTTAGATGATTCGTACTATACCTCTTAATGTGAAATACAATATAAGCTAATTTAGCTGTTTGTCCATAGGCGCAACAGGAAGATTTAACAGCCCTGGGCCGGTTAGCGCTGTCACTGGCGTGTCGCACGTTACATTGCGACAACATACCGGCGTCCCTCGACCTCGTCACTAGGAGCTACTCCTCGGACCTCAAGAACCTGATCATGTGAGTAAATAAATAAATAATGCTGGACATTTCACACATCATCATGTAGCCCCAAGCAAACCTTATGTTATGGGAACCACATGACTGATATACTACTTAAATACATTTTTTTTTTGTAAATATTTACATGAAATACATAGAAAACACCCAGACCCGAGACAAATATTTGCAGATCATACAAACATTTGTCCCGCGGCGGTGATCGAACCCGCAACCTCCTGCGTCACTAGCGGGCCTTCACCCACTGCGCCACAGAGGTCGTCAATGTCGAGTATGAGGATGTGTGTAAGAGGATCTGATGATGTGTTTTTGGTGATCCGATTATGTTTGTACGGGAACTGATTATGTGTGGGATCTTATTAAAAGAGTGGGATCAAATGTGCAGTTGTCTAACTTGTCTCAAACCTCAAATTGTCAAAGCGATCGCGAAGGTATCTTTTGTCGCGTTTGGTCTCGTTGAGATGAGAGTGACAGACTTGCGCGGTCACTGAACTGTCATATTTGAGAGTTTCATTTTGGTCTGATTTGCGATTTTGGTCGCTATCAAAGATAGACAATCGGGGGGCTGATCACCAGAATGCGACAACATACCGGCATCTATTAACGCGTTCAGTGCTCATGACGTTAACCTGACGAGGTAAACGTCATGGGCACGTCTTGGAATTACTCCTCAGACCTCAAAAATCTGTTCATGTGAGTATGAGAATGATGTGTGTAAGAAGTTCTAATTGTGTGTGCAGGGATCTGACAAAGATAATGCACCAGCATTCTAATCGAAGCGCTCGAGGCGTAGCTTGCTTAGACGTTCTTGATTGATCATTGAAGTTAAGCAGCGTTGTGCGCGGTCACAATTTGATTGGGTGGCCGCAAGTGGTATTACGAGCTGAGCGCTCCGTGCTTCGGAGGGCACGTTAAATTTTCGGTCCCGGCTTATATGTCGTTAAGCCATGGCCTTTAGGCGGCCTAAAAACTTCGTCACCAGAGCTGGCCACTAGCTCATACGAACTTTTGTTTATTCAGTTAACTATCTAATTATGTATCAGTTTTTTATCAACAGGTTATGGGGTGAGTGTTTCTCCACTGCATACAATTAATTCTAATTTAAATATGATTTTGTACGAGCCTTAGTCAGACTCGCTGCCCGTCGCATAAAACAAAGCGTAACAGAGCTGGTCTAAAAGGGCCGCTTAAGCTGAAGCATAAGAATTGATGCCGTCTTTTTTCATAGACATGAGTGACAAGAAAAAAACATGTAATATGATACATTAAAGGAATTGGGTTAGCGGCCATTTTGGCCTTCCATGATCACAACTCTATTCTCCAAGGTACGGAAAACATACCCAAGATCTTTTAGAGATGTGAAAATGAGTATGAATCGTGTGGAGTATTACCGATGCTGCTATGATGCTTCCAGATACTTGCTGTCTGGGTCACCATCGAGACGGTCGGTCACTGACCTCATGCCGATGATAGGCGCAAGGTTTTACACGCAGGTACGTTTGCAGTCTTCACTGGGCTTCGTAAGGAGTTCGACCCCAGCGTGATAAGGCAAAACCCACCTAATTTCTCTGAACAGTGAACTTAGATTAGTCTGCGTTTTGGATCTTATTGGTAAGTTTCAGAATACTGAAATTATGTTGACTAAGTTGCTGATGAATTTGCAATAAAAATACTCTCTCTTAAGACTAAGGATATTACATCTTTCACTAGATGATTTATACAGTGTCTGGATGCAAGCTTTGCATACACTTAACGGGGAACTGTAGTGCTTGGGACATTGTTGAGATGGAGTAGGCTTGCCCAGCACCTAAACCATCCTCTCAGCTTAACCGGCTATATCCTCAGGAAAGACATGGTCAACACGTGTGGGGCTGACTAAGCCGCGGGTTTCCTCACGATGTTTTCCTTCACCGTTTAAAGCTCGTGTTAATGCTCATATAATTTTTTTGAAACAAAAAAATCTTTGCTCAGCTAGGATTCGACCCCACGACCTTCGGATCGAAAATCGAGGTACTATACCCCTCGGCCAACAAGGCTCTATAAAATGCTGAAATACACTTCTTCTAACGGATCTTGGCATTCGCGAAGTTAGCCGTTTCGATGCGCAGTGCAACTTTTTCATACAAAATTTTCTACTGCGCAGCGAAAAGCCTCACTTCACGAATAGCCCAGTCATCTTAGCCAAAAAAAAGACTCAACCTCGGAATGAGAGATAATAAGCTGAATTTTCGTATGCAGCTTCATTTAGGCGTCCTAAAAGTTGTCTCAAAAGTCTCATAAAATCTCGTGTCTGCGTCTTAAGTTATTCAAGGTCAAAGGTAAAAAAAATAGTTTTTCACGAATATCTCGGTTGCTATTGGTCCAATGATGTTAACATCTATTATAAAGTTGTAGAGCATACAATTTGCGACAAATTTTGTTTAAAACATTATTTCATGCGCTCAACCGTTTTCGCGATAGAGGAGGGTGAGTGCGCAGCGCTCAGCCATACGCGTAGGTATTGTAACGCAAAGTCAAACGTGAATATCTGTGAATACCTTGAATTTTGAATAATTTGAAACTTGGTAGATAACTAGGTTGTGCTATGGAAATTCGAAATATGACATATGAGCGTAATCGATGAAGGGGTTGTAAAGATATTGGGATCTCAAGGGGGTAAAAAAGATAAAAGTTACACAGATATATTGAGTGGGGTGTCATATGAAAGGACTTAATTTGTACATTCCGAAACAGTTTTTATTTTTGTTCTAGGAAGTATAGTTTTTGAAATACACATACTGAACGCTTTGCGCTCACGTCCCTGTATCGCAAAAACGATTGAGCGCATGGAAATTTTTTTTTTATGAATTGGTCCCAAATTTTAAGCTCTACAACTTCATAATAGATGTTAAAATCACTGGACCAATAGCAACCGAGATATTCGCGAAAAACTATTTTTTTTACCTTTGACCTTGAATAACTTAAGACGCAGACACGAGATTTTATGAGACTTTTGAGACAACTTTTAGGGCGCCTAAATGAAGGTATATACGAAACTTCAGCTTATTATCTCTCATTCCGAGGTTAATTCCTAATTTGACTGGACTAGAATGCCTATATCCATTTGACAACTGTACTATCTACATTACCGTATATAGTACATTACCTATTTCCTGTTTTAGGTGGAGGCGTTACAGCGTCGCTCGGACGCGTTCGAAGATCTATTGGCCCTTGAGATCGACAACGGACGCTTGTTTCGACTGCTCGTCAAATTAGCCACTTGTAATGACAGACCTGAGTAAGTCTAACCAATATGTACATAAAACTACAACCTATTTTCCATAATAACCATTTCCTAAATAAATAAGCATTTGAATACGGCGCACTGATCTTGCGCGACTCATTTTACTTCGCGTTTTACCACAGAATAAATAGTACAGAAGACTGACTTCGCGAAAACATTTATTTAAATAGCAACTCTTGCTGCGACGCAACAAAGTGCAATTCAGCTCGCGTAAGCGCTTATTGTTTACAGCAATATTCACCTAAACAAGTCCTCTCTTTCTAACGCATAACTCTGTCACTGTCTGGCGCGGAGTGACTCGGAAGGGTTGTCGACTGGTCGCGTCATAGGTATTACGGGCGACGCGGCTAGTGTGCGAGCCGAGCGGCAAATTGTAACCCTGCCAAGGCCCGCCCGGGCCCCCGCCAACGTACTTGTAGCTCGTAACGACCTAAAGGATACAATAGATAATAATACTACGTATATAATTGCCCCCCACCAATCGGGGCGTCCTCACCACGCGAGCGAATTTGAGCTGGCGAGCTGCCTTTGAGCTAGGGACGCGCCACGCGCGCAAACTCGACGACGAGACCGAGACCACAGTGTACAGTAATTATTCATACGGTGGCAACCGTACTTCACGCACACAATTGCGCGTGTACAAAAATGACATTGTGTAGTGTCTGTGTAAATAGGTAGTTATAGTCGTATTGCTCATTATACGGACCAAAATTGAAGGAAAAAATGTCATTTTTCCTTCAATTTTGATTATTTTTTATGTGTTTTATGTCAAAATTGAAGGAAAAATGACATCCCTTCCTTCAACTTTAGTCCGTATAATGAGCAATACGACTATAGACGCCGCGCATGCATATATATTTCGTCGAGTGTCCGGGGTGTGCCTAAAGTGCGAAGTGCGCCTTCTGTACCTATTCTGTGGTTGTACGAAAGAATACTTCTACCTCACATTGGGAATACAGTCGTGGTATTACATTTTTTTTCCTCTTGTCACAGATTAAACTGCGACCCGGCATGGTCTGAGACGGGCCACCGCTACTTGCTAAAGTTGTTCCGTGACTACATGTTCCACGCTGTGACGGCCGAGGGGCGGCCCTGGATCGACCAGGCTCACGTCGTCAACTGCCTCAACCTGCTCGACGGAGGCGCTCTGGACAGAGTAACTAAACTAGCTTTCTGTCCTTCTAATATTATAAATGCGAAAGTTTGTGAGGATGTAGGGATGTTTGTCACTCTTTCACGCAAAACCACTGAACGGATGCAGAGTCAAAGCTAAGCAACGCATCATGTTCTTTAAACTTTAAAGTACTTATGTATATTAAACTCATTAGATCATACGCGGAAGGTCAAATACTTACTCAAAATGACAAGAGGATGTTAGTTTTCACAAGTAAAAAAAGTTAACTTTTAAAAAGTGTTTGACTTTATGTAGGTTTTGACTTTATGCGTATTTGACCTTCCGCATATGATCCCACTCAATTTCTTCGCCTCGCTTCGATTCGCCAGTTAGTGCAATAAGGATTAAGTTTTTTTATGTTCTTACAGGTACCCCTAATGACGCGCGACGAGCAGAGTATTCTCGTAGTGTCCTACGCGGAGTTAAAGCATTGCCTCGAGGCCTCCTTCGACGAAGTAATGCAGGCCTCCGCGGGGCCTTAGGCCATATGCGGCCTAGCCTACATCAGCAAGACTGCTTTCTAGCAAAACGGAGTGAATTTTATTGCTGAAACTAACCTAATATCTAACGAACTATCATGACCGATAACGTATTTAAAGATTACTGGATCTAGCTAGAGTTTCTACCTATGTATGATTTTTCTTGGGGATATTGACGTGAGCCTGATGCCAGCCTACGTGATTGACTCCTTTGTGCTTGAAGCTATAATGCAGCCTATGTTGGGCGAGCCTAAACCAGCGCGAGCGAAGGCAAATTAATGCAAGGCGAGTGCTACCGTCCAGACGTTTGGCGAGTATATGCAAACCAATGCAAATTGACGCTTGTATTCACTCGGCCAGCTAGGCGAGCGATGCCAAGGATGTCGACACGTTGGCATTGGCGTTCACTCGGCGAGCCTGCGCCATCGTGTAGTAGCGAAAAAGACAATGTATGACAGTGAAAAGTATTTCTAAGGTCCAGAAATATGATTAAAGGGTTTCATAAAATTTCACATCACCTTCCGTTTTGTTAGAAAAAGCAACACTATTGAATTTTAGCTTTAATGTTCTTATATCTGTCTTGTCAATGCTTAAAACCAGAAAGACAGATTAGGACTAAGTTAGACGTGTTTAAATGTGTAGGATTTCGAACGATGCGAATATTTTGTAGTAACGGTTTCGTCAATTCATGTGTTTTAGAGATGCAACGGGTATACGTTTACTCAATGATATTATAGACCCTAGATATGTTACGTTCATAGTTACCGACGTTTAAAATCTGTTCTCACTGGTATAAATACCGATGTGCACACTATGTTGACAAGTTCCGCAAATTAATAGTACATACATATTATAACAATAGCATTTTTATCTACACGTGAGTCACTTGACGTGACAAACACGTCTAAGTCGTAGCCCTGCTTGACGCGGACTAAAGAAACACACAAAACAAACAGACACACAGAGTCTTCATATCGCGCGTGCTAGAAACAATCATGTCTATTATTAATGTCATTGCGTTTACAATTTTTTTACAATTTTTTATTTGTCTTTTCTTTCTAATTGTTTTTTAGGACGTATTCAGTAATTTTTATGCTCTCCGGTTTTCTGTCAGAATATTTATGTTGTTACGGGCAATGTGATAAATCCGGTCATTATGAATAATGACCGGTCCGTATGCATAATGACCGGGTCAATTGGGCAATGTGATAAATTAGATGAATTGCAGTGTTTTAATTGATTTACTACATTTCTGGCGCTTCGGCGGCCGCTACCGCGGCACGCTTCGCTCACCTCGCGCGTAGTTTTTTTACTAACCTAACATAACCTAACCTACAGATTTTAATCCAATTTATCACATTGCCCGGCTAGAAGTAGGGCACTATTCATACTGCCCGGTCTAAGTGATAAATTCAAGCCTTGATTTATTAAATGGACCACGGACCGTCGGGCATTATGAATATGGACCGGTCAAAGTAATAAATTTATCAAACTGCCCGACGCTCTTGGTCATTATGCATAATGACCGGTCCATATGAATACTGCCCGATTAATCAAGTTGCCCGTAACAATGTAATCTGACCGAAAACTAGTGAGCATGAAATAAAAAGGGTTAGTTTTCTCAACAAATTGAAGGTATTATTCTTGAAATTGTTGAAAAAATTACGAGCTATCTGTTTTTTTCTGTTCAGAAAGGAACTGAACTTTAGATCATGTTATGTCACACAATTCTCATACCGGAAATCCAGCTCTCCGGTTTGAGTTGTCATTCTGTCAAATGACTATCCGTTGCATTTCTTCATAATCAGGTATAGATTGCTTTAGCATTCTTCTCTTTCAATCCTTCGGGAACAGAGAGATGGCTATATCGGGATTATGAGTAATTATGAGTCTTTAGTTGTACTGCACAAATTGTGCTTTGTGATTTGCGGCCTTCAATTGACGGGCTGGCTATGTATATATAGGTATGGACCAACAAATAAAGCTTGACTTACAATACATAATGCCTCCTATATTATATACAATTATATAATACATTTTATCTGGTATCAAAGATTTAAAAGTGTGTTCACAGCGTAAATGGAAAAATACATGTTGGCCAGAGAGCGATAATATTTCTTGTATTTGAGCGCGTATCAATTATCAATGATATGATTATCATAATCGGGTCAGCAAAATGATACATAGAGCTGGATTTATTTATTATGTTCCTGATCCGATTATATGTATATAAAGCTTGTCTGTTGGTCCCAATTACCTATTCTTGTCAGGTATAGAAAATAAGGTGTAGTTATAGAAATAAGTGTGCCCAAACGGCCAATGTAATTTATGAAATACAATTCTATGTCGATCTCATCACTCGTACATCCGAATGCTTCTATTTATTCGCATCACAGTTTCAACATTTTCACTTTAAATAGGATTTGTTTTTGAATTTTAGAATACGTTCCCACTTCGCTTATATCTCGTGGTTTCATATCCACTAGATCTGTATTTACAAGTAATATGTAATAGGGGTCATCCACGTCACACAAATTTCGTGATTTTTTGACCCCTCCCCCGTCCTTGTCACAGTTGGTCACATTTGTGAGACCCCCCCCCCCCCCCTCCCTAGTGTGACGTCACATAATCTTAGAATTTACATCGAAAAATTATTAAATTAAAATATTTTATCGTCAATAGTTCGAATTTGGCATTATAACACAGATGTGTAAGATTTTCAAATGTGACGTCACGAAACTTAGGACCCCTCCCACCCCTCGTCACACAATGTCACACTTCGTTGACCCCCTGCCCCCCCCCCCCTTAACGTGTGACGTACTTTATGGATGATCCCATATATATGTATAAAGCATGCTATATAAATAAATCAGGTACCTACTCGTTTCAAAAAATCACAAGGAGCAAAGTGGGAACTGCGCCGCATTCACTCATCGAAAGTTGTGTACTAAACAAATGCTAAAAACATTCCAAACGAAGGCGAACAAACTCACTAATTGACTGAACATCTCATAAATTAAAAAAAAACTTATCAAAAAGGCGCGATGTTTTTTTCTCAAGTAAACAAATGGTCGAAGCGAAATCGAAAGATTATTAAACGTGTCATTGTTTAGGCTTGTGTTGTAAAGTACTCAAGTAGAATCAAGAATCAAGGTTCAGAAAAAATAGGGGTGATAAAAGTTTACTCATATTTCATGACTGATTTGTTATTAAATTTTATCAATGGTTTATACTTGAGTCGTGAATTTAACTTGAGTACGGAATACTATAAAAGTCTTGTTAAAAATTGTATTAAATTACAAACCACACATCATTTATATAACGCGTTAATACATGTTATATTATCTATATTACACACGATTATTATCTGCATGCTTCAATTTATGTGTTCAATTATTTTTTTTATTTTCTCTAACATGTTAATAAATTGTTATTTTATACTTATTGGTTTATGTAATATCAAATTAACGTGTTATATAACTAGTGTGGATGGACCTCCACTTTTCACTATTCGCCTATTAAACGGCGTGTCTGGTAACGCTGGCTGCAACTCGTTTACAGTGTATAAAATTGCTTGTAAACTTTCTTAACGAGCTGTCAAGTTGACAAGAATTTACTATGTCGTCCACTGTATTCAATAACGTACGAAGCTGGTATACTTACGTATAATAAAATAAAATTGTGATATAATTTTCTATATTACCCGAGTTTTCAGTATCCATATAACTTTTATGTCTCGACATAAAATTCCCTTAGACGAATTTTCTCTAGACTCGTCTAGAGAAAATTCGTCTAAGGGAGTGTACACATTGCGTTTTTTGCAGCGCGTTTGTATCGATACAAATGCGATTCGAACGCGATGCGAACGCGCAGCCCCCCGCGCAGCCCCTCCCGGTTCGCTTTTGTATGGATAAATACGCGTTGCGAACGCGCGTTTGTATCGATACAAACGCGCAGCTCAAAAACGCGCTGCAGAAAACGCAATGTGTACACTCCCTAAGTCATAATTAGAGTTTGTGATGAAAAAAATTCTTTGAAAAATTGGCGTTGTATTACAAAAAGTAATATCGTTTTACGTTTGTAAGAGGTAATATCTGGAGAAATTGAATTATCTAGCCCACATAGTCTCTTAAAATGTAACATATTTAACAATACACGTACCAGCTTTATACGTAATTGCAACCATCAATGTGACTGTACGTAGATCTGAATTTGTTGACATATTCTTAACGATTCACACTTGACAGAGCGCTTCGGAGCGTATCTTAGAAAATCCATCTGCGTATTCTTTTAATAAGGTTCAATTTAGCATGTTGCAAGAACTTTCACGCCCTCAGTGACATTCAAATTATTAATTTTACATCAATACGTATCAGTGCTTTCTTCAAAGATATGTAATATCCGCTCCGTCTCCGTCAGATGGTAATCGTAAGTCGTAACAGATTTGAAATAAGTACTATAAATCATGATAAGCTTCGACTGCCGTGCCCTTTTTCAAATCAGTATAGGTATTAGTTCGCGTCATGTAAAAAGAACGCTGGAAGAAAGTGGAGGGGTGTGTTTTGTCTCATGTTTGCGAATAGATAACCCATGCTCAAACATGAGACAAAACACATCCCCTCCACTTTCTTCCAGCCCTCTTTTACATGACGCGACCAATACATATTTGCAATTTATTAGTATCTCGCCATTCCCTCTACCATAATCCTACTAATGCGAAAGTTTGTGAGGATGTCTGAAAGTCTGGATGTATAGATGTTTGTTACTCTTTCACGCAAAAACTACTAAACGGATTTTAATGAAACTTGGAATATACATAGCTTATAGAATAACACATAGGCTACTTTTTATCCGGGTAGGTACCACGCGAGCGAAGCCGCGGGTGGAAGCTAGTATAGTCATATTATGCGGTTAGTTAATTTGCTAATATGCGCAGACTTAAATGGACCTATTTAAGTACATTTCTTGTATACTGTGATAATCTTATTGACTCTGATGATTTTGCTCGTAAATCAATGAAATAATTAAAACTGACCTTTTAAACATCTGATAACATTTTAACATGTCTTATTTGTAATGCCAGGATTTTAGATGTCAGTTAAAATGTAAGTGAATGTTAAATTATATTGTTTTTAATTTAAAACGAATTATTTAAAGAGTTGTTTAAAACTACCAAAATTGTTTTGCAGCAAGCAATCGATTGTTGTATCCAGGATGGCGTCATAGAGACGAAAAGCAAAACTGTCCTCTAAAATGTATGTAAGAAAAAGAGAATGACATGGTTTTGTTGTCTGTCCTGCACCACCCTACTCGTAAAAACAACGGCATGTATTTCAGGCATCATGGCGTATCCATGTTTTAACAACGCCAGAAGGGAGTGTCAATGGTAGCATGTACCTATACTTATTTTATTATTCAATATATTTTAAATGTTTTCTCCCATTTTCAGCTATGTATCAATATACCGCCATCCTGGTACACACGATGTTTTACCTACCTATTTATTATACAAACAGTCATAGTACTGTTGACTGATTGAAATGTAAGTTTCTTTGCACAAAGAACTAATTTTATTCTGATGTGTACATAATATCATGTACATAATACTGGCAGGTTGATTCTGTCCCTGCTTTACAAATTCCGATCTATGTAGGTAGTGGACGCAAGATCTTTGAATCATTTTTGAGATAGTATTAAGTCTCTTTTTCAATAAATATAATTTATAAAAATTAAAAATGTTGTTTTATTAAATTCTACCCTAGCCTTCAGAGAGAGCGAATAGAATAGAGCTTAAACAAGTGCCATCAACTCGTATAAATATGCTGGGCACTGGACATGCATGGTGTCAAATTAAGCGTTTATCTGACCCATAGACCTAGTTTAAACAGCATTTTCAAAAGCTTTCTGTGATGCCTGTCTATGAAGATGTCTATGTGTATCTGTATACTTTTATGATCTTTAAATAGGTACTATAATTTAGGGTCACAGTCGTGGGTCGTGAACCGTGGTCTTCTATTTAAAAAAAATAATGTCTAATATGGGACTTCTGCTGACTGTTCAGTCAGTCAGACTAAAATAGTAGGTTAGTTAATGCTATTATTTATATACCTATTTAGAAACCTATAAGATTGCATTTTAAAGTGTATACGTTTAGAGTAGCATCAGCACTCAAGTCCTAGGGCAAAAGCGGGAACTTATTGTTTTATTTACTATAATAAGCTCTTATAGTCAAGGTCGTTCAGTTGTTCTGGTGTGTAGAGCTAACGAACGTACAAACTAGCATAATTATTATTGTTCAAGCTCAATTCAAGCTATAATTGGACAATTAGTAATTTTTTATCTACAGTGCTACATAAAAAGCATGAAACGGAACTAAAATTTCATTCATTCATTCATTGCACGGCAACCCTTTATTTCTACTTATCTATGGTAAAAAATGTTTCTGAAGACGTCAGTGAGTAGAAAAAACTTGTTCTTTTTAGTGAATTCTTCAATTTGGCGTATTTGTTGTGGATAAAAGTGTAATAGGCATGAACAAAACATTGAAGAGTGGCACCAGAGAAGTTGTTTATAAAGTGTACAAACGTTGCTTGTTAGAAAAGGAAGCTGGAACAGTTCTAACAGATCTAACTCATGTTTTTGAACGTACCGCTGAATTAACCGGTATTTCATTTGATACAATTATTTTATCAGTAAAAGTTGAATGTGTAAATCATTTATTACTGGTTATTTAACTTTAAATCACCGTAAATTGATAAATTATAAGACGACTAAAATAGGTTATGTTTACATCTTACCCCGCATCCACACGTTGGGGCCAACGTTGGTCCCAATGCCTCTCACCAACGTGTGGTGCTGACAAAATAGCTTGGCGCCAACGTTGGGGCCAACGTTGGGGCTTGGCCGTGCCGTGTCGGTTTTATCAAAGGAAGTTGGCGCGCCAACGTTGGGGATCCGTCCACACGTTGGCGCTATGCTCAGTCCCGTTTCGACGCGCATCGTGAGCGCACGTGTCGACTGACGAGCGAGAATGTCATCGTATTCTTTATTTATTGTGTTTGTAGGACTATCGGGCTGAAATTTTGCACACTTATAGATTCTCGGTGACAATGAAATATTATGGTATCAACAAGCTGATCTGATGATGGAGTCAAGAGCTGTTCAACAGAACTCCTCAGTAAATAAGCCGATTGAGTTGAAACTCGGCATATTTGTCAAGTTCTGACTACAATGTAATAATATGGTGACAGCGAGCTGATCTGATGATGGAGTCTACTATTTTTTTTTATGTTACGGGAACCGTGCAATTTTTTGGGATAAAAAGTAGCCTATGTCCTATTTCCGGTTATTATCTATCTATATTTTAAATATCACCCATATCGGTTAAGTGGTTGTCGTGTTAGAGAGGAACAAACATACATCCAAACATCCAAACTTTCGCTTTTATAATATAGTGTGTTGTGTGAAGTGTGATAGTGACATTATGTGATGTGATTGTGATAAAATTGGTATTCAGTAATGTAAAATCACTTAGAGAAATTTCAATTTCTGTATCGGAAGCGCAGACATCGGACGTCTGCACGTTGGCTCTGACGGAATAAGACTGGTGTATCGCCAACGTGTGGATGGTTCACGAAATCTTGGTCCCAACGTTGGGACCAACGTTGGCCCCAACGTATGGAGCCGGCGTTAGAATAGAGCAATATGGCATTTTTGATACTTTACGACTTTAAAAAAGTTCGTTTATATTTGCAGGTAAATCTTTAAGTACAGTTAGGAGAATTGTACAAGAAGGCGTCATGAAAATCATGCGAGCATGTCATCAAGATAGAACGAGACTACTATGAAAGAGGACACACACTCTATGATGAAATTGACCACCTCGTTATCAACCTTCAGAATGATAGCAGCAGTGTTGACACTTCAGAGTCAGACGATGAAATGCCCGGTGCAGCACATGCACATGGCTCTGGCATGGAATTTTCAGGGGTAGAATATTTAGAGGATTATTAGGATTTATTAGGCTTACAATAAAAATTCAGATTTATTTAAAAAAAATTGTTTTATTAACAGACATTTTGGTGTAATGTAACATAGAGCAATTACATACAAGTAGGTTGTATAAATGCAACAATGCACTTGTGATAGGTACCTAGCGATTTTGTGAAATAAAAATAAAATTATCAAGTATCAAAATCGTTTATCATCATATTTTGGGGTTACCAACTAGTTTGCACAGTGGCGCCCCCATTTATGTCTATTAATAAAAGTAGCACTTTAGCTAACCTAGTTCTGCGATAGCAGCAAGATAGCAGCGCTGCGTCTATCGGACTTCAGAGCTGAATCCGACTCTACGATTAATTTATTATCATCTGTGTAATGAAACATCAGTTTGTTTGACATCATCACTTGAACTGTCAGTGTCACTATCAGATCAGTCAACTGTCAAGTCACACACATGACACAAGTCAAAAGATGTCAGAAACTGTACGCTGCTGTATTCGTCACAGATTAGGTAGAGATACTACTTATCCGTTGAGGTGCCCCGCCCCCCGGACCGATTGCGTGCCTAGCCCAACCAACGCCCGCGCAACTGTTGCCAGCGGTTTAACTTTTTTTGCCAGTGATTTTATTCCTGGACTAAACCTGTTTGTGGTATCATTGGAATCGGAATTTAACAAGCTTATTAACTACTTACTTACCTGCTCAAGGGGATTACATTGTCACCACCAAATAAATTGTTTATTCCATTCCGTAAACATGTTTGGCACCTTGCAAAATAAAAACTCACAATTGTTCAAAATTGGTAGCAAATATCTGCGTCAACATGGTGCACACACTTAGTACACTACACACCTTTATTATTTAACACAAAACATATACACATCGACATTAAAAGTAATTATCTATTCGCGTTTGCAAAAGGCCAAATTACGCCATTTTGTTCCGCGCGCGAGGAGCGGGAGGGCGCTCACGGCAAATAAAAATTCAATACTACTTCATTTTTCATCCTATAGCCTTGTCTGAAGTCTTTCTGATTGGTAGAAATATGTAGTTAGCCAACAAAACGAACAAAACAAACCTCATTCACTTCAGTCCTATACATCAATCACAATAGCCAACCTTCAAACAGAAAATTCACCCGCAACATTCAAAATGTTGATCAAATTCAAATTTTTTACTATAAAACGGGGTTTTAATGGTTCAGTAATTATCCTAAATACCTGTCAGATTTAATTAATGCAAAACATGTATAGGTCATCGCTGAAAATCTTATTTGAACCTTCTTTCAAAAATAAAGTTTTTTTCGTATATTTCTCTTCCGGTATTTTGACACATTGTAGAAATATTATATATTATCTATGACTTTTAGTGTTACCAGTAGTGGGACAATAATGTTACCAACAAATAAAGACACTTTCCACGTATGGGGAAGCCCTAACACCATAGAAATCGTGATTTTAGTGGCCGCGCGACCCCTCAAGTGCCCTTGGCCATTGTAGTGGCCTAAGGCAATCGGGCGGGTATCAGATGGAAATGTCGGGAACATTTTAGTGTGGACTTGTGTTCACAGATTATATAGATGTTACTCGATCCTGATTGGCTATCAGAAAACGATGTATGACGTTTCTTTTTTTTTTCTGCTACACCGGCACCGAGCAGAATTGTCATTCTACCAAACAAATTAATTTGGTAGGATTGCTTTTTTCATTCAATATTTCTAAGGCATTGATCTCAATGTGTACTATTGAGATCAATGCCATAGTAGAGGTCAGTGGCCTAAGGGAAAGAAGGTGTTGTTGATAGAAAACAACGAAATATAGTTAATCATTTATTATTATTTTTTAAATTTTTTCTTAACCGTTGAGGTGCCCCGCCCCCCGGACCGATTGCCTGCCTAGTCTAACCAACGCCCGCGCAACAACTTTTGCCAGCGGTTTAACTTTTTTTGCCAGTGATTTTATTCCTGGACTAAACCTGTTTGTGGTATCATTGGAATCGGAATTTAACAAGCTTATTAACTACTTACTTACCTGCTCAAGGGGATTACATTGTCACCACCAAATAAATTGTTTATTCCATTCCGTAAACATGTTTGGCACCTTGCAAAATAAAAACTCACAATTGTTCAAAATTGATAGCAAATATCTGCGTCAACATGGTGCACACACTTAGTACACTACACACCTTTATTATTTAACACAAAACATATACACATCGACATTAAAGTAATTATCTAATTCGCGTTTGCAAAAGGCCAAAACACGCCATTTTGTTCCGCGCGCCAGGAGCGGGAGTGCGCTCACGGCAAATAAAAATTAAATACTGGTTCATTTCTCATCCTATAGTCTGGTTTGAAGTCTTTCTGATTGGTATAAATATGTAGTTAGCAAACAATACGAACAAAACAAACCTCCTTCACATCACTACTACACACCAATCACAATAGCCGACCTTCAAACAAAATTCACCCGCAATATTCAAAATGTTGATCAAATTCAAATTTTTTACTATAAAACGGGGTTTTAATGGTTCAGTAATTATCCTAAATACCTGTCAGATTTAATTAATGCCAAACATGTATAGGTCATCGCTGAAAATCTTATTTGAACCTTCTTTCAAAAATAAAGTTTGAAAACGTATTTTCTCTTCCGGTATTTTGACACATTGTAGAAATATTATAAATTATCTATGACTTTTAGCATGAACAGCAGTGGGAGAATAATGTTACCAACAAATAAAGACACTCCCGACGAATGGGGAAGCCCTAACACCATAGAAATCGTGATTTTAGTGGACGCGCGACCCCTCAAGTGCCCTGGGCCATTGTAGTGGCCTAAGGCAATCGGGCGGTTAACACTACATAGTAGGTATAGATATTGTATAATAAACAAAGTTGCTTCCCGCTGTCTGTCCCTATGTAAAAAAAAAACATCATCAAAATCCGTTGCGTAGTTTTAAAGATTTAAGCAATGCTTAGATCTTTAAAACTACGCAACAGATTTTGATGCGGTTTTTTTAATAGATAGAGTGATTCAACAGGAAGGTTTATATGTATAATACATGCATAATATAGTACCTAGAGAAACACTGATAAATCTTAGGTTTCTGTGATGTGTGATGTGACCAGTGCGTCTCGTTCTCGTTCTCGAAATCTCGTTCAAACTCACGTTTCTCAACAAATCACTGCATAAACAATCGAGCCACTTTTTGAGTCTGATTACACTACACACTGGGAATATGGAATACAGCGGCCTTTCGCAAATTTGTACAACCTGGTACAACACAAGTTAACACAACACATAAAATACATCGTAGGTACTGAAGGTACAAACCGTTTGCAGCTAATAAGGAATAGAAATAGGCGGGGAAAATCAACAAACTAAATACACAATGATCGTTAGACATTAGACCGCAGAGCACAGACTACCCACATCCACAGAGATACCTACCCTCAAAGATCTCAATCATTCATTGACATTGACATTGTCATCAAAATAGCAACTCATTCGGAATCGGAAGAGTTGAGGAGCGGAGAACGAAATGTCACACATCGTTTTCCAATCAATTTCCAATCAAAGCACAGATTATATACAAGTCCAAGCTTCTGACTAGGAACATTTCTACCCGTGGTCACAGATTAGGTAGAGATACTACGTATCAGATGGAAATGTCGGGAACATTTTAGTGTGGACTTGTGTTCACAGATTATATAGATGTTACTCGCTCCTGATTGGCTATCAGAAAACGATGTATGACGTTTCTTTTTTTTTTTCTGCTACACCGGCACCGAGCAGAATTGTCATTCTACCAAACAAATTAATTTGGTAGGATTGCTTTTTTCATTCAATATTTCTAAGGCATTGATCTCAATGTGTACTATTGAGATCAATGCCATAGTAGAGGTCAGTGGCCTAAGGGAAAGAAGGTGTTGTTGATAGAAAACAACGAAACATAGTTAATCATTTATTATTATTTTTTAAATTTTTTCTTAACACTACATAATAGTAGGTATAGGTATTGTATAATAAACAAAGTTGCTTCCCGCTGTCTGTCCCTATGTAAAAAAAAACATCATCAAAATCCGTTGCGTAGTTTTAAAGATTTAAGCAATGCTTAGATCTTTAAAACTACGCAACAGATTTTGATGCGGTTTTTTTAATAGATAGAGTGATTCAACAGGAAGGTTTATATGTATAATACATGCATAATATAGTACCTAGAGAAACACTGATATATCTTAGGTTTCTGTGATGTGTGATGTGACCAGTGCGTCTCGTTCTCGTTCTCGAAATCTCGTTCAAACTCACGTTTCTCAACAAATCACTGCATAAACAATCGAGCCACTTTTTGAGTCTGATTACACTACACACTGGGAATATGGAATACAGCGGCCTTTCGCAAATTTGTACAACCTGGTACAACACAAGTTAACACAACACATAAAATACATCGTAGGTACTGAAGGTACAAACCGTTTGCAGCTAATAAGGAACAGAAATAGGCGGGGAAAATCAACAAACTAAATACACAATGATCGTTAGACATAAGACCGCAGAGCACAGACTACCCACATCCACAGAGATACCTACCCTCAAAGATCTCAATCATTCATTGACATTGACATTGTCATCAAAATAGCAACTCATTCGGAATCGGAAGAGTTGAGGAGCGGAGAACGAAATGTCATACATCGTTTTCCAATCAATTTCCAAACAAAGCACAGATTATATACAAGTCCAAGCTTCTGACTAGGAACATTTCTACCCGTGCCCGTGGTATTCGTGCGTGAATTTAGGATTTTATTTTCCATTATTTTCGTTTGGTTTGACTGAAATGAAAATGCCAAACAAACGCTCTATGTGGCACAGCGTGTGCGTGTAGCACACAAATGTGAGGAGACGTATTATTCAGCAACAGTAGAATTGTATAGGCATAAGTGCATCGGGGACTTAATCCATGCGGTGTGAGGCTTGGCCGCAGTTTGTCCACATCCGGCGGCGACAACGGAAGTGCAATGAGTGCTGTCTGCTTCAACGGGGGCAACGATAGGCTCATACACGAGGCCGATCAGCTCATCTCGTACATAGAGCGGGGCTCCTCGGTTCTCAAGTTTTACCCAAGGAAGAGGCCCGAGAGACGCTCGGTGTCCGTCCGTCGCGAGACACACCAGGTCATCTGGTCTCGTACCAGCGCCCCGCAGCGCCAGTCCTACGAGGGAGCCCTCGACATCAGAGACATCAAGGAAGTGAGAGTTGGAAAAACTTCCAAAGACTTTGAACGATGGCCAGAGGAGACCAAGAGGCTGGAAAACTCGAAATGCTTCACTATTTACTACGGCACAGAGTTCAAGCTGCGCTCAGCGTCATTTGCAGGTAAATTTATTGACTTTTCGATTTGTAAACACTTCTAAATTTAAGTTCCACTTGTACTGATGCAGGCGTTGGCGTTATATTTGTCCAAGCTGAGAATTCTATAGAATCTTGACTCATTATTATGGAATATGTTTACCGTCTCGCCAATTTATGGGTGAATATGATCACGGTTGTACGTAGACAGTCTTGTGTAATGTTATTGTAATTGAAGTGGAATATTTTGATGCTTTTTATGTAAGTTTCAGCTAGCATTTGACATTCAGGATGTTAGATGTTTCCCCTTCATCATTCAATTTGAAAAAACTGATTTGAATTGTCTGGGCTGTGTGACCCTGTGTATTGCGAGATAAAAACACTGTATAATATATTTTAATCAACAAAGCTTTGAGATTTGGTTCTCACATTTGCCAACCATGTTAAAATAATCATTGTCACTTAGCATTAACATGCCAAACAATGAAGTGTGGAAATTGCTGGTGTTATCTTATCTGTGTGTACATAGGGGTCCATTGCTTAGATACTTATAACTAGATAAATATTAAAGTTAAAAGGCTTGCTATGAAATGTGAAAATATTCTTGTATGCTCTCTATTATGACTGGCCCCTTAGCTTTAACTGGCCTCATAGCTCAGTTGGTAGTAGCTCTGCCTTCTGCACTATAGGTCGTGGGTTCGATTCCCACCCAGGACAAACATTTGTGTGATGAACAGAACATAGATGTTTGTTCTGTGTCTTGGGTGTTTAAAAGTATTCATGTATGTATTAAAAAAGTATATAAGTATTCTATCAGTTATCTGGTTACCATAGTACAAGCTTTGCTTAGTTTGGGGCTAGATGGCGCTGTGTGAAATGTCCAGCAATATTTATTATTATTATTTATTATGTATCTATAAAGCCGGTAACATCTACTGCTGGGTAAAGGCCTCTTCTATATCACGCCACTCATGGTAGTTTTGTACTTGCTGGATCCATCATTCTCATTTTGTTTTTTTGTTTGTTTTGATGCTCTTGTTTGCTCTGTGTATGTTTTACATACCTACTGGGTGTAAAATAAATAATAGGATTGTTGGTGAGTATTCAACAAGTCTAAATCCCTGTTGGAAGCTTGCCAAGCACTAAACTGAGGTTACATGTAGGTAACTCTAGCCCCATTCACTTGTGGAGTATTTCGGGACTTTATTTCATAGATTCACGTGCCCTTACTGTAAATGCCAGAACCTAGGTTTACATGACAACTAAACTGCCGTCCGCTAGCTAAAACGCCGTTAAGTGACAAAACCATTTTTTGAGATATCGCTAAAAAACGCGCCGCTTCTTTACTATCTTGCTTCGCGCTTGCCGCTTTCTTAGTATCTCTAATTCGAAAACTATAAACGATAGGAACCCAGTTCCAAGACAGATCGATAGAGAATTTTGAGCTTTATAAAGGCTGGTTGTTGGATCTTGCAAGACATTGATATCAAACTAGTATTGTAAATGCGAAAGTTTAGATGTTTGGATGGATGGATCATCCATCCAATGGTTGGATGGAAGGATGGATGGATGTTTGTTTGTTTCTCTATAACTCGACAACCACTAAACAAAATAGTATGTTTAGAGGTCTCGTTATTGTTTAAAAAAATTAAGATGTTTTCCGTAAATTAAAATAGCGCACGTCGTAAGCTGCGCGCGCAGCTCGCACGGCTTGAAGTTGCAACTAATAAGCTTTTCTTAAAAATGACGTTGATATTTATTTGTTTGTGATAATATCGGAAGCTCAATAAGAACCACATCCTCACGTTCGATTGGGTGTCAAAGGTATACCTTGCATATCTTTTGTGACAATGCAATACTATGGTAACAGCGAGCTAATCTGATGATGGGAGTTGTTCAACGGAACTCCTCAGCAAATAAGATACAAATACCCGTGTTTAGGCTCTTTTGAATCAGCTCGCGGTTGCCTACTTAAAGCTTTTGAGTTCAAAAATAAAATAAAACAAACTTATTTTCTGCAATGTGCTATCGTTCAATTGACTTTGACAAGCTTTGTTTCAGCACAAACGGACAAGGAGTGCGAGGCGTGGGTGAAAGGGCTAAGGTTCCTCATTGACGAGGCAATCAACGCTTCCTACCCGCTCCAGATAGAGAGATGGCTGCGAAAAGAGTTTTATGCTATAGAGAACGCTAACGAAAAGTAAGTTTACTTCTAAAACAACTTAATTTTTGGTCGTTCGTGAACATTCACGATCACAATTCATATTTAGATGTATGGAAACGGACACTGGATTTCATCGCGTTATTTCGTTTATTATTATAACAAAAAACCCGATTGTGAAGAATTTTCATTTCACTTTGTGTTAAATGTTAAACAAATATATAAAAAAAATACCCATTGCTTTTATTAAAATTGTATCGCTTATGTACCTCAATATCACAATTGAGAGGAATCAAAGGACGCCCCGTTCAGCTCGAAAAAGTAACGATACATACTATAGCAAAATCACAATAGAAATTGCATTATACCTATGCCGTCTCTTTTCATTAACTGAGTGACAAGAACGGCATATATTGAAATTTCTATTGTGATTTTGCCATAGCGGCCTTTTTAGCCACGCAGGTGCCACATGAACGAAACTACGGGCACAGCTAGCATGTTATAATTAAGTATTGCAAGTAGCGCATTATGGTGATGACAGGCTTGCAACCCACGTGCATTACTCGAATATGTGGGTGTGTCTTTTAATATAACTTCAACGAGCTCCATCAAACATATTCCCCCTTACTTATGAAAGATGTTTAAAGTTGAACACTGGTTGAACAACGTCCTGTCTCTGTTTGTCACTATCCACAAATAAAGACAGGACGTTGTTTAACCAGTGTTTCACTATAAACATCTTTCATAAGTAAGGCCGATTGAATGTTGAAGTTGAGTATTTAAAAATATATTAAAATCTCAATTTCAACGAACTCTTTCAAAAATTTTAAAAATATATTGAATGCCTTTAAAAAGGTCATGGATGATGTTTGTTACGATGTATAAGTGACAAAAATAGATTTATAAGTTATTTTCGTTTACCGTTTACAACTCGTGTAAATGTGCGTACATTTTAAGGATCAATAAATCAATTGGGTAAGCCTACCGGGGTTCGAAACCACGACATTCGCATTGAAAGTAGAGGTACTATACCCATTCGCCAACACGGCTCTTGAGGCAACCAGTTAGTAGGTATTCTAACAGGCGAAATGTATGCATGTATGAAATATCTGACGTCGGAATGCTATAGAGAACGCTAACGAAAAGTAAGTTTACTTCTAAAACAACTTAATTTTTGGTCGTTCGTGAACATTCACGATCACAATTCATATTTAGATGTATGGAAACGGACACTGGATTTCATCGCGTTATTTCGCTTATTATTATAACAAAAAACCCGATTGTGAAGAAATAGGACAAGCCTCTGCCTACCATCTTAGATATCAAGGGATCCGGAACGTCTACTGTGTCTTGAGAATACCGTCGGGAACCGTGTCGTTTAGTTTTTTTTTTGCAAACGTTTGACGTTTGGTTTAGTCATGGTTTAGTTACGTATGCTCGGTTGAAACGACTTGTTGGTCGCAAGATCGTCAGTAAGAAATCAGAGCCACACTCATAAATCATGCAAATAAAATTGCATCAAGCAACTTTGCATTGGCACTTACCATTCAAAGGATTTGCACAATCAAAGACAATTGTCACTCACGTAACAAGAATAAGTGGAAAATCACAGTAGACTAGGCCAATTTTGTACTTACGGCACAGAATAGGTACAGAAGGCGCACTCCGCACTTAAGGTACAAAGCTACAATTGGCGGGCCCGCCTGGGAGGGCCTTGGCAGGTAGGATTCCCACTTGCTGCTCTGCTCGCACGCTAGCTAGCTGCGTCGCGCGTAATATAATACCTAAAGCAAAGTGTCCACTGGCAAGTAGCTTACGCAATTTCTTGCAGAAGTCAATTGAGGACTAGTTTCCAAGACTTGCAGCAAGTTCAGCAAGTCACTAAAACTTGCAGAAGTACACTTTTGCGAACGTTTGTTTACACATTGGAAGTCGCTTGCGCAAGTCAACATGTGCAAGTTTTATTGCCAGTGGACACTTTGCTTAAAAAACGCAACAAGTCCACATTTTGACAACCTTTAGCGCCAGACAGTGACAGAGTTGTGCGTTAGAGAGGCAATGTCGCTATTTAAATGTTTTCGCGAAGTCAGGCTTCTGTACCTATTTATTCTGTGCTTACGGCAAGTCTTGGGCACTGTGAAATCTAGGAGTATATTCGTAGGCCTAGCTTTCAATCGCGACTTTACTTAATGTCTAGTGTGTGTCTACATTCCTTTATTGGCCGAACAAAAATACACATTATACAATTTAACAATTTTATGTCGATTGATGAAAATATTGTCAAACTAGCAACGTTGTCCTCGTAGTGATGGTGTATGGTGATTATGTTGATGAAAAGTAGCCTATAACCTTCCTCAAGAGTTTAGCTATCAAATGCACAAAGAATTTTTCAAATCCGACCTTACTTTACGCACACAATTGCCCGTGTCTAAAAATTACATTGTGTAGTGTCTGTGTAAATAGGTAGATAGACGCCGCTTTTGCGTAGAGATTTCGTCGAGTGTGGTTGAACTTAGTGGAATAGAATTTCTAAAAATATGTTTAGCGTATCGATTATCTAGTTTAAAGTATTTTCTTTTTCAGTATAACATTGAAGGAGGTGAAGGCATTCTTACCAAAGATCAACTGCAAAATATCCACGAGCAAGCTCCGGGATATATTCCAAGAGGTGGATGTAGCAAAGCGAGGGGAGATAAGCTTCGATGACTTCTCACTCTTGTACCAGAAACTCATGTTCGATGAGAACGTAAGAACCTCTCTCCTTTAGTTCACCTTAATGTATGTTATAGTTGTTCTATCTCACGAAGTGCGTTTGGTCTTAATTGTGTGTGTTCACATGCACGTTGTTTCTGTGTGCGTAAGCTCGGGAGCGCTCAGAATCGTTCCACGCACACAGAAACAACGTGCATGTGCATCTACACACACAATGAAGACCAAACGGACTTCGTGAAATAGAACAACTGTATCTGCCCCTTGATTGTCTATCTTTGATAGCGACCAAAATCGGTCTCAAACTGTCAAACATGACAGTTCAGTGACCACGCAAGTATCTCTGTCACTCTCATCTCAACGAGACCGAACGACAAAAGATCGTTTTGACAGTTTGAGACCAATTTGAGGTTTGAAACAAGTTAGACAATCAGCCCGGTGGTTTCCGTGGTACTGTCGCCTGCATTAAGATGTATACATTTCTCACAATTTTTAAACTACTGTCAAAGTAAACATTTCCAATTATTGTCATTTATTTCTATTGATTTATATGCAAGTGGATTTTTAAATTATTTTATAGTTCTTCTTGTGTACTATCTTTAAAATTATAAAGTGTAATAGGTATACATCTTTTTGCAGGGGACTTGACAAGCTTTCCTTAGTTTATTAGGTCTACATGGGACTGTGTGAAATATCCACCAATATTTTATGACTAGTTCAAGTTGCTACCCCTTGTAGTCTCATTTTCCTAGTCTTTTTGTCAGTGACTGTGAGGGGTAGTTATCTTTTTTACTTACTACCCATTGGCCACATGTCTCTTAGGATTTATTGGGCTAGACCAGTGATGGGCAAACTACGGCCCGCGAACCTTTTCAATCCGGCCCGCCGCGCCAGCATTCTTACTCAATCCGTACTATTCATGTAATTAAATGTAAACCCTTTCAAATTTTTTTAGTGTTTTGTGAGTAATAATAAAAACCAGTTAAAAAATCTGGCCCCCATTACATTTCATTGGTTTTGTTTGGCCCCCGATGAAAAAAGTTTCCCCAACCCTGGGCTAGACTGATGGATATGTTTTCTGCAGCTTACAATAGTAAGTTCGTATGAGCTTGTGGTCAATTCTAGTGTTGGCGTTTTTAGGACGCCTGATGGCCTTTATAATTGCTTAGCGTTTCTATAGCTGGGATAAAAAAAAAAACAGCTATTGTGCCTCTAAGCGAAGTTAATTTTGTGCGAATATCATACGTCATTATTGTGTTTGATTCTACTAGCCACTGACTCGAATCGCGAAAGATACAATCCAGCATTAGCCCTTATATTATGTATGCTAAATATTTGTCTTGCAATTCACTTAGCAAGTCACAAAGTCAGACCAGAAAAATATGTCGGGACAAACTGAATATGCATTGCACAGACTAACCAACAAAAACCCAAGATCGAAGAAAACAGAAGAAAAGAAAGAAGGCTTACCCAGCAGTGAGATTTAATGGGATGCAGATTGTAAAGTCTAAAAGCAACTAACCTGTTTATTGTCATGTCAATAAAGTTGACACTAAATCGATAAGCCTTAGCCATTTTACTAAAATTAGCGAGACTTGCGAGTATAGGCAAAATAATATCCATTACGAAATGTGGTAAATTACTGTGATTGTTACAACTATTAATGCTGTGGTTACCATTACAAAATGCTACCATTAGGTTGCAATTGCAATCGCTTCAAATGATTGTTAACTAGCATAAGTATATGGCTTTGTGCGCTTAGCGTATCGAAATAAAAATTGCATAAGTTACTTAGTTCATTGTACTTATTTTGTTTCATTTACAGTGTTAAAATATTTTATAATAAGTATTTGTAAATTATACTGTAAAATATACCTAAAACCTTTACGTGAATTCTTTAGCCTCAACTCATATCTAGAAAATCTAGAAATCTGGAACTTAAAGTAATTCCTGTTCTAGTCGAAGGTTACGTTAAGAAAAGATTATTGAATTATTCTGTGAAATAGCAAGTTCAGTAGTCGTATAAAGTCGTTTGTAGTAGGCTGGTTACTAGCTGTGCGCAGTACTTATGTTTTTTTCTCACTATACGATTTCAAACATTATAATAATTGCTACTATATGCTATAATTTGGCTTTTCTGTTAATATGCGTTGTATGCGTTGCGTATGACTAATTAAAGTGACTACATTATGCCTACAGTTATTTGACTATACAGGGTAGTGGTTATAAACACTACCCCGAACAGTCAAATTCACACAACATTGTCCCACAGAATGTTCACGACATATTTGACAAACACTCCCTGTACTGCGCTAACGGGTCTACCATCACACTGCGCGAGTTTCAAAGCTTCCTGCGTATTGAGCAACACGACCGGCTTGGGGATGACGAAGTTCGAGCTTCGCAGTTCATTCGGGACTACCTGAGGGATCCACAGCGCGATATATACGAGCCTTACTTTACTCTGCAAGAGGTAATGTACTTTATTAGCTTCCGACGCCTTCGCTCGCGTGGTACCAACACTATATAGCCTACAAGCGACCCGTCCTGGCTTCGTGCGGGGTTTCTTTTGATCCTATTGCTACCAAACTTTACATAATCACCTGCTGAGCTAATCTGAAGATTGGCTAAAAATTTTATCAAAATCGGTTTTGCCGTTTTGGAGTCCATACGATGGAGTGAAGGTGGCAAGGTTTTACTCGAATTCCATTTAGTTGTACCCTTCACACGCAAGAAGAAGAAGATACACAACACACATATTTTATATTAATTATAGATAAATTAGATACGCTATTCCAGGTCATTATGTCCACCTATGCTATAAATTAATACAAATAGGTCCACTGGTTAAGCCGTGATCGAAACACACATCCAAACCTACTCACACACTTTCAGATTTATAATGTTAGTAGGATGTTGAAAGAAAGAGAGGAAAGTGATATAATGGGCTGTCTGAGAGAATGAGAGGTCAAATACATTGCTACCGTGCGTGGTAAGTATGTAAGTAAGTAAAGAGTTTTTAGATAGATCGCCTAAAGGCCTCCGTCATGGCTTAACGACTTAAAAGCCAGGACCGACAATTTAACAGGCCCTCCAAAGCACGGAAGCCGTGCGCGGTTATGCTCTACTACTTCGCTAACTTTTTAACTGATCGGTATTTGAAACCCATGCTATTCCAATCACGATCTACACCAATTCTTACCACCTGCTTGCTTGGGACGTGATTGAAATACAAACATCAAAACGTACTTACAAACTTTCATATTTATAACAAGGATAGGATGTAAGGATTAGGGTACTAGGGTATATAACATTGAAATGACTGCTCGGGGTAGTCTATAATGCGACTACCCATACAACGACTTTGAAAAATAGACGCGCTAGATATTATCTGATAAACATCGCGAGGAAACATGTTAGTGTAGAGACGGTAATAGGTTTGCATCCTATCTCACACACATGAGATAATAACTTCTGCAAAATGTGAGCATGTACCTTTCCCCTCTAAGGCCTACGCAGCGGGACGGCATGGCAAAGAATTTAAATTTTTGCCAATGGACCTTCAAACTTATGGAGATAGAAATATGATACAAATTCGTTTACGGCACGGCATCATTTCAAAGCATAGGAATTTATTTCGTATTTCTATTTGGATATGTTTGAATGTCCATTGGTAAAAAAATTAGGCCATTTTACGACTTCAATACCTTACAACGACGTCTTCGATACCTTACATGCGATATTTTCTTTCCAGTTCATAGAGATGCTCTTTTCGAAGCAGAATACAATTTGGGACAGCAGACATGACATGGTAACTCAGGACATGAAGCGCCCTCTTTCACACTACTGGATATCTTCCTCGCACAATACGTAAGCATAATGATATTACTAATAACGAAAGTAAGAGAGAGAAGTAGGTAATAAGAGGCTGGTTGACTGAGTGGGATGACCAATGGAGCTAAAAAGGCCGAGAATCACAATAGGAATTGAACTAAATGCCGTTTCTTTTCATTGATTGAGAGTGACATGAACGCAATGTTGCAATATTGCAATATTGCAATTCCTATTGTGATTCTGCTAGAGCGGTGTTTCTAGCTCTGCTGTCATTCGGTGCGAAGGTCGGTCGAATGAATTTTTCGTTTTGGGAAGTTTTTTTTCTTCTTAATTTTGGCTTCGCACGGTTTGTGCAGTGTCAAGTAGGTAATTAATCAAGATAATAGATACAACATATTACACAAATAAAATATCCCAAATCATTTCAGCCAAATCGGTTCAATGGTTGTCAAGTTACAGAGGAACAAACATACATCCATCCAAACTTTCGCATTTATAATATCAGTGTGATGTGATTACGACGATTTTATCTTTTCAGGTACCTGACTGGCGATCAGTTTTCGAGCGAGTCATCACTAGAAGCGTACGTTCGGTGTCTCCGCTCCGGCTGCCGTTGTATAGAGCTAGATTGCTGGGACGGACCGGACGGAACGCCTTTCATCTACCATGGACATACTCTCACCACCAAGATACGATTCATGGACGTCCTCAGAACAATAAAAGAACACGCCTTCGTAACCTCCAACTACCCTCTCATCCTATCAATAGAGGACAACTGTTCCCTACCCCAGCAGAGACGGATGGCGAGCGCCTTCCAAGATGTCTTCGCTGATATGCTCCTAGTTCAACCTTTCGAGAAGAACGAAACCTGTCTACCGTCTCCGCATGATCTACGAAGGAAAATAATCCTTAAACACAAGAAATTACCAGAAGGCGCCGAGGAAAATTCCTTCGCAGTCAGACAGGAGGAAGGAAGAGATCTAGATCTGCGCAACTCTATCAAAAACGGAATCCTACTACTCGAAGATCCCGTTGACAAAGAATGGAATCCACATGCGTTCGTGCTGACCGAAAATAAGCTTTACTACACTGAGAATTACAGCACGCAAGGTGAAAACGACAACGATAGTGATGGCGAAACGGAATCCGATAGCTCGGCTATACCGCAAGATGAGTTACACTTCGGTGAATGCTGGTTTCATGGAAAACTTGCGGGGAACCGTCAGGAAGCCGAGGAACTTCTTCGCGCACATTCTCACCTTGGGGACGGGACATTCCTAGTTCGGGAGAGTGTAACGTTCGTTGGGGACTATTGTCTTTCGTTCTGGAGACAAGGGAAGGTGAACCATTGCAGGATCAAGTTGAAACAAGACAGAGGAGTGACGAAGTATTACTTGATAGATACAGTTTGTTTCGACAGCCTGTATAGTTTGATCACGCATTACAGACAACACTCTTTGAGGAGTCAGGTCAGTCAGTTTTATATCCGTCTTATATTAGAAATCTCTGAAGCGCTCGTGGCGTAGTTTGCTTAGACGTTCTTGATTCATTGTTGAAGTAAAGCAGTGTTGTGCGCGGTCACAATTTGGATGGGTGACCGCAAGTGGCATTATGAACTGAGCGCTTCCGTGCTTCAGAGGGCACGTTAAATTGTCGGTCCCGGCTTTTAAGTCGTTAAGCCATAACGGAGGCCTAAAGAACTCCATCACCAGAGTTGGCCACTTGCTCATACGAACTTACTTACTGTGACTATAAATAAATGTATATTTGCAGGAGTTCCTGATAACTCTCAAAGAGCCGGTGCCTCAGCCGAACAAGCACGAGGGTAAGGAATGGTTCCACGCGCAATGTTCGCGCGCTCAAGCCGAGGAATTGCTGAGAAAGGCCAATACCGATGGTGCCTTCTTAGTGCGACCCAGCGAGAAGGAAAACGGATCTTTCGCTATTAGCTTCAGGTGAGTCATTCCGCTGGGGCATAGAATAGACTAGCAGGGCCCTCGCGGCGTTGGCCCCATTAGTGATGATGATGATGATGAAAAGTAGCCTCTATCCTTCCTCAAGAGTTTAGCTATCAAATACAGAAAGAATTTTTCAAATCGGACTGTTAGTTCCTGAGATTAACGCGTTCAAACAAAAAAACTCTTCCGCTTTATATAATTAGTTTAGAAGTTTAGATAGTAATACTACGTATAGAATGGCCACTGTCCCCTCCCCACCAAACGGGGCTTCCTCACCGCGCGAGCGAATTTGGGCTGGGAGGCGCCACGCGCGCAGACGCGACTACGAGACTCCGTCAAAGCCTTGACGGAGGCCTTTAGGCGGCCTTAAAACTCCGTCACCAGAGTTGGCCACTAGCTAATACGAACTTACTATTTTAAATAAAAAAATTGAAGTAGCTAGGTAAGTATGTGTGTTTTATTCTTGGTGTGTGTACCTATCTGTGCCGTTAAGTGTGTGTCAATAAAGCTTTTATTATGATTGTTTCCAGAACTGAGCGAGAGATCAAGCATTGCCGCATCAAGCAAGAAGGGCGGTTGTACACGATTGGAACGGTCAAGTTTGAGAGCCTTGTGGAACTTGTCTCATACTACGAAAAGCACCCGCTTTACAAGAAAGTCAAGCTGTGGTTCCCAATCAGTGAGGATATTGTGAGGAGAATTATTGCTGTGAGTTCAATTCTTTTTACAAGATTTCATCCAACTTCTGAAATAAATGTTAATCACTAGCTTCCGCCCGCAGCTTAGCTCGCGTGGTACCCGGATAAAAAGTAGCCTATGTCCTATTCTCGTTCATTATCTTTCTATATTTTAAATTTCAGCCAAATCGGTTTAGTGGTTGTCGGGTTATATATAGAGGAACAAAAATACATCCAAACTTTCGGATTTTTAATATTAGTGTGTGTTAAAGCCAGTGTAGCCGAATGTAAGAGCATAATGATTGCAAAGGCTGCGAGTTCGAACCCCCAGACTTTTTTTTTTGTTTTCGTTCTGTTAGTTTTTTTGTTTTTGTAAGGTAGGTATAATTTTTTTTTTCTGAGAAAATTTGTTTTCTATATTTTCACCAGCAGAGCTCGGACGCCCGGATATTTTTTCCTAATTTACATTTTTTAATAACTTGAATAACATTTTTTTTTCAGGAACCCGATGATAGTTCTGTGTATGGTACTCCTGGTTACATGGACCCTACGTCATTCACTTCCAGAGTAAGTTTTGATTTATGTTGCAGATAACCACATCTAAGTGACAATTCACACATTAAAAAACAAACAAACACAAAAGCCTCTATTAATAAACTCGGATTAACTTTGTCAAAGTTGCGCCAAGGATTTAACTATTGCCATCCTTTTTTGTTAGACAGTGACAAATAAGGATGGCAATAGTTAAATCCGTGGCGCAACTTTGACAGAAGTTAATCCGAGTTTATTAATAGAGGCCTAAATGTTAATCCCGTCTTGTCTTACCTCAATACAACAGTGAAATATGCATCCAAATCGGTTAAGCCGTTTCTGATATTAGCGGACACAAACGCACAGACAAACGGACAAACAGATAAACATTGATATGGGGTCTATTGCATTAATAGATGCCCCTAAAAATAGTTTTTATCAAATAGCTTCCAAAAATAGACATCGATAAGTTACAGTTTTTATGTATAAGTTATTCACCCATTCAAAACATTTGAACTCTAGTCCATTGATATAAAGTTCATTTTCATCGCCATCAGCCGCTTCTACTGCGCATATACTATTCTTAAATGTTCATATAGGGGTTTTGTGAATCGCAGATAACTGTGAAGGCACTATACGACTACAAGGCTCGACAAGACGACGAGCTTTCCTTCTGCAAGCATTCTATCATCACCAATGTTGATAAACCTGACAACGGGTGGTGGAGGGGGGATTATGGTGGGAAGAAACACCACTGGTTCCCTGCAAACTATGTCCAAGAGATCGAAGTTCCGCATATGCCTGATATCACTGTAAGTGTTATGTTTTCACATTGAGTTGTACTAGACATAGTCTTTCTTGCGTCAAAATGTATCTATCTAATAAATAGCAAATGGCTAGCTTAAAAATTAAAAAAAAACCGACTTCAACGCTATAATCTGAGAAATTTTCTTTCTGCACTCTCGAGGTGCATTTCTGTTCATAACTCCGAAGATCCTCGACAGATCCTCATCTAATCTAAATGGCACCAATCGGAAAGTATACTTACCCTTTCAAACAAAAAAAGAATCTTCCAAATCGGTCCAGAGGCGTCTTCTAGTAATCGGTGAACATACATAAAAAAAGCACAAAAAAAAAGATTTAACGAATTGAGAACGTCCTGCTTTTTTCGAAGTCGGTTAAAAATTAATGTTTGAATGCGTTCCTAAACAATTCTTGGCGAAGCCTTAAATAAAATCTTAATGTTTTATTTTACCTAAAGTTAATCCTTTTCTAGGGTCTCGAGAACGAATCAGCAGCGTTAGGGTCGTTACAGAAAGGTGTAGTAGACGTGTTAGGAGCCGTGGTCGAACTAGTTGTCGGGGAAGAGAGCGGCGCCGCGCGTTGGCTCGTGCGAGTCCAGAGCCCCGCTATGCTAGCCCCCTTCGATATGGCCGCGCCAACTCGAGAACTCGCACTAGAATGGCTCTCAGCAATAAAAGAAGCAGCCCACACAGCCACAGCTCGCTCGCTCCAACACAGAAAAATGGAACGCACTTGGCGAATCGCAAAAGAAATGTCCGACCTAATCGTCTACTGCCGCTCCGTCGCATTCAACCAAGAACGCATCCGCAGCAAGGGTTTCATCTACCACGAAATGTCCTCCTTCCCAGAAACGAAAGGCGAACGACTCATGTGCCAGCAAGAGAACCCTTTCTTCCTCAAATACCACTCGATCCAACTCAGCCGAATCTACCCGAAAGGACAGAGGATCGATTCATCGAACTACCAGCCGATTTCGTTTTGGAATACCGGCTCGCAGATGGTAGCGCTAAACTACCAGACTCCGGATAAGCCGATGCAACTGAATATGGGGAAGTTTAAGGAGAACGGAGGCTGTGGTTTCGTTCTAAAACCGGAGTTTATGTTCGAGGAAGGGTACAATCCTTATGAGCGGAGAAGTATTGAAAAGAAGACTAAGTGTGAGTCGGTGATGCTTCGAGTTATTGGCGCGAGGCACCTTTGTAAGTCTGGGAGGGGCACGGCTAGTCCGTTCGTGGAAGTGGAGATCATTGGAGCCGAATACGACAGCGGGACAAAGCTTGTCACCAAAACTGTTGGTAAGCAAAAGATTTTAGCTGTGTCTTTTTTTCTTCTTAATTTTGGCTTCGCACGGCTTGTGCATTCAGCCAGTGTCAAGTATTTAATATATACCTAAGTTTATAGATAAATAAGATAGACAAATACATAATATACATAAATATAATATCCCTCCCCTCCCCTTGTGCCTCAGTAAAGATGTGGGGCTTTACTGAAACATCAACACGGACTTTTTGGGAGAAGTCGAAAAGCAATGCTATCCATTTTTGTTTCACTTGCCCACACATAAGCACATTCACGAACACTTATCGGTTAATAATCCACCATTATTACACATTAACATTCGAAGAAACACAAGTTTTGGAAAATAAAGCAAAATGAAATCATGACTTCTCAAATTCCCGCCAAAAAGCCTAGCTGTGTCTTAGTAAATCTAGATCTCTCAGTTAAGGCACAGAATAAATAAGTACAGAAGCCAGACGTCGCGAAACAATTTATTTAAATAGCAATTCGGGTAAGCGCTTATTGCCTAGCGAGATATTCACTCTTTCTAACGCTAACTCTTGTCACTGTCTGGCGCGGAGTGACGCGGAAAAGTTGTCGAGTTGTCGCGTGATAGGTTTTTGCACTCGACGCGGCTAGCGTGCGAGCTGAGCGGCAAGTAGGAAACTTACCTGCCAAGGCCCGGCCCGAGTGGTACTTGCAGCTTTGTACGAGTACCTAAACTGCGGAGTGCGCCTTCTCTACCTATTCTGTGGTCAAGGGGTTCAATCCCATCAACAAATACAACAGACGCCTCAAAACTATTCTTTTCATTTCAGCTGACAACGGAATCAACCCTATATGGAATGACATTTGTGAGTTTGAAGTGCATAACCCTGAACTAGCGCTCATTCGCTTCTTAGTCCAAGATGAGGATATGTTTGGTGAGCCTAACTTCATCGGCCAAGCGACCTACCCGTTGAAATGTCTACGCACCGGCTACCGCAGTGTAACTTTAACAAACGGGTATTCTGAGGAGCTCGAGTTGTCTTCATTACTCGTGCATTTGTCTCTGAAACATCACTAAAGGTAAACGATTCACCGATCCAATAGGATCCAATGATATAAATCCAATGGTAAATCCAATGATATGAATCTGTAATGATATGTGAAAAGTGAGGTTGAATTTGTCTTCGATATGACATTGGTATCTGAAGGTTAGGCATATGCAATTATATGAACCTGATTTGAGCTTTCAATGATTCATATTGTGTTATATGAATAATTCTAAGAATCTGTATGGAAATCAGTCCGACAGATAAATATGAATGAAATGCAATCAAATATTGATTTTAATGCATAATTATGGTAACAAAATAGTGATAGTAATATGTATGTGATCATTGTGTGTTAATATGAATCATATTAATATCATAAGTGAACTTTTCAGTGCATTAATGAGGTTATTCCAAGTTCTAACTTAGAGTAGACTTCAAAACTATGACAGCAGAGTCATTCTGTAGACTCACTTCGAATTCACTCAAGTGACCGAGCTCACTAAATACACAAGAATGTATTGTGAGATTCAAATTTCGAATTTGTAATTTGAAATCTCACAGTGGATTCAGCTCTTCGACGTCGAAGTGAGTTTACTTTTTTACTACGTTAGAATGACTCTATATTAACCACATAAGTGGGCGCTTATCTTTAACGCAAACGGCAGCTGAAAGATGCTAAACAAAAAAGTTAAAATGTAGTAAAAATAGTTAAAATTTATTCATTATATTATGTGATCAAATGGTAACTAAGGACCCCGTAGCAGCTTTCACCCAATAATATAAGACAAGCATATGTTGTAAGGATATGGACACGCCTCTGACTATCCCCCTAGATATCTTCAATCTTCATAGTATCTTAAAGGTAAGGATGGGGAAAGGTATAGATGTCAGAAACAGGCCCACAACTATATCTCTGTAATATTCTTGGGTAGCCGTGAGCCTGATGTGAATAAGTGTAATATATAATATATCACACTAGAAATCAAAGTATATCACACATAACCACGATGCATATTCATAAATTTATTTATAAGTAAATATTATAATCATTATAACAAGGGATGTTACAGAACGTTTTTGCTCTATAGTAGAATCAAAAAATTGATTGAAAAAAGAAGAATGAATGGGAAACAAAAAAGTTAAGCAACGCTGGGCGCGGTCAGTTTTGGGATGGGTGACCGCAACTTTTTGCACTTATGGAAATTCTCATGTTAACTTTTTAACCGCGGGTAACATCGCGGGTCGCAGCAAGTCTATAATAAAACTGAATGTTTGTCCTCTATGCGTTCCTAAACCATTGATTAAATTGTCATGAAACTTTTGTCGGGTCGTCTGAGAACGTCCGCGAGGGTTTTAGACCCAAAAAAATATATAAATTTAAAAAATTTAGCGGGCCAGCTAGAGTCGGATTCAGCACTGAAGTCCGATAGACGCAGCGCTGCTATCGCAGAAATAGGTTATGTAAAAAAATACAAATTGTCCAAATAAGGCTCACAATAATAATTATGCTAGTTTGTACGTTCGTTAGCTCTACACACCAGAACAACTGAACGACCTTGACTAAAAGAGCTTAAGTAAATAAAACAATTAGTTCCCGCTTTTACCGTAGGACTTGAAAGCTGAATCCTACTCTAAGACGTAAATTCGAAGTATTATACCTACCTTCTGTAACATCCATTGTGATTCTCTATTAGTTTAAATAAGCCGGAGTTCACCAACAGACAGTTTTTTGTAACCATTAATAAATTAAGTTTGACTTTATGAAAACACTAGCGGACGCCGTGGTTTCGCCCGCGTGAACTACTATTTTTTATACCATATCGGGGTCCGTGTATTTTTTCGGGATAAAAAGTAGTCTGTCCTATTCCCGGTTATTATCTATCTATTTTTTAAACATGCAAATCATTTCAGTGGTTGTCGAGATATAGAGGAACAAACATCCATCCATACATCCAAACTTTCGCATTTATAATTTTAGTGTGATTAAATTTAAGAATTTGTAAAAATATTCTACAAAATAATTCCTACTTTTCTTTTTATAGATATTTACCCCCTTACTTAAGAAAGATGTTTAAAGTTGAACACTGGGTTAAACAACGGCCTGTCTCTATTCGTCACTACCCACAAATAAATACGGGACGTTGTTTAACCAGTGTTCAACTTTAAACATCATTCATAAGTAAGGCCCTTTAAGTTTAAGCTGGCTTGTACCAAATTTTGGCACAAGTCAGCTCTGTTGGTGAACTTTGGCTTCTTCGTCGTTTCCATCAACCAAGGTTCATTGCACACGATGTCTTAAGGAACTATAGTTCTCTAAACCGGAATAATCTTTCGAAAATACATCCATAAACATAGTTATGAGCTTTAGCGAAATGCATAAATCTGTATTTTTTTATTAATTATGCAAAAAAAGATTGTTATATTGCCTATGATGTTATATGGTTAACAACTTAACTGTTACTGACATTCCTTTGCGTTTTTGTCTTGTGTGTCTCAGTGACGTCACTGACGCCATCTTGCTTTAAATAGCGTCTCGGAAATTTATTTTGTACTCTTTTTTTTTTTTTTTTTCTAACGAAAATAGGTTCGCGTTTGACCACACTCTGCCTGATGTAAAGCAACAGTGTGGTCTAAGATGGAGCACGCTTACCTAGAAGAAACCTCTTAACTCTCGATTTGAAGACACCCAAATTATACTTTTCTGGAAATACAGATCCCGGTAAGGAGTTCCACATTTTCGCCGTGCGTATAAAAAATGTAGAATCAAAGCGCTTAGTACGAACACTGGGAATATCAACCATGTACAAATGGCCGACACTCGGTTCGGGCCCGGCACGGGCTAGCGTGAGTCATCCTTATAAAAGTATATTCCGTAAGATGAGCTCGTTTATTCTTTTCAATGATCGGGCTAACTTATCTATGAATTGTTCTTTTCGCCCAAAGAAAACTAATTACATAATGGGAACATGTGCAATTAACCTCAAGGCTGAGATTCTACCAAAGCGGAGAAGAGAGGTGTTTATAAAACCAATAGAATTTCGTTATTGTGCCACGAGATGTGTGAATAACAGAATTCTATTAGTTGTCTAAAATATCGTCTACGCTTTGGTGGCATCTCAGCCTAAACGTTGCTATGATAAATGCAATTTTTATGCAATTATCTGGTATCGTTATAAGCAACGACGTTTAGATTTAGTAGCTCTTTCATTCGTTCGTTTGGAAAGAGAAAATCCACAGTCGGAATTTGATTACAGAAGTTATTGTTATAAAAAGATGTTACCTACGCAATGCTTCTTGGTTGGTTTTGTTTTCAGTTCGATTTAGTACGCTTTTGATATGTTTTGTACATTTCGGTACATTGTATTCTGTTTTTGTACTTTTTGGTACGTTGCGTTATATTATTGTACATTCCGGTACATTGATTACAATTATCTTCATTTTCGGTACGTTATTACTGATCGTACTATCGCATTTTATTTGATAGCGTGACGATTAAAAACGGCGAGAGATAATTTGCGTTGTAAAGATTTCTTATAATTTATACACCCGTGGTCTGATTCCGACTGTGGGGATACCACCAGCTCGTTAAATCATTAAATTACATTATACCATGATGTATAAGAAGAGAAAATATAAAAATATTAAATGGACTAAGAATTATATTCGCACTTCGTATTCGTAGATTTTTTTTAAAGAGTTCTCGAAAGGTCCTCAGAGAGAATTTTTTTATTTTTATTTAAAAAAAGAAACAAGGGATCGATTTTGATAAAGTCAATTAAAAAAATTATAATCAGTGTTTATTGGTTGCTAAGAGAACTTACAAATGAACTAATGTATACGATTATGGCTTTGGTTAAATTAAATAAGGACAGATGTGGTAACAAAGTGCGAATATAATTATGTGGTTCAAGAGTTAAAAATTGTATTAAGTATAATAAAAATCATATTCTATTCCGGAACCAAGAGAGTGATGAGTATGAATTTGGCGTAGAGACCGAAGAAGTATGATTGTGTGAAAGAGGATATGAATGTGAGAGGAGTGGATTCAGAGTTGACGAATGACAGAGGTGAGTGGAAGAGGAAAATATGTTCTGCCGACCCCACTTAGCGTGGGATAAGGGCAGGAGGATGATGATTCTAATCCGGAAGCAGTAGAGATTTCTGTACGCATTTGATAAAAAAAAAATCGGTGTAGAAAAAGTATCAATTATTATTAAATCCAAAGTCCAAAATTATGTAATTTAATTTTATGTCAATAAATCTTATTTAATATAGTTGTAATTATAAAGTATATGTATGTACATAGCGTGCTGTTTGAGTTTTTAATTCGATCTTATGTTTTGACATCATAATAATTAGATTAAGTCTGTCTATGTATTTACCTCTATGAATTTATTATAAATTAAATATATGAGAATACCTAATATTTCAAATGTGATATGAAACAAGCTTATTTTTTCGAAAACCCAAGGCCTTAACTGAAATATTCCGTATATGAACTCGAAAATCAGTCTTTTTTGGACTTTAATTTTTATATAATATTGCGAGTGTAATACATTCATATTAATATAATTTAATCTCACAACGATCTTAAATTAATCCTATTGTATGAAATACTATCACATTTCCTATATAAAAGTAAATTAAGTCATATCATAATTATTCGCACCCAATATTTGTAAAATAGACATATGTGAATTTTCGAATCTATATATTTTATATACCCTTTTATCTTTAAATATAAGTATGTAATGTAGTTCATGTAAGCAAACAACGTGTCATAAGAATTGTTTGGTTTTTTTATTCGACAGCGAACGTTCATCATCATCATCATTGGCATATCAAATTTATATCAAATAAGTTGATTATGGAAACCAAATAATAATAAAATTGGTGATATACATACATATTATACACGTTTATTGTATATTCTTTTAATATAGTGTCGTTAGCAATGAAAGGGCTGAAAGTGCCTTGAAGCGTGGACGCACAATTTCTTAGACTGTTTTTAGATTAGTATTTTTTTTGTAGGATTTTTAACTAACATATTCATTGTCCCGTATTAAATGTAATATGTATTTCGACGTGCCTTTGAACATTGGATCTTCAACGCTTAAAGGATTGAGAGAATGTCTACCTAGCTAGGGTAGCGATAAATGTCCCTTGGGCTGTTTTGTCTTTGGGTACGAAATTGCCCGCGATTTCCTTTGCTTCCTTTCTCATTTGTTTTTTATCGTTGCATTTTAGCGTTTAGATTTCAAGAGATCCGTTCCAAGCGTAGGTACTTGTTGATAAAAAACAACATAAGCTACTAATTTTAGACTCAAAATCATTTCATATATTTATCTTTGCAGTATAATGCGAAGAGTCCATGAAATTTTTATCTTTTCGTTTCCAGCTAAATTGTACTTGGATTAATATTTCTTAAAATGACTAAAATAAAAAAATCAAGGGTCAATGCGTGACTCTTGGTTAAAACATTTAAAAACTTGTGCGTGCCTTTTGGCATACAAATTTTGTAGATCTTTCTCTAGTAAATAATATGTCCATGTTTCATTGAGCTTGTATATCGGTGGCCTATAATATTATATATATTCGTAAATAAAGTTAAATGTATAACATTTTCTGTTATACATTTATAGATCTTGTAATTTAAGGCAAGCTTGTTGTTCTTCAATGTCTTTGTAGATTTTCTCTTGAGATAATTTCTATAAATTTTAGGCTTTATTACATGCGATGTAACCAAGCTAATTAGATGCTAATGTATCACGCATTTATATTAATGTATTTTTAAATTATAATTATTTAATTATTACAATTATTGGTGGATGTTATTTTAATCATTGACTATTCATAATTGATTTAAGGAGCGTCTTGCACCACGATTCTTAATTGTATTTGGCTAACCTAAACGCATTTAACGCACAAAAATTGTGTATAGACTAGCTTAAATACAATAAAAATGTTGTGCAAGACGTAAATAAGTTTTTGTAAGTAGATAAATGTTATATTTAACCTTTTGTCTCCAGAATAAGCATTTTTATTATTATCGCAATCATTGAAAAATTCTTGAGTCTTTGTATGAACTATATGGTTTAGTTATAACTTCATGGATGATTATTGTAAAACACTAGTTTCTGGATAGGTTTATTATATTAGCTTTTGATGTGCATACATATTTTTATATTAAAACGTAGAATCTCTATACGTATGATCTAATTAACATTGAAGTTTTGATACCATATCTTGCAAATTCTGATTTAATGGTCTAACTAAAAACAGGGACAGCCGAAGTACTACCATTGCGGGGGGAGGGACATCTTTGGTCACCCCCTTCCTTCAAGATACTAGCAAAGAGAAACGTAGTAAAATTAGAGGGGGCGGCGCCCCCCGTTTTATTAAAGGGGGGCATCTGGCCCCCTCTGCCCTCCAAATCCGCGGTTACAGACAACTAAACCTGACTACTTTAGATGTTTTCACCAAATCTTACATACTTACCTGTTGATCTCAGAAGTCTGCCATACTTGGGGTACAGTCCTGAGTCGGCACAACATTGAATTTCGTTCAAAATTACTATTATTATTTAGAAGATTCTTGTCACTTTAAGTGATAGATAGTTAGCTTACATCGGACCTTACATAAAGATAGTGAAACAATAATGCCCGGTTCACATTATTCCAATCGTATTCCAGCCCAGCGTTCGAATTCTGGAATAATAAAGTAAACCGCCACTTAAATGTACCCATTCCAGTGCAGTCCAGTCCAGTAACTGCGACGGTCTACTTTTTAATTCCAGCTCGCCCGGCTTATTCCACTATGCTCCCACTCTCGTGATCCCAGTGGGATCATAAAAGACTTTGTATGTATTAATAAACTCAAAAGTTTTGTATGATCCCACTGGGATCACGGATTGGGAGAATAATGGAATAAGCTGCTCGTCCAGTTCAGCGCCAATAGAGTAGACGACCATTACATACTTGTTTTCGCTTTGTTGTTTTGGGAAATGCATTTTTGAAAGACTGCTTTTGGAAGACTGGAATCATAACGATATAATACAGTCCAGCACTGGACTGTATTGAATCGCTGGATTACTGAACTGGAGTAATGTTAACCGGGCATAACTTAGGTGCTGGATAGTGCAATTTGAAAATCTGTTTTAAGAATTCTCAGTTTTTCCACTTAAATGATATCTATGAAAATGTTTTTAGCTTGTAGGTAAAATGAATATGTACATGGAGCTATGTTATAATTACAGCTGTTATTGTGTGTTAATACGTACTAAAGTCATAATAACTAGTTTACTGTAACAATATTACAAAATTGTAGAATTGCAGGATTTTGTTTTTGAATAAATTATGTGGAGTAGCACTGCATTTTATTTTAACCTTTTATAAAAGTGTAGAAACGTAATTTAGTCATTGTTATGAACTTTCAGCTAGTATTCAAGATTTAAAATGACAGTCTACTCTTAATTTTTTTTTTATACACTTTGTTTAGGCTGAGGCCAAACAAGCGTATTTTTTTGAGTTGTGAGTCGCGTAATTTCGGTCGAGTAATTTCTGCTGCATTTGTTTTCATAGAAAAGTCCTGTTTGATTCACACGGCGACGCAAAATGAGTTGTCTGTTTTTGTTGAAAGTAGATTAAGCGACTCACAACTCAAAAAATTACGCTCGTTTGGCCTCAGCCTAATATAGGTAGGTACTATTATGATGAATGGTTTATAAATAAAACAAGAATCTATTTATAAAATCACATTTTATTTTAGTAAATAACTCACACAAATAATCAGGAACGGAACTTAACATCCTAAAATTGAACCAGCTACAACCTCAAACATATTGTATAACAAACATTGGAATCATTCTCTGCACATTTATTTCTACAAAGCAATTCAAAGTGCGGGCTAGCCGGACTTAGCCTGCGATTAACTATCATCTATTAGAGAATCCTCCTTCAACAATTTGATTAAATACAAAACAAGTAACTGCGGGCCCTAAAACGATCTAATTTCAACTGTAACATGCAGTGTAAAAGTTCTCAGAGATATCGGTCTCGGTGTCGGCCCGCTTCGGTTCAAATACTAACTTTACTGAATGCGCCTCTTATTACAGGCCACATCAAATTGAAGCACGATTTAACTACAATGATATATGTCGATTGCACGAATATTAATCGATAAAGGTATACTACACTAAGCAGTGACAGAACAGCTAATCCAAACTTATAGTAAACGATACAAGGTTACATAATACTGACGATCGACAGATCAACATAAGCCTAACCGAAGATAACGTAATCTTAAAATACTTAAAACTTAACAAAGTAAATCACAACGCTTATTATAAATAGGCCTTGATTTAACAAAAGTGAATAATAAAAATAATAGCTCACAAATTAAGGATTAATAGTAGGAGTTTTAAAAACTAAGCAAATATTTCTCCAAATCACTTTCAATTTCGAAAATCTAGCTTGGTCGATCTTTGCGTTAATTAGGTAGCACCTCGTAACTAATCGCGCGCGCGCCTCCGCGGGACCGCGGGCCGCGTGCCAGCTGACCCCCCTGGTTGGTGCCAACGGACCCCCCAGCGTCTACTAGCCCGTGTCAACCGACCCCAGTGCCAACAGACCGGGCGCCAGGCGGCCCGCGGCCCCCCAACAAGCGAGCGCCAGCCCTCCAATTTACATTCTAGTTCTAATTTACAATAATCAGGCTATCTCCATTTTCCACAGTCGCATAAAATATAGATAATAGTGTAACGTTAGCCTAACTCAATGATATCATACGCTCGATAGTGTCAATGTATAATTTCAGTGTACTAATCTTAAAAATATCGATGATTACCGTGCGTGACATCCAGTCGTACCCTCCGACTCGCTTACGATATGTACACCTACCGTGGAGAGCCAAAAAGCGAGCGTCCCGAAAACGGATCACGCCTCAACTGAAGTTTTTAATAAATGATCAAAAGTGGGAGGGGGTAAGTGGTCGAAATCGTCGAAATCGCGGGGTGACTACGGTGTGGGGGGAGGGGAGGGGGGGGATGTTTAGCAGGCGACGGCCTCGGAGATGGGGTTTTCGGTGATGCGGATGACGGGCGAGGCGCGGCAGCGACGCCGCTCGCCGCCGTCTGAGAGCCGCCGATACTCCGTGATCTTGCTCGGAGACAGCGGGGCCACTGCAACGCAAACACGCACATCACTACTCAGCTACTTCTTACAACGGATCTTGGCATTCGTGAAGTCAGCCGTTTCGATGCGCGGTGCAGTTTTTTTATACAATCTACTGCGCAGCGAAAAGCCTAACTTCATGAATGACTAGATATGGTAAAGGTGGTTCATGACGTCCAAAGAAAAAATTTGGAACCATTGAACAGTTGAACCCCATTAAGTTCGGGGGAAACATAGTCAATCTTTGTATTTTGGAACCTTTGGACCCCCCCCCCCCCCCCCCCACAACAAAGCTATAGCTACGCCCATGCACGCCAATTTCCGTGGTTCTGCTTATGTTGGTCAAATGTTCCCAATGCGGTTTCGCTGGCCTACAAAAATTTGTACGATTATCGTTTTTAACTTTAAAAGTTTTAACCCTGAACCCAATAAGAATATTAAGTTTTTCTGTTGATGAAAACCAACTAAAAATACTATTCTTAATATTCAGATTCTTAATTCAACTAGAGTACAATTCAAAGTGTAGATAGAAGTTTAAAAATATACCAACAGCAACACCAAATAGTCACATGCACTAGCCAGAAAAACCATTACATAAATATAACTTCAGGACACAGGACAAGTAGGTACAGATAAGATATTTCGACTTAAAATGCTTTTTAACCGCGTTTTACTACTGTGAGATGGGAAACTTATATTCCCCTTAAGCCGGGTTGACACGATCCAAGTCAACTTGGACCAAGTCCAACTTGGATGACTCTGATTGGACACCGTCGTCCGAGTGAGTCACGCGGCGTCCAATCAGAGTCATCCAAGTTGCACTTGGTCCAAGTTGACTTGGATCGTGTCAACCCGGCTATAAAGACGTGGTCCTGTTTTTACCCGGCTGACTGTCAAGTCACAGGGTAATTTCAAGGGGTGAAAGTACTACTTACAAGCAAGCGCCATCTAGACGGTAGGGGTGGAAGCCAGCGAACTACTACGAGAAACGTCACTGGACCCACGTGAACTGTTGCTAATCTTTTGCAGCTTTAGCACGGCTACACGAAAAAAAATAAAACAAAAAGAAACATAAAATAAAAAGTGCAAAAAATTGTAAATACAGTGTGGGTAAGGGACTTGTTTCATACCATTAAGATTTTTAATAGTAAAGTCTCAAAAATTGTTATTAGGTACCATAACTGTATGGTAACAATTAACCTAGTTTTTTAATTTTATAGTTACCACACTTAGGTAATACAATAAATCTTATTGAAAATGAAAAGTCTCATAAAAATGTTCGATTCCGACAGGATTTGAACCCGCACTGATACAAGCGATCCCCCTCAAGCCGGAGTGCCTTAACCAACTCGGCCACGGAATCCATATTCGTCGGGTCCAATATTAAGGAAGTAACTAATCAAAACTTTACTTGATGGCGAAACAAGCCCTGAGGCTTTTAATGGTGTTCTCGCATACTATCCACTACCAAAAGTGTCATATTTTATGTGTTATTGATTGGTTCGCAATAGTGCCTGGGAATACACATGCTACGTAGCAGCACTTATTACACTATTATATGACATAAGTAAGTTTGTATGAGCTAGTTGCCGACTCTGGTGACGGAGTTTTTAGGCCACCTAAAGGCCTCCGTCCTGGCTTAACGACTTAACAGCTGGGGGCGTTAATTTAACGTGCCTTCCGAAGCACGAACTGCAAGAGGCATCGAGCTGGCCACTTGCAGTCACCCATCCAAATTGTGACCGCTCAGAAAGTTGCTTAACTTTAACGTCAAGAACGTCTAAGCAAGCTTCGCCACGAGCGCTTCGCACAATTAGTACGTGACATTCGAAAAGAGTATGCTTATGACGTAAGCACGGTACGTAGTAGCAAACAAGCATGCTTATTAGTAGCATGAGTATTCCAGGCATAAAAACCTTAATAGTTATTGATTTAAATGGTTTATTGTTTGATAATCTTTTTAAAAGGCATCTAGAATATGTGATATTCAAGTCAGAAAATAATTATCTTGAATGATGAATTTATAAATTTTAAATTTATAAATTCATCCATGTAAGAACACCTTCAAGCCTTCAAGCACAAAACAGAAAAAAAAAACATAAATAAGCTAAATATGAATGAAAATGAAATAAGAGAGACATAATAATCACTATTACCATGAGCAGCACTCTCACATGACTCCACAAGACGAACATAACAAGCCAACTGCCAATACATACCATTTATGTGGCAGCAATACTCATTCCAGGCTCAAATATAATCAGGAAAATAAATAGGGGTATATACTGGACACAGTTTAGAGAATAACTTAAACAGAGAGTGGCGAGCAAGGTATAGAACGCAACGCATAATAAATATAAAGATCTTTAAAAAACATTATTATAATGTATGATCATATTGCACGGCAAAAAGTGCTTTCGCGCCTGCTTCAGTCCCACAAGATTAAACAAAAATAACACTCTTTATATCGTTATAAAAGTATCTTCGCGAATCTGCTGATAATACTAATTGAATTAAACACAGACCAAGTATGAATTTAGAACTGTTAGATCGCTTGTAACTTTCCACGTTATCCATCGCTGGAGCATCATTCTAATCTAATTTTTTAGTACTTTAAACTAAGATTGGCTAAAAATTAAGTCTTACATTCTCAGCGCAAATAGTATATGCCTTAAAATAGGCGAAATACTTGTTAAGTGTTTGTTTTTTATTATTTTTTACAATATCTAGAAAGTATCGCTTGCAGGTTTTAATATTTTCTATAATATTACTTAAGCAAAATAAACGTTCATACGCGCGCTTATAGCTTGCTTATCATTACTCTGAGCTTTAACATCTAAATGCAAACTCATAATTTTTAATTTTAAGTAAGAAATCAGTGCTTACGCAAAGCTCGATTGCAATTTTGAAGAAAATCTAGTGTTGTAAAATGACATTGTTGTTTTATCTGAGACAATGCGAAGCGAATTGCAATGTCTAGGGTCCACTCTAATGGCCGTGTGTTACGTAATGGGGAAAGACAACTTGTTGCGCACATTGAAGGCCAATTGATGAATAAGCACTTTTTTCTAGAGATTTTAGTTTATACATAGTTTACACAGTTGCAGAGAATGTAGGGAATCATTTATGCATGTTATTGAAATCTTACGTGGGTCTCTAATGATTGCGGCGGTATCGCGGGCCCCCGCCGTATTGGTGACCGCGATTCTGGCTCATCATCCAGTAGTAGACCAGGATCAGCAACATGACGGAGATGCTGACCACCGTGAGATGCATAGCCTTGTTTGGCATTTTCAATTAAATGATTTCACGGAGCGAAAAACAATTAGCGCCTTGAAATGCCTCGATTTCTAGACTACAGATTCTTTCTAGGGTTGCCAAATCCCATGAGACCAAAGGTAAAAACAGGAAATTATTGTGAATCATTAATTATTAATTTCAGTGAAATAAGAATCAGCATGCTTTTATGAGACTTTTGCTGCTGAATTAGTAAATTATCTTTACAAACATGATCGGTTGATGGTAGAAAAGAGGCTGAGAGAATTGGCAATTCTGATTTAATTACGGGGCCAGATTTGTACGAGGTTCAAGCTATGATATGCACAACGCCATCTCCATGCAGTTTGATAATTCATTAGTTCTGTCACCCCTCGCGAGATAGCACTGCACTAGGTTTGCACAAGTTTAAACTTCATCAAGGTCAAAGCAAGGGGTCAAGTGTAAGTTACTCGGTTACGATTTAGGACTTTACAGCTTGTATTTCTATGATTTAGAGAGAAACTGTCTGTGTTTCCGTCTACTTAGAACCCGAATACCTTTAAAAGGAGAGTTAATAGGCATTTTCTAGGGAAGCTCGCTCCATCGTCGACTTCATCCATGCTTAGGCAAGGAGCGAAGTCAAGAGCTAACCTATCTTAAATAAATAAAAAAAACAAAAAAAAAAAGAACTTCTGCCACTGTTCTTTTTTTCAATTTTAAAAAAGTAAAAATGCAATATTCTTACGACTGTATTCCCAAGGTGCAATAGCCATTCTCTTTCAGATGTTTTAGGCATTTTTAAATCGTTTGAAGATGTCTATGTAGTCAGAGGTACGTCCAAACACATTTGGTACATTCCCACATTTTGCAGAAGTTAACATTCTAGTTAGTTAGTTAGTGACAGGTTGCAAGCCCATCGATGCTTTAAAGCAAACTGGTTTCCTCACGATGTTTTCCTTCACCGCTTAGAGCTCGTTAAAGCGCAAATACATTTGTCACGATCTTCGGATTGAAAGTCGAGGCACTAACCCACTTGGCCAACACTCTTTTTAAAATTTTAAACCTATAAAAGTTGAGTAGGTATTTCTTTGTTTGATATATTTTGGAAATTATTGAAATTTTCAAAATGTATGGTAACACATGCATAAATGATTCCGTTTTAATATTTAGGAGTTATTTAACAATGCATCAAATTTTTAGATAATTATTTATAAACATTTTAAACGCACGTATTAACAGTGTTTTATTCCAGTAACTATTTCTGTGAAAACCCATACCTACATTTAAAAGAAAGATAAACTGATCAGATAAAAATGTTAGAATGAAAGCTTTTTTTTACCCAGCTGACTGTCAAGTCACAGGGTTATATAGATCACGCGTTTCTATGCATGTATATAAGTAATATTCTTTATTACAGCATTGCTTCTAAACGGCTGGATGGATTTTGATGAATGAGGTATCGTTAGAATTGTCTCTATCTCGATTTTGCTCTAGGATAATTTTTATTTCAATAAATCAATTATATCGGCTAGAAAATGCAACAATGTGTGAATTTTGAAAAAAAAATTTAGCCGTCATATCAAAAACCGCGTCAAAATCAAGAGATTTTTTTATTTCAATAAATCAATTATATCGGCTAGAAAATGCAACAATGTGTGTATTTTGAAAAAAAAATTTCGCCGTCATATCAAAAACCGCGTCAAAATCAAGAGATTTCTGTGGGTTGATTTCTAACACGTCATCTTCGAAGACTAAATCATCTTTCAAAATGTTTTAAAATCTATTTTTCGTCCTAAATGGAATTACTAAACGAAACGGATATACTAAAACTTTCTATTAAGTCATACGCAACGTTTAGAAATAACCGCATCGAAATTGATTAAGCCAATTAGAAGATATCTCATTTACAAAAAAATGCTGTTTCCAACTTTTCAGTTCAGCCGAGTATTTTTGAATTAATTGCTTGTAATTTCAATGTGAAGGTTACCACTATCGATTCGTCTCCTAAATAATTACTATAAGTCTACGACTAGTCAGGTATTCCATTCAACGACCCTACAATATAATTGGTCCATAGGGTGGGCCGAATAGAATCAATAAGGCAAGTTCAAGTCGAACCAAGAAAAGTTTCTATTTCTTTTATAGGTACCTACATTTTGGGAAAAATCTTTTATATGAATCAATTGCGGTATATTTGAAATATCATCACATAAGCACGGCTGTTTGTAATTGTTGGGACAAGTTTTTTTCAAAAAAACGTTTTGAGAAATCCGTTTTTTTCACCTGGGCTAGTTTCAAATTTAAACTATAATCTAGGTGCCTTCAAGGCTAGAGTGAATAGGTTTCTTATAGATTGATGTGATCCATCCTTGACCCTTGATGTTTAGCCACCCCATCGCTTAACATTAGGCGAGTTGGTGGCTAAACATAAATCTATTTTCTATAAAAAAAAATTACTTAGCTATTGGTTTTTTAAAAGTTAAATTTTCACAAATCAGTTGTTGAACGTACAAGAGTTAAGAGGTTTATTAGTACGAGCCTAGTTCTTTTTGTTTTGTGGTACGAGCAGCGTTGTATTTTATCTGATCAGTTATCTGCACATAATTATCTGTTTATTGGAAAGATAGCGTGTGTATTTGGTTATAGTGACGAGTGACGATTGGCGGCTACTTACCGTAACCCTCGCCTTGAAGGAAGAGGCGGAAAGCTTCGGAGATCTTGCTCGGCTGCTCATCCAGGACCAATCCGCAATCTTGGATCTGAATACATCATTATATTGCTATGAGCACAAGTTGCAATATTCATTTTTAGGTAAATCGATATAATAGTTATATAATAAAACTAGCTTCCGCCCGCGGCGTTGCCCGCAAGTTACCTACATAACATATAGCCTATGTTCATCCTGAAAGTTAATTCTAAATACTGGTGAAATAATTTTTGAATCGGATTAGTACTTTCGGAGATTTCCTCCTACATACAAACAAACTTTACCTCTTTATAATATTAGTATAGAAGTATAGATATAGATAGGATCATTATCATAAATAAGTTTCATTTATTACTGGTATGGACAATGTCATGAGAAGAGAAGAATGGCATGTAACTAGAAGAGAGCTCGAAATGCAATAGGATGGAAATAGGAGAAGAGAACCAAATAAAAGATGGTTGAATTGTGTGGAGGTTGACATGAGTAAATTGGGTAAGGAGGGAGAATCTGAGATGACGGCTGATAGAGAGATATGGAAGAATAAGTGCCGACCTCACGTCAGTGGGGAAAAGGCAGGAAGATGATGATGATGATTTTAACCCAGCGGCACCACAGAAAGCCAGCGCTACAGAAGCTCTATGCTACTGTAGCACACGCTGAGATAGTTTTTTCGAATCTGTCATTTAGTAAATATACACAAAATAAACGATTTTCTTTTCTATTCTATTTACATCTAGAGACAGACGGCCTATTGAACAGCCTCCAATAGACCATAACTCAATTAATTTGGAACTAGGCCAGAGTTCAACAACCTTATTTTTATTCTGGCAATGAGCCATACTCACATTATCGAACGTTTTGGGTAGGTACTCAAGAATCGCGCACGAAAGCTCGTTGCTACAACAGACTGATTCAGGACTAGATCGATGAAATGGGTTCGTAATTAGCTGATAACTTACTGATTTACCAAAATTGTTTTATTCCACGCTTTTGTATGTAGTTCTATGTAGGTACCTACTAATTGTATTGTTTTATTATGCTCTGTCCTCCGTCTTCTGTGTGTTGTCAATAAACTATATTCTATTCTATTCTATTTGAGCATGACTGCTCAGCTCATTTGGTAGTAGCTCTGCGTTCTGCGCTGTAGGTCGTGGGTTCGATTCCCACCCAGGAAAAACATTTGTGTGATGAACACAGATGTTTGTTCTGTCTGTTTGTATGTATTTAAATTACATGTATTCTACTAGCTTGGGGCTAGATGTCCATGAATATTTCTTTATTTATAAGCACACGTGCTTCTGACTACCCCTATAGATTTTTTATGTATGTTCACCGATATCTTCGTCAACTGTTCTACAGCAAAATAGATTTTGAAAATAATTCTGTGTTTGAAAGGGTGGTCTGAAATGGTCTTTTGTCACTAAATCAGGATCTGATGAACGGAATCCCAGGTAATAGGCCAATTGGTTGATTTTCAGTCTCTTCTAAACAATCTTATTTCTAAACAAGCAGAAATGTTTATGAACCGACTTCAAAAAAGGAGGAGATTCTCAATTCGTCGGATTTTTTTTTGTTGCCACAAAAAATTGGTGAGGATCTTTCTAGGATCTTCGGAGTTATGAAAAGAAATGCACCTCGAGAGTGCAGAAAATTGCTCAGCTTGAACTTTCAAGTCTTGAACTGTGTAGTGTTCTTAAAGGAGTTTTGCCTTTTCGAAATCATACCTTCATCCAAGTAGAGTTGTTGGGGTTTAGACGTCCGTTAAAAGTGACGGTGTCCTCGACATGCGGCGACATGGCCCCGGTGATGTTCAACACCGGAACACGAAGAGTGGCTCCGTCGCGGCTGATGCCCAGGTCTGCACGGCGAGCGTATGCCTCCATGAAATGAGCCAGGTTCGATGGATTCACGTTGCGCGTGAAGTGGGCACGGTACATCGCAGCGAGGTCGTGGTTACGCTCCTCTGCGGCCTAGGGGAAAGATGGTCATAAGTTATTAGTCGAATATTCAGCCTCAAAGGATTTGCTGGAAGATCGTAGTGCCCCCGCGCATTAGCGGCCAGGCGCGGCCGGGTCGCTGCGGCCAACTATTTCTTCCTGGCCGCTGGTCGCCTAGTGCGCGAACTTGCATAATGTCACGGAAGAAATAGTTGGCCGCAGCCACCTGGCCGACTCGACTTTTTACATGTCCTTTTACTTTTTATGTGTTTTATTTGTACAATAAAGAATTAAGAAGAGCTTAACTCGTGATAGGAAAATTTGGAGAGATGGTCAGTCACTTGCCCAGTAGGACGAAAAGGTTAGGCTAATACCCGAATACCTGTAACGCTACTTAGTTTAAGTGGTGCTTATCATTGACGTAAACTATAATTTTTGAATACATACGATTCAGAAAAGTAACGTCTCAAATAGATAAGTGCGTCCCAAATTTAAGTAGTGTTTCAGTATTCGGGCGTAACACTCTATTAGTTAACTCTGTGTTGATTTTGTATTCTATAATAGATGACTTTCGCAACCATTTTGGTGGCATCGAGAGGAATAGCGGTATAGCTTATGCCTAGCTAGCAGCTACTAATGATGATCTAGGTAAGAACTAAGCAAGGCCAGTACTATAATAATAGCGAGATTTTATAAATACTTTTAGTATGTATCATTTTAAAACTAAAAACCTCAACGCTAAGAATCACGTTGCTAATCGCAATGCATCATTTAATTGACAGTACCTTTGCGAGCGCGCACGTTATAACAGCAATATTTCAAAGAATGTATGTTTAAAGATGGTATTTCTGAGTAAAAGACAGACAAACAAATATTGTTTATATCTTTCGATAAAATTTATAAGGGTACTCGCATGGACACATATATTTTTATTTTCATAGCACAACGCTTTCTTGGTCCAAGAATCAAAACAAGGGTATTTCAACAAAGTTTACTTAGAAAACCTTGGATAATATAAAACAGTTCAATTGTTTGCACAGCTGGCACAGGACTAAAGCGCAAGAGCGTCCAATTAGTTTCTTTAAGCGCTTTTTATCATGCAATTCTATCATAACCTTTAAGGTCCATAACTATGTGCCCTGGAAATGACCTGGTTGGTGTCTATTTCATGGATTAAAAAAAAACTTAGGCCTTTACTTTTTACTAGATGATTTATACAGTGTCAGGAGGCAATGTTTGCCTACACTTAACGGGACACTGTAGCGCCTGGGACATTGTTTGAGATTGTATAGGCTTGCCCAGCTAACCAGCTAACCTAAGGCATCCTCTCAGCTTAACCGGCCATATCCACAGGAAATACATGGTCAATACGTGTGGGGCTGACTAAACCGCTGGTTTCCTCACGATGTTTTCCTTCACCGTTTAGAGCTCGTGTTAATGCGCATATACATTTTTCGAAATGAAAAATCCATTGATGCCCGGCCAGGATTCGGACCCGTCGTGGGTTCGAATCCTTCGGATCGAATGTCGAGGTAATAACCAACTCTGTCAACACGGCTCTTTCGACAAAAATGACCCTAGAATAGTGTTTTTTATGATAAATGGACTTGGATATATGGCCAGATTTGCGAGTGATGAATGACTAAACATTTATTCTCATATCACACGCAGTTTTTGTGAAAATACTGTCAAAGCATAGGCAGTCGCTTAGAACAATAGCAGAGGTATTTTTTCAGTGTATAGTGTTCTTTAATGGGGTCTGATAGCCTATCCTATTAAACTATTTTACTCAACGACTTGATATTTGCGAGATCGGTTTTGGTCGACAAATCCTTCGGAATCGTCTTTCTTGTCATTTTCTTGTAACACTCGCTCAGCACGCTCGCAATAGTTGTCTATGAGACTTATTCTTATCTCAATCTTCTTATTTAGTTTACCAGATTTGCCTAGTCTATTCACAGTTAATTAATAACACGAACAGTGGGCGAAGACCAGCATAAAACCTAATGTACACTGTGGTCTCGGTCTCGTCTATGCGAATGCGCGTGTGGCGCGTTCCGTGCTCAAAGTCAGCTCCTCGCCAGCTCAAACTCACAGTGTCCATTCTATACGTAGTATTATTATCTGTTCAGTAATGCTTTGGGGCTAGTTGTTGTTTATAAAATGTCCAGCATTAATTATTTACTTACTTAATAACACTTTATTGCACTTATTTTATGGAGTAGTAGTAAATCTCTATAATATAAACTATGTAGTAAAATACTGATCGTACAAACTATGGCCATTCGTAGTATCTAATGAAATAGCTCGAACCGGTGTGGTGTGATGGAATGCATTGCGCCGTATGCCACTCGACTGACGGATAAGCCGAAAAGCTGTCCCGACGGGACACCTCATTGCACTTTTGTGAACGGACAGCTCACCTATTCAATTTACTGACAGTTAAGCGAGTTTGAGGCTTTGATGAAAGGGTTTTATGCCCCTAAAATCATCAAAGCTTAAAGAGCTCTAGAGCAGTGTTCCGCAAACTTTTTGTATTCAAGGTACATCTAAGAAAAATCTTTGAGGTACACCATTAATGAAAAATCATTTTTTAATGTGAAACATGAGCTTGTTTAGTTGAGCATATGCGATCAAATTTGGAGTAACCTTTCTGAGATATAACCTTATTTTTCCAAGACACACCAACCAATTACTACGGTACACCAGTGTGCCGCGGCACACCCTTTGCGCAACACTGCTCTAGCTAGAGCATCAACTTTTTGAAAATTAGATTAGCTTATGTGGTATTCCAGAACCGGACATAGGAAGGACATACACATATACAAACAGGTCAAATACATAGTCCTCCTTTTGGGTTTCGCCGCAATAAAAAAGTCGGGTAATAAAAATAGGTTGCGTATCACTTTTAATACAACCATTAATAAAACTACGAAACAATGTACAATGGCGGCCTTATCGCTAAGAAGCGATCTCTTCCAGGCATCATCTGGATGGAGAGGAATCTTAAATAATGGTACATTGATTGAAATAGAGATCTGAGACCAAATCTATAATGGTCGGAGATACGGGGATGAATATACATGATACTGTGTGAAATGTCCAGCATTATTTATTTATTATTTATTAATTATTATTTATATAACTCATTATCCTTCAATTCACAAAATTCTATAAAATAACTTTAATTTTTAGAGTGTTGATCCACACTTACGTATTTTTTTTCATTGAAAATGAATTAAAAATTATAAAATTAGCTAAAGCCACATCTCTTAGTCATTTGATCCTGAACGTAATTTCGGACAATGAGCAGGAGTTCATCTAGTGTTCCTGTAGATAGCGCTAATCGCTGCTGTAACCGACAATATGAGCTTATCAAGATTTTCGACCCGACGAATGAGGATTCGTCGGGTCATAGCTTGTCAGTCTCGTCATTATTGCGGGTTCGAATCCCGTCGGAATCGAAAAGTTTAATAAGATTTTCAATGAAATGAAATAACTTCTCTTCCAGTGTAGCTATTCATGTTACATAGCATTTGGACGGGCGAGACATTTGGCGGTTTTGTGGTTTCCCATCGAATTATTATAAAGCGCTATTATTGACAGCAATAATAGCTTGTGGTTTTAGTTTGTTCCTGTTGCATATTATTTGGTTACAATACATCCATTCTCTACCTATTCCTGTGTTTTTATGGACTCCCGCAACGAGATTCTAACAATTTGATCAATTTTGAGATAAATATAGCCTATAAACTAAGAAATCCTGCGATGTTTTCGAAGATAAAGATTGTTTAAATGTCCGTATTCGTCTTTTAAAGACCTTTATTTTGATACCCCACTCGAGGGTCTCAATAAATGAAAAAGGATTCTTCAGGCCGCACATTAAAGCGCATAAAATCAGCCATTTTGATTTTATAAGACTTTCATGTTCCGGTTCCGGTTTCAGTGACACTCGCGCCATGAAGACGAATCTAATGACGATTTACTTAACAGAATCGGTTGAGCCATTGAGTACTTACAAGCGGACATAGGAACGAAGATACACACATACCCACATACATAAATGTCAAACACATAACCCTCCCTTGGCGCTATGCCGCAGTCGGGTAAAAAGAATAGGGGTTATCGCCCTGTAAGGGGTGACCTCGTCTCCGCTTTGGTGGTCAGCCTTAAGCTGCGGGTACCCTCAAGATGTTTTTACCTTGACCGTCTAAGCTCGTCTCGAAGTGCATGTTTTACCGTAACAAAAAAATAGTGGATGCCAGGATTTGAAACCACCACCTCCGGAAACAAAATGCAGACAATATACTCAACCAACACGACGCTGTACGTATACTGTTCGTTAAACCACATAAACTAAACTTACATCTTTACTAGATGATTTATACACTGTCAGGAGGCAATATTTGCCTACATTTAACGGGACACTATAGTGCCTGGGACACTGTTTGAGATGGAGTAGGCTTGCCCAGCACCTAAACCATCCTCTCAGCTTAACCAGCCATATCCACAGGAAATACATGGTCAATACGTGTGGGGCTGACTAAGCCGCGGGTTTCCTCGCGATGTTTTCCTTCACCGTTTAGAGCTCGTGTTGATGCGCATATAAATTTTTCGAAACAAAAAATCCATTGGTGCACGGCCAGGATTCGAACCCACGACCTCCGGATTCCAGGCCAACGTGCTAAAAAAAGATCTGAGAGAATTTCTACTGCGCCTTGGGGATACATCATATTTCATTTCATAATTTTAATATTAAAGTTAAATAGTTCAATTGTAAAGACAACTTCGGAGAGATCGAGTGAAGTTCAAGGAATATCTAAAATATATCACTTCAAAGTCGATAGGTATTCATTCATTCAATAGGATCCCAACAGCACTCGAGATCGTTTGACTGTAGGTACTCCAGTTATTCTCGGCAAAGCAAGCGAGCCAAGATTTTATTTCGATGTTCATTTCAACCGACTTCAAAAAAAGGAGGAGGTTTTCAATTCATCGGAATGTTTTTTTTGTGCTTTTTTATGTATGTTCACCGATGACCGCCTGGACCGATTTGGAAAATTCTTTTTTTGTTTAAAAGGGTGTACTATCCGATTGGAGCCACATAAATTTGGTGAGGATCTGTCGAGGATCTTTAGAGTTATGACTAGAAATGCACCTCGAGAGAAAATTGCTCAGCTACATTGAAAGTCGGTTTTTTCTAATTTTTAATTTAGGAACTTGTCTTTGCTGTACTCGAATAAGGTTAGCGGGCCACCTTGCCACTGGCGCTTGAAGGAGAAAGAGATAGCAAGCCTTATTTAGATGTAAAATGTGGAAACTTTTAGATTGTAGGTATGTAGTTTTAGTTCTAGGACCTAGAACACACATTCCAAAAGAATGACCTAGAATCTTTATTATTTGTGGTTATTATTTGTGGGGCGAACAAGTGGAGCGAACGTGGAACAAATCGTAATGACTTTAGTTTTCCTCATCATCAGCTATTTTTACCTAATGCTGGGCATAGGCCTCTTTTTGTCTGTCATTCGCTTTGACCCTACGATAGCCTTAGTTTTCCTAAGCAAAAAAAAAATTTGCGTAAAGCCTACCTACTAATATTAGAAATAACAAAGTTTATGTTTGTATTTAACCGATTTGGAGGAAACTTGGAATTAGTGCAGATCGTGGCCTGGAATAGTAATAAAAATAAATAATAAGTTTCAATAAAAAATAATTTAGTCTGTTTCAATTGTTGTTGCCACGCGACCGAAGCGGCGGGCGGTGCCCAGTCTAAAATAAAAAAAAAAACCTTAAATAGCAATAAATTAGGAGCAAAAAGAAGCATCAAATCACTCCGTATCTGTCTGTCATTACTAGATTCGCGAGTAAATTATGAACCCAATACTTTTATGTAGTCTAAAAGCCATTACTATGTTTGCATAACCTGTCGCTTCACAAATACAGATCGGGCAAACAGTCACCCCCAGGCAATAAACCCGTGTTTAATTTTCAGTAATTTCCACGCCTCACTCATCAATTGCAATAATGTTTTACAAGAATTTGAAGCTTTTGTTTGCACAATAGGGAACCTGCATTATTTTTATTTTTGCTTTCATTTGAATGAATTTTATGTAGAATAGACCACGAGTTTAAAAAAAAATTAAAATACTTCAATTTAATGTAAAAAATTGCGGTTTCAAACTGACCGTTTAAATTTTCGCGCGCAAACGGATGTACAGTTACGATGACGTCACTCCTGTCGAGGAGAACGTTAAAAAGGACCTAAAACTATAAAACTAATTTTATTGATAATAAACCCTATTGCCATCGGAACATGGTTCTAAACTTAATAAAATAATAATAAATTAAAATGAAAGTCTACCTGTCAAGAGATGGCGTTTTGCGAAATATTTTTATTCAGCTACTTGTCGCGAGATGGCGTTATCTACCGTCAATTCTGTTAGTCTTTATCTACAAGACATAAGATTGATAATACAATGGCTATTATTCATGGTCCACTAAACACAGCTATTCCCTTAGGGATGTGCCACAAGACGAATGTATCGAAATCTACTATTACCTACTAATTGATGTGTAACGATCGGTAGCACGTCAGGTTATATTTGTGGTGGTCGAAATAAAAAGCTTTTCTTATCTTTCTTTCCTTATTTACACAATCAAAGTTCACAATCAAAGTAAATTATTTACACAAACAAATAAAATAAAAAAAAATCGTAAATTGTATCACTGTTTAAAATAATGGTTCTTTTTCTTATTGTGTTTTCTTTTTATGGTGTAGGTAAGTACAATAAAGTTATATTATATTCTAAATATTTGAAAAATATTAGAGCGAGTGAGCGAGCGAAGCGAGCAAAGATCTTAGTGGTTAGTTAGGCGATTTTGTTCATTAATTTATTGATTATCATCACACTAATATAAAATGCAAAAGTTTGGATGGATGGATGTTTGGATGTATTTTTTTTCCACTTGACAACCCCTGAACCGATTTGGCTGAAATTTAAAATATAGAATAGATAAAGACCGGGAAAAATGACAAATTATATAAAAAATGAGAGATCATGTCAAAAATGACACTAGATGTTATTACTTATGAGAAAAGATGTCAAAAATGACAGATTAAATAAAAAATGACACTAATTGTCAAAATTGACTGATTAAAAACAACAGATGTTTTTTTGCCATTTTTGACATAATCTGTCATATTTTACATCTAGTGTCATTTTCTACATATTTTTTTAGTGTGTGTTCAAAAGGCCTTATCTCGGAAACTCCCGTTCTTAGTTCAAATGAAAGCTATTGAAGAGATCTTCATTTAAAGTGACAGCTGTCAAACTTCAAACGGCCATATCTCGGTAACTACTCGTCCTAGACTTCCCTTTCTTAGTTTAAATGAAAGCTATGACCAGGATCTACATTTTAGATGATAGATGTCATTTTGACAGCTGTCATTGAAAATGTAGATCTAGGTCATAGCTTTCATTTGAGCTTAGAAAGAAGAATCGAGGATGAGTAGTTTTCGAGATATGGCCGTTTGAAGTTTGACAGCTGTCACTTTAAATGAAGATCTCTTCAATAGCTTTCACTTGAACTGATTATGATGAAAAATCTTAGGCATTATATGAAATTAATGCATTTATATCAGGCATATTAATTTTTAGACATTCATGTTAGGCACTTTGCTACAAAGGCAAATTGCGTTTTAGACACTGTACTGTACAACTCGGGTAAACTGAGTTTAAAATAAATTGCCATTCAGGCATATTGCGTCTTATGTGTTTCAAATCTTAGGCGAAAAATTATGAGAATAATGCATTTAACTTATCATCAGGCATATTACTTTTTAGATATTCATGTCAGGCATATTGCTACAAAGGCAAATTGCATTTTAGATGAATCGCGAACGACCCTTGTTTCTGACTAAATATATATGTTTCAGGCTTTTTGTGTTGCTTATGTTTATGATTAGTAATCATAACCATTAAAGTTATCGATAGCACATTCATCAGTATAAAGGGTCACATCCCTAATTGAGAAGATTTTTACGTCACTCATGTTACTCGACGCTGATTGGTGTATTGAAATACGTTCCGTTTCACGTACTTATAATTCGTAATAATTGTTAAAAATCAATACTAACTAAAATAAAAACGTTGCACTGGGTCTTCTTTTATGTTTTTTTTGCATTTAAGACTCAAAATATTGAAAAATATTACGATTGCAGGTTCCCTATTGCCCATACCATATAAATAATATTTCACACAATATCAGGGCAGTTTAATAAGCATATAACGTATATATATGAACGTATAGCTAAATATCTCAAGCGTGCGAACCAGTAACCAAATTTGGTAAACCTCCACGGCTTTAGAAAATTGTTATTACTCGCACAATGTTCCAATTTCTTCAGAGGTTCAGTTTAAGACACTGCCAAGAAACGTATGAATTAAATCGTACACAACCAAAGTTTACTTTTTACGCATTTACGTAAAATAACTTTTATACGTAAAGACATAAGACGCATAATTTCTAAACATTTTCTAGAGTGTGCTTACTTTACTGCGTGAACATAACGTGGATATTTTGGAACAGAAATACATCGTAAAAATATCCATTTAGAGTAGCGTTATATTAGCGTCGACCTCGGAATCTCGAATATTCTTTTAAAAGGTAGTAAAATATCTGTCGGTCATTCGCAAACAGGAAGGCAATCTCGGGCTAGCGTTACGTTACTAAAAATAGAGTAACTGCTGAAAACTGACTTTGCTTATAAAATAATTCTTTTAAGTATTATAGGAGTTCACTAAGTGTTTCCTGTAGATGGCGCTAATCAGTGCTTTAACTGATAAAATGAGCTTATCAAGATTTTCGATCCGACGAATATAATAATAATAAAAAAACCGGTCAAGTGCGAGTAGAACTCGTACGCCGAGGGTTCCGTACCTACCCATTATACCCATTATGTTATTGTAGCCCGCTTATTTGTATGAGCGCCCATACAACTCAGAGGACAATCTTAATTGGCGTCAACTATGTATGTATGGGAACACCCTTTAATTTTCAACTTTTTTAATTTTTGGAATTTTTCCTTTATTTGTGCTATAAGACCTTGCTTTTTGCCAAATTTTGTGATTCTAGGTCAACGGGAACTACCATTTAGGTTTTCAACCCAAAACCTCTAGGGTACTTCCGGTTGACCTAGAATTGTCAAATTTGGGTACAAGCAAGGTCTTACAGCACAAGTAAAGGAAAAATTCCGAAAAATAAAAAAAGTTGATCATTAAGGTAAGTTTTGGTACTTACAAGTTTTCACGAAAACCTAAATTTGCCTATATCTTTTTATAGTGTTGACTCAGGACCTTGATTTTTATACTCACAATAGGGACTATAGACCTCAGTATATGGTATAAATTTCAACTTGCTAGCTCCACCCGTTCCTGAGATAATCAATGGTGACACACGGACAGACAGACAGACGGACAGACAGACAGACAGACAGACAGACGGACAAGAAAGTGATCTTATAAGGGTTCCTTTTTTACCTTTTAAGGTACGGAACCCTAAAAATAAAAAGATTAGAGTAATTATTAGTTAAAAAGTTAAGAATATGGATTCCGCGGCCGAGTTGCTAAAGGCACTCCAGCTTAAGGAGGATCCCTCCGATTCGGACGGAATTCGAACCCGCTCTGATAAGTGCGGGTTCGAATCCCGTCAGAATCACAAATTTTGATTTTCATTTCAATGAAAATAATTCTAATTCTAATTTCTAATTCCAAAACAAAAAAACACACGTTCTGGGCATTCCATATCCTTTGAAACTGTCTAAAGGGATGATCAGAGGCACGTCCATATACAAAGACACCTACTACATTTTGCAGAAGTTAGGACTCTTACGTGAAAGGTAGCAAATTTATTTATTTATTCTAGACTAGTTATTTTAAGACATTTTTAAATAGAATGTAGGTACATGTTTATTTTTTATGATTATTATGCAATGACGTCACGTGGATATGTTTAAATGGATCATACAAAGATGAATCTCCAATCGCAGTAGCCTTACAGTTAAAGTAAATAAAACAATCGCTATATGCAGAATCAAGGACAATTAGCGTATCAGCATAGCATTCCGTGGGCACATGGAATTTTGAAAAGAAAGAACAGCAGTGCGTTTCAGACTTCCGAAAATGCATCCGATTCGGTGATTTTCTGCGGAAAGATGACGTTTTTACAGCGTAGAAAATTCCCTTTTAAATACATTCTGAGAAGGTCTAAATCGCACTGCAGAACACACTGTAACAACACAGGGAAAATACAATTGCAAATGTAACATATTGGAAAAGCGGATTAGCTTCAATCTCATTGTACATAATTACCAGTGAAAAGTCCACTGTTAAATGTCAGATTGTCTTTGTCACATAAGCTAGGCTAAGTGGTATGAACAGGTACACATTGTAGCTCGTCGTCCAATTACTTCAGTTTTGTAAACATTCTTTTAATAAAAAATATAATTCAACCATAGAATAATAATGCAATAAAATCTATTGATATTGGTTATGGAAGATTCGCAGAACTTAAAAACAAAGAAGTAGTATTTATAAAGTAAACATTATTCACAATAGCTGTGTATGTGTATGTATTAAACAAAGTCTACATAAAATAAAAAATATACTCAATTTAAGCGGGTTTACTCATATTATCTTCTGCTCTACTTATTGCTACTCCTACTTTTTTTAAGCTAAAAAGTGCGAGTTTTTTAAACCTATTCGATCGTAAGTGAACTCAGATTTGTATTGTTGTTAATATATCTGACACGTTTCAAGTTCATACAAAAATTAACTTTCAGTTTTTTCAGACTTCTCACATCTTTTGGGCAACTATTTCAATTTCTATCCCTAAACCTTATTTGGATTATAAAGGACATTTAAAGAAAAATGCAATGCGATTCAGACCTTCTCAGAATGTATTCCGAATTCGGAAAGTGACATCAATTTTCAGAAGAAAATCATCGGATCGGATGATTTTTCTGAAGTCTGAAACGCACTGCCAATGCGCTTTCAACATACAGCATCTAATTTATTTAAGTTAGATTGACGGCGCTGCTCTTGTTCAAATCGTCCAAAAGCGATCGAATAGGCAATAAGCTTGTTCGGTAGACTCACCCGTCCGAAGTGATGCCACATCAGATAGTCGAGCACAGCCTGCGTCATTCCACGAGAGCGCAGGGCGCGCGTGTTCATCTTCTGATAGGCCCACTCGATCCAACCGGCCTGGGTGGAGCTGCAGTTCACGAGGGCCAGGGCGTCCACCTGACAACAAAATCTATTTAAACCACTCATACTTACTTACTCCGCTGGCTCAGTGACCCGAAGTGGGTCTTGGCTTCCGACAAAAGAAGACGCCATCTACTCCTATCTTGAGCTAGTTCGCGTCAATCCCCATTGTAGAGAAAACCCACCACCCATAAAACAAATTAATCTGACTGTTGAAGACATTTAGTTCTGCCTTCTGCGCTGTAGGTCGTGGGTTCGATTCCCACCCAGGACCAACATTTATGTTATGAACATAGATTTTTGTTCTGTATTTGGGTGTTATAAAGTATTATAAGTATGTATTTAAAAAATATATAAGTAAGAAAGAAAGAAAGAAAGAAAGAAAATACATTTATTCAACAAGCAAAATAACAAAATGAGAAAAATAAGACAAACACAAAAAAAAGTACTTGTTGAAATGGTGACAACTCAGCTTATTGCCTAGATCTAGAGATCAGGCGCTGATTTTCAGTGTCACCTAGGAGGAGGGAGGGCGGGGGGAGGTGTGGGAGGTACGGTGAGTAAGTGTAGTGTGTAGGTATGTATGAATGTTTGTGTGGCCCTCCTGCTAACACAAGTCTCATAAGAGTCAGGGCTTCACAGTAGAGCAGAGTCAGAATTAATAGTGGTATGAGAAAAAAATAAAATAAAAAGTGTATGTGAGATGTGAATGTAAGTGATAGGAGATAGTGTGTTGTGTATGACCGAGAGCATGTGTGCCTGTGCGTATGATTGTCCGTGTATGCAGCTTTTGTTAGTTAGGAAGGAAGCTTAGCCGCCACCGATCTGCTCCGCTAGGAGATGCCTTTTGTAGTGCATTTTAAAAGTCCCTTTTGAAAGAGAAGTTCTCAGTGGAGGGGGCAAGTTATTCCAGCATTTAGTGGCCTGGTAGCGGAAGCTTCCTTCAAAAGCACGGGTTTTGTGATATGGAGTAACTAATTTAAACCGGTTTGCTGGTCTAGGATCCTGCCTACGGTTATTATGGCGCCATACAAGTTTATCGTATAAGTAGTGAGGTTGTTTAAATCTTATGACAGTATTTAGGATGACAGTATAAGTACTAGCTGCTGCGTTCGTCTCGCCAATATAATCTATACTAATATAATAAAGCGGAAGAGTTTGTTTGTTTGAACGCGCTAAGCTCAGGAACTACCAGTACGATTAGAATTTTTTTTTCTGTTGTTGATAGTTAAACTCTCGAGGAAGGTTATAGGCTGCGTTTCATGATCATAATCATCACCATTTACCATCGCTACGGAGGCAACGCGGCGAGGGCGCTGTTAGTAGAATACATAATTTTATTTGTGATATTAAATTACAGTGTATTTAAACTTCAATTTATATCATCACATTCTTGAACATGATTTGAAACTGACAGCTTTAATTTTCTACTAGAACAGACAAGCTTGTGGAACTATGCGGGGTCGACATTCGAATCACTTTGAATTCGGGTTGGTCGTATGCACCCCTCGATCCACTAATTAATGAATCATTTAAATTGGGGGACGCCGGGGTAAACAAGGTGTGTTTGCCCCAGGAACCAATAACGGGCAATGGGCGAGTTTGTATGAACTCACCTTGAGTTTAGTCAAATCAATTGGAACATTGCGTTAACGCTAAGAACTGTTAAACTGGAACACAGGCTTCCTCGATACAGGCCCTGCCTAGTGAGGAAGTCAACAATATGGCTTTCATGAAAAGTTGCTCTGCAAAACATGAGTTTTCTGCATGTGTCTTGTGTTTGTTATTTTTTAAGCCTTATTTTAAAGATACTCTGTTTTGTTGAAATAAAAATATTTTTCATTTTCATTTTCATTGACTTTTTTTGTTGTATTTTTTTGCAAAAGTTGTCTATTGTTCTAAATTAAAAATTCTATGATATTTTGTTGGAGAATGCATTTACTTTTTTCAAAATAAACCTATAGCACACAACATTAATAATACTACGTAAGTAGAGCATTCAGCATTCAGCACTCAAGTCCTACGGAATAAGCGGGAACTAATTGTTTTATTTACTTTATGTTTGCTCTTTTAGTCAAGGTCGTTCAGTTGTTCTGGTGAGTAGAGCTAACGAACGTACAAACTAGTATAAATATTATTGTTTAAGCCTTATTTGGACAATTAGTAATTTTTTACACAACCTAGTTTTGCGATAGCAGTGCCGCTTCTATCGGACTTCAATGCTGAATCCGACTCTATATCTTTTGAACAAAACGTTCTAACCACAAAAAGAAATGGTAGCTACCCTCAACTAATACTATACCCTGTAATGTATAGTATTAGTTTTACCTTTTCAGGTTAAGCCATGACGGAGGCCTTTAGGCGGCCTAAGAACTCCGTAACCAGAATTGACCATACGAACTACTTCCTTAATAATGAATAACCTTTTCAGGGTTGGAGATAGCAAACTTGGCGAGTACATGTGCGCCTGCGCCGACGCCAAACCCAATGAAGGTCTTCAGGCCGAAGTGCGCCATCACGTAGTTGATCTGGTTCGCCATCTCGTCCATAGTAGGGTATGTGTAGCTGCAACAAACGAGACCAGTTTAAAATAAGTGGTACAACATTACAATGTACAAAAAATATCAATGTATTTATTTATTTATATTTGGAAAACCAACAGCTTATTATACAAGATAGCAGCTAGAGTACATAACAGAGAGCCAATTATAGGTTTTCACTGATGGAAACATGATGGTCAATAAATTATTGATATAATTATTTATATAAGTATTGATATAACTATTTATTTACAGAAAATATAACTACTACATATTTACATAAAAGTATAAAATACAAAAAGAACCAGTTGAGCCACCTAAGGATCGTTGGAAACGATCTATAGGTATAATAATGTATAATATCGGTAAGATAATTCTTTGGAGCTGGATAGTGCTTTATGAAATATCCGCCAATATTTATTTATTTAACACTAGGATAACCAATACTCGGTCACGAGAAATATTTTGAAAGCGATTGCCATTTTCGATAAGCACTTATCTACAGGCCAATGCAAGCCGCGGCATGAAATTCCCACTAACGTCGAAACAAGGCAATAAATATGCAAATGCAAGGTTTGTAATTTTATTTGGAGACCATCAATTTGATATAACAGGGTTATAGATTATGCGTAGGTAATTCTGCGGACTGCGTTCAAGCGAGTTCTTATGGTGCTCCCACACTGAAACATTTACTAACAAATGTTAGGAATTGTCAAATTCTGTTAGGAATTGTTAGATATTTTGAGGGCTCCTACACTGATGGATAATGTTAACAAACATTTAAATAACATTTGAAAACACGAAATTGGCTCGCAGATTGGATTAACGTTCCGAAGCGTCTAAACAAAAATGGAAGAAGATTTGCTCATTGGCTTAGCTTTTACTTATCGTAAAAAAAAAAGAAAAAGCGCTCTAAATCAAACGCTAATGTTAACAAATGTTTTATTTTGTTACAATAATAATTATGTTAACTAAAAATTTTGTTTAGAAATGTTTACTAACATTACCTAACATGAAAACATTTTCTAACATTTTATAACATTCTGATCAAATGTTTGCTAGAAAATGTTAGTAAACATTTTTTATCAGCAGTGTGGGAGCACCATTACTTTACATACCAGATGGGTACATGTGTGAATGTTAATTGTACATGTTACCATTTTTAAAACAATTGTGCTACTTTATTACGAACCTTAATGTCTAACCAAAGATTCGAATGTTTAATGTGCCTGAGGACATAGCCAGATTAGATCATCTGGGAAATGTTTAAGCCCTGATCGACGAGCGAGTAAGACCGCGGTCTTAAGGCTCGTCGGCAAAGCTCGCCGGTGTATCATTGCAATACCGCGGTTTTGTTAGTTGACGAGCCTGGCTCGCGGCTCGTCATGTTTGCTTCATTTTGTTACTCATCTCGATCAAATTCAAAATTCAAAACCTCAATTCGACTACGATACGACTGTTTCACACGCTAGTCGATCAGCACAAACGAGCCGCGAGTAAAACCGACGTTCTTTAAAACCGCGGTATAGGCTCGTACGTCGATCACCCACTTTAGACTAATGCCACGGAGTTCCATACATTAATTAGTTTAGTACATCCGCCGACCAACCCCCTTATAGGCACCACAGGCCATGGCAGCGAACGTTGAACACGTTCGCTGCCATGGCATGCAATTTAAAAATATTTTTAAAAAGTAAGTTTGGTGCGTACGTGAATCCGATTAGAACATACAGGCTATTTCTGTTCCCACTTTTAGAAGCAAGAAAATCAAAATTTCCAATATTTCTTTCATTGTTTTTATTTCACACAAGCTTCCGCCCGCGGCGTTGCCCGCGATGTACCTACATAACATAGCCTATGTTCATCCTGAAAGTTCATTCTAAATACCGGTGAAAGAATTTTTGAAATCGGATGATTAGTTTCGGAGATTACCTCCTACATACAAACAGTATTAATATAGTACCTAAGTATTAGTATAGAAGTATCAGAATTAAGTAGAATTGCAAAGGCGAATCGCTACATCGACCGGCCTTACGTAATACTGCGGCGTTGCCCGAATGAATGAATTACGTACGTTCTCTAGTTGAAAGAACCTATACCACAGCGCAATATGCGGCCTTATCGCATAATGTACTAAGTTTTATAGTTTTTATTTTAATATCTGGGCGACCGAGCTCTGCTCTAATGAAAATTACTTACTCGAATGACCAAAAATATTGGTCTAAACAAAAATACAAAAATCCCTGTCAATACCTAGGATTCAATCTCGCAGTCTTTGAAGTTCGGCATTGCAGGCCGATGCTATGACCACATAGCACATGCACCGAAATTACGAACCACATTGCACGGGTAAATTTTATGCGTGAAAATGTCGAGAATTTTCCGAGATATGAGTTCTAGCTAGATCGATTTTTCGCCCCCGTGAAATCCTAAATTGCAAATTTCATCGAAACAGTTAGTGCCGTTTTCGAGAACGTGAATACAAACAAATAAATAAACAAATATTGCTCGTTTAATAGGATTGGTAGGATAGGATATGATTTAATAGGATAGGATTTATAACCAAACAAGAAAACACAAATAAAATTATTATTGTAGCAAATAAACCAATTCAACTAAAACTCCAGTTACAAATTCGTTGGGCATGGCGCATGTGTAAAATTCAAATTATTAAAATTTAATTGCAGTGCCCAACAGGGTGTAATGTACCATACTCAATGAACCTACTAGACCCAAGCTACACCTACATCTATGTATAGGTGTAGCTTAGGCTTTTATAATAGTCAAAAGTATTATTATTAATATCAAAAAACCCGAAGCTCGAGTATACTGACACCATCATCGAAAAAACTATTGTGCATAACATTTATTACTAGTAGTTCGCGCCGAACTGAGATCTCGCGCACCGTTGCGTTGATAGCCTTGTTTTTAGATTTGGACTTGTTTTTGGCTACCCCTATACATTTAAGTGCTACTTCTGCTGAGTTTACTACACAGTGATGTGATATCTTTACAACCCCTTCACCTAAAACGCTCATGCTCCTCAGCAAACTTCCACAACACAACCTATTGACCTAGCAAGTTTCATGCAGATTGGATGAACAGTTCGATACCTAGGTATGCGAGAACATACAATTGAAACATTATACTTAAAGCAAAATCGCCTAACTTGCCACTAAGATCTTTGCCAGCTTCGCTCGTTCGATAAAAGGATTGAGTTTGAAAGTTTTTAAAAGCAAGATCTCGAAACAATTCATCCAATTAAAAAAAATCACTGCGAAAGCTGCAATATCCTTGAGTGTCATGTAATATAAGTACTCAGCTTCAGCTGAGGCTGAAAGCTAGTCCTTGATAAGAGTAAACACGGCAAGCCTTTGTGACACGCTTGCACAAAGTCGAGCTATTCTATGTCATGACATATCCCTTGGGTCAACTGGCGGTGTTAAGTAGCCTTAATTATATTGTAACTAGCTGCAGTTTCACTCGCATTTTCCCACAGGAACCGTTCATTTTCCGGGATACAACACAGCCTAGGACATTCAGGAATAGTGTAGCTTTCTGTCTATAAACTAGCGAGGCTTCTCTCGCGTGATGTACCCACCTACCTAAACCGCTGGTCGTAAAAACTTTTAATTTTGTATGTGAGTAATTCTTTGCACTTAAAGAATCCGAACCGAGTTTCAAACCATCAGAGGTCGTCAAGACCGACTAAGCAAGATACGCTTTTTGTAATTTATGCCTTCCGGAGTGCGGACGGGTCGGTTTAACGCCACCAGCGATCACTATCCATTTTGTGACCCTGCAGAATGACACTGTCAAGAATGACTGACTATTCAAACTACGTGACCGCGCAAAACGAACCTTAACTTTGACCTGTCAAGAGGCAAGCTACGCCACGAGACGCAAACTACAGTTGATATTTACTGACCTCGCCTGTTGGGTTGAGATTATTAAAAAGACAGTGTCTTAGAACATTTTCCGGTCACCGGCACCGAAGACCTTATACCCGCGGACGGCCAGCGCGCCATATCGAGCGGCACTGCTTACATAACACTGCGGTATCAGACCTGCTTGTTCCTTACACCGGGACCCTTTGAAACATACAATCCTTGTTCCCTTGATATTATTTCTGTGGCTAGCTTCTGCAAAATGGGCATGTACCAAATATATATAATTTGGATAAGCCTCTGACTACCCTTAGACATCAAGCTATGAATGGAACATGCATGTTCTACTCATTATACTTACATGGTAGAACATATTCAATTATCTAAAAACTATAAACGCAATTAATTTTTATTAAAGAGGAAGGCCTTAAAAATTTCGTTACTAGAGATCACTAGCTCATTTACTCGTACTTATACAAAACATGCTCAAAAGGTGAATGTTGAAGTGTTATGTTAAATTCTAACTCAAAACATTCTCGCAAGACAAACTAATAAGCTTTATATTGTCCCATGTGCTACATCAGCTGTGTTCTTATTAGATTTATTAGGCAACCTCCGAGCGCCTGCAACCCATGATAACTGACTGACAGAATACAACAAAGTGTTGACTGAAACGAAACACAGATCATTTTTTCAGAAAAACTCTTAGTAAAGTAACGTGCGACACGTAAAAAACAAGCCCCATACTGTATTTCTAGAGGTTTTAGAGATTTAAGACATTCTCTATGAGCCGAGGAGAATTCTAGACAAACAGCTCAGCACGGACAACAGAGATTATATCGGTAAAGTAGGTAGTACGAACAGTTGGATAAACAGACAATGCTGGGTGGACAATAGAGCATGCGGGCGATGCCAGAGATAGCTAGGCTTACGAAACTCATTAAACTCTTCGTATGTCGAGGCTAAGCTTGGTGACGGAACAGGGTAGGTATATTAAAGAGCAAGAGGTGAGCGCTAGAAAATGCAACCATTTTCGCAGATTTTACATTAGAGATGGGTAGGTCCGACGATAATTCGGAGCTACATCTTGATGTACATCCAGCTCCAAAGAGCTACATCCAGGTCCCGTGTCCGTCGGACCCATATGGGTTCGGTACTGCGGGAGCATAGGTTTCGGTTCCGTCGCGCGCGATGCCGTTCCGCCGCCCCGTCTAAAGACCTACACACAGGTCCCGTGTCCGTTGCACTCATATAGGTCCAGCTCGCACTCGCATATATGCAGTACCTATCCTTTCCGTCCGCACTCCATCCGGTTCCGTGTCCGTTGCACCCAACCCTAGATAGATACCAGTGGCGAGGGATGAAATACAGTAGGTAGGTAGGTATCTATCTACATTGTGTAGGTACCTACTTGTAACTCCAATTATTGTACCTACTTATTTGCAAATAAGTCTATAAATGTTACCTAATACACTACCTACACAATTTAGGTATGTACCTACTACTACCTATTAAGTAGGTAAGTAATTAGTCTTAGAGAAACACAACGGTCGGTAGGTACAAATAAAACTTGCAAGCTACACACAAAAGAGAGAGAAAAAATTAGGTATGCGTATGCAATCGCGTAGGTAGATAGGTATAAAAATAAATATGGCCTACTACCTACTTACATCTTGATGATGTGACACGCGCGACACTCGACACGCTTCATTTATTTACACTGACCTGACTTGACACACGAAAACACAAACAAAAATGAACCAGCTCGGTGTTGCACACGCAAACTTCGCTTCAGGTCTCGCACCTGCACCCTTCCCGCAGTTCCCGGATCTATGCAGTACCGCACTCCGTCCGCACTCCGCCGTCCGCCCGCTCCGCGTTGCAGCTCCGCGTTACCGCTCCGGATTGCAGCTCCGCGTTACCGCTCCGGGTTGCAGCTCCGCGTTATCGCTCCGGGTTACCAGTCCGCGCCGTCCGCCGTCCGCCGTCCGGACCGGCGGACCGGTAACCGAGTTGACGCGCGATGTACATCCATCATTACCGCGAGGGATTCCGGTCCGCGGTCCGGTATCCATCCGGACCTACTCATCGCTATTTTACATTGACTTTTGCATTTTGCGCGCCGTGGTGGCCTAGTGGGATAGTTAGTACTTTCAATCCGAAGGTCGTAGGTAAAAAATAAAGTCGTGGTAACGCCGTACATCAATGGATTTTTCTTAAGAGGCCTGCGACAGGTAAATTTCCTTAAAAACGTAATACCAAAATCATTTAAAATATAAGCATATTTTTATCAGTTTATGTTGTTAGATTAAGAGAGTAGGTATTTATCTAGGTTCCTGTTACACTTTTGTTCCGAAAAACTTACCCAAAATGAAATGTAAGCAAATTGAATTGAAATCTTTGTAGGTACACCAAAAATGGCATTTTTTCTTTTAATTTGTTCTATAGTAAGTTTTTTGTAACAAAAGTATAACAGGAACCTAGATAAATACTGCCTTTATCCAAATAATAACACAAAGTAATAAAAATATGCTCAAATTTTAAATTATTTTGGTATTACGTTCCTAGGTACGTAGGTACGTTCGCCGGTCCCTTAATATGATAAGCAAAAAATATGTGTCTTAGATTTTTTTTATAATCGTACTGACGAACTAAGTAAGTATAATTTCTTTTTTTTCTACATCATCCTTTTTGCCCGCGAGCACTTGTCTAATAAATAAAATAAAAAAAATAAAAATTGTTTATTTCGGATATCAGAGATCCATAGGGGTTAACACATTAAGATAAGAATATAATAATATCGTCGACCAACCGCGCATTCCGTCTATATTTACTTCGTGAGTTAGATCGCAGTCATCTTCATGTAAGTAATGAGTTTTCGTCTACGTTTATCACAACAGACAAGTCTATTGTATACACTTCGATCTTCCGAATGGGATTGCATCTTTTCCGTCTGTCTGTCTGTCTGTCTGTCTGTCTGTCTGTCCGTGTGTCACCATCGATTATCTCAGGAACGGGTAGAGCTAGCAAGTTGAAATTTATACCATACACTAAGGTCTATAGTCCCTATTGTGAGTATAAAAATCAAGGTCCTGAGTCTACACTATAAAAAGATATAGGCAAATTTAGGTTTTCGTGAAAACTTGTAAGTACCAAAACTTACCTTAATTATCAACTTTTTTTATTTTTCGGAATTTTTCCTTTATTTGTGCTGTAAGGCCTTGCTTGTAACCAAAATTGACAATTCTAGGTCAACCGGAAGTACCCTAGAGGTTTTGGGTCGAAAACCTAAATGGCAGTTCCCGTTGACCTAGAATAACGAAATTTGGCAAAAAGCAAGGTCTTATAGCACAAATAAAGGAAAAATTCCAAAAAGTTAAAAAAGTTGAAAACTAAAGGGTGTTCCCATACATACATAGTTGACGCCAATTAGAATTGTCCTCCGAGTTGTATGGGCGCTCATACAATTAATACTAGCTTAATTGGCACCATGGCTAGGTACGGAACCCTCGTCGTACGAGTTCGACTCGCACTTGACCGGTTTTTTTACCTTTGAATCGAAAGACCGTTGACATGAACTCTTTCGCCAAAAACCACTTTAAATTATTGACACAGCGGGGCAACAGGCTTTGTTGTTCGGGGTTTTGCGACATATTTGACTGTACCTACATAGGTTTACGCATACAAATAAAAAAAATTGCATTTTAAAAGTAACTTTTGGTCTAGAACGCATATCATTCAACAAACTTAAAAAAAAAACTTTTATCACCCCGGTTTTTACGATTATTTTTGGATTGACACAAATTGCAATCATATTTTGAAGGTATAAAACCAATGTGTAGATGTAGGTAGGGGACTCAGAGGAAAACATGTTTATTTTTCATTGTGTAAATAAAATGAGAAAGTCTGGAATTGAGTCAAGGATCGCAATCGGAGGTTGAACTTTACAACAAAATAACATTACTATAGTATAGGTACTAAGAAGTAAGTAGGTACCGAGAAAGAAACTCAAATAGTCGTATTGAATTTCTTTCTTGAATAGTATTAAGATTCGTTATTTCAGAACTATACAACTATCATAAAAATGGGTCAAGCTTTTAGAAAAGAATCACGGGCACCGGAAGAACCTGTTAAGGTTTTCATTTTGTAATTTCAAGTAAAAAATAGTAAAGAAAAATTGTATTTTCAATAAAAAAAAAATACAAAAAAAAACTTGAGTAGTTTTCAAAAGTGTATTTGTATTTTACAAATAATATCACCGATTCTTAGCAACATGTATCTAGTTAAAACTACGAAATTTTTTCTTCCTCGGAGTGAATTTACGTTGTAACTGTCGCTCCATCTACACCATTATTGCAGTTTATTGACCTACCCTCCGAGGGAAAACAGCGGTCCGGGAGGGTCCAATCGCTGTCAATCGGCGGGATTTCTTGAACGAGAAATGCGAGAATTTACTGTCATGTTAACTGCATTTGGGATGTTAACTTGTTTGTTTGGTGTTTTTATTGTTGTATTTTTATTGCGTTTTTGTACAAGAAAAATAGAAAATTGTGCTGCAATGAGCAATAACATGTTTTTATAAATATCTTTATAGAAATGAAATGATGTTCGTTGGTACAGTTGTTCTATCTCACGAAGTCCGTTTGGTCTTAATTGTGTGTGTTCACATTTTTTTTTATTTTTTATTTATTTATCATTTAAAGAGTTGCCAATAACATTAAGACATACATATACATATACATATACATAGCACTTAAAAGAAAACCACTGAGGTTCACGTTGTTTCTGTGTCCGTAAGCTCGGGAGCGCTCAGCATCGGCCTACGCACACAGAAACAACGTGCATGTGCATCTACACACACAATTAAGACCAAACGGACTTCGTGAGATAGAACAACTGTACGTGATATGATCAAATTTTCACTTTCAAAACTTTCGTGAGTTGTACTAGACATTATTTAACACACGGGAATTACTCACGTAAAAATATCGTCGATTTAGATACCGACAATGTTTCGATTCATCCGGAGAATCTTCATCTGGGTAAGGAGGGAGTTGCGGCAAGGTTACTCCTCGCGGTCGTCTCACACTGCGAGCAATGTAAAACTCGGCGCTAGAATGAATCGAAATGATTCGAAAATGAAATAATTCTCCGGATGAATCGAAACATTGTCGGTATCTAAATCGACGATATTTTTACGTGAGTAATTCCCGTGTGTTAAATAATGTCTGATCAAATTGTTAGAAGTGTACAAGTATGTTGCGTCGTGTTTGCTGTGAGAGTCGATGAGTAGATTGGGGGCTTCACCACTTAATTTTGTGATAGATCGCGTGATTTCCTAAGGGAGGCGAGCAATTACTCTAACATATATTTTTATTTCTTCAACTTGAGTATAGGACGAAGACTGTATCAATAGCTTCTTTGAGTACGTAATAACACAAGCACACAAAAAGTAAATAAAAAATTGTATTATCTCTTCTAATTACTTTGATTTTATTGCCTTTGTCACTCACACATCAAGACGAATATTTATGTGAAGAATTTTTTCAATTTGGATAGGTAGCCGAATGTGGCTGAACATTTCCGTGCTTCGGAGGGTAATTTGAAGTCGGTCCCGGCTTTTAAGTCGTTTAGCCACGACGGAGGCCTTTAGGCAGCCTATAGACTCCGTCACCAGAGTTATTAGCTCATACGAACTTATTGAATTAGAGGCATAATTTTCCAATTACTTAAAAAAAAACTCGCAAATGACCCACGTTTTCTTCATAAGCCGGTTATAAATTCAGCAGTACGTTGTATTGAACCAATGCGGTGTGGTGTGTACATACTCGTTGCCACGATACCGACTGCAAACAAATAGTCCTGGTTTCGATGCATAATAGAGGTTGTATGAAGTAATGTCTGGTAGATGTGAAAAAAAGATTGCTTTACATTTTGGTTTTTAACCGAACTTCAAAAAAGGAGGATGTTCTCAATTTGTCGGAATCTTTTTTTTTTTGTTTTTTTTTTATGTATGTTCAGTTCACCGATTACTCGAAGACGCTTGGACAATTCTTTTTTTGTTTGAAAGGGTATACTTTCTGATTGGTGCCACAAGAAATTGGTGAGGGTCAATGATCTTAGGAGTTATGGACAGAAATGCATCTCGAGAGGGCAGAAAATTGCTCAGCTTATAACATTGGAGTCGGTTTTTTTTAATTTTTAATTTACTACTACTTGTCATCACTAGCCCAGCCTGTTTCCGCCCATTAGGCATAGGCTTCTTCGTTTACCATTCAACACGATCTTATGCTGGTTTTGTTTTTTTCCGGCCCACGACTTTCATAATACAATTTGCCCATCTTGGGACGTAGATACTCTACATCGAATATAATGCTAGGCACGCCTTCTCCTCGCCAAGGTTACGCGACATCAAAATCACACTTCACGTCCATGAGATAAAGTTTGCATTTCAGTGATCCAAGTAGTGTTGAGTCGAAGTTGTGAAGGTCTTAAAGCAAGAGTTTCAGTTCCACTTCAAAGTGGCACAATTTATTCAGTTATCGCCGGGTCTCCGCGACGGCTGGTGGAATATTGAAAGGGTTGGCACGATAAGGTTTACTTCCTCAGTGATCCGGATTTTTCTTTGCTTTTTTTCGACGCCAACGCGGGTTTTTTTCGACGTCAACGTTAACTAATGACTGAGACTTTGTTGAAATGAAAAAAACTGAAATATGATCACAACTGCACCCCCAAGACGCGGTAGACATTCTCTCAGATCTTTTTTGGGCATTTTAAGATTCTGTGAAGATGTCTGAGGGGGTAGTAAGAGATATGTCTAAATACATGGTACATGCAAACATTTTGCAGAAGTTAGCATGCCATACGTTTTTGACTTCGTTGACCGATAGTTTATGCTGTATGATTGATGAAAATTGTTTATACAGGCTATTTAGCAGACTTATATTATCTCGAACTGGCCTTTTTTATCAACGTTTTGTAATATATGGGCTTGGCTAGGCTGGGTCAGGCTCCCCAAAATCTTAGTTAATATGAAAACAAATGAGTTTTTTGGTAAGTTCGACTGTTGGACATGTGCCTACTTGCCTTTGAAATCACGAATGCCGAATATCTAAGCTGGTGTCCACATGATGATGAAAGTATTGTAACAGGCACCACGTCTTTTTCGATGTAGGCATTGATTGACCCATATATGTCACTGCTTTAACCATATATAAGGAAGGATCAGATATTACATTATGGAGGAACAATAGGTTTACGCACAGATTAAGTTAAAGTGCTGGTTAAAAGCCTTTTTAATATGTGGTTAGGATGACGAAATAGTGACGGTGTTGAAATGGTGTCCTGTAAAAAAGATGTTTTGTTAAAAGGTCTTGTAATTTCTCTTGGAAATATTCTTTTTCTTTTGTGTTCGTGGATTCAAGGCTTGTTCTAGAGCTTAGTAGGTAAGTATTGTACATACATACATAAAATCACGCCTCTTTCCCACAGGGGTAGGCAAAGACCACGGATTTCCACTCGCTACGATCCTGACACACCACTTTTGCAGTGTATGAGGCGAGTGTGAATGGAACAGCTGGAAGGGGAAGACCTAGGCGAACATACCTGGATCAGATTGGTGATGTTTTGGAGAAAGGCCAGGTCAAAAGTACCCTAAAACGGCGAGCTTGTATGAAAAATGTGATGAGAGTGAATGAGGTAAGTAAGTATTGTATTAAAATATTTTTCTTCTATCAAATTATACTAGTTCGCTAAATACTTAGGTAGGTACCTATAATTTGAAACAAGCTGTTACGAGGAACAAAAATTAATAATACAAAGGAGTTGAATGTCCCTTCAGGTTTTATGACAAAAGTCCGGTTCCGACCGCTGAATTTGTTTAAATAGGTCAAGTACGCAAATTTCTTTATCCAAGAGTTCAAAAGAAAATTCAAAAGAGATGTCTTTTTTCCGGATGGATTATGGTAAAATTACTTTTGACTGTTCCACGAGGAAGGAAACAAAGCGATGTTACAAGGCTACTTATGTTTGCCAATACTATTTATAAAAAAAATGTGTTCCAAGAGATCTATCTAACAAGCAGTCATACGAGTATAAAAATGTATTACATCCATTTTCCATACTTCAACATTATCATTGAAGTTTATATTATTTTACAAACAACAAATAAAAGCAGCAAGATCCTTGAGACTGCTTATCAAAACAAGGGTAGTTACACTATACATTACACAAACGTGTAATGTGTGGGTAGAATTTATTAGCTCGGGTGATTTGTGCATTGGGCTGTAAGAATGTGAACGAAGCGCAGTCAAGAGTGAGATCTCACAGCGAGTGGACGTCCCGCCGCCCCGCCTAATGATCGATGTCTCTCGCGAGATAATAAAACTCGCTTACGGCACATTCCCGCGAAATGAACTGGATGCGCGATGATTGTTGTACTTTATTTAATGGCCTGTACTTTAGATATGCCACGCGGTTATGCAAAGAGCACACAATCTTGAAGTATGGTTTTCTTGACAGCTCATCAATTTAGTGTGGTAAACAACTCTATTAGCTGAATTAGAGTGAAGGACATCGATGTTTCTGCTATGCACCATTGAAATGTATTTATTTTCAGTCAAATAAATTGACCTGCAAGGCATGCGATTCTACAATTGCATTGATTATTGCGTTCACTTGCACGCCAAGGTGACATTCATTTAAAAATAGTAAATTGTGAAAATTATAGCGAAAGAAATAGAAATTGATTATATAATCAGGCTTTGATAGAGAACTGATATAATACCTTACGATTCTTTATGAAAATTGTTTATGTACCTTTGGATAACTGTCTTTGTAACCTAACTTTGACTATCTTAAACAAAAATGAACATAATTAAGTATAAGTTCATGTTTATGTATAATTCTATGTGGATTTTCTTGTGAACATGACATAATTACGCATATTTGGATGTTGGAACTGCTATCATGGTATAATCTGCTGTGCTACAGTGAACATTGTCTCGTCTGTGGATCCTGCAAATGGCTCAGTCATTAGGAGGTGCGGATGTGAAGTTCCGCAAATGGTAACCCTCGATTAGGCACCATCAGACGCATTATCTGTGTGTCTTTGTTTGCCCTCAACCATTGAGAAATATCTTTTCAACATGATATGATCCTTTTGTCAAAAGTCCTCGGTACGTCAATTCGTATTTTACGAGTTTCTCAAGAACTCTTCATCTTTTTCTCACTCTTCACACAGACATTCTTCTGTTAAAAAAAGGATCAGGGGAGCTAAAGTGACCACTTTTGGTGTTTCTTAATATGTTTCATATATGCCTCATAAGCGCTTAATTTATGAAACATATCACAAAACTTTGCACAAAACACCTTTTTTGACAGATCTCTACAGAGTACATTTTACCCAATTCTATAGAGAACTGTCTAAAAGGTGTTTTGTGATATGTTTGATAAATGAAGCATTTTTTTTATTTTTTTTTTATTTTTTTTAATCTATTTTTTTTAAGGAACTTTTGTCGGTGTCCGACTATGCCAGTTCCATAAAGTCTTCTACTTTATTTTATACTATTCATCGACTAGCCGGCTTATAGACTCATAGAGCATTCTAGCGGTGTCCGAGGTCAGCTCCGCTAGAATGTCCTGAAACAAGCCTACATCCAACCAGTTTACATTTATTGATTCATTAAGATCTTTTCTCATAGTGGCGGTCCGAGCACACTCCGTAAGAAGGTGATATACATCCTCTTTCACACCGCATGTTTGGCAATTAGGATCATCTACTAATTTCATCAGAAACTTGAAGGCTCTTAATGGAATGTGCCCAGACCGCAATCTATGAGCGATTACAATCAATTTTCTATTTTTAACATTTGAGAACCATGGAATGCGAGGCGGCTCGCATTGGATCGTCCTATACCAGATACCTTTCTCACGAGAAGCAACATCAAAATATTCCTTGCATTTTAATTGTATAAAGTGTTTGTACTTATGAAGTATCTCTGAATGTTCAGGTATCATATAAACTTCCGTACCTTCTGATATTGCTTCTCGAGCGAGAGTGTCAGCGACCTCATTGCCTCTAATCCCGACATGGGATGGGATCCACTGCAATCCAAGAGTCACCCCCCTGGATGCCAGCGCTTGGACCTTATTTAAAATATGGTAGTCAATCGATGTACCTCTGCGGCCAGAGGCGCACCGAGCCACATGCTGCAAGGCACTTCTACTGTCACATAGAATGACTGCCTTCTTGAGGCCTGCACTGGAAACGTGGGAGAGTGCCTCAGAAATTGCGTATAATGAAGCATTTACTAAACATATTATGGAACATAATATGTAACATATTGAAGCGTATAAGCCCCGCTGAAATGCCTAAAAAAGATCTGAGATAAAGTCGACTGCGCCTTGAGGATACAGTCGTGATGATATTACATTTAATTGATTAAAAATGCAAGCTTTCTAGTAACAAAAGGAATTGTATTCGTACGCATGGTGATCGGTCTCGATTCGTGAAGAATTTTGGGTATATCGATTTTCGGGGTTGAGCCTTAGCCAAGGCCAAACCATAATGGTAGAGACATTATTTGTAATCGATTAAACGTTTGATGATAATGAGACGTGTTGGCCGAGTGGGTTAGTGCCTCGACTTTCGATCCGAAGATCGCAGGTTCGAACACGGGCGTGAATCAATGGATGTTTTGTTTCGGAAAATTTATATGCGCATTAACACGAGCTCTAAATAATGAAGGAAAACATCGTGAAGAAACCAGTTAGCTTTCTAATAGCGTCGATGGGCTTGCAACCTGTCTCGTATGGAAAGCTAACTACAGCAAAATGTAACTTTAAAAAGACCGTCGTGATTACGTCATTATCCGTAATCATGACCCGTATAAAGTTTAGTGTTTATAAATACCGTAATCACCACATTTTTCCACATTGTCCAAATTACCCTTATCGTTTATTTCAATACCTAACAATTTAGTAATATAATTGACTAGCAGCGCCCTTGCGGGGCGTTGCCCCCGTAGTGATGGTATAGTGATGGTGATGATGATACAAAGTAACCTATAACCTTTCTCAAGAGTTAAGCTGTCAAATACTGAAATATTTTTTAAATCCGTCTGGTAGTTTCTGAGATTAGCGCGTTCAAACTCTTCCGCTTTATATAAATTGGTATAGATATAGACAATTTGATAAATAAGTAAGTAAGTTCGTATGAGCAAGTGGCAAACTCTGGTGACGGAGTTTTTAGGCCGCCTAAAGGCCTCCGTCATGGCTTAACGACTTAAAAGCCGGGACCGATATTTAACGTGCCCTCCGAAGCACGGAAGCGCTCAGCTCGTAATACCACTTGCGGTCACCCATCCAAAGAGTGACCGCGGACAACGCTGCTTAACTTCAACTATCAATCAAGAATGTCCAAGAAAGCTACGCCACAAGCGCTTTATGATAAATAAGTGGGTATGACAACAAAATGAAATAAAATAGAGAGTTGGCTTGTGGCTAAATTTTGTCCCTCTCACGACCTCTAGCCTGCATTTAGTCGGTTGTTTGTGTACAAGACACTCCGAGCACATTTTAACTAGAGTAAGCACATAAACTAAATTGAATTAAAAGCGTAGGAAGGAAATTAGCTCAAAGTGGTTTAAAAGTGGCGACTGGTGGGTTTACAAGATTTGATGTAGCTCAAACGAAACTTAAGTAGTTTTTCTCTAGATAGCTCAGCGAATATTTCACTATAAAAATCGAATTAATAACTGCATGTATGTTTGTCCTTTATGATGAAAAAGCTAAGCAGATTTTGATGAAAGGTCCTGAGTATGATGTCTTGATGAATTTCGGTTTCGAACCTTTCCAATCTACAGATTTACGGCGTTACGGTAGGATTAAAAAGTTTTAAGGTGGTAAAACAACACATCGAAATTTTGAGGGTGGCCTAGGTCCAACAGTGGACGTCCAACGGCTGAGATGATGATTATGATGAATGTAGTAAATAGTGACTTGGGCACCGAAAACCTACCTAATCATTTACCCGCGAAGCACTCGTGGCGTAGCTTGCTCAGACGTTCTTGACGGCAGCGCTATGCGCGGTGACTATTTGGATAGGTACAAGTGGCATTACGAGCTGAGAGCTTCCGTGCTTCGGAAGGCACGTTAAATTGTCGGTCCCGGCTTTTAAGTCGTTAAGCCATGAGGAGGTCTTTAAGCGGCCTAAAAACTCTGCCAACAAAGTTAAGCACTTGCTCATACGAACTTACTTTACTTAATAAGTAAAGTAAGTCCTTAACTTAAGTAGTAAATAGTGCTCTTACTTGTCCCTTTTACTTAGTTTGGTGAACTGTGCAAAAAATACTAATTATCCAACGAATAAATCTCAGCTTTACCAAGAGATTCATTGTGTTGTGTGTTAACAAGTTTTAATCACAAAATTACCTAATAATGGTACCGACCATATATGGTTTTGAGCCTATCGACCCGACCGTTTTGGTTGGTTTTCCATGGGTACGCTTTGAGTGTAATTATGGAATTCATTACAGGAACAAAAGCCTTTCATGTTCATCCGTTCCACTACCTGCCGTTACATATTGCTAGCAATAAAAGCACATTATGCTCTCATTTCTGTGAACACTTTAATACAGGTAAAGTGTGAGTGTGACACAAGTCAAGCATCGGCCATGAAGAAAAATCCGTAATCCAGAAGATAGTTACTACCTACTACTACTAAAAACTCTGCCATTACAGTTATTGAATTTTAAGTTCCATTTAAAACGAATAGTCACTAGAGCTAGAAACTCGTACTGGGTTTTAGGCAATGTGAAAATTATACATAACGCGAATACTTATTATGGGAATTTAACATTATAATCAAAATTATATTTATTGCGAATCACGGGTAAAAAAAAAGGATGAGAATAAAACATTTCAGGAATTCAGCATTTTTAGAAATCAACGTAGTGTTCCCAAAGGTTTTTTTATATAGAAAATAGACCTATGTTTGGCCACCAACTCGCCTGATGTTAAGCGACAGTGTGGCAGAGGATGGATCACATCGATCTATAAGAAATCTATTCACTAAATAGTTTTGCATAATTTTTTTTTTAGGTTCATCGATGTAACTTCGTTCTCGAGTCGGACTGTAGGCAGCATATTGATAGTGTTGAACAGATTTACACTTCATACGACTTTTTGTTAAAAGCAGCAGCCTTTAATAAAAGCCTAAACAGATGATGCAAGCGTCCAACATATGGACTCCATTTTTAATTAAAATGTGTTCGTAAAAAGAAATTTCGTATGAGATAGTGTCCATGTCCAATTATGGTGACGGAGTTTTCATATGGACTCCATTTTTAATTATGTTCGTAAAAAGAAATTTCGTATGAGATAGTGTCCAAATTTAGTGACGGAGTTTTCAGGCCATTTGAAAATTACCACAATGGCCTACAACTTTGTAGCCAGGAACAATGTTCTCAAAAGGGTAAGATAGGTGACGCACTTACAACGCATGCTAAAACTTGGGCTCGGTGCACCACTACATACCAAAATACACACATTGCTCCATTTTATACATTGCCAATTGATAAGACAGCAATAAATAAAGCTTATCTGCTCCATAAGTTTTACTGGATTGAAACAGAGTCTATGGTTGAATACGCTAGGAGTGAGTTTGGAGCGTGTGCTGTGAGATATCCCCTATACTTTTTTCTTTGCATTATCAAGCGAAGGCACTGGCAATATGACAATATTTTAAGCCCGAATAAAAAGGGATTTATGCACGATCCATGCTGTTCCTGTTTCTGCAGTTTCGATATCTGTTTCAAAACATTCAGTTTAAAAGTTTTATGTATAAAATAACAGTGGTCTCATTTTTAGAGTACAATAATGACTTTTTGACTAGTGAACTTTATCTATTTTTAATTCGTTTAAATACAAGCAATACTTATATACATATGGATTGGATATTTTGCATGCAATTGTGCCGAAATATCGGGATACTCAATAATCCAAAAATCATGGTAAATACACCGTTTATAATGTTTACTTAGTAGAGTTTGCCCGCGACCACCGTTATTGCAAAAGCCGAAACATCGGTAAATAATACAAAAAAGGTAAACAGCGATGTAAAATTGTGATTTGTAATCATTTATTTATTTGCAGAAACATTGATTTATTATGAACTAGCTATTACCCGCGGCTTCGCTCGCGTGGTACCTGGATAAAAAGTACTTAGCCTATGTTATTCTCCAGCCCTCCAACTATCTCCACACAAAAAATCACGTCAATCCGTCGCTACGTTTTGACGTGAAAGCAGGACAAATAAACAAACAAATAAACACACTTTCACATTTATAATATGGGTACGGATGGGTACGGATACACATAGCATATAACATTTCAGTGTAACCAAATCTGTATTTAAATATCGAAGCTAAGGAAACATACCAACACAATGAAACTAACAAAATTTAGTAATGATAAATGTTTATGCGTAGTGCGTAGGCAGACCTATCACTTAGTTGTGGAAGTGATCCCAAACCATCGAGGCAATGTATGCGCATAGATTTACAGGATGCACTCTATCCTGTTATGCAAGGTGTCGGGGGAATGCGTGGGTCTCGTCCTTACTAGAGGATAAATAAAACATTTTATACAAACACATTTGTAGTAAGTAAGTAAGTTCGTATGAGCAAGTGGCCAACTTTGTTGACGGAGTTTTTAGACCGCCTAAAGACCTCCGTCATGGTTGAACGACTAAAAGCCGGGACCTACAATTTCACGTGCCCGAAGCACGGAAGCGCACAGCTCGTAATGCCACTTGCGGTCACCATCCAAATTGTGACCGCACAACGTTGCTTAACTTCAATGATCAATAAAGAACGTCTCAGCAAGCTACGCCACGAGCGCTTCCCTTCGTACTATAAGTTCCACATACACTTACATTATTGTTCAACATACGCAGTATTGACCATGGCTTTTCAGATTAGGGAGAAAGGATGAGACTACGATCGATGCCTCATCCATATAAGATGATTCATGATGTGTATGCACATTACTGCGTACACTGTGTAGTCAATTAATGTGGTGAATTAAATCAGGTTCAGATTATAATACCACTAGATATGTTCCACAGTTAGTTGAGGTTCAATTATAGCGTATACATAACGCATAACTACAAGCACTCATAATAATCACAGTTAGAATGACCATTTTTAATTTGGGTTTTGATCTTAGTTTATCTGGGCAAGCCTACTCCATCTCAACAATGTCCCAGGCACAGCAGTGTCCCGTTAAGTGAAGGCATAGAATCTCGTGACACTGTTTAGAAAGATGTAAAGGCCTGTTATTGTGATCGGTACAGGCTTGCACATCAATGCATACAGTAATTATCCGGACGCTTCCAAATGGATGCAATTAATTTTCGATCCATTTTGTGCAGTTAATTTATCACTCGAGTTCAGTACTGAACGTCACTTTGGTAGATATAATTGCCGAAATATTTCACTATTATATGATTATTTTTGGAGATATGAATACAAAAGCATCGTTATGATGAACTTATTAGAATTAATGGTAAAAAAAAAATGTGTTAATAGATCAGCATATTATTTGTAGATTAATTCAGAAGAATTAAAAAAAAATGTAGAATAACAATATTAGTATTATTTAATATTTATTAAGTACTTAGTAATATTTTAGGAAGACCAAAAATAGTTTTGAGGATTTTTTCCTTCTTTTAGGGAATCAAGTATCAAAATCTGATCTTGATTGATCGTTGAAGTTAAGCAGCGTTGTGTCACAATTTGGATGGGTGACTGCAAGTGGCATTACGAACTGAGCGCTTCCGTGCTTCTTGAGCACTTTAAATTGTCGGTCCCGGCTTTTAAGTCGTCAAGCCACGACGGAGGCCTTCAGGCGGCCTAAAAACTCCGTCACCAGAGTTGGCCACTTGCTCATACGAACTTTCTTGCTTTAGGTCTTCTTATTTCTAGGATTTCGTTAGGTCGGTTCGTATAAAAAACCAAACATAATCGAGATTCAGCTTCAGTGCAATTACGCCTTCGCCATGTTTGTAACAGAGCCCTTTACTCGACTGCACATTACTTAATTGGAAAAACCAGCGGAGCTAATTCAAAAGCCTGATTGGAATTGGATCCTTCGGTCCTATTCCAGTCCTCAATTTTACTGGACGATTTGTTCTGCTGCATATAGGTATACGTACCCATATTATAAATGTGAAAGTGTGTTTATTTGTTTGTTTATTTGTCCTGCTTTCACGCCAAAACAGAGCGACGGATTGACGTGATTTTTTGTGTGGAGATAGTTGTAGGGCTGGAGAGTAACGTAGGCTACTTTTTATCTGAGTACCACGCGAGCGAAGCCGCGGGCAGCACCTAGTAATCAAATAAATGAGCAGTACTTACCACTCTATAACATATAGACACGACTTAGGGTCAATTTATACTAGCGCAGAGTCGAAGCGCATCGAAGCGACTATCCAAAACTGAACATAACGCAAATCGGAATTCAGATCCTGAATTCGCGCGTCTGCGCGTGACCAACGCTGATTGGTGCGCGCGCATTCTCGCGAAGTAATGTGAGCGTTACGCGGTGGAGTTAAGGTTGAATTTGTTATGTTCAGTTTTGGATAGTTCGCTTCGATGCGCTTCGACTCTGCGCTAGTATAAATTGACCCTTAATGTATGGCATGCATGCCTGTAATCTACCATCTGAGCTAGCGCATTAGACATCATTGTGTCGTGAACTCAGCAGAAGTATCTAGCACTTAAACGTATAGGGGTAGTCAGAAACTTGTATTGAAGTCACAATCAACTATCGTACACGTTTTTTCTGGTTTTTTTTTTAGCATCATTTTTAAAATTCTTAAAAATGTATTAAGTAACACTTTCGGGTTAGTAGTTTCCCGTCTTCTTATGTTCGGGCTACAACCAAGCTGTTTATGAAACTTTATAACGCTCACGTCGTTTTTGTTACATTACTTAGTTCATATTATCTGTACTCATAGCCGTACCCTTATTATAAATATGAAAGTGTGTTTATTTGTCCTGCTTTCACGTCACAACAGAGCGACGGATTGACGTGATTTTTTGTGTGGAGATAGTTGGAGGGCTAGAGAGTAACATGGCTACTTTTTAACCGGGTACCACGCGAGCGAAGCCGCGGGCAGCAACTAGTGTATCAATAATACAAAAACATTGATTCAGAGACAATGTAGCCGGTAACATAGCAGCTGCGAGGCAATCAATTAACCAATAAAACAGACCAATCACTTCCAAATGGATAATTCAAAAGCTTGTGTCATACGTAAATTCTAGAATGCTGCAATGCAATATTCAGATAGTTTGTCTGACCAGTTTATCTTAAAATAAATAAATAGATAATGCTGGACATTTTACACAGCATCATGTAGCCCAATGAAAGGTATTCCCATGTTATGGGAACCACATGCATAACTGATATTCTAACATACTTTTTTTTTTATAAATACATACAATAATATGCATCCATAAGGCGGAGATATCCTGTAGCCCCCCCTTTGCCATTTTTAGATTCTATCAAATTATTTGCATTATATATTACACAGAATATTACACCTGTGAGGTAAGTGTGTGAAATTAGCCGTTTATTTCTAAATCGTTTTCTTTCCCTAATAATAAGCTTTAAAAGTTGAAATGGCAGAACACCCTTTTTGATGGCGATAATTAGAGTAATTAAAGATAATGGCTCTTTTAATGGTTCATTAGTAAGCTGTATGATAATTTCTTCGTGTCGTCCAATTACATCTTAAAAAATTGGTAAAAAGAAAACATAAGGAATATCTGCAAATTACCTAACAGATGAATCAGATTTTTTATTTTACTTAAACTATCCTAGTGTATTGATATTGTGTTTCCATAAAACAAAAAAAAATGTATTCGAACTATTTTTATCAAAACAGACTGAAATAAGCCAAGTAAAGAGAAGGATCGATTCTAATAGAATAGACTAATATCCAATATCTTGTTGTTGGTCAAATACATACATTTCTCAACATGCAAACTGTGAAGTAGGTTTTATACAAACTTAGAACAGGTATATATACATTATGTTACTTTGGTCTAAGTTGGCTATGATTCAGATGAATCAACCTATATAGATTAGGTAACTTGTCCATACGAGGGATAAACTCATATGTGATCAACCTATGGCCAACTGAGTAGAATATTTGAACCAGACAAGGTACCAGTGATAGGCGTAACACGAAATTTTAGCTATTTAGCGGTGTCCTTGCCAACGCGAGTCAGGGCGTGCGAGTTGTATTGATTTTTTTGAAAGGCACGCGTACCCGACTTTGTCCAAGTAATGCTATTTGAATAATGTTACCCCAATATCAATCTTTTACGTAGTACAAGCATTTATTTAGTTGCAAGTCAGCCCAATTGAGTCTTCGTTTTGTTCTTACGACAGTTATCTAATGTGCTTCGAGCTTATAAATAATTTGCATGTGCAAAATATGAAAAAAAATGAATAATACAACTAAGTACCCAAACAAAATATCGAGATGTAGAAAACGATGGTTAATTTCCAATCCTTGTATAACTTTCGGCTGTTTTTTCAAAGACATTCCGGTGCCGTTTTTTTCTGGAGCCTTACTTCTTCTTCTTCTTCTTTCGTATGAGCAAGTGGCCAACTCTGGTGACGAAGTTTTATAGCCGCCTAAAGGCCTCCGTCATGGCTAACGACTTAAAAGCCGGGACCGACAATTAACGTGCCCTCCGAAGCACGGAAGCGCTCAGCTCGTAATACCACTTGCGGAGCCTTACTAAAACCGATAAAAAACTGTGGATTAAGGGATATCTATCTTGATCTGGGATCAAATTTACCAGATGGTGGAGTTTGCAAGGAAGCCCTTTAGGCAGTTTTACAAAAATAAATATGTTCAACAAAACATCGTAGACCGAGAAAGCTTAAGGAAGTTAAGTTATGCGAATGTAAACAAAACAATTAGATCCGTTTAAATGCGTTTTAACCCCTATTATTCAATTAGTGCGGGCCGCGCGTTACACGGAATAGGTAGAAATAAAAGAACTCACGTTTTTTCATTTGTTACTTTAAAGGTGTCGTTTCATCTTAATTATTTTAATTAAACATGAGCGCTAGTACGTTAATTATACCAGACAGCTCAAACAAGAGGTCCTCGTGGAAAAGGCACAAGGATTTATTTTAACTCAACGAAATCGATACGGCTCGTATACATCTGTATTCAAGGCGGCAGGGGAATTAGCATTTCCCTCAAAGACGTCTATAAACACAATATTTTCGAACAACTTCATTTTTACGTAAGTAACGAAACTTAATTGTTTTCCATAACTTGCGTACTAAAGAGATTAAGGCTGGATTCGACCAAAAGTGGATTAAGTTTTTACTCGGAACTATTAGCTAGCCAACGTAATTCGAAATACAATGTTTAGCAAGCGCAACCGAACATTATTATGTGCATACAAATTATCCTGGTTATAAGTTGTCAACTTTACAATGTCAAAACCTTCAACAACCATTAGTTTACTCTCGAGACTAAACTTAATCCAGTTTGATCGAATTCAGCCTAAGCCTAATACTTGGCCTAAAAAGCTTTTGTTTTATTTTATTTATCAATTTGTAACGTGAACTTCGTGGCGTACCTTGAGAAAATGATTATTGTATCAAAATAAATGGGGAACATAATACCTTGTTGTCGAGATATTTTAAGTCAAATTATTTAATAAAGACGTAATTTTAGACTCTGGTAATGATCTAGCTAGAATCTATCTATCTAATCTACATATAGATCTGTGGAACATTGGAACCATTGACTCTATTAAAAAAAAAATCACTGATACAAAGCCACACTACTCCTGATTGTTATAGATATGCTATGTTTTAAAGCGAAAAACGACCAGTTTTAATGTGAATCTCAACAGGTGAAACCACAGGCTGCAGACAGTCTTAATACAAGATTCTATGCCCAAGCATACAAACCCGCAGACTTAATGAACGCCGAACTGCCCCCTTATTGTCTTTCTTTGATAGCGACCAAAACCGGTCTCAAACTGTCAAATATGACAGTTCAGTCACCACTCTCATCTCAACGTGACCGAACGCAACAAAGATACGCGATCGTTTTGACAGCATGAGATCAATTTGAGGTTTGAGACAAATTAGTTAGTTTATTCATATTGATTTATTGTTTCAAGTTGGTAGGTACAGCAGGTCTTGGGCTAAGGGATTAGTTCGACAATCACCTGCTGATCACAAAATCATAAGTCGCGTTTTGAGACATTAAATGTCTCAAAACGCGCCAATATAAGTTAATATTTACGAATTATAATAGTACTTACAGTCTTTGTACACAATAACAACGCGTGTTTATTTTCGTATGTGTGTAAATTGCTGAAGCGATCAATTACCCATTACACGATTACACTTCAATGGTACGTGGCAATAGGTTTGGAATGGAATGAATTGACATTTTCAAGGACTTACTGGTTGTCCTTGAAAACGACAGACGACTTTCAGCGTTTACAGTGGCCATTCTATACGTAGTATTATTATCTATATCTATTCTATGCTCCAAGGCCACCGTTTGCCAGTCTGGCTCGAACGCATCCAGATCGTCTCGCCATCTTTTCCTGGGTCTGCCGCGTCGTCTCCGACTGTCTTCTACCACCCATGTAGTGGCGAGCTTCGCCCAAAGTTCTGGATGCATTCGAGCCACATGGCCTGCCCAATCCCACTTTAAACGTGCAGTCTTCATACCTACATACATGCCCTATGGCATAGCGGGCAGAGCATAAGGCCGATTGAAAAATTAATGTAAAATGTAATATTAATTTTCTGACTGTTTTAAACCTTGTCGACATGTTGCATTTTATTTTTGTTATTTTATGAGAGAAGTTCCGCACATTACATTGTTTTATGGAAATAAATGAATTGAAATGATTAAGACGAGATAATGTTTTTATTTAACTTTGCAAGTTTACTCATTTTAAACATAGCCCCAAGTCTGTGCCCCGTTAAGGCTGTGCCCCCAGTAGGCAAACTGTGAGCGGCCGACTCGTATCGGTTTAGTACGCTCTTCCATATATTTGAAATGGAGTGTCCACAGTTTGCTAGTTTTGCGCTCACTGTACGCAGTTTGCAGCGTATCGCTGCAAACTAGCAAACTGTGGACACTCCATTTCAAATATGGAAGAGCGTATTAAACCGATACGCCGCAAACTCAGTCGGCCGCTCACAGTTTGCCTACTGGGGACACAGCCTTAGTGTAGGCATAAGTTACCTCCTGCCGCCGTATAATTCGACAAAACCTATGCAAACAAGACATCCCACTCTCGACTGAAAAGTTAAACATAAATTAATTAACAACTTTAGGCTTTCTTGAGTTTGTGTTTTATGCGCAGGGATCATAAATAATAAATATTTCTAACATTAACCATTAACGTTTAGATAAAAATCGTCACCATCGTAAATTGAATCGACACTTGAATCGACAATTGAGTCACGGATAGAATAGTGAACTCGTGCATACTGGCGATCGAGGCACAGAATGGGCGATTCCTTTCTTACAAATTATTTATTAATTGCTTAAACTTATTCGGACTTATGGAAAAACAATGTATAAATAATGTAAAAATATGTATAAAGACTGTTGATGGATTATTAGAAAGAAAAAATGGTAATAAGACAAAGGTTGATAGAAGATTATTATATTGTTCGCACTTAGAGGTGAAGAAGGAAAATAAAAACAAAAATGTGATAAGGACGTTTGTTACTAAATCACTTTGTATAAACTGAATAATTTTTAATAGAAAACAGCATTTTTTAGCTGACGTTCTAGAGCAGCGTCGAGAAACACCCCGCTATTTTATAGTAACAAAGAATTTTAAATTTCTATTTTGTTGCCATCATTATAGCTTTCTCATCGTGTCAGGTATGTCTCGTAAAGTGGAACAAGATATTTTCTTTCTACATAATATTAATTTTAAAAGCCAACTAGACTAGAAATAAAACTGGGTTTCAAGCCCATCACACACAGCAGATAATATATCTTATGAAATATAATGATATGGCCCCGGGGATTTACTAGACCTCTTGGCAGACCACCTGCCAGATGGATGGACGATATAGTTGCCGTACAGGGTAAGACCTGGATGCAAAAGGCCCAGAATATAACGTTTTGGCGGGTAGGGAAGCATGATGATGATGAAATATAAATCTTGAGATCGCACCCATACAAATTCTATGGAGGACCACACAGCGAATTTAAATTACAAAATATGTTTTTGTGCGATCTGTTAAGATTTATATTTCATAAGATATATTATCTGCTGTAAGTGTGGAGCGCTTTAAGGACTAAATTATTATCAAGTCTCCGGAAAAACTAACGAGTTTGTGCTTTCGACACATTTTGGTCAGAATAGTTTTTTCAAAATCACATACACTGTGCCTTTTGACGCCCTAAACTAAACGTTGGTTGCGAGTTTCAAATGGGGAACACGATTATATTCCCAAAACCGGTGGGTGAGCGTTTTCAGGAATTGAAATAGCCAAACAAACAAACAATAGCATGCCTGTACAACAAAGCGCGGTAAATATTCTCACAGATCTATAGGAAGTCAACATCGACAATATCTAGGGGGTAGAATAACGTTAAAATAAACAATATATTAGCACATATCCACATTTTGCAAGAGTTAGTATTTAATACAATACACGTTGAAAATATATCAGTCTATTAGAATAACATTCTCTTTCCGATTACAGCTCGTGTTAATACGCATATATTTTTCCCGGAACTAAACAAACAACAAAACAATACAGGAAATAATAAACCTATCAGCATCGTTACTTACTTATAATTAGTAACACAGGTAGGTACGAGTATATTTTCAACTGATAGATTTGGATAAGGATCTTTTGCCTAATCTGGTTTTAGTGTGTTTTGTTATTAAAGTACCTATAGTTTCTGTAAAATGATCACTCTTCAATATCATCATACCATTTCATTTTCAAAACTTTCGTGAGTTGTAGGTACTTGACATTGCTAACACACGGGAAGTGTGAGACGCGCGAGGAGTAACCTTGCCGCAACTCCTTAGAGCGTTTTCACATTATCCGATCCGATATCGGTATCGGACGCCGACACGATATCGGGGCAAGTAAAATGTATAAAAGATGTCCGCTCCGATATCCGATATCGGGTCGGACAATGTGAAAGGCAGGTACATATTCCATACATTTTACTTGCCCCGATATCGTGTCGGCGTCCGATACCGATATCGGATCGGATAATGTGAAAACGCTCTTACCCAGATGAAGATTCTCCGGATGAATCGAAACATAGTCGGTATCTAAACCCACGATATTTTTTCGTTAGTAATTCCCGTGTGTTAATACAATATCATAGCAGCCAGCGGAGCTAAAAAGGTCGCTATTGCAGAATCGTCATAAAGGAATTGAACTATTGCCATCTCTTTTCATTGACTGAGAGTGAAAAGAGATGGCAATAGTTCAATTCTTTTATGACGATTCTGCAATAGCGACCTTTTTAGCTCCGCAGGTTTAACCCACTGATGAGTACAGGCCTCTTATACCAATCTCTATGTTGTGCATCTCGCATCCAAACATTCCATGCGATCGTAACTATGTCGTCGATCCGTGTCTTCGGATGACCTGAATTTCTAAGTAGTTGCGTATGTTAGTTTAGATAGGTAACTATTTTCGATGGCTTCACTAGTTCAGCCTAGTTCAGCGGAAGCTAAACTATGAGCGTAAAACGCCGTGTATTAAAGCGATAATTGCCCTGTCTAACTGTCCAAATGCTCGGTTGGTGTAGGCACGTCGACATGACACGTCCACACATACCGAGTATTATCCGAACAAGTCCGTAAGGTCGTATGGACACTATCGACAAACCATTCAATTGAATACTTACATACAAAAAAAAAAAACACGCCTCCTTCCCAAGAATTAGACAGATTCCCGCTTTCTACGACCCTGACGTCTTTTGCCCTAATTACTCTCATAACATTCCCGGTTTGGGGTACTTTCTTGGACCTTCAGAGTCATTCTGTACACTCACTTCGAATTCACTTAAGTGACCGAGCTCACTAAATATAAATACACAAGAATATATTGTAAGATTTAAATTTCGAATATGAAATTTGAAATCTCACAGCAGATTCAGCTCTTCGACGTTCGAAGTGAGTTTACAGAATGACTCGGCAGATCTAAAATGACATCAATTAATTTGTCAATTTGACGTTTACTGTATAATGAATGACCAATATGCTGTAAATCATGAGTTCAGCAGAGACAGACATTCTGTAAATCGAATTCACTCAAGTGAACAAAAAAAAATACGAAAGAACGCTGAAGTGAGATTCAAATTTCGAATACGAAATTTGAATCTCACAGCGGATTCAGCTCTTCGAAGTTCGAAGTGACTTTACAGAATAACGAACTAACGCTTAATCAGTACTTTGAACGAATTAGTAATTGTAGGAAATAGGAAAAAAAATATTGAACGAATTAGTTTCTTTTGATATAGTTGTACAAATTAGGAACGAACTGCCCATGAACGAAATCTACAGGTTAAAAATGCCCTTAAATCTTACTACCTCTAAGTCAGTAGTTCCCAAACTTTTTTTTCTCATGGACCCCTTTCAAAATTTTACTGGTTTCGGTGGACCTCCTGCTGCTACATTTCTACCATATTCCCAAAATTTCTCACCAACGTGGACCCCTTTCGAGTCTCCCGTGGACCCCTAGGGGTCCACCTGGACCACTTTGGGAATCACTGCTCTAAGTCCTCTACTTATCTACTTCTAAGTCTCTTCTATAGTTTAACCTCATAAAGAAACATGTAACATTTGGAACCTTTCTGAATAAAAATATTAATTTCATCTACGTCTATTATAGCATGGTTTTATTCCTTGTAAAGTACAGCATTATAAATTTCAATACTGCTTTGTTTTAGTACTATCTGTCTGCAGCCGGCGTTTTTTCCCGCAAGCCCTCTTACCACATTAACCGTTATCAAGTTCATTTTATTTGAATAAGCTCTGAACTAAAACACGTTTCATATTAAGCCTCTTAGATAAACAATAAGGCATGGCAGACAACGAATTCGCGAAACAATTCCAAAAATACAATGTGAGCTTTGCGATTTATCGATGTTCAAAGAATCTTTTGATCCGTTTACTTTTGAAGGATGCAATATATCGCTCAATTCTGCTGAACTGGTATTAAATTTTGGTTATTCAATAAGAATGTAATATTCGTAAAATCTTTCTCTTAAAAGGTGATTGAGTTATATGATTTGCATAACACAAATTTGTACCTTACCTAATGGAAATAGAGTTGAGATCGCGTTGAACCTTAAAGCAGTGTACCGCAAAGGGTGTGCCGCGGCACACTGGTGTACCGTGATCATTGGTTGCTGTGCCTCGGAAAAAAAGGTTACCTATCACTGTTAAGTTACTCAAAGGACCGCATATGCTCAACTAAACAAGCTCATGTTTCGCATTAAAGAAATGATTTTTCATTTAGGTGTACCTCCAAAATTTTCCGATTTCCTAGATGTACCTTGAACACAAAAAGGGGAACACTGCCTTAAAGGGTTATCGCACTTTTTAGTTGAAATACTGTACAGCTTTTAAGCAGAATTGTTAATCGCGAGATGCTTCCTCAATGCCAAGACTGCAATTCTTCATGCAGCCGAGAGCACGAGCGGTGACGGTGATTCATTTCGACGGCAACGGTTTATACCGTACCTATACGATACTGCTATGGGGTAGGTAGGGCTTCCGCCCGCTAAGCTTAGCTTGCATGCACCTGGGTAAACAGTGCCCTACGTGCTAATCTAGCACATAATCTAAATCTAAAGTATTTTCGCGTAATTTAACTACTACCTTGCAAATTGAATTTTTCCATTCAAACTTGTTTTATAAAGTGTTATATTCGCTCAGTTCTTGAATTGCACTTTATGCCGTCTCTTTTTATAGACATGAGAGTGACAAAAATTTAATAAGATTCATAAAAGGAATTGCGTCAACGGACATTTTAGGATTCCTGGCTGTATAAAAAGAATGCAGTGGCGAGCGATGTGCTATTTTCTGACGTAGGAGCACGGCATACCTCGATCGACGCAATAACGCCTTTGTGAGCGGAAAATAAAAAGAAAAACTCTTAGCGGTAGGGTTTATGGCATTCTGCTCTTCTATAAGCGGTTTAGTATTTATTTATTTAATCGTATGACAGAAGAAACTACTTTTACTACTTTCTTATTTTATACATCAATTACCTCCTACATATAAACAAACTTTACATCTTTATAATATTAATATTAGTATAGACTAGACTAGCACGCGAGGTACCTACATAACATTCATACCCTATGTTCATCCTGAAAGTAGATTCCAAATACTGGTGAGAATTCTAAAAAAAATTGAAATTGGATGAGTAGTTTCGGAGAAGGACAATGACGTGACATTTTTCTCGTTTTTCCAACAGGCTCGTCAGTTCCAGGAAGCTAAGCCGAGGCATTGGAAGGTATTGGAAAATGGTTTATTTTGTTTATCCAGGACTGACTGTGAGGTTGAAATGCCCTGGATTCCTGCCACGACCTGTTTAAACTTATTGCGTTCCTCGTCATTCATTACAGGCCGGTACGGCGCGCCGCTGTCTAACTAAATAAAAAGCGTGGCCTATTTCTAGCGCATTTCAAATTTTAACACTTTAAACTCGAACTCGTCTTATCGTACAAAAACATCGCCGGCTTTATAAACATAACGAAACGTGATAAAGATTGTGACTTTATTTTGATTTGTTTTTTTTTTGTGCGTATGGGACCGTCAGAAGTCTTCTTTTGATTAGAAACTCTAGAAAACTATAATCACATCACTAACGCTATTAAAAAAAAAATCGTTGATTTGGTCTGAAACTTTTTCACATCTCGCTTCTCTTAATTAACGTAGATTTTAATTGTGGTGATATCGTCTGAACAAAAAGCCAATACTTCAAACAACGCAATTTCGAATTTAATGAAAGAGAAACAGTCACTATAAAGTTAACTAACATGGCCGCTATAAAGCCTTTGTTCGTATCGTAAAAAGGGTACTGTTGCGACAAAGTTGTCCGTTTCACACTACCCAAATACCGAGGGTCGGCGGAGACTGACTGAGTAAATACGCGGCCTAACTCTGAGTTTAGAGGGACTTCATTCATTTATTGAAAAAAGGCCAGGTCAAGAGTACCTTAAACCGAAGAGCTTGCATGAAGAATGTGATGAGAGTGAATGAAGCGAAAGAAGTGTGTCAGGATCGTAGCAAGTGGAGATCTGTGGTCTCTGCCTACCCCTATGATGGAAACAGGCGTGATCTTATGTATGTATCATTGGTAAGCTCTTTACGTATTTTTAATTCATAAAGGTCTACTAGATTTTTTCGCAAGAATTGTCAGGACCGTAGCAAATGGAGATATGTGGTCACTGCCTACCCCTATGATAGGACATGCGTGATTTCATGTAGGTATGTATGTTTTTTTATTACGGTAAACAGACGCTCTGATCTTTAGACATTCAAGATCCTTTGATGATGTAGGGGAAGTCAGAGACACGTCCAAACAAAGCACCTATTTTGCAAAGTTAGCATTGTGAAAAAATCTCCAATCACGATCTTGGCATTGCGTTGAAGGCTTGTATCGATTAATACGATTTTCTCATTCGGAAACTTACGCGAACCGCTGGTAACTAATCCCACTGCGCATTATTCCATAGTTTCCTAAAGTTATTCATCACCGTTCGCTGCCTTTGATTAATGATACTAACTTTAGTCCAAACTATGTCGTTTTCGCAAATTGTTGTTTACGTGTTGGGCGCAACCTATGACGGGTGTAAGGATTTACTGTTTGTACGCAACTTTATAATGAGGCCCAGTTTAAGCTAGTGTAATATTTCTACAAAAATCTAGCAACCGACTTCAGAGCTCTATTCGCCATGTATTCACTTCTACTTCACTAAGGCTGGATTCGAGCAAACTGGATTAAGTTTTTACTCGAAGGTGACACCTTATAACCAGGATAATTTGTATGCACATAAAAATGTTCGGTTGCGCTTTCTAAACAGTTGTCTTTCGAATTATGTCGGCTAGTTACTCTGGAGCAGTGATTCCCAAAGTGGTCCAGGTGGACCCCCAGGGGTCCACGGGAGACTCGAATGGGGTCCACGTTGGCGAGAAACAAAAATGGGGGTGCACAAGTTTCTTGGGAATATGGTAGAAATGTAGCAGCAGGGGGTCCACCGAAACCAGTAAAATTTGGAAAGGGGTCCATGAGAAAAAAAAGTTTGGGAACCACTGCTCTGGAGTAAGATGACTTTTGGTCGAATCCAGCCTAAATGATACTTTCTGAATGCTTGATTGACTTATTGCTGAAAATGCAAGAATCGCTATATGTATGCCTATAAACTTTAAGTTCCCTTAATTTCTTACGTATTTCAATCGGTTTATGAATGAGAGATAAGAGTAGCTCTGAGGTAACGCAAATTCTTTAACTTTTAGCAAATGCCAATAACATTGAATGCATTGCAAGCGAGATATTTACGGAATGTCCGATTTAATTGACAATAATTTGGTTGGGTGACCGCAAATGGCATTAACAGCTGAGCACTTCTGAGCTTTGGAGGGCATGTTAAATTATCGAATGCGTTAATGCGAAACATGAGCTTATTTACCACAGGATTAGCTCTATGTACTGTCTACTAGCTTGCGTAAAAGCATATGTCCTTTTCCCAGTCATTATCCATCTATATTTGAAATTTCAGCCAAATCGGTTCAGTGGTTGTTGAGTTATAGAGGAACAAACATACATCCATCCAAACTTTCGCATTATAATATTAGTGTGATTTAAAATACAGTTGTTGATGTTGAGGATTGTGGTTTCCGCTCTTCATGTTTCCTAGTAGTAAACAAAGGGTCAGACTTTATTAATTAACATGAGCACGGTGCTAACACGCACAGCTTGAACTAAGTAAGCTGGAAAGCTAGTACAAAACGGTAATCAGGCTCGCAGACATTATGGACTTGATTAACCATCTCCAAGGTGAAGTTATGATTAGTTTTTTGTAGACATTTCACTCAGCGCCAGTTTGGGGCTAGCCCCAAACTAAACCAAACTCTATATAATATCTCTATATAATTATAGTCTCAATCAGGAGGAACGACGACGATCCTCTATGGTTTCAATATCTATACAATTTGGTGTCAAAAAGCACTGTCAGATCCGAGAGGAGCATGCAGAGTTCCCAATACTGTTTAATTTTTTTAAATGTAAATAAAACTAAAAACATAATTTTAATTGCTCTCTTTTTTATATTTACCTCGACTTCCCTTTTATATCTATTGTCAGCAAATTTTCTTAATGTGGCAACTCCACCATGTTTTTGGGCATGTGACAGACGATTGAAGAATAGTCAAGGGTGTGTTTTCTCATAAACCAATTTATTCATTATACAGGGTGTGGCAAATTCTTGGTCACTGAAGGGTAGCTACCTTTTCTCTTGTAGTTAGAAAGTTTTGTTCTTAGAAAACTTCAATTTTATTTTACAGAACAAAATAATTGCATTTTTAGATTTTTGAAAAAAAGTACAGTTAGCCTAAAAAATTACATTTGTCAAAAAAAACAAGTTGGTCTGAATCGACTCTATTTCCCACCAGGAACACTTCTCCCAAAGTAACTTATCAAATCAAATCGTAAGTTTTTGCAATAATTCAAAAAAACACATCCCATACATTTTCTATGAAATTAGTAATTGTAAACATTATAGTGCTACTTATTCGATGGTTATTAATTTAAATTCGTAACTGCTTCGGCATGCTGGGAGGCTATTGTAAAGCCTTAGGCGCCTCAGACAGAGCCGCAAGAGAGAATGGTATGCATGGAGCGTACCATTTGTACATCTGCAGGCAAGCCCTTTGTTCTAAATTTAAATACGCGCTTTACAATAGCCTCCCAGCTTGCCGGAGCAGTTATGAAATTAAATTACGAACGATAAAATAAGTGGCACTGTAATGTTTACAACTCCTAATTTCATAGAAAATGTATGGGATGTGTTTTTTTGAATTATTGCAAAAACTTACGATTTGATTTGATAAGTTACTTTGGGAGAAGTGTTCCTGGTGAGAGATAGAGTCGAATAAGACCAACTTGTTTTTTTTGACAAATGTATTTTTTTAGGCTAACTGTACTTTTTTTCAAAAATCTAAAAATGCAATTATTTTTTTCTTCAAAATAAAACTGAAGTTTCCTAAGAGCAAAACTTTCTAACTACAAGAGAAAAGGTAGCTACCCTTGAGTGACCAAGAATTTGCCACACTCTGTATAACTTTTGAAACTATCATGGTTACGAACATAAATATTATTATCAACGGGATAATTACCATGATTATTGTTACCCGTGATCATGGCGCATGCAACTGCGTCGAAATATCGGGAAGCAAGAAAACTCAATAATCATGGTAATTATCCCGTTGATAATAATATTTACAATTTATTCATTATTTACGAATATTTTAAACCTTATTTCCTGAAAATAATGTCATAAATATTAATGTAATCTTGATGTGGACACCTTCACGGGTCGGATAGGATTTAAATTGCATACTGTATATGCGTAGGGTTGGATCAGCTGTGTCCGGAGGCGCGGTGTGCTAAATGATCCAAGTGATTTGCAGCAATTAACCTTAATACGTATACTGTATAGGGTTGATACTGGCTTGCGGTTCGCGGCAGACACTTATAGCCGACGTCCGACGATGGATGGCCGTTCCATGTTGCCGATACGAAAACATGTTGGCTAACTTTGTTTCGGCTTTTATATTTTAGCTTAGAGCCGTGTCGGGCGAGTGGAATAGTGCATTGAAGTGGTCCGAATGAATGAATGAATGAATGAATGAACACTTTATTGTACACAAAGAAAAGTATAATACAACAACATAATATAGTCTTAATTAGTACAATGGGCGGCCTTATCGCTGAGAGCGATTTCTTCCAGGCAACCTTTGGATGGAGAAATTAAAGGAAGCTGTAGAGGATGGCAGTGCACAGAAGTTTCAGCTTAAAAAAAGGTGCGAAGGCCGTTGGTTCGAATGCATCAATGAGTTTTACGTTACTAACACCCGAATACTGAAACGCTACTTAGTTAAGGTGGTGCTTATCATTGACATTAACTGTCATTTCTGTTGTATACGATTTTGAAGAGTAAGAACGCCTCAAATATTTAAGTAGCGTTTCAGTAATATACGCAAAAAAAGTACAAACCTGACTTTGTAGTTGAAACAAGTCATTTTTCATACATCCCAACTGCAAATGTAAGTACGAGTAGCATGCATTAGTTGCTCTGAATGACTTAGAACTGATGCAAGTGGCTCCACACTATTGCATCGGATTAGAAATAACTCACCCAATACAATCGCTTTAATGGAGGTGGAACACAGGTGGTCTTGCAACAGCCTGATAATAGCCGCAACAGCTGGGCAATTCTACTAGATGACAACCGCTGCGTTTTGGTTCGATCTCTTAAATGTCAGCCATTTGGTGAAATAGTAGAATAGCTTTTCAAAAATTTGTTCTGCCAAAGTTCAAACCTTAGCTAAAACCTCACCACAACTGAGTCGTTTGTTATTAGTAGTCATGGAAACAGTCGGTTTAGTTGAGGTTTTGCTTGAGGTTGATAAAAAGTTCGGTACCAGAATTGACGCCCAGATCTAATGTCTGGGTCTCAAACAAGTGGTGTCAATTCTAGTACCCAACTTTTTATCAACCTCAAGCAAAACCTCAACTAAACCTTAGATTTTCAACTGTTTCCTATTCTACTAAATGACAAACGACTCAGGTGTGGTGAGGTTTTAGCTAAGGTTTGGACTTTCGCAGAACACATTTTTGAAAAGCTATTCTACTATTCACCAAATGACTGACATTATTTTATGAGATCGAACCAAAACGCAGCAGAATGATTGACGTTGTCATCTAGAATTGGGGGGCTGACTTTACTACATATTCTAACTAACACTAAAAAAATAGTGATTCTTCACTTAGGAACTAAGCTCACTGCAAACTTTCTCTCGGCCGATAGTTAGTCGGGCTCTTAAATCAGTATGAAGTGGTACGCGCACATTACACCGATTCGGTATCGTACGCTAATTTTGGATTTCCCAAACTAACTATCGGCGAACTATCGGCAGACTATCTATGAGCTCGGTCCCTTAGTCAAAGACATTTTTGAAATATATCTCAATAATGTTGATGTTAGGTACAAAATTGGCTTTAAAATTTACAAATAGCATGGCATAATAAAAAACTAGATTGTCTGAAGACATTCTAGGTACAGTCGTCTAGTCGCGAGGAGGTATATTATTTTGTTAATTTGGTCATGCAATCGTTTTCATCGAAAAACACTCGGGCTGATAAAACAATGGATCGCACGTGGTATCTAGATGTAAAAGTCACGAATTAAGTGCTTACGTAACAGACTAGTATTAGCTGAAACTTCCAGGGTATACCCTAGAGCACGTACGCACCAAACGTGCGGCCCGAACATGATTTATGAAGCTTAGATATTCTCGGTCCATGTCGGAATTTGAGATCCTAACTGCTGGCTCAAATTCCGACATGGACACACTTCATTTTACACTTGTGATGATGACTGTAAGCTGCAACCTAGTGATATTTGCCAAGGGTTTAGAGATGGGACAGCTTCCCTTGGTGTTGAAGTCAGGATAAAGTTTTTGAGAATAGCTTTTAAGTGGGTGATCGAAGTACGAGCCTTTACCGCGGTTTAAAGAACGTCTGTTTTATTCGCGATTCGTTGGTGCTGATCGACTAGCGAGTGAAACAGTCGTATCGTAGTCGAATTGAGGTTTTGAATTTTGGATTTGTTTGAGCTGAGTAAAAAATGAAGCAAACATGACGAGCCGCGAGTCAGGCTCCTCAACTCACAAAACCGCGGTATTGCAATATCTTTTAAAATGCCCAATTTCTTTTATAAGGTAATGAGGAGAGCAAAAGCGGTTTCCACAAGTATCTGTTTGTAGTGTACCCAGCGTGACCTCATTATGGCCTGCAAGTCGCAATAACTCGGTTCCGATGTTATCGCCGCTCGACACCTCTACAGTTTGATTTTGATTTGATTACGAAGTCGGGCATCCTTGCTGTGATTATTGGCAAACAGCAAATAAAAGGATCTTAACGCGAACTTGTTTGAAGAAAGCAATGAGAGTGCATGAGGAGAAAGAGGTGTTTCAGAACTGTTGTTTTATACGTGATGTTAATTTTATATACGTATGTTTGTTTTATTATCAGATGGCGGAATCCCAATCGGTCTTTTGGTTAAGGCGTGATTGGAACACAAACGTTGAGATTTATATTAGTAGGAAGATCATGTCTAGTAGTAGTAGGCGATTGTATAGTTCTTTCGCGTCTAATACCGTAAAGAATCAGGGCAACAGACACGGTATGGAGCCTAGTTTTCTTTTCATGATCATAATGTTTGATAATTACATTTCAAAATCAGGAATATGATCGACGGAGCAGAGGTTCCCAAGATAACCTCCTTCGTCGTTCTTGTATATTTTGTAGAGTTAGTCGTTTCGACTGTAATTTTAAAACAGTAATTTTCTAAAATTCAAAACTCCTTATTTTATAAAAAACATAATAAAATCACGATGGTCTCGGATTACGGTACGATAGTCATACTCTTCGGTCATGTCTTTAAAAGATTCCTAAGAGATGTACACAGACAGGTTCTAATATCCTTTTGATACATACCCTCATACTGTAAGCCTTTTATTAGAACTACCTGGTCCCCGACGCGATGTTTTCCTTCACTATTATAACCCCGGCATAATCATCAAGTTTGTTTAATAGCTCAATCGGTAGATCGCGAGCACCTAATTAGGCAGAAGATCAGGTTTGATCAGCAATTTCGAGCTCCGTGAAACTTTGTTAGCCCTTTAATATTCATCGGGCGACACTAAAGATGGGTACTCGCAATCTGCTTGAGAATATTTTAATAATTGCTGACTTTACTTTTTTTAAGCTGGGCTAAGTAAAGCAAGTTTATATGGGTTTGGTGATGGTAGGTGGTATAAGGCCGTGACTGAGTGGTGGACAAGAGAGAGTAACAGAAGCAGAGGCAGACCATCAGCCAGGTGGGTGGACGATATTGAGACCATAGAGGGAAAGACATGGATGAGAACGGCACAGGGTCGACTAAAGTGGCGTTTGAGGGAGGAGGCTTATACCCAGCAGTGGGCTATTATTTGAGCTGCCGATGATGATGATGATGATATGGGTTAGGGGTCAACTGGTGACGGAGTTTTTACACCACCTGAAGGCCTCCGTCATGGCTTAAACAGATTATATCCAGGACCGACAATTTGACGTGCCCTGCGAAACACGGAAGTTCCCATTTGTAAAACCGCTAGCAATCTTCCATGATGATGAGCGTGCCCAGATGTGGGCATATGCATATAGTGCCCACTATATGCCATTCTCATTACCATCCAAAGCCTAATGAAGTCAGATGATGTTGCGAGTGTGAACTATAAAGTATAGCAGTGGCTGAAGTCGGGCTGTGGATGATGTTGAGTATAAAAAATAAGTAGGTCTGTAGTAAGTAAGTCGGCCTAGAATTTACAAGACACCTTTTCAACAACAGTGCTCAAGAATCGTGTAAAAATGTTTCAAGTACTTGATCGGTTTTAACCGAGAGCTGTTGAAAGTTCTGAGTTGAATTAGTTTGAGCATTTTGGAATACGAGACTTGCAATCAAACAAAGCGCTCTTGGTGCAACTTGGTCGATATTGATAGATTGTCGAAGTAACACGCAGTTGTGCGCAATTTTTTGTTTCAATACTTGCGACTACTATGAAATATCTTGGCAATATCGTCGGGCTACACTGCAACCAGAGATGCTCATACGAACTTACTTACTTACTTACTGCAAGATTGCAGCAATTGTTGCACTGTGTTAAGCGATATAATCGGCAACTTGGCGGCTATACAATTGCAGCAAGAAATTGTCAAAAACTAGCCCGTTTGACAGCACCTTTATCGATTTTGTAAATCCAATATTAGTTTGGAATTTAATATGCACTGAGGACAGTAAAAGACAGCCTGAAGAAGGTATAAAAATTCATCGCACGGAGCAAAGGTAATTGAATCTCGGCTAGGCTGCACGCGAATCACAGTTGATAGTAATCCTCTGGGACGCAATAACTTAGGCTGGAGACAGCTGGTACTAAGACAGCAGAGTATACACAAGTGTGCATTACAGAAGATAATCTATAGCTTAGATAATCTAAGATTAATATTTCATGGGTTCGACCAAACTTAATCGGGGGCCGAATAAGACCTATTACCTAAATGTAATGGAGATTTTAACTGGTTTATTACCACAGATTAATAAAAAAATTGTGTGCAATTATCTACATTTATATGGCGGGCCGGATTAAAACGGTTCGCGGGCCGAAGATGACCCGCGGGCCGTAGTTTGCTCATCACTGAGTTTGACTAAAGCTAGCTATCATATTAAGTTTACAAATACCTGTGCATGCAAAAATACAAACGAATTGACGACCTCTGCCGTATTTTGATGTCGCCATTAAATTCCGACAACATCAAAAAAGGGAAGAGAATGCAGAATCCTTTTTTATGTACCCGTCCAACCAAATACGATGTGGCATTACAGTACTGACACTTCACAGATCACTGACACAATAACTGTCAGTGGGTAACTTATTGAACGGCCGGGTTTTGTTTTCAGAGATGTAAAAAGGCCTCCCGGGCTATACTAATCTGAAAACGGTACAGATGAATGAAAATACAGATACCGGCTATTTGAATGGCTAAAAATATGCCTTAGTAATTTATTAGTTGTGACATATACTGCATACATTACGCGCTGCATGGAAACGCCGCGCGTAATGTATGCAGTTTGCGGCGTTTCGCTTTGTTTTTAAACTTCATTTCTAGTGCGGAGTTCATTGTAAATGATTAACCTATTAATTTATTTTATAATTTGTCCTATGTAATCTTAACAATATTTTATGATATAAATTATTATTATCTCAAATTCCATTAGATAATATACAACTTTGTGTTATGCAAATTATTATGAAAGCGCGCAGGGCCACGTGTCGTCGAGCGAATTCGCGCGTCGTGGAATCGTAAAATTTTTATAACACAAATTCGTAATGTAAATAGAGTTGAATATCTTTGAATTTTAAAAAACTTGACGAGTCGCTTCGCTCCGACTCTTCGTCAGTTGAGCATTAGGTACGTTCTACGTTCCCTCTCCTAAATATGATACGTAGATTAGTAAATATTAGGATTTATCATAATTATAATCTATACTAATTATATAAAGCGGAAGAGTTTGTTTGAACGCGCTGGTCTCAGGAACTACCAGTCGGATTTGAAAAATTATTTCTGCATTTGATAGCTAAAATCTTGAGGAAGGTTATAGGCTACTTTTCATCATCATCATCACCATATACCATCACTACGGGGGCAACGCGCCGCGAGGGCGCTGCTAGTAGATAATACATGGATGTGTCATGGCATTATCCGCGAATTGCCACGGCCCCATCGCAGTAACAATACGTGTCTGCTGGTTACCTTATTGGACGGCTCTGAAATGTTTTGAATATTTTTTTCGATACACTGAACTTTCATTTTAACTTAGGCGGGGAGTATAATAAGGCGCGTTTTAAGCGTGGAAATATTATTTCTGCCCTCTGTACCACCGAGTCCACCGATAAATGATGATAGACTTATTTTAATAGACAGCCAAAGGCCTGCAACTTTTATGAAATGCCCAATATGTTTGTTTATGTGCCTCTCTTTCCTTCCTTAGACATCTTTAATTTCCTAAAAAGATTTGAGATAATGTTTGTAAGGGTACACTCTTGTTCCTGTTTCATTATATATTGTCCCAATTCTGGACAATTTTAATTCACTCGTACACTCAGACCAATTTTCGTCCAATTGATTGTTTACGAAGAATGTAGATTTCTACATTTTTCGTAAACTATCAATCAAATCAATAAAAGGTGGAATTTTTTAATATTTCTTTTGAGTCAAAGAGATAAAGATGGTGACGAAGATTGTATCACAGGCACTTGCCATTAGCTTTTATCGCCTGCCTACTAGATGCATATAAACTACCGATAAAAAATATCTACCTTTAGATATATTCACAATACTGTTTCTTTCTACTTGTCGCTTCGATATGTCATCAAGTACCTCGTCCCATCTTCCAATGGAATAATAATAATATAATTGCTACAAAATGTGGGCATGAACCAAATTATGTATTTGAACATACCTCTGACTAGCCTCTTAGACATCTTCAAAGAATCTTAAAAAAATATTAGAAAATTTCTGCCACGCCTCGGCGATGAGTCGCGATTCTGATTTGATAAGTTTTCGTACATTCTCCTGTGTATCCCGAGCCTTATTAATAGATGACAACATTTCAATCGCGGTGTTTGCGTTTTGTCACGTCTTTTGTAAGTATACAATTCGCATTGTTGTCTCTTTTGTTAAGAGTCTGTTGGAGCTTTCGGTTACTTTGTGATAAAGATTGTATTTTTTTTTTTCAAAGATTAGTTTTAAAGAAAAACCAAGGCGTTTGCATCTGTCCTGAATGTTGCAGCGTAAGTCTATAAAGCTAGGTTCAAAATTTAAGTTGTATTTTGTTTAGTCTTAGTCTCAGTTGATTTCACCAAATTCAGATCTTATCACTTACTAATTCCAGCTACGAATGTCTGATTAGGAGACTCTTGTGTTTCCCACTTCTACTGAAAATTAGTTTACTTGAGACAAGCCCTTCTCTTAAAGGAATAAACATCTGTTTTTCAAGGAATTAAGAATATCTTTGTATTAAACTGAAGATAGCTTACTCCCGAATTTTCCTAAAGCTGAAATTTACTGCCCATAAGAATGCGATTTATTACTCTAGGCCTTTAAGTATCGCGTGCCGGTAAATTACTGCCGGGTAATAAGTTAAGGTGTTGGCACTCCTCGCCAGATTATTCGAGCCAAATGCACGTAAGTCTGCATACTCAAAACCTGCAGTGTGATTAATAGGCAAGCTTAACTTTTAAATTAAATTATCGCGCGTTTCACGCAGCAATACCACTAAACGTCGGGTTAGTTACACCATTTTGAATTCAAAAACGGCTAGACCGATTTTTATGATCTTTGAATTGTTGGATTGGTCTTCGCACGTAATAGCAGAATAACTAATAAAACTTAGGAAATATTGACAATTTTTTTTGTAGCCAAATTCATTTTCTTACTCATACATTTTGTATGGAATAATTTTTTTATGATATTTTAATTAGGGTTCCGTACCTTAAAAGGTAAAAAAAGGAACCCTTATAAGATCACTTTCTTGTCCGTCTGTCTGTCTGTCTGTCTGTCTGTCCGTCTGTCTGTCTGTCCGTCTGTCTGTCTGTCCGTGTGTCACCATCGATTATCTCAGGAACGGGTAGAGCTAGCAAGTTGAAATTTATACCATATACTAAGGTCTATAGTCCCTATTAGGAGTATAAAAATCAAGGTCCTGAGTCAACACTATAAAAAGATATAGGCAAATAATAGTGGGCAAACTTCACCCAGCTCCGCCAGCAATGTAATTAATATTACTCGAAAGACCTAACAAAACTAAGCATTTTTTATTATCGACGCATTAAAATCTATCCCGGGGGTCACTAGATAAATCCATGTTTGTACCTACCTAACCTGAGTAGTAGTACTACATTGATATGACAACGGGGCAAAATATTATTTTTTCGACGAGAGTGCTATTTTGAATACAGAATGGAGCGAGGGATATTAGAGTTGAAACCCGAGCGCAGCGAGGGATTCTAGATTAGAATCCTGAGCGCAGCGAGGGATTCAAAGGACGTCATCGGAAATAGGAGATTGTTACACATGGGTTGAAAGCAACCTACCTAGGCACGAGATGGTTTGGCGCACGAGCGAAGCGAGGGCGCTAAAAGTTCGAGTGCCTAAACAGGTTATTTACATCTATCTTGTAAGAGCTATTAACACGCTGAGACGCTATGGCCGCATCGCCGGCCACGTGGCCAAACAGTTCGTATTTAAATGTATGACAGATAACTCACTTGGCTACGGTCTCGCGTCAGGATCCTGATCGTGTGATCCAGATCCCGTGATCCTGACTTCGTGATCCTAATCCCGTAATAATAATCCCGTGATTCTAATCCAGTGATCCTGCGTGATCCTGATTCCATGATCCTATTCCCGTGATCCTGATCCTATAATCCTGATCCCGTGATTCTGATTCTGTGATCCTGATAAAATAAATAGAAAGTAAATCGTTATATATATAGATAAAGTAAATAGAAATGTCAAATATAGCTGACAAAGACGACATGGCTCAATAGAAATGTCAAATAGTAGAATGTGATTTATTTAATACTTTGTCAGCAGGGAAAATCGTTTCACAGGGAGAATTGCTTCCCAGGGACGCAAAAGTACTGTTTTCATCCCTCTGTTCAGCTAACTTCAAACACTTTCCGAACATGAGAAATGAAAAATAAATACTTAAGAGACTTTCTGATAAACTTCACATTATTTTGAAATAAAAAACCATCCCAATAAATCGAGACTTTCATCGCTCTTATCATAATCATTTTAGCTTTTTTGGAAGTTAAACCTTTTCGACTTAAAATAAATAGACAACCCTCGGACAGAATTTGATGCGAATTGGCACAGAGAAACAAGGCTTTGATACCTTCTAAGCAAAAGTAGTATAAGCTGTGGCGGCGGTGGGTCCATACATTTATGCCAAAAAATGCGGTAACAGCCATTTTAACCTCTCTTTCATTTTAACCTATTCGACTCTTAATAAATAGAGAACCCCGGGACAGAATTTGATGCGCATTGGCACAGAGATACAAGGCTGTGATACCTTCAAAATAAAAGTAGTCTGAGCTGTGGCGGCCGTGGGTGAAGTGCCCATATATTTTTGCCCACACTCGTTTAGGTTTTCGTGAAAACTTGTAAGTACCAAAACTTACCTTAATTATCAACTTTTTTTATTTTTCGGAATTTTTCCTTTACTTGTGCTGTAAGGCCTTGCTTGTAACCAAAATTGATAATTCTAGGTCAACCGGAAGTACCCTAGAGGTTTTGGGTCGAAAACCTAAATGGTAGTTCCCGTTGACCATAACGAAATTTGGCAAAAAGCAAGGTCTTATAGCAAAAATAAAGTAAAAATTCCAAAAAGTTGAAAACTAAAGGGTGTTCCCATACATACATAGTTGACGCCAATTTAAATTGTCCTCCGAGTTGTATGGGCGCTCATACAATTAATACTAGCTTAATTGGCACCATGGCTAGGTACGGAACCCTCGGCGTACGAGTTCGACTCGCACTTGACCGGTTTTTATTTTTATGATATATTTTATTTTTTATTTTGCCGGGTCAACTAAGATCTTTATTCGATTTGCTAATAGTATTACTTCACTACAATTTTTTTTGTAGCCAAATTCATTTTCTTACTCATATATTTTGTATGGAATAATTTTTTTATGATATTTTAATTTTTATGATATATTTTATTTTTTATTTTGCCGGGTCAGCTAAGATCTTTATTCATTTTGCTAATAGTATTACTTAACGATACTAAACTACAAGTTCATATGAGTTTGTGGCCAACTCTGGTGGCGATTTTAGGCCGCGTGAAGGCCTCCATTATGGCTTTACTGTATAGCCGGGAGCGACAATTTTACGCGTTCTCCGAAGCACCGAAGCAACTAGTTGTAAACACGCAGAAAACTTAGATGACATACCAAGAACGACTATCACGCACGTACATATTCTAGCATTTCATTTTAAGTAAGTTAATTGAAAACTTACCTAAAATGGCATGCTAGGGTAACATCCCGTAGAGTTATCAAAGAACGCACCTCTTTAACTGAAAGGTAGAGTTCAAAACTTTACCCTTAGTGGATATAGCTAGTAGGTAGTACGTGATGTGTGAACGGTGAAGTTTATTCGAAAAGTCATGTTTTAATTAAAATTATACCCTTTCACGGTTAAGGAGATACATAGATGGTACAGTACTTCCAAATAAATGGGTATCCGAAAACATCGGAAGCAATTGCATAAAATTACAAAAACGATTGACAAAAAGTAATTTGGAAATGAAAATTACTCAAAATTTCAACTTTATCGTAACCAAATAAATATCAATGTAATTTTTAAGAAAAGCAAATTAGTTGCAAGCCGTGCGTGCTGCGCAGCTAACGACGTGTGCTTCTGTCACATTGTTTTTAACAATACAGGCAGTATTGTTAAAAACAATGTGACAATCTAGACAGCATCTGCTGTCGGTCATTTTCTGAAAACATGAAATTATACTACGACGGTTACATCCTCAAGATCATAATATTTTTGACCATGTAGTTTCACTTCTCAATGTACTAGGGCATCACATAATTTTAGAGTACTGTAAAATCTGTAAAATTAAAGCATTAGTAACAAAATAATGACACTCTGGCATCCCTATCTGGCAACCCACTCGCTCGGCTCGCGCCAACTTCATTCGTTTCTTATGTGCGGGCATCGCAACATCGCAATAATTACGAAATTATTTTTTTCGCAAGAAAGTTATAATTAAAAGTTTATAATTCGTAAAACAACGTAAACGAAGTGGTGATTATAAAATAAGAAAGAAGATTAAACTTTTGGAAAGGAGTTTATAGAAATCATCATCGTCTACGAGAGATGAAGGGAGGTAACAGTTTTTTGTTTACTCAATTTCACCCAATAATCAAAAAATATTACCTATAGATGCATACGACAAATAATACCGTAAATTATTTACGACAAATAATTTTTACATGTCGACAATTCACATTAAAAAATATGTGACTACCTTCATTTTATTTTTGTCTCGGGTTTATTGTTGTATTGTTTATCGTTGCATTGTGATATTTATTCATTATGATAAACGATCTAGATTACGTCTTAGTAATAACAATTTTGTCGTATTGCAATTTCAAAGTGCCAAAAACTGCCGGTTTTTTTGTTTTCTTTGCACACAGGTCACCAACGATGTTGAAATACCTACCTGCGATATATTACGCGACGAGCTCGCGTTTGATAATTATCGCTCAGTCTCATGTCGTCACATTATGACGACCAATGACTTTAAAATAATAAAAAGGGCAGACTGCAGTTTGGATGGATATGTCTACCTGCCAACACAGGTCAAGGGTGTAAAAAACCTAGGTCCCCAGCGTTATACTGCGTGACGCGATCACGTTTGATATCGCTTAGTCCGGAATGACTTTAAAATAACAACAACTGCAAACTGCAGATTGTAAGTATGTCTACCTGTGCATACAAGTCAAGGAGGTGGAAAACCTACCTGCGTTATACTGCGTGACGCGATCACGTTTGATATCGCCCAAATGACTTTAAAACGATAAAAACGGCAGACTGCGGATTGGATGTATATGTTTACCTGCCCACACAGGTTAAGGGTGTAAAAAACCTAGGTCCCCTGCGTTATACTGCGTGACGCGATCACGTTTGATATCGCTTAGTCCGTAATGACTTTAAAATAACGACAACTGCAAACTGCAGATTGTAAGTATGTCTACCTGTGCATACAAGTCAAGGAGGTGAAAAACCTACCTGCATGACGCGATCATGTTTGATATCGCTTAGTCCGTAATGACTTTAAAATAACAACAACTGTAAACTACAGATTGTAAGTACCTGTGCATACAAGTCAAGGTGGTGGAAAATCTACCTATACTGGGTGACGCGATCCCGTTCAATATCGCTCAGTTTCGTGTCGTCGTGTGATAACGACCAATGACTTTAAAACAATAAAACTGCAAACTGCAGATCGTAAGTATATGATCGTAAGTATATGTCTATCTGTGCATAAAGGTCAAGGGTGATATATATCTACCCAGAATTATAGCGCGATGCGATCACGTTTGATTTCGCTTAGTCTCCTGTCGTCACGTGATGACGACAAATGGTTTTAAAATAATAAAAACTGTGCAGATAGTAAGTATTATTATGTATACCTGCCCATACAGGTTAAGGGTGTTAAATACCTACCTACGTGATATTGTGTGACGCAAAAACGTTTGATATCGTTCAGTCTTGTTTTATTACGTGATGACGATCAATGGTTTTAAAATAATAAAAACTGCAAACTGCAGATTGTAAGTATGTTTACCTGTAAGTATTGTGTCTATTGTAAGTATAAGTCACCAGGGTTAAATAACTACCTGCGTTATACTGCGTGACGTGAACACGCTCCTGTCACTCAGTCTCATGTCTCATGATGACGACTAATGACTTTAAAACCAATAACAACTACAGACTGCACATTGTACAGGTTATATTACCTGACTTTTGTAACTTTGATGAAAGCGTAGTATGTCTTCTACCACTCTCAGAGTGCGGCTATTACAATACCCGACTCCATCACCGTGAGCTCTACTTGATTTGTCATAGTCAGACCATGACAATCGGTTCATGCATTGTGTCTGAATAAAAAATATAAAATTATTATGATTATTATTATTATCTATCTTTATAGGAGCTCTCTAAACGTTGGGGTCGGATTCTGGTGGAAGGTGACCGAGACCAAGAAAACCAATAAGACCTTGTAAAAAATACTTTAATATTTAAATATTCTATAAATATAAAGGCCTTCAGATTAAAAGGTATGACCTTAGCTTACTCTCTAGATCGAAGCAGTAGCAGGCAAACTGGAAGGCCATTCCAGAACTAAACCACCCAGACCATTCAGGTGGGGTGGACCGAAGAACAGATGCCAAATCTGAGGTAATCGTCTTAAGATGGGTACCCGTTCCAAGGGCGGAGACCACCGCCTGCCGCGAGCTCTTCCTGCACCAAGACTGAGTTCAGGACCCGCAAAACGCATAAGAGGTAAGTAATACTACTTCATGCTAACAATTTGCGCTATTTTATGCATAATTACTGCGCACTCTGCTGTACCCAATGATCTTCTACTATACCTTATAAACTGAGGTAGATGTGTTGTGTTGTGCCGCGCTCCGCGTGGCGAACTAACTTCGGGCTGGATAGTGATTGGGATGAATATCAGGTATTATGTGCGAATTTATCAAAAGGAGATGAAATCAGAACAACAGTGATAGGCTGACTGACAGTTTATTAACTTCGCTTACAGCTAGGACAAGGCAAATTAGTTGCAAGGGTTTGCTATTAATATTTTTAAAGGAGCTTAAGACTAAACATGCCCCCGGGCGTTGAAAGGTTGCCTTTCAACCAAAAACGTCATCTGCATCTGGAAGTGGGCAAATCTTGCTGAAGGATCTCCGAAGCACGCTGTTAGACGTCTTGACATCTGCGACTCGAACAACACCGTCTGATCCAGGATGTACTGCGATAATGCGACCCAGTTTCCACTTCAACGGCGGCAAGTTATCCTCCTTGAGAAGGACGAGTTGATGGAGTTTAAGACTTGCACCTTTGCTTGAGCGCCATTTGGTTCTGAGTTGAAGTTCTGAAATATATTCTTTACTCCAACGAGCCCAGAAATGTTGGCGGAGCTGTTCAATTCGTTGGAACCGGGTTAAGGACGGAGTGAAGTCGTCTTGATAATCTGGAGTCGGCAGAGAGGTCAGTGGGCGGCCGATCATAAAATGACCAGGAGTCAGCGGCATCAAATCATTAGGATCCGAAGAAAGCGGCATCAATGGGCGAGAGTTCAAAATAGCTTCAATTTGAACTAGTGAAGTGTTTAGCTCTTCATAAGTTAGATGACAATTTCCCAACACTCTGACTAAGTGATGCTTAGTTGACTTTACTCCAGCTTCCGCAAGGCCAGCAAAGTGAGGAGAATATGCGGGAATAAAATGGAAGTTGATTCCTTCATTGGCAACTTCTTCAGACAATGAATCACAGCTAGATTTTAGGAACTTTGATAGCTCATTATATGCACCAGTAAATGAGGTACCATTATCTGCATAAATATTTTTAGGCTTACCTCTTCTAGACACAAATCTCCGCAGTGCCATTAAAAAGGTTTTGCTAGTCAAATCACCAACGAGCTCTAGATGAATTGATTTGGTCGTGAAACATACCAAAATGGCGATATAGACTTTAACTAATTTACATCCACGTCCTTGACGTGAGGCAGATAAAATTGGACCAGCATAGTCCAAACCAACATTTTCAAAGGGAAACCCCGGTACAAGACGCTGAGAGGGTAAATTACCCATTATAGGAGCTACCGTTTGTCCTTTCATTCGACAACAAAGTACACATTTTCTATAGGAAAATCTAGCCAAGCTACGCCCTCCTATGGGCCAATAGTTTTCTCTAATAGCTGCTAGCAGCAGTTGAGGCCCTGCATGCATCAATCTCTTATGTTCATAAGCGAATAGCAATTTCGTAAATCTGTGAGTGGACTGTAATAAGATAGGATGCTTTTTAGCATAAGAAAAATCTGAATTTTTTAAACGACCACCAACGCGCATTATTTTTTGCTCATCCAAAAAAACGTTAAATTTGAGCAATTGGCTCTTTTTTGGTAATTCTTTATTTTGAATTAATTGTTGGTACTCTGGAAATGATACAGCCTGAGACGTTCTAATTATTAAATTTAAAGCAGCTTGTAGCTCCTCGTTACGGAGGTGACCAGAAATCTTTTGTTTTTTACAAAGGTTTACAAATCTTAACATAAATGCTACAGCGCGTTTTAGTCTCACAAAGTTAGAGAACCTCTCAAACTGTATAAACAGATCCTTGTTCGACTGAACAAGGTCTGTGACTTGACCGTGTAAGGCTACATTAGGCTTTAATTCAGGTAATGTGTCGATATTTACAGAACGGGGTTTATCTGGCCAACATGACATGTCTTTACTTAAAAAGGTTGGACCTGACCACCATTTGTCCAGAGTGGAGAGGGAGTTAATGTCGACGCCACGGGATACATAGTCCGCGGGATTATCTTCAGTCGGAACATGTCTCCACTGGGAATTGCCTGTTCTTTCTAGAATATCCGCAATCCTATTCCGAACAAATGGTTGTAATTTACTGGGCATGGTCGTCAACCATCCTAGAACTATTGTTGAATCTGTCCAGAAAACAGCTCGTGCAATCTGAATTCTTAATGATGAGACTGTTTTCTCATAAAGACGAGATCCCGTCAGAGCTCCACATAATTCGAGTCTAGGAATGGTCAAGGGCTTGATCGTAGCCACTCGACTCTTAGCTATCAGTAACCTAACTAAAACTTCCCCTTTATGATCGACACTACGTACATACACACATGCACCGTAGGCACGCTCCGAAGCGTCCGTGAATATATGGAGTTCAATATATTGAGGTGAGTTGCATATGACATGACGTGGAATTTTAATATGATTTAATACTGGCAGGCTAGCCAGTATTTCAAGCCACGTTTTATAAATCTCTTGTGGTAACGGATCGTCCCAAGAGATCTTGTGCAACCACAATTTCTGAAGCAGAATCTTCATAACAACTACACAGGGAGCTAGTAATCCAAGTGGGTCGAAAATCTGTGCGATTGTTGAAAGTATATCGCGCTTTGTTTTACCTCCAGTGAGCGAGTCACCGATGGGGAAACAAAGCTGATCAGATTGCGGCAACCAGCCCAGACCCAGTGTCTTACTTGACTCGGATTCACCTATGTTTAAGTCTAGCGACGTTTGAGTAGACTCAGGCTTAGGGAGTATTTGAGGCTCGTTTGACTTCCACTTTCGCAAGTTCATCTGCGCTGAGGCGAGTGTGGAAGTCACTTGTTCACGTAAATTAATAACCTCATTGATGCTATCTCCACCGGACAACCAATCATCAACGTAAAAATCGTGGATGATCGCGTCGGCAACCTGTTTGTCTAAAGCTTCTAAGCCTAGTTGTTTTAGGCATCTAGTCGCTAGATATGCAGCGCTGGCAGTTCCGTAGCTGACTGTACCTAATTTGTAAAAGGTCAATTGTTCAGACGGATCACTCCGCCAGACGATTTGTTGCAGGTGCTGATCATTCGGATGAACCTGTATCTGCCGATACATCTTCTCTATATCAGCAACTACAACATAAGTGTGTTGTCTGAAACGGAGTAATATTGACAGTATATCGTCCTGAACTACCGGGCCAACCATCTGTAATTGATTATAACTAACATTGGTTGTAGTGGGACTGCTAGCGTTAAAAACAACTCTCAATTTAGTTGTTGAACTGCTTTCACGCAAAACACCGTGATGCGGTATATAATATGCATTTGCACTGACCTCATTCGGTTGAATCTTGGCCATATGGCCTAAAGATTCATACTCACTCATAAACTCTCTATACATTTTACCTAAAGTAGGTTGGTTGTTAAGGCGCCGCTCTAAAGATAAGAAGCACTGCTTTGCTCGGGGCAAAGAATCACCTAATAAATCAGGTGTATGCTTTAATGGAACACGCACGCAGAAGCGACCGTCATTTAACCGTGTAGTGTTCCGTACAAAATGTTCCTCACAGGCCTTTTCTTCCGAAGAGTACTGAGAACTCACACTCACCTCCTCGAGTTGCCAAAATCGGCTTAATTGACTTTGAAGCTCATCTTCATTATTGTTAGGAAAAACCTGACTGTTGAGAACATTTGTAAAATTACACTTTATTGGAGACGATGATACATGGCCGCCTTTAATGGGGCCTGATACGAGCCAACCAAGCTTCGTATCACAGAGTATCGGTTGTCCGTCTCCTAGCTTAATCCTTTGCGATCCTAAAATGTCCCAGAAGACATCTGCGCCGATTAATAAGTCCACGGGGGCAGGCGCGTGAAAATGGGGATCTGCAAGGCAAATGTTTGAAGGGAGCCTTAAGTTGGACATATCAACTTGCTTGCTAGGCACATGATTCGTAATCACAGGCAGAACAAAACAATTAATGTTTGTAGAAAAACTTTCGTCCAACGACTTTATTTGAAAGCCACATAATTTATTTATATTTGATTCGACATTATTTCCGTGGCACGCGTGAATACGTTGACATGTATAAAACACCAACTTTTCAGGGCGGCCGTTTGAAAGTTTGACCTCTTCTGGTTTCTCGGTAAATTAGTTTACAGTATTTGTGTTAATTGTTTTTTATGGTTATTTTATGCCCTCTTTCGAATGATGACAATAAATAACCGGAATTCCCCCTAGTTTCCATGATATAAGACATGTCAACAAAAAAATTGATGAGATTTAGGTTACGTATCGAGATGTCCAGTTATGCCGCAAAAGATATCAACTTATTCACCTTTAATGTATGGAATATTGGTAGGTAAACAATGCTATATTATCGGATTGCAAACAGATAGAGACTATAAAACCGGTTTTTTGAGTTGCTGAAGTACCTACTTATTACTCAGAACCATTCATACCGTTTAGAAATGAGATTTAACATAGTAAGGGTAAGCTGATTTTAAATGAGCCCAAACACGGATGCTCTACTGTTAATCACTGAGAATTTGAATGGAATACAACCAGATTTTATCAGCACATCTGCTCATTGTCACCATATTATTACAATGTATTCGGAACTAGAAAAAAATGCAAAGTTTCACCTCAATCGAAAAATTTACTGAGGAGTTTTGTTGAATAACTCCTGACTCCAGCATCAGATCAGCTTGTTGTTATAATAATATTACATTGTTATCTAGAGTCTATAAGTGTGCCAAATTTTAGCTCAATGAGACACTGGAAAGTGGGTCAAATTAAACTTGCAAGAATTCACTAAAAAAAATATGAGTTTTGTTGAACAGGTCCTGGCTCCATCATCAGATCAGCTCGTTGTTACAATAATATTGCATTGTCACCAAGAATCCATAAGTGTGCCAAATTTCAGCTCAATCAGACACTGGGAAGTGGGTCAAATTAAACTTGAAAGATTTGACCCGAACACATATTGAGTTTTGTTGAACAGCTCCTGACACCAGCATCAGATCATCTTACTGTTAACATAATATTACATTGTTATCTAGAATCTATAAGTGTGCCAAATTTTAGCTCAATCAAACACTGGAAAGTGGGTCAAATTGCACTTGCAAGATTTCACTAAAAAAAAAGTGAGTTCTGTTGAACAGCTCCTGGCTCCATCATCAGATCAGGTCGCTGTTACAATAGTATTGCATTGTCATCGAGAATCTATAAGTGTGCCAAATTTCAGCTCAATCAGAGGCTGGGAAGTGGGTCAAATTGAATTTGCAAGATTTAATCCAAACAAATATTGAGGTTTGTTGAACAGCTGCTGACTCCAGAATCAGATCAGCTTATTGTTAACATAATATTACATTGTTATCTAGAATCTATAAGTGTGCCAAATTTTAGCTCAATCAAACATTGAAAAGTGGGTCAAATTGAACTTGCAACATTTCACTAAAAAAAAAGTGAGTTCTGTTGAACAGCTCCTGGCTCCATCATCAGATCAGCTCGTTGTAAAAATAATATTGCATTGTCACCAAGAACCTATAGGTATTCCAAATTTCAGCTTAATCAGACACTGGGAAGTGAGTCAAATTTAATTCTCAAAAGTAGACCCGAACAAAAATCGCAAGTTAATAATAAAAGCTTGTAAAAATCAAGCAATGTCATTATAGCTTAACAAATCTATCAGTTTTCTATGTAAAAGCAATACTTAAAAAAAAAAATTCTGAACTGACGTTTTGTTTACCAATACGAGTGACATGTTCGGTTATGCCAGCGCGAGAGCGCGCGGGCATAACTGAACAACTCAATGTATCACAATTTAAACGGAATACTTTGGTTAGCCATAGCCTGACATTTTAATATGTTAAAATTTTATCAATAATATCTTATGAATAAGTCGAGGTATCATGTAACAAATTTATTTTTGGCGAATGAGTAGGTTGATAAATCGAAATATCTACAAAAACATGTGTGTGTTAGTGGCTTGAAAAATTGACAAGTAGTTATGTCAACTAAAATACGAAAAATGGAGGAGTTGGCAAGGCCATAACTCGAAAACTTGTCTAGCTAGGGAGCTGTCAATTTTTTTATAGATACTTCATAGGCGTAGATATCGTTTAAGCCAATAAAAAAAAAAATTGACATCTCGACATATCAACGTATTCACGCGAGCCACGGATTTATGCCTAACACAGAATTGTTTACAAGTTTATAAGGCAGTCCTAGCTTCTCATATAAATCCTCGCTCATTAAACACGAAGTACTACCGCTGTCTAACAATGCACGCACGATGTGCTGACGATTATTTTTACCATTTATTTTTATTAATGCAGTCGATAATAACACATCGCTGCTATCAGCTTGAGGTGGAGCGGCGACGCTCACCGACAGTGACATGTTTGCCGTCGTGGAGGTCGGTTGTGCCACCTGCAGCGACGGCGTATGCGCAATTGAATTAGATGCATGATTATCGATGCTAGGTACAGGTGCAGTGGTAGTGAGAACCGGTTTGTTATAATCAGAGACGTGTATCAATGAGTTGTGCTTGCGGCGACATATTTTACACCCAGGCTTTTTGCAATGATTGGCGTAATGACCGCGATTTAGGCAATTATAGCATACTTTTAACTCAGGTAATGACTTGAGACGTGATTCGTTAGTGAGTGCTAAGAACTGGGGGCAATTAATAAGTAAGTGATCGCTACTACATTTTGGGCAGGTTTTAGGGCTCGAATTGTTTTTGTTACCATTTTCCGAAACGGAAACCATCGTCTTTATGTTTGAGCTAGTTTTGGTCGCATGACCAGAGGGTTTCTTATTTTGAGACATTTCAATGGTTTCGAGTAAGGGCGGGTTTTTTGATCCGTAGTTAAAATAGAGTCAACCATTTGTTAAACTGACCATAGTTAGTTGGCTAACCAATGGTTAAACCAAGTTTACGTTTTTTGATCGCTATTCTACCAATCGTTAAGTTTGACTATGGTTAACTATGTTGCCATTGCAATGAACAGTGATATGCCGAGGGTAATGTGAATTTGCCGTTGGGAGTAATTATTTATCATGGCAGCACCGACACAGCCGAATGTATTTGACAACCTTTTGACGTTTGGCGTGGACGTTTATGTCAAAGTTGTCATTGTCTGTCATGTCATGTGTGTTATTTTTGTTTCCGTCGTTTCTTTATAAAGTGATTTCGTGTTAATTTTGTAATAAATAAATTTTAAACACCTTTACTGCTGATTGTGTTCAAATAATGGCATTAACAAGCAAGTAAGTACCTAAGTTAATTGTTTAAATTACTTATATCGAGAAGAAATACCTACATTTTTAGAATACCTTATATTTTTGTACTATTTCTATTTGTTGTACTTACATAGATACATTACCTACTTAATAATTATTCCTATTACCATGTGTTTCAGAGACCGTACCACTAATTTTAGCAAAGATGAGGCAAACAAACTTGCTCTGCTTGTCAGAGATTATCCAGTTATTACCAGCAAAAAAACTGATCATGCAAGTAATCAGCAAAAAGATGCAGCCTGGCGTTCTCTTGCTGAAAAGTTTAACTCAGACGCAACAACTTATCGAAGCATAAAACAATTACAACAGAAGTTTAACAACCTGAAAAAAAATGCAAGAAAGGTGGGTTTCTATTTATCCCTTACCCAGGGTAATATGACTTATCTACTTTAAATTAAACTATTAAAAATACCTAATAAACCATATTATAAAATTTTAGGAAATAAGTTCATTGAAGAGTGGATTACGACAAACCGGAGGTGGACCACCACCCCCAAAACTTTCCGAGACTACAGAGTGGTTAAACACTCTCATGGGAGAATCAATATCAGGTCTTCCTGCTGTATATGATAGTGATGTATTAGGTATGTATCTATGAACAATACACTATATCTTTTGATAGCTGGGCCCCTCGATCCTACCTACGGATGAAAGTACCTAACATATTATTATCTGGAAATTCGAGTTACTACACCAAATTTCATCAAAATCTGTGGGAACCGCCTAATCAGTGTGAAAAGTAGAATAGGTACATACACACTCACTCATTAACTTTCATTTTTAATACACTTGTAAAGTGTTATTAGTAATAATAACTTGCCTGATCTTATACTGTATAGTTTTAAACAACCTCATCGAGGCAACGGATCAGGCAATGGTAATTTCAACTTCCTGCATACTGGTATTTAACTTCAAGTCGGTTAATTTGTTGTACCTATCTAGTTACTAGCTACTTTGATTTTTTCACAGGTGATACAACTGTTGATGTCCTAAACACATCTGCCAGCACATTTCTAGATTTCACGGAAGATGACAAGAAAAATGAAGAAAGTGGGTACCTATTAGTTTTTACTTTTATAATAATCAGCTGTCGGGCTGTCTAGTATTAATTACTTACACCCTTGACATGATACTTTTTTGTGTTTAATTAAAATAAGTGATATTCTATTCTGTAATAATAATTTTATAATAACTACTACTCATTTAAGTTTTCTACTGTCTTGTTTTAGATAATACTGTAAAACCTTCACTGGATGAAAGTACACAATTAGAGATAGAGAACACAGATGCATTACAGAATATTCATAAAGGTATGTTTTTAGAGATTTTTAAAAAAATATTCTGTTAGAATACATTTATCAAATGTGTGGTTAAAATTAAATTAATTATTTACCTTCTAGAAGCTGACACTGAGTGTGAAGTAATATTTGATTCTTCGACACCAAAAGCTTTACTCAGAAAGCCCATATCAAAACAACTGTGTAAGTATAACTTTAGCATTTATAATACCTATTTATTACTTTATTACTTTTTCATTATTAGTTTATTAAATACACAAGCTGATATAACACCCAAAGTTAATGGTAAATAAATACTTATTTTATTTTCAGCAAATAGCAGCAATAAAAGAAAAATTTTTACTCCAGTGGAAGCAAGAAAAAAGATTATTAATCATTTTGATAAAAAAAAAGAAATGTTTGCTCGAAAAAAGGCCCGAGAAGAAATATTACAAAAATATGCACAAGAAGAGCATTACCAAAACATGATAGAAAAAAGAGAAATGCACTGCAAAACATTGGCTTTTATGGAAGAAAAACATAATCTATATATAGAGCAACAACAAGAACTGCATGCTCTTGAAATAGAGTTCAAAAAATCAATGAACAATCTACTTTTAGAAAAAATTAAACTAGAAATACAAAATATTCAAAAATGAATCATATTGGTATTTTTATTATTAATTATAGTTGACTAAAATATAAAATATGATGTAGGTAGTACATTAAAATTATTCTAGATGATTGGAATCAAAACATCGTCACTTCACGTAGGTAGGTATTAGGTAGGTACATGAAATGTATAGTATAACATAGGTACAAACATTGTAATCAATATATTACTCGTTGCCTAACATCGATGAAAAGTATGTTTCTATTAATTGCTGGCGATACTGTTGATCGCTTCGGGTAGATGTTAAGTTAATATTATCGTCTATAATTTCTTGCACACTGTGTGAGATTTCTACGACCTCAGGTAGTGCCTCATTTTTATCCATGCAAACATTGTGCAGAATTGCCGTGCTCACAATAATGGCTTGCACATTTGCTAGTTTCACTCTTAGCTTAGATCCTATACAAGGGAACCTCCGCTTCCACACACCAAATGTCCTCTCAACCACATTCCGTGTTCTTATTTGGCTTTCATTATACAGCCTCTCTGCAGCAGTTTGTGGGTTTGCTAATGGTGTTAGCAAAAATTTTTTTAAGGCATATCCTCGGTCGCCTAAAAGACAACAATTGCCAAATTGCTCTGTCTGCATAAGATTCTTGATCGCACTGCTGTTAAAAATTGTGCTATCATGTGAGGAGCCCGGCCACCTTGCAACTATATTCATAATTTTCAGGTTAGCATCTGCAACTACTTGGGTGTTGATAGAGAACACATCTTTTCTATTTCTGTAAAGCTCTGCGTTATCACCACCCGGGCTCGCAATCCTTACATGAGTGCAATCTATTGCACCAACAACACTTGGAAATCTTGCTATTGTATAAAATTTTTGAACAACTTTTCTTATTTCGTCAACCGAACGTGGCATTGCAATAAAATGTTTAAATTTTAAACAAATCTGTCTCGATACGGCGTGAATTATTTTGCAGACGGTCGATTTTGATACCCCAGATAGATCACCAGAACATTGTTGCATATTTCCAGTGGCATAAAATCTCAATGTGAGCAATAACTGCTCTAGTGGTGTGACAGCGTGATTTCTGTCGGTGGGGGTTTTCAATGCGTTTCCTATTTCTCCGACGATCCAGATTACAGTTTCTTTAGATAGTCGGTACCGCTTGCGAAAATCTGTTTCATCCCAGTGCTCCAGCGGCGAATTACGTGGTCTAAACATCTTAGGTCTTCTCATTAGGACGTATTCCGCAAAAATTTCATCATCTGATGAACTTTCCGAAACGTCAAAGTATCTTGTTATATTTAAATTCATTTTAATGGAAAAAATTAATAATTCACTCAACTTTCATAAAATCACACGAACGAACGATCAGCTGTAGCTCCGAGTTAACTAACCGCCATCTTGTTAAACCCTCGATGAAGCTGTGGTTAGATATTTTAACTAATGGTTCAATTTTTGACAATTGGTTGTGTTAACTATGGATCAAAAAACCGTTTTAACAAAATTTTAACCATTGGTTGCAATTTTTAACCGTTGGTTGACTTAACCACGGATCAAAAAACCCGCCCTAAGTCAGCTCGGTTTCTCAAAAAGGTAACGAAAACATCGAAAGTCGTTTTCTGATCTTTGGCTAATAAACCCTTATACTCTTCCCATTCACGATATGATTTAGAATCTAATTTGTTGCAAACAATATAAATGAGAAGCGTATCCCAGTGAGTAGTAGGCTCACCTAATGATTCTAATGAGCGTAAGTTTTTGTTGGTTTGGTCTATGAGACGTTTCAAGCTAATAGACGATTCTTTCGAGACTACATCCAGATTAAATAATGCAGCTACGTGATTTTGAATTAAAAGTCGTTTATTATCGTACCTATCGCATAGTAATTGCCAAGCGACGGCATAGTTCTTTGAAGAGAACTCCAATGACTGAATCACAATCGTAGCAGCATCCTCCAGTGAGGACCTCAAATAATGAAATTTATTGATATCGTCTATATCGTCATTTTGGTGAATCAGACTTGAAAATGTATCGTGAAATTCCATCCAAGAGTCGTATGACCCATTGAATTTTGGAAGCTTTATGGTTGGTAATTTGACAGGATTCTGATTTGATCTCAGACTCAGTCTGTTCTTTCTTACAATCGTCTATCAACTTCTTTGCCTGAGAAAGTATTTTATAGTACATGCTCTCAAAGTCGTTACGCTCGGACATTTGAGAAGTCATGTCATCTGCATTACACTCTAAAGATAACTGTACCTCGTCATACTTGTCATACATGATCTCCATGCGATTGATGCGCAGCTGCAATTCATTGACATCAGAAGGTTCCAACGACGATGCAGTTAAAGAAGTTATAAAGGTGGAAAATGTAGTTAACTGCCCTTTGTAACTGGCTCGTTTCCTAATCAGTTTTTCCAACTTTTCATCAGGCATTTCGGAAGCTGTTGTAATCAACCTGGAATTTATACAATGACAAGTTATTCACTCTGTAATCCTCAATTGACTATTTTTTAACAATATCTTATCTTTTGTGCAATAAATAATTATTTTGAATGATATTAACGACTGTTAGATAGATAATTGTGAATAAATGATACTTTTATAACAGTCAATTAGAAATTATGCACTTAGATAAAGTTTAGATGATAACCTAACTTACTTTGCTCAAAACTAAATACTTACTTAGCTAAATATTACTTTAGAATATCTTTTATTAACTTAATATTTTATCAACACTTTAAATACAATTTTAATTTTGCCCTAATAATGTTTTAACTAATGTTTAAACTGTAAACTTGTAACAAATAAATTTCACTGAGCTTTTACTAACCTTTTGAGTTTCACACTTTTACAAATAATTAATACCTGAATGGAGTGTTGGGTCAGAATTTAATAGAAAAACACTTCTTAAAACGATTGTTGATGAATTGGGGCTTCAATCATGAAATAATCGCCGAATCCAGGCTTCCAGAAATATCCACGTGGAATCCTCGACTGCCACAATCCAAAAACTCCGATATCCTTTGTCCAAACTCCAAGTCCAAGTTATGTCACCGGTACTTCTTGATAGAATAAATAATTCGGCTCGATGTGACCAATGATTGGGATGAATATCAGGTATTATGTGCGAATTTATCAAAAGGAGATGAAATCAGAACAACAGTGATAGGCTGACTGACAGTTTATTAACTTCGCTTACAGCTAGGACAAGGCAAATTAGTTGCAAGGGTTTGCTATTAATATTTTTAAAGGAGCTTAAGACTAAACAGATAGCTTGAGTCAACTCGGTCGCTCGTCACAGGCTGTCATTTGCGACTTGCTGCTCACGTAATTGTGAAAATTATATTTATCTCGTTCTGACAACGAGGTTTTGTATTTCTCTGCTATCTTTTGGTTTCTTGAGTGATGTAATGTAAACGAAGCTGCGAATATTCTACCTACTTAGCTGTAAAACAATTTCGCCGCGTTTGAAAGCTTTTATAATGAGTTTAATTAATATAACTCTCTGTTGGAAAAATATCATTAGCTGTACCTAGCTATGTGAATGGATTTTAAATCCTGTTTAATAGTAGGTTTCCTGTACAAATGTTGGAACAAGCTAACCAAAAGTTTAGCAATACGGAGTTACTCGTAGAGCAGTTATGTTCAGCTACTCATAAGTTATAGTCATCAGAATCTGTGATTCTTACATAAAACATATTCCGGACCATTTTTATCTCAAACTTTTTTGACAAATTATTCGTGAAGGCACTCCTAGATTTAGTGTTAAGTCGATTTATCTTTCAGTCAATATTTTAAAGTAGTAGATACTTGCACCGCTGCTAAATTACTTATTAAAGACTGATTCATGGCTATGATAGACTTGCAAGATACATATGTTTTTTAGTACCCGGTCCATAAGGGCCTGTCATTTCTTATCTAAGAAATACGGACTGATTCTAGTCATTTATTAATATGAAATTCAGTGCATAAATTATACTTATAATTGCCACGACAGAGTCAAGAAAACCTTCAAGATTGGGTTTTATTATTATTAATCAAAAATCTTTTTGAGTTCGAATTAGACTCTCGTACCTAACAGGTGCCTGAATTTGGCAGAATTTTAACACAAATAGAACACTTATCTTGTTAAAACTCGTTCACTAACCCTAAGGGATTTCACGAAATTTTTTCGTGTTACTTTGCTCAGCTTGTCCTGCAGCTGCCCGTGGACGGCTATAGGTACGCTTCGAATCGGCTTGAAATTGAGAAATTTCTAGCTTCTTTGATTTAATGATTATGACTCATACATGGTACACAACACACATATACCTACGAGTAGCTTATATCCAGAATTGTCTTTGTGGCGAAATTATATTTTAATTTCAAATAATCCTATTTATGGTAATAGATTTTTATGGATGCGCCTTTAAAGGATTGGGGCGTCTTAATTTTAACGGAGAACATGTAAACGGTTTCTAGGACTGCCGAGCCAGATACACTATCAACCTTTTAGAACTTAAAGCCGCTTCTATAGAATTACAGTGTTTCGCTGGCAAATCGATACAAAATAAATTTTGATCCGTAACGATAAAACGAACGCGATATGTAATTATGATGAGGAGGTGTCCAGTTTAAGCATTTAAACAATTTAAGTAGTAAGTAGCGGCGTTATAGTGTAGCATATTCGAAAAATCCAAAATCAAAAAAGAAGCTGGACCAGGGATCCAGATGTTTTAAAATTATTATATACAATATGGAGTCTATCTCAAACAAGTTTGAATGATTTATGAAAATGATTTATTTGCCACTAGAATAAATATGTAAGTGTCATAAGTTCGTCTCTTGAAACGAGATCCGTCCGCATTCGATATCGATGCGTTTACTCTAGACTGGAGTGTTTATTTGTTTTTACACATTACCTCTTTTTTTCCATTCATTTTAATATACTTAAGTAAACTAAGCAATAATCGTGCTACTAGAATTGGTCGTCCCTTATTGGCCTAGCGGCCTTGGTACCATGGTACCCATTGTTCATAAAAATATATATATATATATATATCTCAAGGCAAACTAGTTTACATAATACCACATTAGGTACTCTTTTCAACTTTCAGACTCTGGCAGCGACACCCTAGTGTCATCGCTGTTATTGAGCAAGCCTACTCAAGACAAGCACTTTAAGCAAGTGCTATAAAATTGATATACCTATCATTTTTTTTCTAAAAATTCTTTAAAACAATAATAACTGTGATTCCACAAAATGGTGGCAATTTTTGCACCAAACTTTAAATTGACTTTTTAGAAGTTATATTCTATTTGTAATCGATTTTCTAATTAGCGAATATAAATCTGGGTCAAACATTCGACTTTGAATACTTATCATTCAGCGCTTGCTCTGATATTTGGTAAACGGATGAGTCAAGACGATAGAATAGAACTAAACTTTGTTTTTTCCAATAATGAAAATAATCTGAAATCTGAATCTTGTAGGTGCTTGATCATCTTTCGAAATTATTTCCTAAACAGATAAATTTTTCTTACAAAACGATACATAATGCGAGTGTCTCGACAATAAGCCGATAGATAATACACAGATTTTGTCAGTCAAATAGTGGCGTCTATGCGTAACGGAGTCCCACTAGATATTTTATAACGAACCGACTCGTTTGGTCAGAAGTTCTACATTTGACCCAAAATGATGAGCGTGATGTATTTGGGTTTTTTGTAAAATATTTTAAGTATTCTATCGGTTTCACCAATATTTAAATAATTGAATATTTTGAATTGAATATTTATTTATTTGCAGATTCAATTTTTTGTCAAAACATGCAATCTTAAGTTGATTGTAAGACATCATTAGGTATTAATGTACCTACCTGCTTTTGCGTTAACCGCTTATGTCGTTAAAGGTCGCTAAACATCTACATGGTCAAAAATATTATGATCTTGAGGATGTAACCGTCGTAGTATAATTGATGGTTAAACAAACTTACCAAGTGAAGTTTGGCCATAATTATACGAGACGGTTACATCCGAAGAGATCAAGAAGGTCCCACCCGAACCCATAAAGGCCCTTGCTACTTTAACGACATAAGTGTCTCTGAAGAAATGAAGTTGGCGCGAGCCGAGCGAGTGGGTTGCCAGATAGGGATGCCAGAGTGTCATTATTTTGTTACTAATGCTTTAATTTTACAGATTTTACAGTACTCTAAAATTATGTGATGCCCTAGTACATTGAGAAGTGAAACTACATGGTCAAAAATATTATGATCTCTTCGGATGTAACCGTCTCGTATAATTATGGCCAAACTTCACTTGGTAAGTTTGTTTAACCATCAATTAGCCGAAGCCCACTATTTATCTGGAATATTGTACGTAACTGTATATACAGTGAATTACACCGTCTCAGTCTCAAATAAACTTTGATAAAAGTGAAACTCGAAGCTACGATGTCCTATCGTAGCACATCGCTACGAAGTTGAGCTACGGCCGGTGAACGCAAAATTCACTGGCTACGGCTACTGGCTACTGGCTATGGATCGTTGAAGTTAGAGCCTAGTTCGGACTACTTTAGTAATTTAGCATATGGATTGAATACACCTAACGAGTACAGTGGAGAGACAGTGTCTTCGGCCGAGTGCTCGGTTTGTATAAACACTTTAACGAGTGCTCGGCCGAGGAATAAGAGGCGAGACAGTCACTAGAATCACAATTTGTTTACTAGGCCGAGTACCTCCCTCCTCGTCCCACCTCTGTTTCGCCACTGTACTCGTTAGGTGTAATCAATCCAATAGCAACGAGTAGTGCCAAACTACTCGCTACTGCCCAGAAATTGTTCTTTTTACGGTCGAGTACAATACACCAGTGAGTGGTATTTTGCAAGATGATTCTTGCGGCAACTAATGTACTCGACTAATTCGATTGGTTCGGACTTGTTTAGCCGGTGAACCGGTGAGCACGGACGCGTGGTGGGAGGTGCTAATCGCCTGATAAAATAGAGTAAAATGGATCGACTCGACTTAATTACTTACTAACCTACTCGACTACATTTTTGGTGTTCAGACACGTTTAGCTACTAAATTACTCGCTGATAGATTAAAATACTAGCCTAGTCCGAACTAGGCTTTAGGGACGTTCTGACCGCAAGTGGAATTAACAGCTGAGCGTTTCCGTGCTTCGGAGGGCATATAACATAACATGGACAATCCCCATAACACAAGCTCTGCTTAACTTGGGGCTACATGACGCTGTGCAAAATGTCCAGCATTATTTATTTATTTAAATTTTATTAGCAGTATTTTATCTTGACAAAAGACTGGGGGATTCCCAAGGGGATATACAGTGTTTTCAATCACTGATTCCACGATGGCTATCGAGGCATCATGAGTTCTCTGAATACAACCTTGCCCAGGCTTTCTTCCGTTTCCTATTCAATGCGGTAAGAAGGTTGACGCCTTGTCAGAAAGTGCAAAAGCATCTTTAAAAATGTTTTAAGCTTTTTCACGTTTTATTCACGAGCTTGTACGAAGTCGGGCATTTGCCATTTCTCGGAAATGAAAGGAGCACTTAAATAAACACTCCTATAATATTAAAAAAGATGTGAAAATTATGAAGTCACTTTACCTTTGCAGAAAGGTTTAAGTTTAAAGTTGAACTGTGTTTTACGCGGTCACGAAATGGATGAGCTGCTAGTGGCATTAAGGGGGTACTACCTAAAATTAGCACATTGATGAGTGCAACTTCAAATTGTCTTATTTCTTCACGGTGTTGGTCGCGAAAGAACAGGAGTAGAATCACCGAGCTCTTAAGACGTTTCAAAGTGGTCATAGACATAGACATAGACATAGACATTTCTTTATCATATGTATGGTATGTCATACCGGTCCTACTGAATAAACTGAGCGATTTCGTGCTTAGGAGGATATGCAACTTTATCAGTCGTGGCTTTAAAGCCATGAAGCCTTGTAGAAAGTTTTAAGGCGGCTTCAAAACCCCGTCGCCGTCTGGTACCGCCGCGATTTGGTCTCGAAAATATTTTCACTTAAAATAAATGTTATTCTTAAACGACTTATGTTAATGTTTTATTCCGAATAATGATTGTTGTGAAGAATGAGTGTAGGGTACCTACACTCATTCTTCACAACAATCGGCAAAACGCGGCAACGTTATACCAACAAGTGATCGTCAGTCGGTTGCTTACAATTTTAGTCGCCTATGTAATACGCAACTAACTAGCGACTAAGTGTGTATCAGCGTTTCTTATACAGAGTAGAACACCATTTTAGCTCCTTAAGGGTAGCTACCTTTTTTTATAGTTAGAAAGCTTTGTTCTTATGAAACTACTTATAGGTTTATTTTGAAGAAAAAATAATAGCATTTTGAAATTTAAAAAAAGGTACTGTGAGCTTAAAAAAATACCTTTATAGAAAAAAAAAAACTAGTTCTCTAGATTTCCCACCAGTAACACTTCTATTTATATTAAGAGTCGGCGCATAAGTTCAGATCTGAGTCAGACAGAGCCTCACCGAGTTCAAACCCTTTCGAACACCTTCAGGGAAGCACTTTGTTCTTAATTCAAATAGGCATACGGGTTCAGCTCCCAGCCCAGTAAAAAAACAATAGCTTAAGTGCGTGGCGAGGACATTAACTAACTAACTAACTAGGATGGCGCAGTGACCCAAAGTGAGTCTTGGCCTTCGATCTGTCCTGCGCCACCTCCTCCCAGGCTTCCACTTGGAGCTCGCGCAAGTCCTTTTCGACTTCATCTTTCCAGCGGTACTTGGGACGGCCGACCGGGCGTCGGCCACTCGGCCGTCCCAAATACGCTCTTTTCACGGCACGATCCTCTCCCATTCTTACTAGATGGCCGAGCCAGCGAAGTTTGTGAGCTTTTATTTCGGCGATGATATTCGGCTCAGCCACTAGCTCTTCTAATTCCTTATTTTTTCTTCTGACAAGAACATTAATTCTTATAAAATATATCATCTACAGAAGTATTAAAGCTAGGTACTCACTCTTCAGGCAGGGTGGGCGCGCCATCTTCCTGTCCCGGTGCATTGACGTGGAACACACAGAAGTTCTCGACAAGAGCGCGCATGTCCACATAGTTGAAAAAAGGCTGGAAGCACGCGTCTGAAAAAAAGGAAGTCCTTTACACATGTTATGGGAGGGGGGTTCAAGGGTTCTAAAATTCAAAGATCTTTGTGGGGGGGTCCAAAATACCAAGATTGACTAGCTTTCCCTCGAAATCAAAGAGTCTCAACTGTTCAAGGGTTCCTAAGGGAGGGGTCTCCTAACTCTAAACAAAGCTGCTTATATTCTCCTTAAGTAGCTATAACAAATCGCCGAGTTTTAGAGCTTTTTCTAATGCATGGTATCTATTGGTGAAATCTCATTGTGTACCTATAGCTATTTGCATTCACCGTCTGTAGTAGGTAGCCGGAACTTTCCTCTATCAAGACGGTTCAAGACGGTTCACGACCGGGAAACAACACAAACTATTTTAATTTAGGTAGAGAGTGAAACGGAGACAGTATTCGTAGTTTAATAATAGAGTATCGTATTGTTTTGCCGCTACTTTATTTTAACGAGTTTGTCAAAACGATGTTATTTGAAATGACAGTTATCGTAATCCTATTCTATTAAACGAGCAATATTTGTATGTTTGATGTATGAAGTTTGTTTGTACTGACGTTCTCGAAAACGGCTCTAACGATTTCTATGAAATTTGCAGTACGGGTGTTTACGGGGGCGAAAAATCGATCTAGCTAGCTCTCATATCTGGGAAAAGTCGTTTTCTCGGCATTTTCACGCGAAATGATTTACAAGTGTAATGTGGTTCGTAATTGAACCACTAGATGGCGTTATGCACCCGAGCAGAGCTCAGTCGCCCAGATATAGATAATGGTAAAAGGTAATCCGTACCCATATTATAAATGTGAAAGTGTGTTTATTTGTTTGTTTATTTGTCCTGCTTTCACGTCAAAACAGAGCGACGGGTTGACGTGATTTTTTGTGTGGAGATAGTTGGAGGGCTGGAGAGTAACATAGGCTAGTTTTTATCCGGGTACCACGCGAGCGAAGCCGCGGGCAGCAGCTAGTACTTAAATATATTTTCTGCCACAAGAACTTTAAATTAACGTAATTAACGCGTTTCCAATGCTAATTGGAAAACACTACACACAATTAATTATTATCTACATTTGAATACAAATACACAAAATTTATTAATTGTTAAATGGTTTTGATATGTGTCTGTTTTTTTATATCACTGACTACTGTTTGTGATGGTTACAATTACAAAAAAGCGAGCAAAACAGATGCTTTCCTTCACCGACTCCTATTAAAGAGCATTTGAATGTTTCGAAAAGTAAAATCATTGATGTCAGCTGAGAATGGGATTCTTACTCAAAACGAAAGTTGAGAGAATGTTCTCTCAACTTCAGAACTTCCACTTAGAACTCTCTTTTTTTTTCAGACATTTGTATTAAAAAACATGGTACTAATGAATACTCGTTGCGAATCTGCGGTATAGGTAGTCGTCGTATTCCAAAATTGGGCGATTTTCCATTAAAAGAAAAACGGCCATTATCGCAAATAAAACGAAAATACATACATCTCAAGTTGTCAGAAATGCGACTCTTCATGCCCAGAAAGACAAATCATCATATACATACAAATCTCTGAGGAATTTGATGGATAGTCACAGAAAAGTTGCAAAGTTTAAGACATGTTTATAAAAAAAAGCTTGTTAACGTGAAATTGATAAGTAACTTATTAATAAACTGAGTAGTTTGTGCATGTTTTTGATCCTTACCCCAACACTACTTGCAGCTACTTGCATCGCCAAATGAAAATAAGACTATATGCCTGGAATACACAACACATGCTATTAAGAGGCACATCACTTAAATATAGAAATACTAATTTCCTAGTCTATGACACAAATCCATGTCTAATGGTTCTCGCAAATAAAACATGGGTGCATCTGTCGCTAGAATAGAATATGACCCAACATAATATGAGCCGAGGTGGACGGGGCTTATTTTTGAATCCTATTCTATTAAACGAACAATATTTGTTTGTTTGTTTGTTTGTTTGTTTGTACTCACGTTCTCGAAAACGTCTCTAACGATTTAGATGACGGCTCTAACGAATCTCAGACCATAAAAGTTTATTTTTTTGTAAGTTTTTTATTTAAAAAAAAAAATTAAATATATTAATAATATATTTAAATATATATCTCTCTCTTTGCACTCGAGCAGAGCTCGGTAGCCCAAATATTTGTACATTAGGCGTCATAAATTATATATCGGCAAATTAGTTAGACATAGTTCGAATCCTCCGAAATCCTAAAATAGAACAAACTCAGACGAGTTTGTTCGATTTTATACTATTCACGTTCATTACCCTCGAAGCTTCCATGTTTTATTTCTGCCTTACTCAGTTACAATGTCTATAATGACTTAATGAGCTTACAGGGTGAATTCCATTACGTAGTACGCTTTGAGCAGCTGTTATCTTAGGACAGTCGACATCGTCATAAATACTTTTATAATAACAGTAGGTAGGTACCTACTTATAGTTTTTTTTATTTGTTATAGTGTTACACACTTAGGTATTTTCATTTGAAAATGAAAAATCTCATCAAAATTTTCAATTCCGACGGGATTCGAACCCGCAATTATGATTTGGGATTCTGGCAACTAAAGGTTCCGTGGCATAATTGGTAAAGGCACTCCGGCTAAAGAAATAGAAATATGCAATTATGTTGTTATAGTCCGGCACAAAATAATATAAATAAATGGGGGCGCCACTGTGCAAGCTAAATACGCGAAATAGATAAATTCTCTTCTATAAGTAAATTATTACTTCTGACTGACGTCTTCGGCACCTGTACCATAGACAAGAAACCTGTTCTTTACCATAGATTAGTAGAGAAAGGGTTTCCAAGTACAGAAATTTTAGTTGCTGTGTCTACCCGTTTTTGCCGGACTGTATATTGGGTCTCAATGTAGGTATTGTTAGTATCAAACATAAACCCTAAAGGAATATAAAGGAGGATCGCTTGTATCATTGCGGGTTCAAATCCCGTCGGAATTGAAAATTTTGATAGGATTTTTCATTTTCAAAAGGTACTTATAGTAATAGAAGTTTTATTGACCGAGCGAGCGAAGCGTCTCCTTCAGCTTGGACAAAAATGCTTTCGTTTGTCCGGATGTCCGGATATCTGTCGGTCGGACGTCTGTCTGTATGTTCTCCTCTACAGGTCACATTTCTCAACCAATTCTCGTGAAATTTTGTGAGCAGGTTCGATAATTTTATAGAATTTTATTGTCGTCAACGATTGGGGGGTGGGGAGGGTACTTCCTCCCAAAAAGGGCAAAAAGGGGGCTAAAGCATATCTCCCCCTTATGACATCCGATTTCGATGGTTCTTTTTTTAAAGGTTGTTGAACTTTAAATTAGTTTTTTAAAAAGTTTGGTGAGGATCTGATGAGGATACCCCCTACCGCAAATTTCATCGAAATCGTTAAAGCTGTTTTCGAGAACGTGAGTACAAACAAATAAATATTGCTCGTTTAATAGAAAAGGATCACAGCGATCTTCTTTTTAATCTGACTCATGTAATTAATTCTTGGTCTTCCTCAGCTTCCTACTTTTCCTACTATGTTGTTCCCTAAGAAGCTGTCACGACGTATAAGATGTCCAATCATTTTCCTTCTTCTGCTTTGTATGGTGTTCATGAAAAGCATTTTCTTCTCAACTCTATTCAGCACTTCCTCGTTGGTAAGTTAAGTTAGACTACTGTTTCTATTAACATTACTGTGTCAAAGTATTACGATACAAAGTCCGAAGGAATCCCAGACACCTCAGTTGATAATCTTCTTAGTGCACTGCAGCGTAGGTCTTTAAACCACGATGTTAATAAGTTATGTGTGTGTGATATTCTTTTAATTTTCAAAACAGACTTCCTAAAAGGGAGGTTCTCAATTCGCCGGAATCTTTTTTTTGTTTTTTTTTTATGAACATACTTACCTATGTTCAACGATTACTCGATTACGCCTGGATCGAATCCAATTGGACGTATGAATTAGCGCATTGATTGTTTCGCATTGAGCGTGTGAAGTATTCGTTTTTATTTTTTGCTTCAAATTGGTGCACAAATATCTCAAAGTAAGTCTCGCCCGCATCCGTTGAGGCACCACAATGTCAAGTAACATAGTACTCAGAAAATAGTATGTGTTTATATAAATAAATGAATAATAAATAAATATTGGTGGGCAATGTGCGAAATCAAATGGAATGTGTCGCCGGACTGCTGATATTGTGACAACGACGGTCATTTGCTGACATAGATAAGACTGACGATGTATAGCAATGGCACAAAATAAGGGAGATTCCATTCCTATATCCAGTAGTAAGTAAGCAAGCAAGTTCGTATGAGCAAGTGGCCAACTCTGGTGACGGAGTTTTTAGGCCGCCTAAAGGCCTAAAAGTAAAATAAAAAGTAGGAAGTAACGTAAAATCATACTTTGAATTTTGACTATCTGCACGTATCTTGCCCTCGAAAAACTTTTACATCCATCTAAAACAGCTATTACGCTGCAGATGTTCCGATTTTAGCACGCTTGTGTGATAAAATGGGAAAAAAGAGTTGCTAAAGTGTATAGTATTATATTATCTGTGCTAAAGTTTAACTCGCGAATGAGAAAAAAAATATTTTGGGTGACGAAAGTAGGTAGTTTTGGAAACTTTAACTAATCGAAAATATTATAGGGATTTTATACTTCTAAAAAGTTTTTTTTTCTCAGGACCACGAAGAACAGGGTATCAAAATGAAGGGCTTTAAAAGGCGAGTACGAAAATATATGTGTTTGTAAACAGTTTTATAACGCAAACGGGGGTTTTAGTTTTTTTTATAAACTGCCTGTTATTTAAACGATACATTCTTGAAACTTTCGCTAGCTTTATCTTTCCGTGTCCACAATAAATTCAGAGTCGCAATTCAATAGCGATGTAGTAGCGCATTTACGAAACATGAAGCTGCAAGCAAGAGTAGTCGGTGAACGATTAGTCGCGACCAAAGATTTCTACCGCTCGCGTGGTCGATGCACAACTTGATGGACGGATCAAATCAAAGAGTCATCAGCCGTCAGGTTGCACAACGTTGTGAGAGATGCAATGAATAGAAGCCGATTGAGGCAGATCATCCAATCTAGATGCAGACCACCCGATGATGACCACGTAATCGAACTACTTGTAGGACTGGATGGAATAAGCCGTCATGAGGGGCCGACTACAGAGAGAGATTTCAACCGGCATCCAATAGGATGCCGGTTGAAATCTCTATTGTCAGTTAATAAACTGACAAGCCCCTCTCTGTATACGGTAAAAAAGTCATGTTGTAAGCACTTATTTCAGCTCCGTAAAGTGTGACCTCGTCATGCACATTACCGTCAGATACGAACGGATATCCGATTGCTATCGCGTCGGTCGCAATCCTGAAATATTGATGTACATGTCAACTCCCCATTGAGCGGCTGGTAAGGTATGGATCAGGGTTTTCTAATGCTTAGTGTTTTATTTTCAAAACTTTCGTGACGAAGAGCTCTGTGAGGAAGCGCTGCGGTGACAGCTGGTGGACCAGTCTCGTCCATTGTGTTGTCGACGCAGTGATTCCTATTTTAAAGGGTCAGCAGCGCGAGTGTGACTCCTCTGGTGTCACAGGCGTCCATGGCTACGGTAACCGCTTACCATCAGGTGGGCCGTATGCTTGTGTACCTTAGTAGTATATAAAAAAAAGAGTAGTACTTGATATTACTAGTGGCTCTGTGAGCTGTAGACCTCGCGAGTCTGTCTTTCCATAGCTTAAACCCGAATAAATATTTAAGAAAGTATTTCCCACCCCCTCACACCCCCTTAAAGTTCATCGGATAAAAAAGTTGTTCGAACAAAAAAGTTGCGTCTTAACAAGGGTAACGAAAAAGTTTTGTGACAATTTGAACATTTTTCGAAATCAAACTCTTGAAACTATCATGGTTATGAACGTTTAAGTATATCATCGACGAATCATGGTAAATATCCCATTTATAATGCTTATAATTTTTCAAAAGGGCTCAAATATATCATTTTTTACGTTTTTAACCCCAATGGCTTGGCTCCGCTTGAAAAATTTCCAAAAACAGAATCGACAAAAAGAATTCCATGTAATTATCGAACCTGCTTAAAAAAATCACGAGAATCGGTTGAGAAATGAGGCTGAGAAATGTTGTTGTAAAAGAGCCCAAGTGTTAAGAGTATTAGCAAGCTTTACGCTTAAACCTACAAACTTGCAGTTTTACTATTACCGCAAATAACATACAAAAGTTTTTATCGACGTAAGTTTAAAGAAACGAAGAGTAAAGTTTCAAAGACTGTGTTCACGGGTAAGGCGGCGTTCTTGTACAAAAATGTTCATGTTCAACTACTTCAAAATCTTCTCTTATGGTTGCTTGGTATAACTCTATCAAAATGGTGATTAAAAACTCAAATACTCAACGAGTATGTACAATAGTATGTGCTTACTTTGCACACGTCATCAGCGAAAGGTGAACTGCAATAGCTAGGGTAGACTGTTTACCGTAGCTCATGCTGACTGAAGACCAACGTCACTTAACTCCAAAACAAACTAAGCAAACTATACTAGCGATGATTAATATTACTCACTCAATTTCCATACAGAACAGTCTACTCGTGTATGAGCTTCTACTCAAGTTTCACAGTCAAAGCTGTCAAACTAGCTCCTTATACGATCCATGGTCAAACGCGCTGGCCTATTGCATGCCGCGTCACAGTGTAACTAGTTCCCAAACAAGTCTTATCAAAGTTTGGAATCAAAGTTACACTTCTCAAGGGGTTGTAGATGTCAGCAGTTGGGTTACCAAGTGCTCAAGTGATATATACCTATATACTCGTCTTATCTGGATCTTATAGAGTGATCAAAGATGATAGGAGCCGAGTGGGATGATACCTCGATACGAAGGTCGTGGGTTTGCCGCCGTGCATCATGAATTTTTCGTTTCGGAAAATGTATACTTATGCACTTTGATACAAGCTCTAAAAAGTTAAACATCGTGAAAAAGCCCGTGGCTTAGTCAACACGTATTGAAAAAATCAATACAAAACCGTGAGTAATTTGTCTGTTTCTTTCTTTTTAGCTGCTGGACCGATTTGGATAAGTTTTGCGCTGACATCAAAAGAATAATCCCATGATGGTCTATGTAATAGACCATAACTTTACCATAACCAATAACTTTATCATAGACTCTATGATAAAGTTATTTTCTCAAGAGCATGGCAATATTTGAGTAAAAGTTCAAAAATAACGCTATTTCAACAAAGTCATTTGTTCAGATAACATTAGTAGGGTCACGCCTCGCACGACTGTATTCCTAAGGTTTAATATATAAAGTAAGGTATCCGTTATACGAGCTCAAGAAATTCTTCTCGGCATACTTGTCCCTATTGTTTAGCCGCATGTAAAGCTACAAGCAAATGTTACTCCCTCATATCTATACTGGCTATACGGTCTAATCCCACAAGTCTCATCCAACTTTGAAATCTAACTATGTAGGTGTAAGCTCACCGCACCAACTAAAATGCTATGCCTGTATTTTAGGAACAGCTGACCAATCAAATTGGAGGAAAATCGTGGCTGACAGCCCCAGTGACGATGTCTTTACCGTAGATATGGCCGGTTAAGCTGAGAGGATGGTATTTAGGTATCGGGCAAGTCTACTCCATAGGTACTGCTTTCTGACACTGTTAATACTCGTTCTATAATATAAGTACCTACCTTTTCATTTCCACATCATAGAATTTTTTCATATTACAAAACGGCTCCTATTGAACGTTAGGTGTTCATTGAGAGCACTTTAATAATATTTTATATTCAAAACCCATCTAAACTTGTCAAGGGAAGTCCTTTTCAAGTATACAGAATGTGATGGAGGCATGAATCACTGAAAAGATGTCATTCAGAGCCGACCGCGCGTGCCCCAGAAAAATGCCGTATAAATATCAGACCTGTTTTATGCTGTTTGTTTTATCTTGGCGTTTTAAGTTTGAGTTTAATCTATATCGATAATGTAATATGAATTTATTTAGTTAATGGCATGAACGTGATCAAACATAGGAAGGAACAGGGATACTACCTAGCTATTAAGAATATTTTATGTGATCCCAGAGATCCTCTACTGAATACACAATTTTTGACGTTATCTTTGGGTCTATGCAGTATGCATACAGTTTACAATTTTCAGATATACATTTTATGCATAAGTATATACGTTTCTGAAGGGTAGTCATAGATTACGATTGCTATGATTCTGACATACTTCTTTTGTCTCGCATCAATACATATTCTTCGGGCAGTGATATTAACCTGAGAGACGAAAACAAGTGAAGGGTAACCGACTAATTTCGAGAATTCGTTATTTAGTGTACACAACAAACCTTCCAAATTCCTATCTCAACAAGATCTAGTAGTTTGGGGTTCATCTGTCAGTCAGAACTCTTGTTAGAAGTACTTAGAAGTGGCTCGTCCAGAATAGATTTGTGTTCATCTGTAAATCATCTGACATTCGATATTTTGCTCACATGCCCTACTATTAGTTTCCGCTCGTCGCTTTGCTCGCGTGTACAAAGGTACCAACCTACCAACATAGCTTACTGACCCTCAGTGATACATTCCACTCATAAGATTTTTCGCGATATCTTCGACTTTCAAAATTACAAACTTCTCCTCCTGACAATATAAGAGTAGATCTAGGACAATGAATAAAGGAATGTTGAGCCCAAAACGTTTACATAGCCCGATATCCTGAACTGTGGTGACATGGACAATTCCAGATTATCCGATAGATCGAACGATGCGGTCGCCACGTGGACAGAGCGAGAACTACCCAAATGCGATTGGATAATTCAAATGATTGCAATTTGATTTAGCTGCGGTTTCAGTCATTTTATAAAGTACCTTCTAATAAATTAGCCATGGAGAAGAATAGGAGAGAATGATAATTTTACGGCGTAATTTTTTTAATTTATTTTTTGAAAATGATGACATAAATCGAACCTAATCTCGATACTAGTCTGACCGTCACGAACCGGACAGGATTATTTTATATTGTATTGATTTTGTACGAGTCCACTGTTTAAGGCCTCGGTCTCGAATTTTGCGGGCAGCGGGGCGGCGGCGGCGGCGGCTCTGGAGCGGTGCGGGGCGGGCTGACTGGAGTGCCCGCCCCCGCACCGCTCCAGAGCCGCCGCCGCCGCCGCTCCGCTACCGCACCGCTACCCGCTAAATTCGAGACCGAGGCCTAAGACTTGTAAGTCCATCGCTACCTATTAGAATACCTAATATTGAATGTCTTAGGCGCAGGCCAGATAGAAGAGACGGGGCGCAGACATTTGTCTCTTCTGCGTCCCTTTCGTACAAAATGCGGCGGCGGGCGCCCCGTCTCTTCTGTATGTTTTGCGGCGCGACGCTTCTATACATTTTCTATGAAAGGGACGCGGAAGAGACATATGTCTGCGACGCGTCCTCGTCTTACGTCTTTTCTGTATGTCCCGCGCCTAAAAGTTCTGAGAAAACGTCCATCGCGCCTTGGGGATACGTTAGTGATCATAGTTTTTTTTTTTATAAATAGTTTCGTTTTTTTTCCAATCCTTTAATTCGATGCAGGCGCAATTCGTCAAGCCATAATTGTTATTTAGTAGCAGCGTGTTAGTAAGGGGTCGGGATGAGTGATGAGTCGGGCGCTCAGTGAGAACAGTTTCCAATTAGATGAGTGAGGGAGTCTTGGCCATCGAGATTAATGCGTCTAGGGTCAAACTACATACACATGCCACCAAGTGTTTTATTTTCTTAGTTTTAGACGTCTTGGTCAATATATAGCATACTAGCAGGTTGGTTCGTAATTTCACGGATTTTGGTGAGATCAGAGTGGCTATGTGGTTAGGGTGTCCGCTTTCCAGCCGAAGGAAGCGAGGTCGAATCTCAGTCAGTGCAAGTTTTTTTTTGTTCTTTTTTCCTTTTTATTTTTCTCTATTTACACCCGAACAGAGCTCGGTCACCGAGATATTATTTTAGATATGAAGATTTGCTTATTATTTTAGATATGAAGAGCGATGCTTAATGATCGTTCAATACCTGTTTGTTTCATGCCAAGATAAAACTCACACTGGATCAGCTTAAAACTTTATTAATTACTAGCTTCGCTCCGAGCCGTTACCCGTGGTTTAATAGTTATTACAAAAACTTCTTTATAGATGGCTTTTAGTTTATCTCTGTCTACGGGAAAAGTCACTGGAATGACTATGTAAATTAAATCAAACCTAATTTAAGCTTTGTCCAGTCCAATCTAAATCACAAATACATAAAACAAAGTTGAGTAGTTACACCAGTGTTCCGCAAAGCCGTGGTCATTAGTTGGTGTGCCTCGGAAAAATAAGGTTACCTAGGTTTCCTATCTCAGTTATGTTACTCCAAATTTGGACCGCATATGCTCAACTAAACAAGCACATGTTTCGCATAAAAAAATATATTTTCCATTGATAGTGTACCTCTCAAATTTTCTGATTTCCTAGATGTACCTTGAACACAAAAAGTTTGCGGAACACTGAATTAAAGCATATTTTATGACTCGAGTGCGGCTGGACTGATTTTTATGGTCTTTGATTTGTTTTATTTGTCTCAATCCCGAGAGCAGAATAAATACATAAGCATCGGGAAACGAAACATTTTTTTTTGCAGATAGGTAATTCATTTTCTCGTACATTTTGTAAGGTACGGCTTTTTTGATGGTATTTCGTGTCGAAGGTACGAAGTTAGCAGCAGTATTATTTCAGCGTCAAGAAGTTATCTACAATCATATTACCTATTCAAAACTAAAAATTTAATAAATTATCGAAAGAGGAGGCCAATACCCAGCAATCCTACTAATATTATAAAGGCGAAAGTCCGTGTGTGTGTGTGTGTGTCTGTGAATGTTTGTTGCCACGTACTCCATAACTACTAAACCGATTTTGATGAAATTTGGAATGTAGATAGATAATAACCGGGAATAGGACATAGGCTACTTTTTATCCCGAAAAATTGCACGGTTCCCGTGGGATAAAAAAAAATAGTAATCCACGCGGGCGAAGCCGCGGGCGTCCGCTAGTCGTTAATAGTTTGAAATAACGATGGTATTAAGAATGATATCAGAAAATAAAAAAGCTTTTACAATATAACACCCTTAGACTCGAAGGATCTTAAAAATTGCCTAAAAAGATCTGAGAGAATGTCTACCGCGCCTTGAGGATACAGTCGTGATGATATTTCATTTTTTCTTTTACAATATTTGAAAAACCATCGACCAAAATTTTTATCTAAGCCAGCAGCTTCGAGCGAGGAAATCACGTCCCATAAGATAAATTTGGGAGGTGCAGAGTTTCTGTAACCAAATGAGTTTTCAGAAGCCTTCCATTTACACTTGAAAAGTTGTTTTATTTTGGAAAACTTAAAAATAACTTGTACATTTTGGTTGTACAGCTTAAAAAAGGTCGGTTTTCATAAATTGTACATAAACCGTAAGAAAATTACTAAAGGAGTGGCGGCGTGATGTTGTCCTGATTCTTCATGGTGTAGGTCGCCAAAGAAATCAGAGAATTATAAGCCTTTATAATAATAAGGATGCAAGTAAATTACAAACCGAAATCAAAGTGTCCACTGGCTGCAATTTTTATATTTGCATACACGTGGGACTTGCAGCAAGTTCGATAAGTCACTAAAACTTGCAGAAGTCTACTTGCGCGAGCGTTTACACGTTAGAAGTTAATTGTAACTTGCATTTTCTGCATAACTTGTGCAAGATTTATTGCCAGTGGACACTTTGCTATATCAGCAAGCGGAAGTGGGCACACTGTTTTTCCACGCCCGCTATTTGAGCAGCGCGTTCGCAGCGCGTTTGTATCGTTCGTATCGATACAAACGCGCGTACGAAAAACGTAGTGTGCCCAATCCCTTAAGCGCTGGTCGTGCCAAAAGTTACTTTAGCCTAGTTGAGGTCAGAAAGGCTGTAAAAGCAAAACGAGCTTCGCTTATGCACAACTTTACGTTTAATATTGTTCCTCCTAGTTTCCCATACCCAATATAAACTCCTGCATATGGTATAAGCACCGTATAACATCTTTATATGTCCAATCACGGTGTACGTATGTTCGTTACCTCGGACATGTACTACTTAATGTAAGTTAAAAACACTATTAGCCAGCACCCCTATTTTGTAACACACGGTAAGTCGCTAACTCGGATTCGTTAAAACAAAATATTTCCATTATTTTCCATTAATCTAAATTTGTTATGTAGCAACCCCATTACTTTTTTACCACGTCCTTTGAAATTAGATGCCGTACCATGCCCATGGCATCAATCTAACCAAATATCGTTACAAACACCCTCACGGGTCAGAGTTTCCTTACTGTAGAATAAAAATAAAGTGATGTTCGTTAGTAAGCGCACTTGAGAACAGTTTTAGGGAGGGGAAATAAAAGTTGAAACGTCTCTGCTAGTGATTACATAATTTCGATGTAGTACCTGCATTGCTTGGTACTAGCAGCCCGCCTTGTTTACGTAACTTAGCGCATTGCGAGCACGTCATTGCCAGGGTAGGTACTGATCGATCAGCGAGGGCAATGAGCCACTTATTTTGATGTAACAAATATCTTTAAACTATACTACTACATCCGTACCCATCCGTACCCATATTATAAATGTGATAGTGTGTTTATTTGTCCTGCTTTCACGCCAAAACAGAGCGACGGATTGACGTGATTTTTTGTGTGGAGATAGTTGAAGGGCTGTAGAGTAATATAGGCTACTTTTTATCCGGGTACCACGCGAGCGAAGCCGCGGGCAGCAGCTAGTACTTACATAACTTTACAAAATATATTAGAACCAGTTTAGACAGGAGGATAAATAAAATTACAAGTTTGCGGAAGTTTAAGTTAACTAGGATTATTGCTTGCGAAAACTGAAATGAATATTATAGGATTCTTGAATAGATGTAAGTTATTCTTATTTATTTCATCTGGTAGGTATAATAGTTAATAACCTATACCGCACAACCGATAAATGAATACCTAAATATTTTTTTTTAATATACTGAGTAGGTGTTACAAGAAACGTATCCTCCGTGCTAGATTTAACTGTGTTACGGCAGGATACAAGCTTCTCCCTCCTATGTAAGTTATAGTTAAGGGTGAAAGTAAATAGTCGAACATTATCGTGACGTCCCGTCACTATTACATAATTATATTTATTTTGAAATATCGCATGTAATTAATAACAGAAAAGTGATCGCAAAAAGCATATTAAATAAGGCGCTAATGGGTATAATAAGGGAAGAGAAAACTTGGCCGAAAATTGAAGCTTAATGTTGCAAAACTTCAACGTTACAGTGCTATTGAAAGTGGAAGTTGCAGCGCGATCGATGTTTGATACAATAATACTGTTGTACTGCAAAGGGAAGTACAAACTAAGTGGGCACAGCAATCGTCAATTAGGGAAAACTCGAGTGCCTGTACCAGTTTCATGTTTTAAGGCCGGCTTCCACCAAAGCTGAGAAGAGCGGATATTTTGCAAACGACAAATAAGAGCGATGCCACACGGATGCGTTACGACAGCGTTGCGACGACGGAGCGGGTGACGCTGCGTTGTTTTCCATACAAATCAGAACGATATGCCACACGGTGCGTTAAGCCAACGCGCTTTGACAGAACTCTTTATCATAGCACTGCGACGACGACGCAGCGGATCGGCAACGCCCGTGTGGCATCGCTCTATGTTATCATTATTTCTTTTTTCGCATTTCACCGTGCAGGTAGATACTATTCTAGCGGAGATATTTGCAGGTAGCCGGCGCGCAGCTGAAAAGTAAGACTTAAGGTATGATTCCGAACTCCGCTGCACGCAGCAGTGCTGCCACAGCACTATGGTCCCCACATATTCTCTATAGGTTTATATGGAGATAACATCCCGAGCTACGCAGCAATGCCGCGGCAGCAACGCAAAACAAATGCACCAAAGTGGCAGCACTTGCGTGCAGCTGAGATCGGAATCATACTTTTACCGTGCGGCGCTTATTGTGATTTCTCTTTCCAACCCGCTTGCTGTGCCTCGCTTTAAGTACCCTAGCGCCGACATTTATTGCCAGCCCACACCTCCGCTCTACAATTAGTGGAAACACAATGTTCAATGCGCAGCTCCTCTCCACTCCGCCTTGGTGCGGCCAAACTATTGTAAGAGTACTAAGTACTTCGAAGAAGCCGCTTGCTTCTTCGAAGCCTTACTTATTACTCTACTACTTAATACTTACTCTTTCTTTACTACTTTACAATAGTTGGAATATTAATGGCGTAATAGCGTTTCGTCAGCAAGGCATAAGTCACATCTTGAGTTTTGATGAAACTAATGGTAAGTAATAAACATGGGATGCTATTTTATTGCACAACTATTTTCCTTTCTTAGGCTGATTTTAGTCTCACGCTCACCGTCAGCGCTGATAAGCGAGTGATCTTTATTACAATGAAATAACGCGGCCTCGCGTGGTACCCGGATAAAAAGTATACTATGTTACTCTCCAGCCCTCCAACTATCTTCACACAAAAAATCACGTCAATCCGTCGCTCTGTTTTGACGTAAAAGCAGGACAAATAAACAAACAAATAAACACACTTTCACATAATATGAGTAAGGAGGTACGGATGTCACTGCTTGCGTATACAATACAAAGTTCCTGTTTCGCGCACCGTTCCATCCTACGACTTAGGAATTTCGCACTAGTAATTACTTTCGAGCAGCCTCAATGCACGTTCGATCTAAGGTGAATTGAATTAGTCGAGAGAGAAATTCCCGATACTGAAGTCTTCACACGGTTTCACTCTATTGACACACACTGACCACACTGTCGTGTATTGACTGAGCCTCTAAGCTGTGTGAATAGGCGAGTCAACAGTATAAGGAAAGGATCAAAGTGTTTCAATGTATACCTTACATTCGGTTATATGTTATATTCGGTTATACAGACGACCGGTTAAGTTACCAGGGATGTATCTGAAGTACCTACCGAGTCTATCGACCTGTATAGAAGTTAGAAATTTTATAAAATTTAATTTTAAGTCAAACGCAAGACCGTTCAGTTTCGTTTGAAGGAATGACGTAAGTGTTGCAGGCTATAAATGTGGCGATCTCGGCGGTATTCCTACTTCAGATCGGCCAGGAAATTGGCAAATTAAGCCTCAAAGGACATCCGGATAACGTAAAATTCTATTTTACGACAAAAATTCTGTAGAACTTCAGGAAGTATGAAACTAAAATGAACTAGTTTAAGAATTCTATGCAGTTTTTAGTGTCGGAGGTTTGTAGGACGAGTTTTATGCGTATCGTCAAAACTGCTTTTAAGATTTAGACTCGAGAGTTAGCAAAGGATCAAAATATGGGACAAGTTTTTGCCTAGTAGGAAACATCATCACTTCATTGTTTTGGTTTGCCTCCTAATTATTACGACATTTTTTCTGTTCCTTTGTAAGTCTCATCTAGTGATTTCCGTCTATAGAGACAAAAAAGTCTGACCCACAAGCAGACTGTCTCGTGGTTAAGCACCCCATGCCCACCAGTCAGACAATTTGCAAAAACCAAACAAATGTAAATGGTCGTATCAACAGAATAACTTATCTATTAATCAGTTAGCTAACATATCAAACAATTTAAAGAATGAAGTCTCAATTGAACATCATCTGTGATCAGGGCGTCGATTCTCGTACCGAACTTTTTATCAACCTCAACCAAAACCTCAACTAAAGCGACTGTTTCCATGACTACTAATAACAAACGACTCAGTTGTGGTGAGGTTTTGAACTTTGGCAGTACAAATTTTTGAAAAGCTATTCTACTATTTCACCAAATGGCTGACATTTAAGAGTTCGAACCAAAACCAAAGCGGTTGTCATTTAATAGAATACAGGCCCAAGTACGGATCTCTTGGTTTAATGGATGATGTCACAGACAATGTTATGCCCAACTTGATTGAGTGACAGGTTGGAATTATGCAAGGATTGCTATTGGTGCCTATAGGGGGAGGGGGAACCCTCCCCCCTCCCCCCTCACTCCCCCCCCCCCAAAATCCTGCTTCTTAATACTAAATTTTTACCGTTTCTAAAACTACCCTGCTTTATCAATCCTTTTGATTGAATAAACTGGTCTAGGTCTAATCCTAGTCAATCGTTGTCACGCTGAGCCGTGAGGACATTGTTTATCAATATTTGTGCTTCGATTAGAAGCCGGGGTTCCATGTTGCGATTGGATCAATCAAATTACTACATTGTCTAGCGCAGTCCCCTGACCGACTGTTTGTTTGGCCGTTATTGTGGTGGAATTTGATTTGGCTTTCACTAAGGGAATCGATAGTGTTGTGAAACGTATAGGATAGGTGCTTTTTTACTTGACTTGTCTGTACTGTTGTGAAAGGTATATGATAGGTACTTTTTTATGATTATTTAATGTTGGCTTGTTGGCTTAGTTTAAAAATCTGGATTTAGTTTATTATAACATCGGAAACATTCACACAAAAGAAGAAAACTTTGATAAGACTTTTCATTTTCAATAATTTCGTAGAGAAATTCTACTGCAGAACATGTTCTTTGCTCAAACATAAATGAAAACTAGTCTAGAAAATTAGTACTTTTAGATTGAGAGGATAGAGTACTGCAATATAAAGGTCCCTACTCGGAAATCTCGATAGTGCTGGTTGCAGCCGAATTCGGTCCATTCCGGAAAATGCACGAAGATTATTCGGATTCAACACGAAATGTGGTCGAAACTCATTGTAATGGATGAATATGGATTTATTCGAATGTTCAGCGTTAAGCTGTTGGGAGATACCTCCGATAGCTGCGGTTAATTTCCAACCAAAAACAAATAATAGATTCTGTCGCTTGAAATAGTCAATCATGCGGTTTATGACTTAGTTAGCACGTATTTACAATGACTTTTTACTCAGCTAATTCGCTTGACCACATCGTATAAGCCATCCAGACATATTTTAATTTAAATATGGATTCAAGCGATGGTCACACTAGATGCGAGATGCGTGGCGTGTACAAGTTGTAAAGTATGAAACTGTAGAGGTGCTAACACACACTGGCCCTGGTTCGCATTGCCTCTCTATTGCTCTCGCCTTGCATCGATTCGCCTTCTTGCTCGCGCTCGCCTAGGCAAGGAAGCTCATAGCTATAGGTCTAATATTCAGAAATGGTTTCAATTCTTCTACAAAGAATAAAAATATTAAATGGTACGAGTATCTTAGGTACTCGTAGTTACTACCTATGCAGTATCATCTTTTGTCTTTGGATAAATAAATTCTAGTGACGGGCACAGTGCCAAGTTTCGAATCAGCCCCTTTGTTTATCAGCTCAGAGACAAGCAACTTTTATGCAGCAACAAGTTGCCTGTCCTAAATCTGTTCATTAACTTGCGAGTTTTTGATGTTCGGTTTTGCAAAGCTAAGCCAATTTTAATGATGTTTATGATGCTTGTTATAGAGCTCGGTCTATCAGCTTAACGTAACGTAAACAACGCTTATCCGATTACCGTCATGAAGCATTTTTGATTTCATACAATACAGCTATCAACAAAAGATTAATAGGCGAATTTTTAAAAATCACTTGTTGAAAATCGCTAGCACTACAACTCTCCATTCCTGGCCGCAGATCTAGGGGTAGACCCAAGACGAGATGGAGAGATATAGTGTTAAAGGATATGAGAGAGTGCCAAGGTTCCGAAAACGACGTCGAGGATAGAGCGAAGTGGAGGAAAACTATTAGGAAAGCTGACCCCACCACCATGTGGGACGAATAGCTTGGAAGAGAGAGACTTGTTGAAAATCGCTTGTCTATGGGATTGGAGTTGCTATTGGATGACTGATGGGACCGCGGTCCCAATGCCTCGTAGTCTCGTAATCTTGATAGAGAAGGTTGAATAGATATGGGTGAATAACTGTCATTCAGACAAAATAATTATAATACATGTAGGTAAATTCTAAGCACGCCCAATGACTACCACTGACCTGTAGGTCAGTGTTCCGCAAACTTTTTGCGTTCACGGTACATCTAGGAAATCGGAAAACTTAAGTGAAAAATATTTTTTTTTGTGCGAAACTAGAGCTTGTTTAGTTGGGCATAGGCGGTCCAAATTGAGAGTAGCTTAATGAGATAAGTAACCATATTTTTCCGAGATACAGCAACTAATGACCACGGTACCCAGTGTGCCGCGGCACCCATTGCGGAACACTGCTGTAGGTTATTGGATGATTAACAGTGTACATTTTGAGCTCACCCAATTACTGCTTTTATGCCATTCAGGCCAGGCATTCAGTTACCTGCGACTCACTGCCCTAAACGTCTGAATGAACTGAATAGCGAGCTCGTATATATGCAGTACGACTTGCCCACAGTTTTCAGACTAACATAACGGACCAGTGCGCGTTGCAGCGGTTGTATGGTTTTATTGTTCGGCTAAACGGACATTGCTGAATTCCGGTTCACTCGGCATACCATGAAATAGAAAACGAATGTTTAACGGTGCGTTCGTATGAGTGACCACTTTGTTCACGGAACTTTTTTTACAAAGCACGGAAGCTGTTGTCAATTTTACTAGCAGAAAAATCATCTGGATAGAATATTAAAAACGAAATAACTTTTTTTTACTACTAAGGTAGCAGACAAGCATACGGCCCACTTGATGGTAAGCGGTTACCGTAGCCTATGGACGCCTGCGATACCAGAGGAGTCACACTCAAGCTGATGAAACTTTAAAAGAGGAATCACTGCCCCGACAACACAATAGACAGGTCGGGTTCACCAGTTGTCACTTCCTCGCAGAGCTCGGGTAACCTTACTCACCACAGGAACACAACACCATTTATCATAAAAGAAAAGTCATCAAACAAAACTTTTTATTTGAATCCTTAGTCACACGCCAGTCCAAGAGTAGCGGAAACAATTGTATTGAACCAACAAGAGGCAGTTTATAAAACTTTTAGTTAAGTTTTATAAAGAACTAAAAGACCCGACTGCGGTGTACAAAGACAAACACAATCAAATACATAGCCCGGGACGATGATTAGCTCCTAATTATATTCAGATCAGCAAAAATGTGAATGAGTAAGTATGTTTTCTTTCGATCTGGATTCCAAATTGAAATGGATCGGATTATTCGCCAACACTTTTATTTAAACTCGTGAGAGTGTGTAAGTGAGTGATTTTTGAATAAATAAAACCGGATTTCACGCTGGAACATTCGTGGAAATAAACGGTAGGCTTTCTACGAGTATTTTTTAATTTAGAACTATTTCACTCGTATCTGCAAAGAGGACTATTCCCGAAACTAAAAACGATATAGCGCCAATTTTCGTAGTTCAACTTATGTCGGTCAAATGTTCCGAATTCAGTTTCCACCATTAAAAGCTCAACTACCAAAATTGGCAGGATATATCGTTTTCAGTTTTCGGATTATGGGGCCTGTTTCGGATATCATACCAGATTATATATTGAATTGTATTATACTAGTCAGTAACAATAGTGTCTTTGATAATAATCAAAGATAATGAAAAGTTCTGGTACTGGGTACTCATTGTAATCTTTCTATCTATTTAGCCAATGCACCCGTGGGATAAAAAATAGTAGTCCGCGCGTGCGAAGCCGCGGGCGTCCGCTAGTTACTTTTAACCTTCAGGTACGTAGTATTAGTGGATATTTTATGCTTTTATAATACTTTCCGCAACACGGCTTCGAGACGTACATCGCGACATCAGTTACCATTCTATAAAAAGGACGTCAGCATGTTTCGACAACTTACCTGTTTTATTTCAACCTACAGCGAACAATATTATAATTTATAGTACAATGAAACATCTTTCATAGCTCAAATATCTGATCGAATGATTCCTTTATTCTAGGCCCGCACGCGACTTACGCAATAGAATCAATAAAGGGTAGGTAGGACCAAGTTTAGACGCAGTGTCTACCTTCGCATTGATCGTAACGACAGGTACCAGTGATTTGTCTTCATAAAAACGCGTCTGACTTGAATCACGCATGTATAGAGACGTAGGTTAGACGAGTTTTCATGAATTCTGACTGTGATTTACCGCCAGTTTCTACATTCTATCTTGTGTTTTGCGCAAAGCAAAACCACAGATATACCACAGTTATAGGAACTCACCGAAAGATATATCGTTCTATTGAAAACCTGCCCCTCTAGCCATATTACACTATCTATCGTCGCTGTAGAATAGAAACACTTCAAAATGTATAGGATTTGACGTTTCAAGTAGATGAGTCACGTGGTCAGAACGTCAACTCATTATACATTTTGAAGTGTTCTATTCTACAGCGACGATAGATCGTTCTACAGCGACGATAGATCGTGTAATATGGCTAGGGCCCCTGGTCCCTTAGGGGGGATTTTCAAGGGGGAATTTTACACTTTTTTTTATTTTAAACTGAAAAATCTTATTAAAATTTTCAATTCCGACGGGATTCGAACCCGCAATGATACAAGCGATCCTCCTTTAGCCGGAGTGCCTTTACCAATTCGGCCACGGAACCTCTGACGCCAGAGTTGAAAATCATGATAAGACCATACTATCGATTATAGCATCGACCATATACAATCATCATCATCCGCAGCCAATAGTATCCCACTGTTGGGTGTAGGCCTCCCTTTGTTTACGCCACTCATTCCGGTCCTGTGCCTCACGCATCCAAAATCTTTGATGTTTTTTGATGTCATCGACCCATCGCGCACTTGGACGGCCTCGATTCCTATATCCGGTTCTTGGCCACCACTCAGTCAAAGCCTTACTCCACCTGCCATCACTTCGTCTTGCCAAGTGTCCTGCCCAATTCCACTTGAGTTCCATTACCCTGTATCCGACGTCTTGGACTTTAGTCCGACGACGGATTTCGGTATTAGGAACTCGATCTAGCAGGTTGATGCCGAGCATGGCACGCTCCATGGCTCTCTGTGCAACACGTACCTTGTACACAGCCTCCTTAGTGAGCGCCCATGTCTCGGCACCATACGTCATAGTTGGCAGGACACATTGGTTGTAGAGACGAGTCTTCAGGCATTGTGGAATTGTCTTCGACCGGTAAATGTGTTCATGCTTTCCAAAAGCATGCTTTCCATATACAATACCCAATATATAATACCCAAGTGTGGATTAACACTATAACAAAATAAAATTATACTTTTTTTTATATTCAAAAAAATCCGGGGGGAACAAATTCAAGGGGGAATTTCAAGGGGGGAAAGTGGAATAAGCCGTTTAGCGTTTATCGCAGTCACAAAAAGTACAAATGTAAAAAAAATAGACACATCTACGAACTTAAAATTATGTCAGAACGTAAGATGTCTATCAGAGCTTTCGAGCTGGTTTCTTCGTGAATGCATAATTAGTTTAGACGCAACGAGAACCCGACCTTTGTAATCAAAGACTAGTGCAATTAGTTCATAACATAAAATGTGTAGGAAGATACTACTTGCTACACATTTTACATCGGTTGGTATCATAGTTATTTTTTACATCATTCGTCCCCGAACTGAAACTGGATATTTAATAGATTTCTGAAATATCTTCGAAAAAATCTTAAATACCTTAAGATCTAAGAGATTTATTCTACCGCGCCTTAGGAATAGTTGTGATCATGTCTTGCTTTGTCTACCGCTCTAGATCTCTCACTCAAGTCTTTATGCTTTAGCATGATAAAATAGTTTATTCAACGCATGAAATATGACGGGTTTGAAATTCAATCGCGATTGCATTCAAGTTTATTCATGCACCAGCTGTTGCCTTGGAGTTTCGGGAATCAGGTGCAAGTTTATGAACTTGCAATTTGCATTGCAACTTCAAAACTGATGCAATAAACAAATATCTACGTAATTCAAGGAAAGCGAAAATAAAATATCTAAAAAAACGAGTGTTACCATGACATTGTATGTAAAAGTTCACGCATTAACCAGCCTACTCCCCAAGTCAAGCGTGAGTAAAGAAGTTTTACTTCAAGAAATGGTAGTAGAGATTGCCTATTAGGGTATTGGATCATCGATGTATAATCTTCGCCAATAGATCTATAATTATGTTCATACTTAAACATTTGGTACATACATATAAACGAGGTATAGTGCCATTCTAAGAATAACCTAAAAATAAGAAAAAATATCTCCTAATTTACTACTGTCAGCAAACCACAGACAGAATATTGAAACTGGCCGTAAGAAGTCATCAAGAATGATACGATCATAGCACGTTTGGAATTGCTATTGCTAGTCAATATGCAACTCCGGACAGTTTTTGAAAAACAAAAGAAAATGAAAAATCCTCAAATGTAAATACCCAAGTGTGGATTAACACTATAGCAAATAAAAAATAACAAAAGAAAAATCATTTACTAAAAATATTTCGCCAAGTTGTGACGGTACGAGATATGCTTTTTTCTTTTTACACGAACCCCACCAGAATACAATTCGTATTGGAACAGGTCACGATCGTTACACAATAGAAATCGAAGCTAGCTGTTACTGAGTTACCTGAAAAAATATGGAATTTTTCGCTGTCAGATTTAAAAATTTCCCAAGTATCATCCAAATCGGTCTACATTACTGTTCAACTTTTAGATTAACAAAATTAGTAGGATAATCAGAGAAGCCTCTTATCCACTAGGCAACATTTGGCGCGCAACACGTGACGCTCAACATGTACGGCAACGTTGCGCAACAGCGCGCGATTTTGCCAGCTGGCGTGCAACATGACAAGTTGCAAACATGAAAAGTTTCGCGCTAACTTTCAACATGTTGAGCAACATGTCGCGCGCAAAATGTTGCCTAGTGGAAATACGGCTAGTGTCAACAGACATATTTTATCAGAACATTCACTTAAATGAATGAACATTGATGATTGACTTGTATTGTTTACCATTGCTAAACAAAACTTCTTTCTTTGTGGAGACAATTCAGTGAAAAGTTCTTTCGAGAACAAAAATAATAATAAGAAAAATTTGATCACGACTGTATTCCCAAGGTGCGGTAGACATATTCTTTCAGATTTTTATGCATTTTTAGCCCCTTTGAAGAGATAAAAAAGAGATAAAAACACCGACTCAAAAGTACATACAAATATAAACGGCCTTTATCGTAAATATGTAGAGTGAAGCAGCAGATATCCAGTCCCTATTCAGCAGGTAGAGAGACAACATGCTTAGCAATTCAACAATGCTTTGTGATATCGAATGAAAAATTACGTAACACGCCCTATTCGAACATCCCTCTTAGGGTTGCCTCTGACGCCAGGTTGAGTTAGAGTTCCCAAAGTTTAAAAATGGAACAAAAGTACAATGCTCAGATTTTTGTTTCTGGAGTTTTACGCTTTAATAGGGAACTCCCACAATTTTTTTTTATGATTTTATACGATAGGTTATATCGTCAAATAACCGTAACAAAAATTCCAGAGCCGAAAAACTAAAATTTTATTACAAAAATAATTTTTAAAATTTACCAACATTTTCATGCACTTGAAACGGACGTGACGTCACAAGTCACCAAAATTACACGCGCTTGTAGGCAGAAAAAAAAAACTTTCTGTCGAGTTTGAAGGAGTGTGACGTCACAGCATACGTGACAGATAGCGTTGCGTTTCAAGTCTTATGAAATTCCCACTCTATTTTTGCACTTTTTAATTATTAATTTCTAAGCGAAAATGAAATAATATTAAAAAATAATTACACACACATAATTCTAAAGCCATAATGTTCATAGAAAAATACGTTTAACCCGCTTTTGAATCAGACGCATATTGCCTATTGCGTTATGATTAAACTTCAGTTCTTTCTGCCTTTCTGTAACTTTCGCGGTCACCAATTCATTATAATTTAGAAATACATGGACATTGGACAAGTCGGCAAGTCTAAAAGTTAAATAACGCAATAAAATCTCGTATCTATGTAATTTCTAAATATGTATCGACGATATGACAGTGTTTCACCATCATAATCATCAGACCTTTCTAAACAACTCCTTTAGTAATTTTAAAATGCGCTTGCTTTCACCTACTGAGAACAAGTCACAAGAGGTGTGGTAATACAGGCCCCTTTTTGTTATTGCCACATCCATCACAGTGGGATAGTGGATAACCACTACCTTTTATAAAGTGTTCTCAGCAAAATTGCCTTATAAATTCCAGTTTTTCGTTGTATTCGACAGCCCTAACTCTGGTTCCACACTCTCCAGCACTCGGGGGACCCGCGAAACATCGCACCAGGATAAAAACGTTCCCATCCGTGCTTTCTTATTGAATCGATACAAGATTTATTTGCAGAGCGCGTTATGATGACATACATATGATGACATACGTAAAGACGTGTCACATGTAAGATTGGAATATAGACGTGATCATACAAGAGAAAATGGATGTGCGTCTCAATTCAGGGCTGTATAGTCGGATTGCCCATTATACGAACTAAAAATATACGAAAAATGACATTTTGACCGTCAATTTTAGTGCGTATAATTAAAAATACGACTATAGGTAGTACAGGACGTATCAGCTATTTTTATTAAAAAAAAACTTAGGCCTTTACATCTTTACTAGATGATTTAGACAGTGTCAGGAGGCAATCTTTTGCCTACTTAAAGGGACACTGTAGTGCCTGGGATAATGTTTTAGATGGAGTAGGCTTGCCTAGCACCTAAATCATCCTCTCAGCTAAACCGGACATATCCACTGGAAAGACATAGTCGATACGTGTGAGGCTGACTAAGCCGCGGGTTTCCTGACGATGTTTTCCTTCACCGTTTAGAGCTCGTATTAATGAGCATATAAATTTTTCGAAACGAAAAATCCATTGATGCACGACGAGGTTTCGAACCCACGACCTTCCGAAAGTAGACCTACTAGTCTTCTCGGCCAACAGGGCTCTTATACATTTGGTATTAAGCCTACATTTTGCAGAAGTATCATTTATTTTGTATGTTCAATATAGAATCGTGACATACAAAATGCCACTACTAGTTTCGGTGTTCTAAACTGCTAAACAGTTAAAGCACGCCGTACTTGAACAACAAGAAACTCTTGTGTTCTTGAAACTTACGCTTTGACTGTCCTAGAACACAAAGATGTTATAAGCTTTTAGATCTAAGATATCCAACTTTGGAGATTGTCATGTCACGTGGAATGCTAACTAGAAGTTCTCTCTCAAAAACGTCGAGATCGCCCTTCTTAGGGCTCTAGCAGACATGCTACTTTTAGCATCGGTGATCAGTGATTTAGTCGCTTTTTAGAAGCAATATAATAGGAATTAAACTATATGCCGTCTCTTTTCACTCTCAGTTATTGAAAAGAGACGGCATATTGTGATTCTGCTGTAGCGACCTTTTTAAGCCCGCAGCATACCATACCGCACACAAACGCCAAACGCAGCGATCGGCGATCGCAGCAGTTGCTAAAACGCGCGACAGTTACCGCATCCGAATTACTGCTTGTCACCTCGTTATATCCCAACGAGTGGGACCAAAATGAATCGAAATTCCTGCCTGTCCCCGAAATCAGAAATCTTTGTCCCTGGATTTATAAGGTGACGAATCAAAATTGAAGTAAGAAAATAAAATTAAATATTCTTTACTTTTATTATTTTCTGATATTTACCCAAGTTCCGTTCAAGAAATTGCACCTCCAGAATAGAAGTGACTCAATTAAAAAATCATGATTTTTGGGAAATGCGATAAATGGCCGTTTTCCGCGGGAGAGGGAGGAGAAACTGCCGAAATGAAAGAGACGCACCCATTATGTTTTTCACGTTCTAACCAAAATGTAGCAGTTTTTGAATAACTAGCTAGCAGATAGAGTTTTTTCTGAGTCTTTCTACGTATTCAAGTTATTTTCCCAATTTTTTGAATTGAGTCACTTCTATTCTGAAGTTGCGAAATGTTGATTCCTGTTTGTCCCCTTGTGAGGAAAGGAGGAAGGGACAAACAGTAATAACCCGAAAAAATACGAACTCACCTATACCAGAATTTATTTCTAAGAATTCTATTTTAATGTTTCATTTACCAAGAAATTACTAAGGTGATGGAATTGCTTTGAGCACGGTTTCTCTCAGGTCTAAGTACATGATTTAATTAAAACGATATAGAATCGCGTGGATTGAATAGGCTTGGCTTCGGCTGTCGGGGCGCAATTCATATATTATTCACACACTTACTATTACAGTAGTACTCATATATTATTCGCATTGCGAAGCAGCGTTTCTCATTAAAATCATCAGTTATAGACTAATCGCCACCCGTGGCTTCACTCGTATGGATAGAAAGCTCATTAAATACCTTAAGTAATCTAGTTTTATCCACATCAATAAATAAAGGTGAGGAATAATAGAGCAACAAACACGTTCATTAATATTCTCACTCTTGCGTTGTAAAGTTTACCGTCGAGCTTATGAGAAATATAGAGCCGTAGTGGTATGTACTTTCTCCTTACCATAGGATTTTTCGCACCGGAAAATTTATACATTAAAATGAACTCAAAGTGTTCAAGGAAAACACCGGGTGAAAACCAGATACCTACTTAGTATTCTAATGAAAGGCGATGGGTTTATACCTGTCATGTTGATGCTAACTATTGCAAAAAGTTGCCATATGTTCCAATCATGATTTAATTCTTTCCTCTGGTTACCCTTTAAAATGCCGGCAAACCTTAGAAATTGTCCACCGTACCTGGGGTTACAGTGGTAAGTTTTTTTTATGTTGAATTACAGTTTTACAATACCGCAGTTCCAATCACTGTGTAGGTAGACGAATACTAAATAAATATTTGTATTTAACATTTTGTACGAGAACTAGCCAGTGATGTAGAAAACTACGTAAGTTCCGGCAGTAAGCCTTCGTCAGATTGATCGAGATTGGGTCAAATAGGGTTTCGTTTCGATATAGTTTTAGTCAATGTTCGAATATTAGAGACTGCGCACACTGAGCGACAAGCGACAGCGACAGCTCGGCAACGTGACGACAGGCTACCGCTAATCTTTGATAGAGAGGTGGTCAAGAGGCCGAACAAATCCGGATATTGTGTCTGTGTCAAGCGCGTCGGTGCGATGATTTCGAGAAAAACGCGGGCAAAACTTAAACCCTATCCTAAAAAACGTTTATTCATCATCATAATTTTAGCCTGTGCTAGTAACCTGTGGGTGATATCAGGCAACAATTATGATGATGAATTCTCTTTTTATTTTTCTTGAGAGTGTTCGCGATAGCAAAATTTAAATCAACGCACTTCTCGTCTTCTTAGTATATTTCTACCAGTAACTGATGTCTCGTATGACGTAATAATAACGCGCCGCGCTGCTATTGGCTAATTTCAAAATTGTTTAATTTATCTTCAAAGTGCAACAGCGGCAGCTAGCAGCTTAAGTTCAAAATGATGGGACTCGAATGCAATCAAAATCGGAGGCAGCGAGCTCGACAGTCCGAGCAAATTGAGCACTTAAATATCTTAAGAGCTACTCCGATTTAAAAGCTTGTTATCCATCTGAAATGTTTGTTGTTTTTACAGTCTAGATGACTACTCGTGAAATTCATAAGGTATCGATAGATGTCTAGAAATAAGTTTGTGTAGTATATTCTATATCGATTCACAATAAATGTTTGTAATTGTTAAAAGACTATGAGAACTTATAGACTACTAGCTGCTGCCCGCGGCTTCGCTCGCGTGTTACCCGGATAAAAAATAGCCAGCCCTCCAACTATCTCCACACAAAAAATCACGTCAATCCGTCGCTCTGTTTTGACGTGAAAGCAGGACAAATAAACACACTTGAAACACACTGAGCTTGAAAGATTTCCACGCGAGCAAACCCGGAGGTAGAGTATATAATTCCTTCGAAACGCTTTTATGCTGAGCTGTGAATTTTCTGATCTAAATATCGAACATAAAAGCAAGCATTCCTGTTCCGGTATTTCCTATCTCAATACCGCTCTTGAGATTTTCCACTAGTTCGGACTTCGGAGCTGATTTCACGGACCGAACCTTAAGCTCCTATATGTGATACGTGTTTGTTCAACTGCCGTCATAACGGACCAATGCGCATAATCCAATATCGGTTTCCACACATGTATAAAATCTATAAGTAAAGGTGGGGACTGACATGAGCATTTGCTCGATGTGAGTATTCGCATCGAAAATGTGTTTGTTTTGAGCAATGATATTTAAAAACAATATATTTGTTTCTGCAAAATGAAGACTCAAAAAAGTCCCAACTGGGACGTCTTGTCTTTAGTCCGCGTCAAGCAGTGCAACGACGTAGATGCTGTTTGTCACGTGTAGTGAATCACAAAAACAATAAAAATGTTATTGTGGTATAATATGTATGTACATTAGAGGAAGTTGTCAACATAGTGTGCACTATGTCGGTATGGATACCAGTGCGACCATATTTTAAACTTCGGTAACTATGAACGTATATATCTAGGGTATAATATCATTGGTTTTGAGAAAATGCTCACGACACATGAATCTTGGCAACGAATATATGCTTGACTGTGCTCCATCTCTAGCAGTTGTAGTCAAAATGGCTCTGTACTTGCACCGCTAGCGACTGAGTGCTCAATTCAAGACGAATATTTATTTCAGTCGCCACTTTTATAGTACTACCACTGGCCTGCAAAACTAAGTATCACACTTTTAAAATTGCAATAACTTTTTATGTACACAAGATATACTTTCGAAATAAAAGGACTCGAAAAAGAGTATAGTTTACGATGGTTTCAAAGAAAGCTGATAAAATTTGCTTTGAAATTTTTTTTATTTTAAATCTCTAACTTCTATAGTTTAGAAAAAAGTAATAATTTATAAGTGTAGTACTTAGTTTTGCAGGCCAGTGTATATCGAACGAGTTTAGTCAATTGACACGATACGAGACAAGTGGCTAAATCAAATATTTAAAAAAAAACAGACTTCAATGTTTTTTTTTTAAATAAGCTGAGCAATTTTCTGCACTCTCGAGGGACATTTCTGTTCATAACTTCGAGGATTCTCGACAGATCCTCACCAAACTTTTGTGGCACCTGTCAGAAAGTATACCGTTACAAACAAAACAAGAATTTCTTGAAAATGAAGTCTTATCAAAATTTTCGAATCCGACGGGATTCGAACACAAGCGATCCTCCTTAAGCCGGAGTGCCTTAACCAACTCGGCCACAGAATCCATATTCGTCGGGTCGAAAATCTTGATAAGCTCATATTTATCGGTTAAAGCACCTTTACCAACTTTACAAGATTACCGATTATTATCGGTCCCGGTGTCTTCGAGTCATCGGTGAACATACATTAAAAAAGGAACAAAGAAAGATTACGACGACTTGAGAACCTTTTTGAGACCTTTCTTTTGAAATCGGTTAAAAAAAATTGAAGACGAAGATTAGAAACTGCAATTCGCACCAAGTGGTTATAAAAACAAAAGAATAGCCATCATGATTATTGATACAGACAAGTACCTACCAAGTTTCCTGCGACGCTCATGTCGTCCGGATGCATGCTGTTCTGCAGTCATTTCCTTTAGGGAGCACCTCATAGGCGGGGCAGGGAACGTGTTATGATGAGACAGATCTACTAAATATCGAACTTCGTAATCCTACTAATATTATAAAGACGAAAGTCCGTGTGTGTGTGTAAATGTTTGTTACCACGTATCTCCACAACTACTAAACCGATTTTGATGAAATTTGGAATGTAGATAGTTAAGGTTCTGGAATAACACAGGCTTTTTATCCCGGAAAAATGTATGGTTCCCGTGGGATAAAAAACTAGTCCACGCGAGCGAAGCCGCGGGCGTTCACTAGTTTTAAAGTATAATACATAGGCTTAGCACACATTGACGTGTGTAAACGCTTCATAATTCGTGTTATTTCTAGTGCCGAAATAGCCAGTGTACTTTTAGAATTTCGCCGTGAATGCCGGCAGCAGGCCGTGAAAGTTTAAATTTTCAGGAGCCGATCTCACGGACAAGATGTATATTCCTCAGCTAACAGGATTATCAGACACAAAACTGATGTAAAATTCAAAAAGATTTGTAAAATCTTGGCATAGTGCCACCTTTTACGCATATTCTATTCCACCTTTTAGACCAAGGCAATGCCAAACCTGCGGGCTGATTGTCTAACTTGTCTCAAACCTCAAATTGGTCTCAAACTGTCAAAACGATCGCGTAGGTAAGGTATCTTTTGTCGCGTTCCGTCTTAAGCGCCCTACTCACACATCTGCCGCAGGGGCAATCTAGGGTGTAGGAGTGGGGATGACCCTTAATTGCATCCTTAATTGTGATGTGTGTAGGCATGCAGGGACAATTTGGCAAGTGTGTAGAGATACTCCCAATATCGCCACAACCGCCATGCACCCTAGATTGCCCCTGCGGCAGGTGTGTGAGTAGCGCCCTTTATTGAGATGAGAGTAACAGAGCTACTTGCGTTGTCACTGAACTGTCATATTTGGCAGTTCGAGACCGACTTTGGTCGCTATCAAAGATAGACAATCAGGGGGCGTATTTTAGTAATCAGAGACGAAAATCGATGAACATTTTGAGTTGTATTTTTTTATATATTTACTGATCCCGTGGAATTATAATCAAACTTTTAGATAATATTACATGCTTTGCCTTGCTCTATTACTAATTATAAACAAAAGTTACCAACTTCGCACATAACGTGAAGAAAAGGCGACTTGAAAAATTCAAAATGTTCATCGATTTTTGTCGCCGACTGTACAAAGCTTCAAGCCGGTCGGACTTAATGAGCAGGGTTCGTTGCAGAGTGATAATGCCATTTAAGACAGAATTCAATTTGCTCTGAAGAATGCATCTTCAGTATTCCGTAGGCTCGGAAACTGGTTAAGCTGCGCTTTCAAAGATTTATGCCGAATTACTTAATTAGGGCAGATTGTTGATAGCAGAAATGGATTAAGATGCCATTATTTTTCTTTAAGCAGAGTAAAATCAAAGCGTTGGTAAAACAACGTTCTTCATTAAAGGTCCTTAAACTTTTTTTAGTTGTGATGAATAATTATCGCTTTCAAAACTTAAACAATAAAAACACAGAAAAAGAGTTAGTTTGAGAGAGAGTAACACTAATCACTGAAGTATTTTGTATAGACCTTGTGAGGTCGGCACTGCACGCATTTTTACTACGTCATAACAACAAAAGTCATCGTAGTAATATTACAAATCTGGAAAGGTGTGCATTTTTTTCATCGAATAGACTTTTGTACATTACATCTTGCAAACCATCATCTAGAATTCTAGATAGAACGTCTAGCAATTTACGCCACGAGCGCTTTACATCAGGCTCATAGATAAAACCTTTCGTTAGGACCAGTTTACTGTTTGGTATGGTGCGTTCGTTACGTTACCAATTTCGTCAACTTCTCCTTTAGTCTATTGCTCCTTTAGTCTATTTTAGTCCAATTACTCTAGCCGACTGGACCTAACGGCAACACCTTCCACCGAAAATACAGAAATTTCGCAGTGTGAAAATCAAAGCAACTCACAGTTAACTCCGAGATCATGGTAGGTCAGGATCGCCGGCTTCGCCCGATCGCCCTGCACGGCAACCACGAGGTCGCCGCGGTCGGTGCGCACGCGCTGCTCGGTCGCACCCCCCGAGTTGCTCAGACGTAGTGATGTCGGGAACTGAAGCTGGATGTTCTTCAGTTCTACGTCGTCCATTCTGTGAAGAGATGGCCGGTGAATTTCTGCTACAGTTGTTCTATCTCACGAAGTCCGTTTGGTCTCAATTGTGTTCACATGCACGTTGTTTTTGTGTGCGTAAGCTCGGGAGCGCTCAGAATGGGCCCACGCACACAGAAACAACGTGCATGTGCATCTACACACACAATTAAGACCAAACGGACTTCGTGAGTTAGAACAACAAAAAACAAGAAAACACACACAACTAGAAACCTAGCGGATAGTACGATATGACACAAGATAGATATAGCACTACAAGGTTTATTGTCAACATCAAAATTTATAAAACAACAACACAGCTAAATAGTAAATGATTCTGTAATGTAGTTCTACAAGATTCTGTGTGCGTTCTCGCAATTTAAGCTGAAACGTTAATTTGCAAAGATTGAGACAAAGTAAACTCCACTGAGCAATTAAATACAGCTGGTGACGCAGAGTTATCGCAGCTATAAGCTACTAGCTGCTGCCCGCAGCTTCGCTCGTGTGGTACCCGGATAAAAAGTAGCCTATGTTACTCTCCAGCCCTCCAACTATCGCCACACAAAATCACGTCAATCCGTCGCTCTGTTTTGACGTGAAAGCAGGACAAATAAACACACTTTCACATTTATAATATGTGTACGGATTTGCAACCTTACACTGCCGCGCTTGTTTTAAGCATTGAAGGCGTGAATAGCTATGATGTTCAAGGGACATGTGACAAAAACCCCGACCGATCCGTGAACGTGTTATTAGGTATAGATATACCTACATTTTTATCAAAATTTACAGAAAATATGTTAACAAATTATCTAGAAAGACGTATTTGATTAAATGAGGAGACCTACTCTTCCCGGACCGCCTGAAGACAACCTAAGCAAGGCCTAATACAAAAATTTTCGAGATTTAAGAGAAATTGGAGTTTGAATCGTCCTCAGAGCTAGGAGATTCAACTCCTTGATGGAATGCTGGTGCGGTTGATGGAATTTTCCTAGCGCCGAACATGTATCGTATATTAACTTGAACAAAACAAATTACACATTTAAACCTATAACTACAATACTTCCACTCTCGTATTACTTCTTTAGGCCTTTAGGCGATCTAAAAACTCCGTCACCAAAGATGGCCTAATCTTATCGAGGGGTAGGCAGAGACCATAGGTTTCCGCCTGCTACAATTTTACATCTTTCGCCTCACAAGCCTCACTCCTTTCAAGCTCGCCGGTTTAGCGAGAAAACATAAATATTACCTTTTCTTATGCAGTAGGCCTTACCAGCGCAACATCGAGAGAAATATCCCGATCGGTCGAACTGTTACTTACTTATAAAAGATGTTTAAAGTTGAACCTACCTGGGCCAAATAGTCTCCTTCGAGTCCAGGCAAGAAAAGGAAATCGCTCGGCGAACCGAAAATGCCTGGAGGAGCTTTTGGTCCATGGGCGACTTGATGAAAGGAGATCTTCCTCTATCTCTCAAGCGGAAATTGATGGACGTGTGCATCCTCCCCGTTCTCACTTATGGTGCGCAGACCTGGTTTTTGACCAACATCCAAAAGTATAAACTCAAGGTTTGTCAACGTGCGATGGAACGCAGCATCCTCGGAGTAAAGCGAATTGACCGCATTCGCAACACTGAGCTGCGTTCAAAAACACAGATCGCCGATGTAGCCAAGAAAGCCGCCAAGCTCAAATGGGACTGGGCTGGTCACGTTTGCCGCATGTCGGGAGACCAGTGGGCCAAACTAACCACGGAGTGGTGCCCTGATACGTTGCGACGACGTCGCGGCAGACCGCGAACGAGATGGAGAGACGAGCTTGCTAAATTCCGTGCCGACTGGACATCACTCGCACATGAGAGGGATGAATGGAAAGAACGGGGGGAGGCCTTTGCCCAGCAGTGGGATATTGATGGCTGGTAATAATAATAATAATAAAAAGTTGAACACTGGTTAACCAACGTCCTGTCTCTATTCGTCACTATCCACAAATAAAGACAGGACGTAGTTTAACCAGTGTTCAACTTTAAACATCTTTCATAATAAGTAAGACATCTTTCATAATAAGTTTAACCGATCGAGATATCTCGTTCCTCGACTTACGATGTTGCGCATGTTAGGCCTACTGGTCCAATCGGCAACAAAAGTTAACATGATTCCTACAACTCAAATAACTTTACTGTATCAAAGTCATTCAAGCTCAAACCTGAAATAGACTTATTTTGTATTAACAAACTAAACTCATTTACGTGAGATCTCACTATAACTAGTACCAAACCTTACTTTGAATTTCTCCTTTGTTTTTGGACAGAAGTTTGTATGGAAATATAGAACTTGTAATGAAAAAATATAGAAAGGTTATAGAACTTATAATAGAAGAGACGAAAATGGACAAGAGACAGACGGTCTCCGAACTTTTCGATGTTGAAAATGATAATAATTTGAAAGTAAGTTTGTATGAGCAAGTGGCCAACTCTGGTGACGGAGTTTTTAGGCCGCCTAAAGGCCTCCGTCATGGTTTAACGACTTAAAGCCGGGACCCTTCGAAGTACGGAAGCGTTCAGCTCGTAATACCACTTGCGGTCACCCATCCTAAGAGTGACCGCGCACAACGTTGCTTAACTTCAATGATCAATCAAGAACGTCTCAGCAAGCTATGCCACGAGCGCTTCAAATAATTTTGTATTTCACTTGCAATAGAAATGGGCATGTGACCGTCTGATAAGACATCGCTTTGTTTCCCATAAGCCGCTTTTCAATTTAGAAACTCGCTGGCATATTCAATATCCTTTATTGCTGAAAAGCAAGTATAATCTAACATCGGCAGCAGTTTCAGCGCTTGTTAGCTCAAACCCTGACCGGCTCACTGGCACGAACGCATTGTTACACTGAATAATTGAAGATAACGGGCAAGAATATTGAGGGGCAGTTGAGGGGTAACTCCTTTCTGTCCAGTCCTATTATATTGTGAAACCCTATTTGATACCAGGGGTCCAATTTTCAGTAGGCAACAAAAACGAACTAATATTCGTACTTGGTGCTATAGGTAGGTACCTATAGTGAACGCACATAAAACCATTGTTTCGAAGAAAGATTTTATATTTTCCGTAGAAATCAACCTATTCAAAAGAAAAATGGGTTCGTATTTTGTCTCCGAAAATTGATTGTCCGAATATCACCATCAATAACAAGTGTCTCCGAAACATACACATCAACAACACCATCCATAATATTATGGTCTCATAGGTCACCAGTGAGTTACACTGCGACCTGTAGCACAGCGGTTGACGGTAGCTTATTATAAAAACCAGTTTTGTGAGAGACTGGTGCCTGAAATAGGTATAGAAAAACCTGTGCTATATGCACCAGTGCCCTGCTTCACTTGTTTGATTTTTCAAAACAAACCAACGATTCCAAATACAGGAAGATGTAGATATGCGGAGCCCTTTTAAAATCTACTTTACGTACAACTCTTCATGGAATTACAAAGGGTTTGGTTACGCGGATGGTTGACTAAACAATGTTCTTTAAAAAGCACCCTTGTTTTGTGTTTAACGAGGTATATTATTACCGCTGGTATCTTTGAACACAGTTAATGAGATAGACGGATTTATTACCTGTACGTAAGTGATGAGTTCTTTACATTTCTTTTTAAAATTAAAAAGTTAGCTCGTATGATCTAGTAGCAAATCTGGTAGAGGAAATTTTAAGATGAAAGCATCAAAGTCATGTCTCAAAAACTCTATATCTGGGACCGATGATAACATAATTTCTACCAACACATCTTTGTTAACTTACATAACCCTAATCTCATACAAGAAGTTTGTCGTATCAGAAACGAGAACCATGGCAAGACGACACAAACCCGAAACAAATATCTGCACGTTGCATTCTTCCCCCTGCAGAAATCGGAACGCGCATTCACCTACTTTGCCATTCAGTTCATCAATTCCCTTTCAAACCCTCTGATTGCAATGTGCAAAATAAGGGGGTTGACTCCCGACACTCGACTTGGTTCCAATCTTATCTCACGTAGGATTTTTATTAATGATAATTATTATTACGGGATTTTATCGCGTACCTTTTATTTATTTTGTTTATTTTATTTTATTTATTTTGATTTTTATTAATTCTAGTACATGATTATGACCGACAGAGGTGGATTTTGTCACGAATCTAATAATTTTTACGGATGAATTGTCACTGTGACCGCTGCAGTTTTACCGGACCATATAGAATCTAATGATGCACTAATTTAGCATTTAAGATAACAGATTCTATAACCTAGGACAACCTAGGATGTAGGAAGTCGAATGTCGGGAGTAAGTCGCCGGCCAGGGGTTGTATATGCAATGACTATAACCTCGCCCTGAATGTAACTCCGTGAATCTATGTATCTTAATTCAATTAGCGAGAACTGAGTGTCACGTTCAACCGGATAACAGCGGTGCGACCCGGCTCATGAATTGAGAGGATAGACACCAGATTCTAATAATAGAAAGAACATAGCAGGAACACGACTGAATCCCAAGCACGGTAGAAATCTCCTAAATCTTCACCTAGGGATGATGCCTGCAAAATAAAAGGAATTATATTTAGTCCGTCAGTCAGATAATAAAAAATCTTTTGATTACGTAAAAAAAAGAAAAAATACGTGTCGAATATATTTTGATTATTTGACTTACCGGACGAAAAAAAATATCCATCGTCCCTTGAAAATCTTAAAAGAGGTGGTCCGCGAAACGTCTAAATACACAATTGGCACCCCTAATTCTCTACTTAACATGACTCGCAAGAGAGATGAGAGGAAGGATGGAAAACATTTGCGGTACTTAACTATTATGTTGAGGTAACATCGGTATGAATAACCATATGGCTGACTAATGAACCAGCTTGGTGAAAGGATCTTTTATAGATGATTTGCTCTATGAAAGATGGCTTGTGGTTTAACGCCCAGTTGATATGCAAGTGGCTTTGTTACGGCGGGACAAATGTTTCTGGATCCTACAAAGATCTAGATGGATGTCTAGATGTTGTGGAACTAAGATGCTTTACAAAAGGTAGTTTCTGCGGCACAGGAATACCAGTAGTGCGATTGAGACCTTCTCGGAATGTATTCCGCATTTGGAACGTTTCTTCGCTGAAAAAACGTTAACTTTCTAAAGAAAATTATAGATCCGGATGCATTTTCGGAATTATGATTAGAACTGCAGGACAGAACTGGGTTGGGTGTTTGTTTAGTTTACCCAATCGTAAATAATAAGAATAAATATGACTCATAAGCCATAACAGGCAACCACAAGTGTCGACGTACAAGGAGATCTGGTAGTAGCAGTATTAGCGGGATTGTGTCCGCAGGAATGGAGATGCGGCTTCAGAATAAAGCTATTACATTTGCGTTGAGAAATTACACTCGAGACATGAGCCAATTTTAAAGGTACATTGATACAATATAAAGGTTTTCAGATCGAAATATTTGGTCTAATATAGAATTATAAGCAATTACATTAATTTCTTAGCCGGACAACAAAACAATACATAGTTAAGATACTTCAAACATACATTAATAACAAGCAATTTATTCAAAAATAAAAAAACCCGGCTGAACTGAAAAGTTGGAAACAGCATTATCTTATCAATCATAAAACAAAATTAAATTACAATTTTATTATTATGTAGGTATCTAGGGTTCGATGCCGTGCGCATTTTCCTAAACGTTGTTGTCACAGTTGACACACAGATGGCTCTGTGAGTACCTAAATTTAATGCGTAAGTTATTTCTTAAATATGAGATATCTCCTAAATGGCTGAACCAATTTCGATGCAGTTTGTTCTAAACGTTGCGTGTGACTAAATAAAAAGTTTTAGTATGCGTTTTGGTTAGCAATTCTATTTAAGGCGAAAAATAGATTTTCAAAAATTTTGAGACTCGATTTAGTCTTCGAAGATGTCATGTTAGATTTTTAAAAAAATTATATGTGATATCAGTCCACCAACCTCTTGATTTTGACATGGATTTTGATATGATAGCGTGATTTTCATTTTGAAAATTCACACATTGTTGCATTTTTTTAGCCGCACTATTTGATTTATCGAAATAAAAAGTATACTAGAGCACAATCGAGATGGAGACGATTCTAACGATATCTCATTCATCAAAATCCATCCAGCCGTTTAGGAGCAACGTGGTAATAAAGAATATTACATACATACCCACATAGAAACGCGCGATCTACATAACCCGGGTGACTTGACAGTCAGCCGGGTAAAAATAACAACAAAGTAAATATTTGAGCCGAGATAGGCTTGCAACTTGACATAAATATAGTTGCAAATATTTGCAACTTGCAACTTTATGAACAAACTTACAAAATAATCATACATTTTCATGGATCTAAAACGCCGAAGGTGAGAAAATGTCGAATGTAATGTGATACCAAACACGACCCTATTTCGTATCTTTAGTTGATGAGGCAGAAATAAACCTTTGCGGGAAAGCAGGTTACGTACAATACGTGTTTTTCAAAGAAAAACCGATAAGCATTCGACCGGCGTTAACGTTCAAAGTGAAATCACAAGTGTTACCAGTCTGAATAGTTGTTCCATATATGGAATGGATGGGTCATTTAGGGTTGAATTTAAAGCGAAAGTGCAGAATACTTGGAATAAGGTCGAGACGTTGGAAGATTTAGTCACTAGTACCCTAGCCAGAAATAGGGGTGGGGGGACGGAATCGACCGAGTTTCTTGGCAAGTGGCCAGGACGAGAGTAGAGGCCGGGACAGCGCCACTTTCAATCCCAGCGGTACCAAGCACGGATTGTACCACCTTCACACTAATTACTTTCCTATTAATTCGGGACCGCGCACGCCTTGGAATCCGCAGCCGGCTGATTTGTTAACCGCACAAAATTAAGGTCCTTTACTATTAAATTACGTGACACATGAGAATGTCGAAAATCGAAATACCCATCCTTGAAAAGCCAAAGCTTAAAATATAGAATGCTTTAATGCTTCTACAAATTGATAAAACGCTTTTAAAATGTTTATTGCTTATTATTCAAAACGCTGAAAATATCGAAGACCAAAATATAGAAGTTTAAAATAATGAAACTTAAAAATTCAAATTTTTTACCGGCATTTCGATTTTTTCATATTATGGACTCTAAATTAAAGCTGAAGACATCGCGAAAAGTGGACGATTGAGTCCATTTACGTCTCGCAGTTCCTGTTGGCACACAAGTGCGATTGTCGCATCACTTCAGGGCACCATCATGTTTCCGTTATAATCCTGCAAAACTCCCGCAGGATATTGCACAGGAATTTAATCTCAGCTACAATATAGAATGATGTGAGGCACATAGTAGATACAAGTGGCTAATGGAATATTGGTTGCACAACCGGTCGGAAATGGAACATGCCGGCTTGCACCTTTATGTGAGGTTTAGAGCAATTAACTCGCTGCCGGCTTCTGTTTTCCCCGAAAACTATAACCTGGGTCTCTTCAAGTCAAGAGTGAATAGGTGCCATCTAGACCTTTGTGACCCATCGTCAGCAATAACGACGCTTACCATCAGGTAAGATTGTGGCTAAACAAAGTTCTATCAACAATTAAAAACAAATCAGGGCAAAATCAGAGTAATGAATCGTTGTTGCAACTTTATTGATAAGTACAATGTATAATTCGCGTCATGTAAAAAGAACGCTGGAAGAAAGTGGCTAGGGTGTGTTTTGTCTCATGTTTCCGCATGGGTTACCTATACGCAAACATGAGACAAAACACACCCCTCCACTTTCTTCCAGCGTTCTTTTTAGATGACCCTAACTGTACCATCACTCAAATCAGTGCTGACTGCCGATGTATTCGGTTTCTTCTATCTAAACTCTGCTCGTCAAACAGAACTATTGCAAACTCCAAATGCGAGCAGCGTAACCATTTTCGGTTAAAATGGCAACAATCAAGGACAAAACTGCAGGTTACGAAAATAGAGGTAACCAACGCAAACGAAGAAAATTAGCCCACAATACAAATTGGAATCATCGAGACTATACAGGAATATAATCTAATTATTATCAACGGTAAGTAAAGCGAGCTAAAAATACATAAGCATAGGTATAATGTTATTTCTTCCGGGCACGTCCTTCGCCCTCTCGTCACACATGACCGCTCGCTTTTATCTCATGGCATACATAATGTTGTGGGGAGATAGTTATTTCAGCTGAGTCTTGAAACTCGGAAATTCGGCCAATGTCTTTGCAGTGGGGCTGGATGCCGACGCAAACGTTGATGTAACCATTTTATGTGAGTTTTGCCTTTTTTGCTACTCTCGAGATGTGTAAGTATTTCTGATGTAATAGGAGCTCGTTAATATTTACGTATCAGAATTTCTGATCAGCCCCCCTATTTTGTAACACACGGTAAGTCGCTAACTCGGATTCGTGAAAACAAATTGATTTTTTACGATGAATACTTTGAAATGGTCGAAGATGGTTGAAAAAAGTGATAGACATGTTTGTTGTGTAAAATATGTGAAGTAATTTTGCACTAAATAACTTTAATGTTGTTGTTGTTCGTAAAAAAGCAATTTGTTTTCACGAATCCGAGTTAGCAACTTACCGTGTGTTACAAAATAGGGGTGCAGAATCTCGCAAAAATAAGTAAATTAGGCGTAATTACACTCTTTTTTACCACAAAATGTAGGTGCATTTTTAAAAAGCATAACCAGGCTCTCGTATCCCGAGGTATAATTTTACTAAAATCTTGTGTAAGTAAATGTGTATTTAAGTAAGTTCGTATGAGCAAGTGGCCTGTAAGTGGTAAAACAGTACAATAACACTAAAACAAAAACTCTCAATGTAAATTAAACCCCCTAAAATATAAATTTAAACAGCATCCAGGCGCACAAAACATTATTGTATTACTGTGTTTCAACCTACTTTTGTATTTGTTCTAGCCATCATAACCTATTATTTTTGTTTATTTGTAACACCGGATTTTTGTTATTATATTCATAAATACGTCTCTGTACTTTATTTTATAATTAATATAATAACTTAAAAAATTGTAAGTATACTTATCTTAAAAAACTTTCTTTTTTCTTATAAGTTTTACTTATATTCACACTGTGAACACAGTGCCATCTTGCATCTGTTTGCAAAGTTGGCAATCAGTTAAAGCTCTACTATTTTATTTCTGACAGTTTACGAGAAGCAAAAAAGCACTTCATCATTAAAGAATCTCCATTGTATTCCGCCCGGCGACACCGGCCGAGGACTTTATTACGATGATGAATAGCGATGTATTGTCATCCTACCCGCATTTTGTGCGGTAAACGATGGGCGCGTCGAACAATGCCGGCAAAATATAACTTTCGCGGAAGATTCTCAGGTACTTGTACGTCACTAGATTAAACCAGAAGTATTGTACTGTTAGCATATTTAAAGAACATTTTAAGATTTCTGATATCATATTACTTTATCTTTCTTCTTGCAAATCTATCTATATATAAATACACCTGTAATACAATAAATGCTACGTATTATGACATAAGCATCGTTTCAGTCAAACTAAAGGCATCATTATAAAGTTTATTTAGAAACTGTAGTTGAAGAGCTAGACATCGCGTCGATTCTAAGACAAACAATGTTCCATTCAATGACATTTAAAAATAATAGACATGTTTCTAGCGCGCGCAAAATGTAGTCTCGAAAACGTCCTAATTGGGAAGTCTTGTCTTTAGTCCGCGTCAAGCAGGGCGACGATCTAGACGTGTTCGTCACGTGTAATAAATTACAAAAACGTGAACTTGTCGACATAGTGTGCACTATATCGCTCTATAGAACTATATCGGCATATGTCATTGGTTCCATTAGAATTTAAGTGAAATTACTTAAGTGTTTAGTTATTTTCTTTGAATTTTATCAAGGCTGAACATGGTATTGCAGACGTAATAAACTGAAGGTTACTGTTCCAGCACGTGCCGTTTGCATGTTTGTTTCGAAGTAGCTTCCAACAGAAACAAATTTTTTAATATGTTTTCGCCTAGTTTAGCTAAACGCCATAACCGTCGCAGGAAGCAAAAGCCTTAGACAGTAATATTTTGCTTTTTGACCTGCATGAAAGCCATCTACGACTGATGTAAACCGGGACAATAAACTCAGACCAATTAAATTCATTACAGGAGTGAAACCAGAGCGAAACTGATGAGACAACAATGAAGGTAGAAGTTTCATTCTAGATGGATAGTTTTTAAAAACTGTCTCACATTATTTAGTGGTGTTTGTAGACCATATAAATATTTATTTTAATTTATTTGAAGTATTTCGTTAAGAAAACCCATTACAAAATACACTGATTGTATTCTGTCAAAACGCTTGCTACTGCAATAGGTCGTCGAGTCAGACGGGTGACGTATATTGTCTGTAAATCAACCTCGGAAAACATTGGGGAGCAACAAGGAGAGCAAGTGTTAAACGTGTGACGTCACAGTAAATTATCACAATCAAAACCGTTTAAGATCATAGCGTTGCAACTTCAAAACATTTTTTTTCTTTTTGTGGTTTAGTGCAAATTGCTTTTAAAATCTACAATCTACGCGGATGATAATGGCAATAAGTAATTGACTAGTTTTCATATTGTCAAATAGCCTATGATTTCTAATTTGTACAAAAGAAGAAGCATATGTGGCCAATAGTGGAATGACCTGCTCATGAAGATGATAACATTTTGTTTTAAGTATCAAAGAAACAAAATTGCACACTGTAACTTGAACTGATCATGCATTGGACGTAGTCACCACAGGGGACAATATGTACCTACTCTATATTCCCATTCACTACGAGTACAATGTAGTCTGGGAGATCACACTTTGTTATTTGCTTTGTCTTTGTAAGGTTACATTCCTACAGGATAGTCGGAGTAATCAAAAGTAAACAGGCGACACATCTGCCGTCTATGTAAACCGACAGATGTGGAAACATAGCCTTAAATACTTGATAGCGGTCGCTATTAATGGAACTAGGGTTTAAGGTCCGTGTCTTTGTACCGAGGCCTTTTTAGGATGCGGGTAGGCTGCCTTACCTAGTCACAAGAATAGAAATGAGCTTTCCCACGAGTTCCGAATTCGAGATAACAATTATTTTAAAACGAAAACGTCTCGATGTCTTGTGATCGAGCCAACTATTGATCCTGAGGAGGTTTTGATTCCGTGTTCCATTGCATTAAACAGTGCAACGATAGATTTTCTAGTAAATAAGTTAGAAAGTTCGCGCTATAGTTTATATGCGGTTGACATGCGCTCGATACGGTGAATGTACACATAGTTAATATTAGACCGAATGTGGACTTTAACACGTTGGATTTACAATGTCAAACGTTTCAACTTGCCACTAGACAAGACCCTTTTGATGTTAAAGGGATTTTGAAAGCTTTGAGGTCGAAGAGTAAAGGATGACTCACGCTAGACCGTGTCGGGTCCGAGCCGAGCGTCGAACGTAGCACGGTCAACTAATTATTACATATATTTTGTATGAACACACTCACGCTATACCGAGTGACGGCCGAGCAACGGACATTGGAACACGCTGGCTCTGTAACCGTGGCGTACCATTTATTCAATAGGATCACATAGTGTACCACTTTGAAACGTCGCGCTAGGTGATTCTACTCCTGTTCCTTTGCAACTTTTTCTTAGATTAGACTTCTACTTCTTAGCATACATTAAAAAGCTAAGTTCTTTTAAAAGAACAAAATATATCTAACACCGTTGTAGTTAGGCTGAGCTCGGTTGAAACCTCGCCAAAACAAGAAAAACCTAGCGCATTTTTAGACTTTACAGAAAATTTTTAATCATAGTGTTTGCTTACGTGCTTTGTCTGAAATCCGCTGAGGCTTGAGTTTAATAAAAGATAGGGTCCCTAGATACATTATACACTAGCATGTTCAGTGCGCCGACACACATGCCATCCGAGAGCAGGATGTCCTACGCCAGTGTTCCGCAATCTTTTTGTGTTCAAGGTACATCTAGGAAATCGGAAAATTTTGGAGGAACACTATAAAAGAATAAAAACCGGTCAAGTGCGAGTCTAACTCGTACGCCGAGGGTTCCGTACCTAGCCATGGTGCCAATTACGCTAGTCCGCTTAATTGTATGAGCGCCCATACAACTCGGAGGACTTTTAATAGGCGTCAACTATGTATGTATGGGAACACCCTTTAATTTTCAACTTTTTTAATTTTTTGGAATTTTTCCTTTATTTGTGCTATAAGACCTTGCTTTTTGCCAAATTTCGTTATTCTAGGTCAACGGGAACTACCATTTAGGTTTTCGACCCAAAACCTCTAGGGTACTTCCGGTTGACCTAGAATTGTCAAATTTGGTTACAAGCAAGGTCTTCCAGCACAAGTAAAGGAAAAATTCCGAAAAATAAAAAAAGTTGATAATTAAGGTAAGTTTTGGTACTCACAAATTTTCACGAAAACCTAAATTTGCCTATATCTTTTTATAGTGTTGACTCAGGACCTTGATTTTTATACTCACAATAGGGACTATAGATCTTAGTATGTGGTATAAATTTCAACTTGCTAGCTCTACCCGTTCCTGAGATAATCGATGGTGACACACGGACAGACAGACGGACAGACGGACAGACGGACAGACGGACAGACGGACAAGAAAGTGATCTTATAAGGGTTCCTTTTTTACCTTTTAAGGTACGGAACCCTAAAAATCAGTTTTTTTTATACGAAACTTGAGCTTGTTTAGTTGAGCAGTTGGACCGCATAGGTCCAAATTTAGAGTAGCTTAACTGAGATAGGTAACCTTATTTTTCCGAGGCACACCAACTAATAACCAAGGTACACCAGTGTACCGCGGCACACCCTTTGCCTCTCACTCTCTGTCCTACGCTCCTCTCTTTCGAAGAGCACCGCATAAGAGGCAGGGAACGTGTTATACACTTGCGTGTTCAATGAAACGACGCACGCGTGAAGCTCTCCATCATGGCTTAACGACTTACAATGAGCCCGTAGCTAACTCCGGTGACTGAGCTTTTAAAAGGTCTCCGTCATGGCTTAACGATTTAAAAGCCGGGACCGACAATAGGCGGCCTAAAAACGGCGGAGGCGGGGAACGTCTTATACACACTAGATACTAGCGCGTTTAGTGTCCCAGACGCACATGTCATCCATAAGCAGACCTGCGGCCCTCTCCTTCGGAGGACACAACAGAGGAGGAGCAGAGGACGAGTCAAAAGTACAAAAATGAGTCTACAGCGTGGAACTTACCCGAGTAATGCAGTTTCTTCAATGCTAAGGGCAGGCATGATGCTTGCTGCTTTCTTCGGGGCGGCTCTGAAAAGTGCATGTATATAGCAGCTAGAGGTGTTATGTATAGTACAGTGACGTACCTATATGTCTTTAAGTGGTAGCGACAATATAGGTTTTATAAGTGACAAAGTATTTTGCATAGAAAACAAAGAAAGATAGCGTTGACCTTATTTTCCGTTGTGACTGATGAAATGAAATGAAATGAAATGAAATTTATTGCTCAAAATGTGGTCAAGTACAGATGTCAAAAATTAAATAAGTTCAGCACATTTCGCTTAAAGTCAGCATGCAATAATAGAATTAAATTAGTCGAAAAAATACATTATTAAGTCAAATAAGATAAAATGTCACACATTAATTTTAATAATAATAATTCAAATCAAAACCTACGAACGATTTAAATGATATGTTTTGTTTATGTATTGCAGTTTTAGTTTTGAAGTTATGTTTCAACTTTGGTCAGAAACGTTTGGGTAAAATGTTAATTTTTATTATAAAAATAAAGTCCGTAGTATTTAGTCTGAAGATTTTAAGTTAGTGTAATATTCTGTGGTAATTTTAAACGTAAAGTAATTTTGACTTTGTACAAAGATTATTAACTTGTCTTAACGCAGGGACATCCCCCCGACCGTTCCATTTATGGATTTATTCATGAAATTGCGTAATTTCGAATAAGTTTCAATGTTCAATCAGTCATTGTGCTATTGGCCAATTAGATTTAAAGATTATATTAATATTAAAACACGATTGATAGCACAATAATTTGATATTAAATAAAACATTAAATTGTGAATAATATAGTCTTTTTTAAACTTTCGCGATCACTATTCATATTGAAAATTATATGGACACGGGATTTAATCGCGTAATTTATCCCGAATTCCCGATGTAGGTACTCGGCGACCACGGCTGTTGTGTAATAGATGAAACGTCGGGATAAATAAGGTAAATTACGCGATAAACTCCAGTGTCCATTTAATTTTCAATGTGAATAATGTAGGTACCTTCTTAAATAATTTGACATTGAAACAATTTTGATGTCCTATTAGAACTAAACTTTTGCCATTGTACGTAGTCTAAAATTTATTATGACACGCGGTGTATTGATTAAATTATCTCAGATTAAACTTAATGTGAGTGGAACACGCACCTTCCCCATTTGCGACGGGGTTTCGACCAAAAGTAGAAATAAAATAGTGAATTCGTATTTTACAGTCTTTGGTTACAGAATTTTAGTTATTTGGAAAAACCAACAGCTTTATAACGAAATAACAAGTTTTAGAAAACAATATCTGGGCGATCGAGCTCTACTCGGGCGCAAATAGAGAAAAATTAAAAAGAAAAAAGAACCAAAACACACGGACATCCTACCACTTAGCCATTTTGGTCTCAACAAATTCTGTGAAATTACGAACCACATTGCACTGGTAAATCTTTTTGCGTGAAAATGCCTGGAAAACGAATTTTCCCAGATATGAGACTTAGATCGATTTTTCGCCTCCGTAAACGCCCGTACCGCAAATTTCATCGAAATCGTTAGAGCCGTTTTCGAAAACGTGAAGACAAACAAACAAACAAATAAATATTGCTCGTTTAATAGAATAGGATAGAATAGGATAAAGATTCATCCACATTATAAACCAAAATATCAACAGTCTTAGTTTATATCTATTTATAACTATTACTGACTGGTAGTTCCTATGATTAGCGCGTTCAAACAAACTCTTCCGCTTCATATTTTGGTATTATAGAAGATGTAGATTTCAACTATGAAAGCTAGTGCAATATAGTTTCGGTGCTTATTGCAACTCCCCAGTAGAGTATTCGTATGTATGACGGATGATATGAGTAGGTACTCGGTGGTATGAGAATCAAGGCGACCTTGTCTATATTTATCTCGTGTACGGCGTGATATAAGTATAGTTATCATATCACAGAGCAGAAAATAAGTAGAGGATGAGGCGGTTTATTATAAAATAAGGGCTTATTTTACCGTATTCAATGGATGACCAACATCCAGCGTAGAGTCTTCTGCCCTCGCCACAGTCTGGTGTAGTTGCAAAAGTCGACACGAGACAAGTCAACATAAAAGTCAGTCCGAAAAAAAAACCGTAAGTATTCAAATATGTAAGGATGTAAGGTTTTGATTAGTTACTTTATAACGTAAGTAAGCCAGTATAACTACCGAATCACTTCTACTAGCACTTTTGTAAATGTGTAAAACATAGGCTAGGTACTCTTTTTCTTATAATTTTCTGTTCTCAAAGTATATACCTACGCAAAGGACATATACCGCCTGAGTGACAGCGGGGCAGGCCGGTAAGTAGAATCATAATCTGAATTGCACTATATGCTGTCTCTTTTCATAGACACATGAGTGACAAGAATAAAAACATAATACGAATCGTTGATTCTGATATACCTAACTGCCTTTTTAGCCCCACCTTTTTTGATCTATCAACGCATAGTTAAAATCTTCGTTGGTAGAGCGTACATTTATGGACAACAAAGAGATTTTTAATTTAAAAAAAAATCCAAAATAGATTACTCTCCTTAAACTGTAATTGCTCATAATACCATGAAGATGAACCCTGGAAAACCATATTGTCAGTGGAAAGGAAACGCTAAAGTGCCAAAATGCGATTCGTGGAAAATAAACTTGAAACTTTAAAGTTGATTTTCCACAAATCGCATTTTGGTGCTTTAGCGTTTCTTCCTTTCCACTGACGATATCGTTTTTTTTTTGTAGACGTGTTTTTTTTTAATAAAAAATACTCCACGCATTCAAGGCAACATGACTTCTATGATATGATAATTATATAGAATCTAAGATATAATCTGAATGCACTGCTGTTTACAGCTGTAATAGGTGAACCACGTGACTGCATTGTGTTCACTACTTAGTACCAATTACCTATGTATATCTAGTAGGTCTGTATGTCCAACACAACACTACTACTGTGTATAAAATGACTACTAACAAAAACTGAAACATTTCATTCGGACAAAGATTGTTTGAGTGGCCAACTCTGGTGACGGAGTTTTTATGCCGCCTAAAGGCCTCCGTCATGGCTTAACAACTTAAAAGCCGGGACCGAAACGTGCCCTCCGAAGCACGAAAGCGCTCAGCTCGTAATACCACTTGCGGTCACCCATCCCAAGAGTGACCGCGCACAACGCCGCTTAACTTCAACGATCAATCAAGAACGTCGAAGCAAGCTACGCCGCGCAGAGAGTTACTGAGTATAGAGACAATATTATTTTATCATTATGTAGTATTCTAAAATGCGACGATTAGTATTAGTTAGTAAAGAATCGAGAATCTCTATCACCTTGTTAAACTTTCGCGATTTGTTAACATAATTGTAAAACGTCGGGAAAAAGAAAATATATAAAAGGTACGCGATAAAATCCCGTAATAATAATTATCATTAAATCTCTATCAAGGCTCTACAAATTGACAACTACCGCGGTTCAGTTTATTTTGGTGAAGTGAAAACTAAGCTTCAGCAACGTCAGCTGAACTTCGAAATATGCACGATTTATCGAAGTTTTTAAAGAGTAGAGGTATTGTTTGAGATTTAGTGAGTAGTCTTTTTACACTCATTACAAGGTACTAGATTTTGCTGGGACATCAAAATTGTAGGTAATATGAATCGTAATTACAGCACACATGGCTTCAAGGTAATTTAATCACTATTTTGTAAACAATAAAGGCCTTGCTTATAAACGCCTTTCTTGAACACTGGTTAAACAATGCTGTAAATTTGCCAAAAAAAACACAGCACTGGCCACTTACGTAATGGCTGATCGATTGGCTTGTTAGACTGCTGGTAACTGGTCTTACAATTAAGGCCAATATATCGCCAATAAAGCACCTACACACCATGATTTTAAGGACCACAGTAAAAAAATCATCCGGCGATTCAGAATCGACTGTTTCGTCCGTCAAATCACCTCTATACGCCGTTTTCTATATACCTTTTTAACTGATTTCAAAAAAAGAGAGGTTTTCAATTCGTCAGAATCTTTTTTTATGTAAGTATGCTCCCCGAATACTCGAAGACGCCTAGACCGATTTGGAAAATTATTTTTTTATTTGAATGGTTATACTTTCCGATTGGTGCCTCAAAAATTTGGTGAGGATGAGTCGAGGATCTTCGGAGTTATGAACAGAACCTCAAGAGTGCCGAAAATTGCTCAGCTTATAACATTGAAGTCGGTTTTATTTAATTTTCAATTTGTATAAGTACTTCTTTTTAAATGTTTTTTTAGCCGCTTGTTTTAAGTCAAGATAGAAGTCAAAATAATTGTATGTTAGAAGCGTTACAAGTAACATTAATGAGTACTTATGCACCGATTAAAGTGTGGGCTCTGTATTTGTCTAACAAGACCCTTCCTGTCTGGGTCGTGAATACGTTCATCCTATCGTCTGTATGTAGGACAAGGTGAAACATTGTTCCGTCAATAAACATTTTGGATCTTTTTTATATGTTAATAAAGCTTGTTTTAGGATATTTTGTAGGTTATTTTGGTCATAAATTGTTAGTTTGATCTTGTTTTCTTGTGATAGTGTAACTTTTTTTAAACAGGTTGTTTTTTTGTGATAGTAATTCAATGCTACCTTAATTCTCCTAACCTTTGTATTGTCTTTGTATCGTTTCCGTTAGCATGTTAATCATAAGGTCTAAAATAATAATAGTGAAGTCGTCTTTGAATACGTTTAATGCATAAATATTAACGCAAGCTCATGTAATTGGAATTGCATGTAAATATTATCATATAAGCCTGTAACTGTAAACCTTTAAGCATGTAATTGGAGGAGGGCGTTGGTATTTGCGACACAGTAATTTTACTTCTGCAAGTATCATCGTTTTTCATGTTATAATGTACAAAAATATTAAGTGTTCCAAATAAAGATTTTTTTTTTAATTCTGTTGATGTTCCTAATTAAATAAATAAATAAATAAACCTAAATACTCTGATGTTGACAGGTCACTAAGATCGCATTAAAACATCCATTAGAAAAAAAACGCCGCTAGCTTTGAACGAAAACAACGAAATGTTGTCATCGTGGATCCGCGAGATTACCTACAATTTAAAAAAATAAAGTACTTATGTATGTTTCAATTGCCGTGGCAGAAAAAAAGAACACTTTTTTATCATATAGATTTTTTGGGCCTGATACTCTCGCGGGCGTCCTCAGAAGACCATACCAAAGTTTCATCACAATCTGACCAAAGGTTTAGAAACGCATTTAGGACAAACATACAATTGTTTATTTTTATTTATATAGATGTAGGTGTATAGGTAATTATTATGGTTAGTTTTTGTAATTACGTTTTTATATCTCGTCGTAATTAAGCTGTTGGTTTCAAAGTCAGATCTTTTAAAAAGTCACAATTATTTGGTTTAAATTAAAGGGTCTTTTCTTTGTTTTCTATGAGACCAAAAATATGATAATGATTTGACTAAAATATTCAACTTGAAAAAAAAATTAAAACTAACAATAGAATTATGTCTAATCTAAAACTAATAATACTTCTAGAATCTAATATGAATGAATGAATATTAAAAATGTATCTGAATTAAAATATGATAAGCAATGTAGGTACTAATTTAAAATTAAGTAAATAATACTACTTAAGTATCTTTATTTTAGCATTTTCTAAATAAAACAGCAGGTATTTTTCTTTCCTTAGTGTTGGAATATCCCATATACCTACCATTGCATTAATTTTAAAGTATTATGGATACTTAGTAGGTAGGTGAACATTAATTAGTTAGAATATTAATTATTCCTTTGTCTTAGCTACTAAATAAATTAATTTCATTTTAATTTAATTTCATTGACATTTAAACGAACAAATAAATAGCAAGTATTTATTTTTTATTTTTTGATAAGTGTGAAATAAAATAAAAATAGAATTTAAAGGCAGTCCAAGCTTGACTAAATGTTATGTAATAGTTGAATTTAATGATTTCTTTTTCAAAATTTACCTGAATTTACTTACCCACCTACTTTTTAAAATGAACACAAAAATCAAATGGTCTGAGAATGTAACACAGCATTTTGACCAACCCCCTAGAAAAAATATTTTAACTAACATTTCCAAAGTAATATTTTTATTAGGTAATTAAAAAGTTTTATTTAGTTTATTACAAAATATTACCTGATAATTTTTCAGTTTTTAAGGGGATAATTAATTTTATTATTATTTAGGAACTCTACAATACTATAATTTAAAAAATCTATAGTAATCTAGCTAAATGTTGATCGATGAAATCTACCTACAAAGGTTTTAAATATATTTACTCACAATGACCAAAAACCACTCATATTGGATACAAGATCATGAAACAGTGGTTCTAATTTCTTTCTTGCCGGACCGTCCTTACGAAAGATTCTTTTATAAAGTTTCTTTCTATTAGGGACACTTACTACTCGGCAGACTTCACCCAGAGTGATATAAGAACCGTGGTTCAATACTCCCTGCATCGTTACTTAATATCTAAAAATAATCACTATATTAATAAGCAGAAAATGAAACATGCAAATTATAAAAAACATAACCAAACTCAAAAAGTATTTGAAAAGTAAAATAGTTTTGCAACTATTTTAAAGTTTGTGCGGATTAAAAATAGTTTTTGAGGGATGTTTTTTGAAGTTTGAATTCCGAATTGTTTTTTTTTTATAATCTATGTTGACTTACCTGAGTTGAAGACTGGGGCTCCTGGGAGTCAGAACTTATAAGAACGTTACCGGGGAGGCGAGCGCGCGACTAGCAACCTCCTTGTATCAGTTTCGCGAAGTGACGTTGAGCGTAGATGAGGAAGCCTCGGCCGAATCAGCGACTCACTTCGTTCTGTACAGGGGCGCATGCGTAACACAACGCCAATTATTCAATCACCTGACCGGGAAGATATGAACATGATCGTAAAACTCGGAGGACAGAATAAAATAGTTCAATTCAAGAATTTTCAGGTGATTTTCTTACTTACCTACGTAATGAACAACCTATTTATTTTCGATGGCTTTCCTGTCGTATAGAAGTAATTACATAAAATACACTCAAAACGAGTCATGCATGAAAATATCGGTACAGTAAAGATACCTATCGATAGAGTAAAGATTTTCAGAGTAGAGATTTTAGTGATTACTGGCCAGAATTTCAAAAATGAAAGCAAAATTAACAAACAAACAACATTGCTGCCGGTTTGATTGCAAACAAAATTACTGCTCTAGCATGAATTCGTTTATCAAAACAACATGTAAATAATCCTTCTAATTCTGTTTTGTAGTAATAATTTGAAATTGATCTCACTAGATTAACGTCTTAGAAATAAGTTTTTCTGTAATGTTAGTCTAAGTTTATAAATAAATAATTGTCTAATTGTCTAACAACAAACCTAGTTTAGCACCGAACACTGACAGTCTGCAGCATTAACTTAACATAATGCTCTACTTATAGACAACACATTTTTTATTTTCATGCTAGATGAAGGCTGTAGTGTAATCGAAGCGCCATCTACACTCAATCAGGGGAAGAATAAAAAGTTACTTTTGAATGGAGTAGAACCAAGAAGATTCTAAACTACGTAACTGGAGTTCTTACTGACATTTAATGTACAAAGGATTTTGAACCTTATCACGACTACACAACGATCTATTATCATTTAATCTTGGTTATAAGGATTGTTGGTCTTGTTGAGAGGCTTTCTTGGGTGCTTTGTCTCTTTCACACTCGTTGTTGGATTAGTAGTGTGCCCATGTCATTTAAATTTCAGGATATTTTTACCTTATCGCGCTCGACAAAATCAGCGCTTGATTTCGATCCATGGTTTCGATCCTTGAATTAGATCCTTGATTTTGATCCTTGATTTTGATTTCGATCCTTGATTTCGATCCTTGGTTTCGATCTTGGATTTCGATCCTGGATTTCGATCCTTGATTCTTGAATTTTGAACCTTGAATCTGAAATCTTGAATCTTGAATCTTTGAAGTGACAGCTGTCAAACTTCAAATGACCATATATCGGGAACTACTCGTCCTAGACTCCCCGTTCCCAGTTCAAATGAAAGCTAAGACCAAGATCTTCATTTGAAGTGACAGCTGTCAAACTTCAAACGGCCATATCTTGGAAACTACTCGTCCTAGTCTCCCCGTTCCCAGTTCAAATGAAAGCTATGACCAAGATCTTCATTTGAAGTGACAGCTGTCAAACTTCAAACCGCCATATCTCGAAAACTACTTGTCCTAGACTCCCCGTTCTCAGTTCAAATGAAAGCTATGACCAAGATCTTCATTTGCAGTGACAGCTGTCAAACTTCAAATGGCCATATCTCGGGAACTACTCGTCCTAGACTCCCCGTTCTCAGTTCAAATGAAAGCTATGACCAAGATCTTCATTTGAAGTGACAGCTGTCAAACTTCAAACGGCCATATCTTGGAAACTACTCGTCCTAGACTCCCCGTTCCCAGTTCAAATGAAAGCTATGACCAAGATCTTCATTTGAAGTGACAGCTGTCAAACTTCAAACCGCCATATCTCGAAAACTACTTGTCCTAGACTCCCCGTTCTCAGTTCAAATGAAAGCTATGACCAAGATCTTCATTTGCAGTGACAGCTGTCAAACTTCAAATGGCCATATCTCGGGAACTACTCGTCCTAGACTCCCCGTTCCCAGTTCAAATGAAAGCTAAGACCAAGATCTTCATTTGAAGTGACAGCTGTCAAACTTCAAACGGCCATATCTTGGAAACTACTCGTCCTAGTCTCCCCGTTCCCAGTTCAAATGAAAGCTATGACCAAGATCTTCATTTGAAGTGACAGCTGTCAAACTTCAAACCGCCATATCTCGAAAACTACTTGTCCTAGACTCCCCGTTCTCAGTTCAAATGAAAGCTATGACCAAGATCTTCATTTGCAGTGACAGCTGTCAAACTTCAAATGGCCATATCTCGGGAACTACTCGTCCTAGACTCCCCGTTCTCAGTTCAAATGAAAGCTATGACCAAGATCTTCATTTGAAGTGACAGCTGTCAAACTTCAAACGGCCATATCTTGGAAACTACTCGTCCTAGACTCCCCGTTCCCAGTTCAAATGAAAGCTATGACCAAGATCTTCATTTGAAGTGACAGCTGTCAAACTTCAAACCGCCATATCTCGAAAACTACTTGTCCTAGACTCCCCGTTCTCAGTTCAAATGAAAGCTATGACCAAGATCTTCATTTGCAGTGACAGCTGTCAAACTTCAAATGGCCATATCTCGGGAACTACTCGTCCTAGACTCCCCGTTCTCAGTTCAAATGAAAGCTATGACCAAGATCTTCATTTGAAGTGACAGCTGTCAAACTTCAAACGGCCATATCTTGGAAACTACTCGTCCTAGACTCCCCGTTCTTAGTTCAAATGAAAGCTATGACTAAGATCTACATTTCAGATGACAGATGTCATTTTGACAGCTGTCACTTTAAATGTAGATCTTGGTCATAGCTTTCATCTAAACTGAGAACGGGGAGTCTAGGACAAGTAGTTTTCGAGATATGGCCATTTGAAGTTTGACAGCTGTCACTTCAAATGAAGATCTTGGTCATAGCTTTCATTTGAACTGAGAACGGGGAGTCTAGGACGAGTAGTTCCCGAGATATGGCCATTTGAAGTTTGACAGCTGTCACTTCAAATGAAGATCTTGGTCATAGCTTTCATTTGAACTGGGAACGGGGAGTCTAGGACGAGTAGTTTCCAAGATATGGCCGTTTGAAGTTTGACAGCTGTCACTTCAAATGAAGATCTTGGTCTTAGCTTTCATTTGAACTGAGAACGGGGAGTCTAGGACGAGTAGTTCCCGAGATATGGTCATTTGAAGTTTGACAGCTGTCACTTTAAAGATTCAAGATTCAAGATTTCAGTTTTCAGATTCAAGAATCAAGATTCAAGATTCAAGAATCAAAATGAAAGATCAAAATTGTATCAGTATTTTAATTCAAAAATCATGCCCTGAAACATCACGTAAATCAGAAAATGATGGAAAAGGCCCCATAAGGACTAGGAATGTTTAGTTTATGGTCACCCTTTAGAAAGAGACACGCCGCCCAAGTTTTATCTCTCAAGCGGACCTTGTTTTCTGTCTCAGTCAGCATTCCAGGTACGTAGTATAGAAATTCCTTGAGTAGAACTAGAACGTCCTGCTTCTAACCGATAAACTATTTAGTTGGTTCGTGATGCAATAGATGGCGCAAAAATCAAAACTAACTTATTTATATAATTTAATAATTTACGGAATAAGTGAATATAATTAGGTATGTTTTTTGTCGCGTGAGCCTGTAAAAAAATTGTAGACTAAAACAAATAGGCGGCGTTCTGAGTGGTAGGTAACAATAATTGCTTGAGGTATGTGTGTGTAATTATTTTTTAATATCAAACCATTTTCGATTAGAAAATAGATTTTTAAAATTGCAAAAAATATTAGGAATTTCAAAAAACTTGAAAAGGATGTGACGTCGCGAGTTCATAAGACGAGTCAAGGACGAGTCAGATATATAACGATCCATAGATATTTTTTTTTTGTAAGTAATTTTCACAATTCCTGAACTCGAACTTATTGTTGTCACAGATTACTGTTGTACTTAGTATCAATTTAAGTGAGCTTTGACGCGTGACGTCACAGTTCAAAAATTGATAATACAACAGTAATCTGTGACAACAATAATAATACGTGTTTCAGATGCGTGAAAAGTAAATTTTAAAAATTATTTTTGTTATAAAATTTTAGTTTTTCGGTGCTGGAATTTTTATTACGGTTATTTGACGATATAGGTAATATCCTATCATATAAAATCATAAAAAAAATGGTGGGAGTTCCCTATTCCGTCCGTTCTTTTACGTGACCTCAGAGGGGCTAGTTAAGGCAGAATCACAATAGAAATTTATTGTACCACTTACCTACGCCCCACTTTGGGCGGGATTGTCCCGCTTTCAGGCTGTCTGTTCCGCTGTCCCCATCGAGAGCAAAAATGTCCCGCTTTCGGAAACAAACCTTTCTTACCTACTCTATCAAATTCATTGCACTAGAACAGTGATTCCCAAAGTGGTCCAGGTGGACCCCCAGGGATCCACGGGAGACTCGAAAGGGGTCCACGTTGGTTCTCATTTTCTGACGAGTTTTGGGAATATGGTAGAAATGTAGCAGCAGGGGGTCCACTGAAACCAGTAAAATTTTGAAAGGGGTCCATGAGAAAAAAAAGTTTGGGAACCACTGCACTAGAATCACAAGTAGGTAGTACATGCGAAAGTAAATTCTGGTCTGTCTGCTACCTTTTAACGCCTAACTAAGCCGTTGAACCGATTTTGATGAAATAGGCTAATTTTTATTAAAAATGAAAAAAGGCAGATATTGGTAGCGAAAATAAAAACGAAGGTCTAGTTTTTTTTATTTATACTTAATCGCCTGGATGGCGACTTTTTTTTTAGTCGCTATTCGGTTTCCCACTGTAGGTAGAGGTACAAATTCCGTTAGCGTCCCGCTTTGACACAAAAAATAAATGGTCACGTTAGGTACCTATGCCGTTCTTGTCACTCTCAGTCTATAGGTCTATTCTATAGAGACGGCCTAAAGTTCAATTTATCCACGCTTAGAAATAAAACTTCCATGTTTAGTAGGTACCTTTTTCGGACTTCTGTTTAGGGAGGTATGTAGGATGTATAGGTATTATGTAGTAGGTGTCAAACAAAATATAATGGTAGGAAGGTATTTCTTTGCTACAAGCGATGTATGGGCGAAATATAAATCAAAAAATTATGATTATGAAAGTGGCAAAGTCTAAATGATAAATCAAGATAATTATTGACGGGAGAAAGGGGATGGATGGATTGCGTGAAAGTTTACTCATGTCCACTCCCATCCATTCTAACTACTTAATCAGTTCGATCTTGCCCCCACTCACCCTATACGTTTGTTTCCATCCCAGCAAAAAATATAAAAATGATTATAAATACTTAGTAGAATAGTATTTACCAAGGTTTTGCTTAGAATTAAAGCTAAATATCTATTATAATTATCATTATATTATATATACTTACATTTATAATCTAAATTATAATTATGTTTGATAGACTCTGAAACCATTAATTAAGAACCCTGAAAGAATAGAACATTCTGAAAAGGCACAGGTTACCTTCAGGCAGGTATATCCAGAATAGAAGCACTTATTTATAGGTCTTACCTATATATTGTATTCTAATGCAGGTACTTACCTAAGTAACCAGAATAGCGATACTCTACACTTGCTTGCTTTTGCTAAGTCGTACTTTTGCATAATAGCTATCTCACGAAATTGTTGAACTCATCAGAAGCTCAGATAGGAAATTATAATGATGTGCTAGGCGAATTATTTAGATAAAAGTTGATAAGTAGCTACTCACGTCCCATAAGCAGGAACCATCATATCTTCTGTCATGCCAGCGAGACATAGGCAGGGGTTTCCATAGTTGCTGTATTTATTTCCTGAGCAATAACTCGTACTTTGTAGAGGAACTCTTCCCACCACTGGTAGATTCTCATCAATCACGAAACCAATGTTATCCATTTTTTGAATAAAAACACCCGCCGCGTTCGAATTTGAAAATTAAAAAATACCAAACACCCGCCGCGTTTGAATTTGAAATTAAAATCGGTTGTCAAATACGCTTGTGCCTCCGCGTTCGAATTTAAAAATTTAAAAAGTTCGATTTTCAACTGCACTTGATTTTAATTATGTTTTTTAGTGTGGTCACATGCGCTTGAAGGTGGATAATGAACTGTAGGTACTTTGGCTCAGCTAAGGCGTGGCTTATTGTTAATCAGCCGTAAGCAGTCGTGTGGAAAAATGTAAAGCCAAGCTGAATGACGCCTATTATATATTAGGTACCAATACAAATGACAAATTTTGGTGATTCCGTGCGTTTTGCTTATCCACACAAATTGTTAGCTAGGCACGTCTAGCAAAAATAGTCAACTCAGAATTGGCTATTTATGCTAGACGTGTAGAAATGTCGATCATTAATTTGTAAAGCAACAGTTTTGTCTAAGATGGAGCACGCTTACCTAGAAGGATTCATGTTTAACCTCAGCTTAAGAAAACAAAGTTTTGTTTGAGCGATTGGTGTTATAATTTCAGTCCAACCCTAACTAGGTAATTAGGGTTGTCAAGATTATAAATCTTCCCCCGGTGGGATAAGATTGAAATTAAATAAAAAAAAATGTGTTATATAAGTATTTTGGAACTACTACCACTACTACCACATGCTACAGTCAGTTCTGAGTTTTCTAGGCACTAACGCTCTAGAGCCCGGCCATCATCAACGTCTGATAAGTAACTACTTAGGTAAGTACTTATTCATTTTGTCTAATTTCACGATTTCAAAAAAATTATCCATGTTTCCCTGTCACCTTTGATGATCATCAATTTATAGGTAAATGATTTTATTAATCCCGTCTTATTTTTTTTTTCTTGTCACTCTCGTCTATGAAAAGAGACGGCATAGGTATTAGCACAATTTCAGCTAAAGCGGTCTTCGTAGACTCGCAGCATTATCTATTTACCTACACAAGTAAGTAGGTAGGTACCTACCTATTTATTTTTGCAGAAACCAGTCCCCACTTTGTGCAGTAGGTAAGTAAATTATTATGCGTAGGTACTTACCTAGATGACCTTAGCATAGGTAAATTCATAAGATCCTTTAAGAAGAGATATACCTAATAGGTAGGTAGGTAGGTACTTGTAGTTTATATTAGTGATGGATCGCATAGGCTACAGAAACAAATAGTCGACAAAGTATTTAAGGACCTTACCTAAGTACCTACCTACTAATTATCTGTGAGCTATAGGTAGGTACCTACTAACTAAACCTCGAGAGTCTGTGTTAAATATCTAAAAGTGAAAAATTCAGGAGTTATTCTGCTCATCACGCTGAAATCCTCATCAGATTTTCACCAAAATTTTATAAGACCAAACTTTTATATTTATAGTGTCATAGTATCATAGTAGGTAGTTGATGCGCTACTCATTTCGGCGCCACTGAAAACCAGCGCTCTAACCAACCTTGGCGCTGCTGGAGCAAATGCTGAGGGGTAGCCCTATTTTCTTGTCACTGTAATTTAAAATTTTTGATTTGTATGCCTGTACCGTACCTATAGTGACGAAAATAAAACTTATTTCTATTCTATTCTATTCTATTCCATTCCATTCCATTCCATTCCATTCCATTCCATTCCATTCCATTCCATTCCATTCCATTCCATTCCATTCCATTCCATTCCATTCCATTCCATTCCATTCTATTCTATTCTATTCTATTAGGTATCCTTCTTTCGGTATGCCGAATATAAAACAAAGATTCTCGACATCTCTAGTTGGTTGGTACTGGTACCTATAGGCACAGGTATAGGTAGGTACCTACATTAAATACAATACATAAGTACATAAAACTACATTTATGCATAATGGTCATTAATGAATTCTAAGACGTGTTTTCCTACTATGGAACTAATTAAGCCGCGAGTTTCCTCAAGATATTTTTTCTTCGCCAATAAGGTGGCGTCCGTTAATAACGTAAGGCGTTTTGGGGGAGGGGAGGGGGTCGAGCCAAAAGTGGAACGACGTGGCCGCTTAGAGGCCTAAACTTTAGGCCTCTAAGACTTTAGGCCCTACAGAGATCGTTGAAGTTAAGCGACGTTTGAGCGCTCACAATTTGGATGGGTGACCGCAAGTGGATTAGCAATAAAGTATTATTAAAATCAGGGCCTAGGCCCTAACTAGTGCTGCCAGGTGTGATATGCCATATTTCGGGACGGCAGGTTACAAAAAGCGGGACTTTGTGTTATTATAATTCGATTAATTCGGGACGACAAAAAACAAGATTTGTATAAGTATAAGTACCTACCTAATCAAAGTTTACCATGCGCCAGACACAGCATCAAACATTTGTGCACTTTTTGTCGACTTTGCAAAGCTTTGAACACACTATTGTCGCAACCTGCCACACATGCTTTGAAATAGTAGATTGTTGCACGAGGGTTGAAAGTAACCTATTGAGGCACGAGATGGTTTGGCGCCTGAGCGTAGCGAGGGCGCTAATAGTTCGAGTGCCTTAATGGGTCTTTCACCAGAGGTAAACACTCTGCTTTTCATTTCGAATATTAGGAAAGTAAATAAAAAGCTGATTAAATATTTTTTACAGCAATTCTCAATAAAAGGTAAAAGAGAAATGTCAAATATTTTTTGTTTTTTTTTTCAGTGGCAAACTACCAGCCAGTATTTTTTTTAAAGCACCAAAATTTGATTTTTATCTGTTTTGTTGATCGAGAGCAGAGATTTTTATAAAATAAGCTAATCAGGTTTTTATTTACTTTCCTAATATTCGAAATGAAAAGCAGAGTGTTTACCTCGGGTAAAATACCTATTACGGCACTCGAACTATTAGCGCCCTCGCTACGCTCAGGCGCCAAACCATCTCGTGCCGCAATAGGTTACTTTCAACCCTCGTGCAACAATCTACTATTAACAGACTTTAAAAAAGGAGAAGGTTCTCAAATCTTCGAAATCATTTTTTTTTTAAGTTAGTTTACCGATTACTCGAAGACGCCTGGACCGATTTGGAAAACTCTTTTTTTTTTAAAGGGTAGATATACCTACTTTTCGATTGATTGCCATTAACATTTTGTGGGAATCTGTTGATGATACCCATAGCACATAAAAATACAATAAAATAAAATTGAAATTGAAATTGAAACTATAACTGAAACTGAAACTGAAACTGAAATTTAACTAAAATTAAACTTTGCGTGTGCTTGTTCATGTAAACTAGTGCAGTGCTTTTTGAAGCGGGTCATTTGGCGTCCCGCTCAAGGGTAAATCGGGACGCGTCCCTAGACCCCTCAAAAGCGGGACATCCCGCGCAAATCGGGACACCTGGCAACACTAGCCTTAACTCCCAAAAACGAAAACGAGATATCGTGCCGCTTATGTTGGTCGAATGTTCCAAATTAGGCTCCCACCAACTTAGGCTGAGCTACGATACGTTATAGGTAGTTTTAGTTTTTAATGCTAAGAGTAGGCCTACAGACGCGTTTCCAGAGATTGCCTTTTTGCAATGACAAGAAAAAGAAAAGCACTAACAAAACACATGTTAACTTGAAGATTTTTAAATATTTAAGACGCTCGGTCTTATTCTAGGAAACCTAAACACAAATTAGCTGGAAGCTTAGCTGTGCTCAAAGGCATACACAGACGAGGGCAATCCTACTGAGCTGGGTAAGCTGCTGTAGTGCCAAGCTACTAAAAGAGAACAAGGTAAGGTTTTTGTGAAATATTTTTAAACAAACTTTATTCTATTCCTATGGCGATTCTTAACGACCTCTGTGGCGCAGTGGGTGAAGGCCCGCCTGTGACGCAGGGGATGGCGGGTTCGATCCCCGCCGCGGGACAAATGTTTGTAGGTATGATCTGCAAATATGTGTCTCGGGTCTGGGTGTTTTCTCATTTTATATTTATGTATTTACAAAAAAAGTAGGTACCTACCTAGTAGGTACTATATCAGTCATGTGGTTCCCGTAACACAAGCTCTGCTTAGCTTGGGGATACACGAAGCTGTGTGAAATGTCCAGCATTATTTTTATTTCAATTTAAATACTTAACGACCTTTTTAAGACCGCAGAGCTCGGTCACCCAGATATTGCGTATAGGGGAGGTAGGGGAGGGACGGGCACTTTTTCACAAAATAACGCGTAAAAAATCAGGTTTTTCATATTATCAACATTTATAGCCAAGTGTTATTGCACTATATATTTGGCTAGATATTTTACAAAAAACTTTCTTAAAATTATAATCGGCCTCAAAATTACGAGAGAATTTCAGAAGTAAGTCAAAAGTGCCCAAACCTCCCTATGGTAGGGAGGCTTGAGCATCCCCTGTGGGAGGTTTGGGCATGATGTATAAAACACTCAATATCTTTAGTATAAACCAAATTTAAAAGCTTACATCAAATAAAACATCTCAAGTAGTACCTTTATCACAAAAAATCAACAAAAAGTAAACAATCTTACTTATTCAAAATTTTACTTATCTAAGATAACTTATAACCAGTGATCGGAATGAGGCGGGCTAAAATACCTAAAGTTCGAAAAATAACAGAGACAAATGGAGACGCCTGAGGACTAAATATTTTTCGACCCAATTATTTCCGTTTCCGGGACATTAATAAAGAACATCTAACATTAAGGTGAATCAATTTTTTACCTGAGTTAATAACAAAAACTAAAGTGTAAGTTATAAGGATAAAAAACTTTTTTCCGTCGGTCAAATAGAAAAATTATTTGAATTAGTTCACAATATTATTAACATTAATTTTAAATGTACTTAATCACTGTGAAAATTGTGCCAATTTCCAATAAAATTCTTACTTACTACAAGAATAAAATTCTTGTAGTAAGGAAGTCTCCTCTTTTTTGCCTCTGTTCTTTGAACTTTAGGTATTTAAGCCCGCCTAATTCCGATCACTGCTTATAACCCTTAAAGGTTTGTAGAAAATGTACCTAAAGCTACCACGTTTACTTTTATTGCAAGTCTTTGGTCCTGGTAACTTACTTTTGATGTCACCTAGTGGGACACTAGCTATTTTAGGAAAAAAAAGGTAATTCTTATCTTGCTCAGTATAATACATTAGATTTGGTATGCCCAAACCTCCCTCACATCAAGGTGCCCATTGCTCCTTTGGTACACTTTTTCAACATTTGATTCCTGTAATTTTTTTTGTTTAGATATTTCAGCGTGAATTACAGTTTAATTATACGTTAGTATATAAACCATAGAAATATATTAAAAAACAGACTTGCCTATTGCTGGTTTTTCCTCTATTAAGATGCTAAACCAGATCAAAACATTGACTTTTACTAGCGCGTAACTTCAAAGGTGTCTGTGTTTGACTACTGACAGAAATGACAGATAGTTTATGAATGAACAGCGTTGCCATTCGGTAAAGTAAACTACCAAAGTAGGGAAAAAATTAAATCTATAACTGGATCGGAATAAAAGAGGGGTGTCCATGTCTCCCGACTGCCCGTCCCTCCCCTACCTCCCCTAATAATGTGTGTATCAATCAAGTTCGTAAGTAATTAAATAACAAGGCGTAGATATTCCAGCAGCGTCCATCACCGTCGCAAAATTATATCAAACAAATGTCAAGGGAAGGGAAGAAGAAAATCCATTTTTAGAACAAACATCTGTCTGTCTCAAGAAAAATTAAAAATTCCCCGGTGACTGTGCTGTGACATCGCTGCCAGCCGCGTCTCGTACTGCTGTTGCTGACTGTACGTGTACAGTCAACTCAGAAAATAATAAGAACATTATTTTTAATAAGTAAAATAACCCTAACCACCCCTAACTCAGGATTATTTTTTTGTGTTTAACAAAATTCGTTAAAAATGATAAGTACCTAGGTAAGTAGGTAATATACCTAGGTACCTACTAGTTGAATGCCTAAACTAGGTGAATGCTTACGTAGCGATTTGTTTTGCATCGATTAGAAACAGTGAATTCGGTTCAAGGTCGCACTACAAATCTACAATAGATACCTACCTACGTTTATTTTGCAGTAAGATGTGCCATCACGTACCTACAGTTGTCACAATGGATGTAGGTACCTTACCTACCTAGGCATTCCTGAAGTTAGGCTTTTCGCTGCGCAGTCAATGATCTTATATATAAACTGAGGTGGATGCGTTGTACCCCGCTCTGGGTGGCGAAAAAACTCAAGCTACTTAGCTTGAGTCAATTCAGTCGCACTCTGTCTCGCTCCGATATTACACACAGCACGCACATAATTTATCTCTTTCTGACAACGGGGCTTTATAATATATAAGCTGTAAGGATTATTTATAAGTATAAGCATAAATTTTAGGCGAGCTGTGGATTTTGTTGCTAAATAAAATAAAATAAAATAAAATATCTCTGCTATCTTTTAGTTTTCTCGTGTGATTTATACAAAGCTGCGTATATTCTACCTAAGTATTATTCTGTGCTACAACATAATTTCGCCGCGTTTTAGAGCTTTTTATAATGACTAATGAGTACCTAAGTATAACGTCTCTATAGGTAAAATCTCATTGATCTCTAGAACATCTGTGTTTGGGCTCATTTTAAGCTCACCCTTACCCAATAAAAACTTGTCTTGAAAAACATTAAAAAAAAAACTTAGTACTGTTTTATTTTCTGAGAATACCATTGAAAGATTTGTTATTTATTTTTTTTGGCTTAGACGGTAAAGGTTAGAAGCAGCTTCTTAACAATTTAAGCGTTCATAAAAGTTGTGAAGCGAAACTTAGTGCTTGTTATTCTGTGAACGGGCTTTTAGAAGCAGGTGTGTTTAGACCGGGACATCCCTATTGGTTCACTTTTAAGGCAAGGGCGAAATTAGTGTGTATTCCCGATGTCCCCATTAACCGTGTCCCCCTTAATGGGGACAATGGGATTTAAATAAAATAATTAAAAAACATTCCCGTTGTCCCCATTGTCAATAATCTGTTAATGGGGACAGTAGCATTAGGACAATCAATTCTTCTAAAAATTCGAAGTTACCTAGATATGAAAATGTACTGGCATGGCAAGGCAATCGGATATGCTTCCCTACATGTCACTTTGGTAAATCCAATTCAAATAAGTTTTAGTTATTAAGTAGTTTCAGTTACAGTTACCTACAGTTACAGTTCACCAACATACTGCCCCTTACTTATGAAAGATGTTTAAAGTTGAACACTGGTTGAACAACGTCCTGTCTCTGTTTGTCACTATCCACAAATAAAGACAGGACGTTGTTTAACCAGTGTTTCACTTTAAACATCTTTCATAAGTAAGGCCCACTGAATCGAACGCTTTTCCTAACTTAGGTAGGTAAGTACTTACCTACTTACCTACCTAAAGTAGGTAGGTTCCTATAAAAATAGTTTTCGTATAGAGTAACTTCGAATTAGGTCCATTTATCTAACCATGAGTAGGTATAAAATACTTATTACCTAGCCAATTCTGATATTAGCACAATATTAGGTAGCAGGTAACAAAATTATGCTTAGGTAAGTACCTACTTACTTATTTATTAAAATGCCATTCAAATTCAAAACTGAACATCAAATCAAGGATAGGTAAATCAGAGGCATCAGACCTTCTCGGAATGCATTCCGAATTCGGAAAGTGCCGTTTCTTTGCTTAAAAAGCTTAAACTTTCCAACTGAAATCATCGAATCGGATTCTAATTCGTAAGTCAGTCCGTGAATCAAATTTATTTTGTTGAGTTGAGTGCCTGGCGTTTTTATCACAGCTTCAGACTGACCAGGCATTTGCTGCAATCGTTTTATAGGGTACTACTACTACCTAGTTACATCATAGCATACTTTCAAGCTGCTCTCAATAGCTTCCAAGGTTTTTTCTTTGATATTTTTGAGTACCTACCTAGGTGAAGTATTTTTAGGCAGCCAGTCTCTGCTACGGTAAGACTTTACAGCGGTGCGGTTACTCAATCCATTTTGTGACCTACCTACGTTTAAATTGGATTCTCTATGAATGAATAAGCAAGCTTAAGAGGCCTGCGACCGGCGAATTTCCATAAAAACGTAATACCGAAATCATTTAAAATTTAAGCATATTTTTATCAGTTTATGTTGTTAGATTAGGAGAGTAGGTATTTATCTAGGTTCCTGTTAAACTTTTGTTCCGAAAAACTTACCTAAAAAGAAATGTAAGCAAATTGAATTGAAATCTTTGTAGGTACTCCAAAAACGGCATTTTTTCTTTTCATTTGTTCTATAAAAAGTTTTTTGGAACAAAAGTGTAACAGGAACCTAGATAAATACTGCCTTCATCCAAATAATAACATAAAGTGATACAAATATGCTCAAATTTTAAATTATTTTGGTATTACGTTCCTAGGTACGTAGATACGTTCGCCGGTCCCTTAAAAGCCCATCATGTAGCTTTATAAATAGGTACCTACGGCTTTTATGCTGTAGGTACCAAGTAAATCTTGGTCTGATTCAAAGTCATTCATCCAGACGGAATTTTGCAACCAACATCCAAAGCATATCGCAAAATCGTAATAGATTGTTAGGAATTTAGCCAAAACAATCCCCGCGTATTGAAACTTTTGGATTTTCACGAGTATTGATCTGAAGATACCCTGGCATCCTCAACTCATTTTCGGCTTTTCTGTGGTGGAATGGAACGTTTTCAAGACTAAACGACCAAAATGTTCCCATTTGTTTTTTTCAAAAGCTTCTAAACTTTTCTGTTTTTTGTTTTCAGTCGCCGCGCTTTTTCTGCAGCAATAGCATGCATGAAACGTTTTATCTCCAAGAATATAAATAATGATCCAAGGAGTATTTGAATTCATGCTAGGGCCATGCAGTGTTTTGATTTGTTTTCGGCCACTCCCTAATAGATGGCGCTGTTTAATTCGGTACCACAGAATACTAAATAGTAGGTTACTTCCTTGTTACTTCTTGCTACTTACTAATAGATGGCGCTGTGTGTTAAAAATATTATGAAATTGATTAGGACGAGATTAGGACAGGCAAATAGCGACTAAAAAAAAGTCCCCGTCGATTATAATGAAAAACAGATCTTCATTTTTTTTGCGTCAAAAATTATAGTCGTATTGCTCATTATACGGACTAAAATTGAAGGAAAAAAATGTCATTTTTCCTTCAATTTTGACATAAAACATATCAAAAATAATCAAAATTGATGGAAAAATGACATTTTTTCCTTTAATTTTAGTCCGTATAATGAGCAATACGACTATAGCCTTTTTTTATAAAAATTTGCCTGTTTCATCAACTTTTATCAAAATCGGTTTAGGTGTAAAAAGGTAACAGATTATAAGTAAGTACCTACCTACTGTCGGTGAATCGAATGCAATGAATTTGATTTAGTACCTAGGTAACAAAGGTTTGTTTGCAAAAGCGGAACATTTCGGCTCTCGCTGGGGACAGCGGGACCGAGAGCCTCAAAGCGGGACAGTCCCGCCCAAAGCGTTACGTATGGTCACGTTAGGCCTATACCACATTCCGGACACTCAACGAAATCTCTATGCAAAAGCGGCGTCTAACTACCTATTATTATGTCATCATCATCAGCCTATAGCAGTCCACTGCTGGACATAGGCCTCCCCTAATGAGCACCATCGCGCCCTGTCTTCAGCTTGATTGGGCTTGTCTATTATTATGTATTCTATGCCTATACCCAGTAGTGGGTGGAAATGGGCTGAGATGATGATGATGATTGGATACCTACCTACTTAGGTCAATAATTGCTTTCCCTGGTGACAGGACAGACACGCTGACGTGGCCGTTGCTATCTGACCCCGTAGGCTATCTCGTTTCGGCTGCAACACAGTTGCTATCAAAAACCCACATTGTTCAACAGGTTATCAATGTTCTTAAATGCAATTATCTTATTTTTATCAATGAATTGAGAAGTGAGTTGATAGGTAAGGTTGCTTTAAGAATATACTTATACTGGTTGGAAAAATTGAAATTAAATCCTTACGATAGATTATTTCACTGCCTTTCCTTTATTTTTAAAAAGAAACAATCCTTTAAGTATTTAAAAAAAAAAAAAAACTGTAGGTATTCAAATATTTTCTAAAATTCGCTTGCCTCACCTGGGAATCGAACCATTATAATAAAAGATATACCTAAGTATCTACCTATATAGGGGGGAAATAATCAATGGGCTCTGAAGGGAAACAACTTTAAATCCTTATGATAGATTATTTCAGTTCCTTTCCTTTATTTTTAAAAAGAAACATTCCTTTATTTTTAAAAAGAAACAAAACTGCATTCAAAGATTTTCTAAAATTCGCTTGCCTCACCCGGAAATCGAACCAGCTAAAAATTCAAAACATAAACCTCTCTATTTTATTGCAGATTGTTATAAGAAATCGAATCGGTAACGCAGACATCAACAATTGATTCTTATTACTTGAGCTGTCAAAAGTAAATAGTTATTTGTGCAACAAGAGGGGAAAGTTGATGTTTTCCTCGAGTGCTGATTTTGAATCCCGAGCGAACGAGGGATTCTAAGAATTGAATCACGAGCGTAGCGAGTGATTCTACGTTAGAATCCCGAGTCTAGCGAGGAATTCAAAGGCACGAGATGTAAAAAACTTTGGTCTCGTGTAAAATTTTTCACCTCAGCAGCGAGAACATTACTACCTACAAATAAAAGATACAACTTTGTACATAATGAAGCAACTAATCCATAATAGGTATTCATTTATATCTATTTAAAAATAAAGCATTTTTTTTAGAAATTAAAAGAACAAATAACAGTTATTGTAATTTTGAAAATTAAAAGTTTCTGTTTTGTTCAGAACTTACATACGTGCTTCTCAGGAAGGGAACTTTGTTCATCACAATCACTTTTTGTCTCAACTCTTCTCTTTATTAATTATCCCACCTCCCTTTTGAAAATGGTGTAGTGAACACGTTGAAAACTATCAGCATCTACTCCTAGAAAAAAATGTATTATGGTTTCAAATAATGTCTAGAATGATCGTGCTAAGGCAGCTAGAACTTTGGAGTATCCTTATCCAGATACCGCTATAGGAACCACCGGTGTGAAGTTTTGATCGACAATCGCTCGAACTAAAGTGGGTTAGCATGATTAAAGTTTGCCGTTCACTGCGCTTCTACCTACAGAGTGAATATATTATAATGGGTGGGCGAGTACCAATAAGCTTCAGTTTTCTGAGAAGATCATTTTAACTGAACTCAATAGCGTTGGAGTAAAGCAATGCTACCTAGGTACTGTCACCTATTTATTATTATTGTTAGGTATTTATTTATTCTGTGATACCTACCTACTGTGAAACACGGTAGGTAGGTTATATTTAGGTTAGGTCAGCCTTTTGTCCACTTCAATAAACCTAGTCACACTATCACACTAATATTATTATATGCGAATGCGAATGCGATGTTGGTTTGATCCTTAATATTAATAACTCAACAACCACTGAACCGATTTGCCTGAAATAAAAAAATTAGAAATTTATTGACCTGGAATAGGACATAACATAGACTACTTTTTATCCGGGTACCACGCGAGCGAAGCCGCTGGTGGAAGCTAGTACAGTTATAAATGCGAAAGTTTGGGCAGATGGATGGGAAATTTAAAAAGACATATAGGTACCTAATGAAGGGAATAGGATAGGCTACTTTTTATCCAGTTACCACGCGAGCGAAGCCGCGGGTGGAAGCTAGCTAATCATAATTTTTCGTGAAAATTGTATTGTTCTGTGGTTGTTTAATGTTTTAACAAGTGTGGTGAATTACGTTGACTTTGTAAATAGTGCTTTGATAATTAAATTAAACTCCTTATTGTCACTGTCATGTCAATAGAGTATTTATTAACTTTAAATACCTATTACCTATTTAAATATTATGGCAAGTTTCTGGTAAGTGGAACGCGTTGAGATTGACAGAATCACGTCATCGGTCGCGTGGCATATCGTGGAGGCTCGCCGCGTCACCTGCCTCTGTATCTTGATAAAAATATAGAGCTCCTGGTCAGATGCAACAAAAGCGCATAGTTAGAGCAAGACAGCATAACAGTACTCCAGCACAGCACTTGTGAACGACAAACTTTATCCGAATTCCAAGTTGGTGCGCCGGCAGTCGGCTCCCGCTCCCTCCTCTGTCAGTCAGTTGTTCATCGGCCGTCGTCGGTAGCGTACGCATTTGCTTCTCGAGCCTATAACTTTTCGTAAGTTCGCCATGACGTTGCGCTACGTGTTAGCGGTTCTGGCGCTGGCCGGGGCCACGTTCGCGGGTCCCGAGGTCACCGAACTTAAGGTCGACGTGGAGAGCGTCCCAGAAGGATGCACCACCAAGTCCAAGCACGGAGACATGCTGACGATGCACTACACCGGTACACTCGACAACGGCCACAAATTCGATTCCAGGTTAGTAGTTTGCAAAAGCGAAATCAGAACTTGTTTTATTCAAAGGTTAAAGTCCGAAATGTTGTTTACTCGTACGAACAGGAAACTTGATTAAGTTGTTTCGCAATTCGCGTGCGGAGTATATGACCTTAATGTTTCTTCCAATCGCTCTTTATGTACTTAAAGTTGCTGGTGATGCAAGTGTTTTTGTGGGAGAATCGGCTAACGGGCCAGTTCGCTCAAGGCGCGTAGGACCATTCCGTTCTTTTATGAGGTCATCGGAAACGTCATCGTTCGGTGCGATGACCGCCGCTAAAACGGAACCCTAATTTGAGATCTATTGCAAAATGAGTGAAAAAAAAATGCGTAATTGTAATTATAACTTTCGCGATCAGTGCGATTTACGCCGGCTCCATACGTTGGGGCCAACGTTGGTCCCAACGTTGGCGCCAAGATTTCGTGAACCATCCACACGTTGGCGATACACCAGTCTTGTTCCGTCAGAGCCAACGTGCAGACGTCCGATGTCTGCGCGTCCGATACAGAAATTGAAATTTCTCTAAGTGATTTTACATTACTGAATACCAATTTTATCACAATCACATCACATCATGTCACTATCACACTTCACACAACACACTATATTATAAATGCGAAAGTTTGGATGTTTGGATGTATGTTTGTTCCTCTATAACACGACAACCACTTAACCGATATGGGTGAAATTTAAAATACAGATAGATAGTAACCGGAAATAGGACATAGGCTACTTTTTATCCCAAAAAATTGTACGGTTCTCGTAACATAAAAAAAAATAGTAGATTCCATCATCAGATCAGCTCGCTGTCACCATATTATTACATTGTAGTCAGAACTTGACAAATATGCCGAGTTTCAACTCAATCGGCCTATTTACTGAGGAGTTCTGTTGAACAGCTCTTGACTCCATCATCAGATCAGCTTGTTGATACCATAATATTTCATTGTCACCGAGAATCTATAAGTGTGCAAAATTTCAGCCCGATAGTTCTACAAACACAATAAATAAGGAATACGATGACATTCTCGCTCGTCAGTCGACACGTGTGCTCACGATGCGCGTCGAAACGGGACTGAGCATAGCGCCAACGTGTGGACGGATCCCCAACGTTGGCGCGCCAACTTCCTTTGATAAAACCGACACGGCACGGCCAAGCCCCAACGTTGGCCCCAACGTTGGCGCCAAGCTATTTTGTCAGCACCACACGTTGGTGAGAGGCATTGGGACCAACGTTGGCCCCAACGTGTGGATGCGGGGTCAAACTTTCTAGGAATGTATTCCGAATTCGATAAAGTGACGTTTCTTCGCTGAAAAACCGTAAACTTTCCGAAGAAAAATTTCGAATCGGATCAATTTTTGGAAGTATGAATCGCACTGCAGAACACTATTATAAAATACATTTATGCTACCGATGTAAAATTTATCATGTAAAATTAAATGACCTATGTACCTTAAGCCTAACGCGTCGGTCGATTTAAAATAAAGGTAATTTACGTAATAAATACCCGTTTACACAATGTATTTATAATAATTTATAATAAGTAAATGTGTATGTAGGTCTAAGGTAACTAAATGTGTTGTCTAATTGCCTTGCAATATGTTAGCTTATTTAATTTAAGTGTCATCAAGTAAATAAGTTATAAATTACATTTAAATCAAAACGTCTATCATTATAATTATACTGAATAGGTGATTATGAAAGTATAGATAAATAATCGTAATGATCAATACAGTGTGCTATGACAATTTTGATAAAAATAATTGTAGGTGTGTAATTCATAAGTAACTCAATGAGTTGAAGCGCTCTAGGTCTTGCTTGCTTTGACGTTCTTGAAGTACCTACCTACCTAATTAATCAAAACGTTTCTCGGATGGTGAAACAAGCCCTAAGAGTAATATTTTTAATAAAAGGCAAGTTTTTTAAAATGAACACACGATAGATACAGTGCCACAAGTATAAGTTGGCGGTGGCGATTTGAGGAACTAAAACGGAAAAAACGGAAAAAGAGTACTATGATGCGAAATATTAATAAACTATCATAAACAAATACGCAAATGATTAAATCTTTCTTACATATTTTCCCAAATTTCGTGGTATTTTCTGTACAATTAATTATATTTTTTGAACACAGTGGCGATCAGCCGCGCCAAGTTATACTTGTGGCACTGTAGGTAGAAACTTATCAATTATAATTGTTATCTGCTTAACTCGTGTTGAGCGTCGGTTTTACAGAAGCTACTACTGAAATTATCATTCCTATCGCATAGCCCGAAAAGTACTTAATTTTTACCCGAAAAAATATTTAAACTAGCGGACGCCCGCAACTTCGCCCGCGTGGACTAATACTTTATTATCCCAAGGGAAACTTGAATTTTTTCGGGATAAAAAGTAGCCTATGTCACTTTCCAGCCCTCCAACTATCTCCACACAAAAAATCACGTCAATCCGTCTCTCTGTTTTGACGTGAAAGCAGGACAAACAAACAAACACACTTTCACGTTTATAATTATGGGTATGGATTGTTTGAAAACAGTTTGAAGCTTGTTGTGGGTGTGAACACCTATTTGTGCGAAGCCGAGACGGGCAGGTCGCTAGTGTAGTGGCATATAAAGCCGATTGAAAGGAAAATGTATGGCCTTATTTTCTAGTTGTAAGTACTAGAAAATAAGGCCATACACTTTCTCCGTCTCGACCAATGCAAAGCTTACATCATCAACACAAAAACGCAGTGAAAAAACAATCTGAAGGATCACGGGTCAAGAAGATCTCTCCGATGGCTTCATGACATAACGGTTGATATAATACTTAAGGTGGAGTCACGCAACGCGACACAGCGACATCGAAAGCTTGGAACTTTTTTTATTTTGTCTATCTTAACCATATTTAAAATAGGTACATGGACAGACACGGGATTTTATCTCGTAATTTAGGTATGTAACGTCAGGATGTAAATCATACTAAGAAGAAATGTGCTGTGAATGGTCAATTCGCGAACGCGACCGGTGACACGCTGAAGAGTGAAACAAGCCTAAGTTCAGATGAACGCGCGGCGACGCGCGGTTGGCTCGCCGGCGGCGCGCGGCTTAAGATTGTAACAAATTAATGTTGTTGTTTACATGACCGCGCGTCACCGCGCGTTCCCGCGCGAACCGCCATGCACCAAGCAGCCACCATCTGAACAGCTGAACCACGCGGCAACGCGCGTCGCCGCGCGTTCATCTGAACTTAGCCTTATATTATAAATGCGAAAGTTTGGATGTTTGCATGGATGTTTGGATGGATGGATGTTGGGATGTATGTTAGTTCCTCTACAACTCGACAACCATTTCACTGAATTCTTTAGCTTTCTACAATACCTATACATAGATCTAAAATTAAAAAATTGTATGTGGTTCTTTTACGGCACGCTTAAAGTACTCTTAAAACACCGATATTCTTAATGCATTCATTATGAAAGTCGCTAAGTCGCGCTATAGTAACCTGACCCTTATACATTCACTTATTCACGAGTCGTGACTACTTTGTCTAAACTTTCTTCAGGATACAAGACACTGTTTAATAATAAACATTGGCCTACTAAACCGCACACGGAACTCTAAAACAATTTTTGACGTGTAGGTAAATTATTATTCGTGACGTAGATGATTTATTTTTGGGATAGGTAATTAAAACTTAGAACTACATTTCTACGAGAAGGTTCCGTGACTTTGTTTAGAAGAATGTATGTTTGAATGTAGCAATGTTTTCGATTCGATAAAAATATTCTGTATGTCTATCAACATAAGTTCGAATCTTGATGAAAATACCTTGCAGGCTGCCTACCATGAGCTATAATATGCGATCCAGTTTAGGTCCTAAACTGAACTGCTTCGCTTGACGTATGACGCTGACGAAATATCAGAACCTAAACATGACCTAAACTGAATTGTTAGATAAAGTTTCGTTCACTTAATTCGTACCATGACCGTTGAATACGCGTTGAGTTGGTTCACTTTTGTGTCAAAACTGTCACTTTTAAAACAGGTCATGGTACGAATAGTTTGCGGTCCAGATTAGGAACCTAAACTGGAAAGCTCCTAAACTGAATTGTTTAGGTACGAGTACTAAGAGGTCATGGTACAGCTGCAGATGTCAATTATCTAGAATACCTACTAATCGGCTTTCCATGGGTCACGTTTTTATAATTACAGCAATTCAATTTGACGTTAGGATTAGGATACGTTTGTGATGTGTTTTTTCTATTTTTTTATTTTCGATTGGTGTTCGATTCCGAAAATTAAAATATTTTCATATAAAAGACATCAACGCGCTTCTAAAGTTTCGCATACCAAATGTAGCGCTTGGGCTTGCCTCTGACCACCCTTATGTTTTCTTCAAAACAATTTGTATACACTTACTTGATTACTTACTTCAACGAAAAATACGTGACCAAAGTTTTTAAATTTTTTAAAAAAACTTTTTTATACTTTTTTTATAGATTAATTTTAAAATAACAATCTTTCAAATGAGCCTAAATACGAGTATTTTAAAGTTCACTAAGGGAATCCGTTGAACAGAGTGCCTAGTACGAGTTTGTTTCACTATGCGGTATCGATCTTTAAAAATTGATTTATTTATTTATTTATTTATTTATTTATTTAACAAAATCCACAGCCCGTGGTTAAAATTCCGTAGCAAGATTCCACCTGAACAAACATAGGTAGGTACAGTCGCCTGCAACAACATTATGCAATCCACAAAATTTAAACTAATGTAACAGTAGGGGAGGTAGGGGAGGGACGGGCAGTCGGGAGACATGGGCACCCCCCTTTTATTCCGATCCAGTTATAGATTTTATTTTTTCCCTACTTTGGTAGTTTACTTTACCGAATGGCAACGCTGTTCATCCATAAACTATCTGTTATTTCTGTCAGTGGTCAAACACAGACACCTTTGAAGTTACGCGCTAGTAAAAGTCAATGTTTTGATCTGGTTTCGCATCTTAATAGAGGAAAAACCAGCAATAGGCACGTCTGTTTTTTAATATATTTCTATGGTTTATAATACTAACGTATAATTAAACTGTAATTCACGCTGAAATATCTAAACAAAAAAATTTACAGGAATCTAATGTTGAAAAAGTGTACCAAAGGAGCAATGGGCACCTTGATGTGAGGGAGGTTTGGGCATGCCAAATCTAATGTATTATACTGAGCAAGATAAGAATTACCTTTTTTTTCCTAAAATAGCTAGTGTCCTACTAGGTGACATCAAAAGTAAGTTACCAGGACCAAAGACATGCAATAAAAGTAAACGTGGTAGCTTTAAGTACATTTTCTACTAACTTTTATGGGTTATACCTAATCTTAGATAAGTAAAATGTTGAATTAAGTAAGATTGTTTACTTTTTGTTGATTTTTGTGATAAAGGTACTATTTGAGATGTTTTTACTTGATGTAAGCTTTTAAGTTTGGTTTATACTAAAGATATTTAGTGTTTTATACGTCATGCCCAAACCTCCCACAGGGGGTGCCCAAGCCTCCCTACCATAGGGAGGTTTGGGCACTTTTGACTTACTTCTGAAATTCTCTCGTAATTTTGAGGCCGATTATAATTTTAAGAAAGTTTTTTGTAAAATATCTAGCTAAATATATAGTGCAATAACACTTGGCTATAAATGTTGATAATATGAAAAACCTGATTTTTTACGCGTTATTTTGTGAAAAAGTGCCCGTCCCTCCCCTACCTCCCCTAAACATCTCCAACTAATCAGTTATTTCTATAGATTTCTATACTAATGCATTGCTAAATAATTTCAGCTTTTGTTAAGCACCTACATCCATAGGTTTCTCTGTGACATGATTTTAAGTGTGCATACATATTTTTGCAGGCCTGTACATAAGTAAGGTATCCAAAAGATTGTAACTATAATTTAATAATATGAATTGTAGAATCGTGAGACTGGTTAGAATGTGCCAACCATGTCCTTTGTCAAAATTATACCTCTTCGCAGTATTATGTAAGTAGGTACCTACGTACCTACTCAACATACATAATAGGTACGATTTCAACAGCATACCTACTTAAATGTCAGAATGTTCGAGAAAGTTTCTGTACATCAAGATGAGATGATACCGGTAATAATAGTACGAGAGCCGACCGCAAAAAACCAACGTCACTTGATACTAAGATAAGCTCCATGGCACACGCTCAAAAAAGTGGTGCTAAGCTTGGATCAATTAGTCAATAGGCTCCGATTTGGCCGGAAGCACAAAAAAAGGGGCTACTTCCGGTGAAAAAAAACGTGTCAATTTACGTCATTTGATACTAATGGCAGACTTATGGCAGCAGTTACTAATTTATATGTAGAGACAGATAAATTTAGTCTGCCAGTTCCTGTATGGCCGGAAGTACTTGGCAGACTGTCTCAAAGCTGACGATTCGGACCCCTAATTTACGTCATCTGATACTAAGTTGAAAATAGTGCCAGATGTTAGATATCAACCATACGTTTCAGTATAAATTAGTCTGCCAAGGCTATTATGGCCGGAACATCTTCAAAACGTCAATTTAGTGATGATACTAAGAAGAAAATTTTTCGATTTTTTTTGGTTTTATCAATGTTTAGACATTAGAATAAAATAATATTATGTATTTATTCATGTTAATATTATTATTATTACCTACTAGAAGCTGCCCGCGGCTTCGCTTACGTGGTACCCGGATTAAAAGTAGCCTATGTCACTCTCCAGCCCTCCAACTATCTCCACACAAAAAATCACGTCAATCCGTCGCTCTGTTTTGATGTGAAAGCAGGACAAATAAACACACAAATAAACACACTTTCACATATAAAATATGGGTAGGTACGGATGTTACTCGTTCGTTACATGTCACGGGTCAACATCGGCTCGGTACTTTTTCATTAATTTTCATAGATTAATTACTCTCATCTATCAAGAGAAGGTCGCAAATTCACAATCCAAAATACAAATAAAATAATATAAAACCTTACACGATTCCCGTATATTTGCGGAAGACATTTTGTTTCAGTCACATTTTCGTCTTTCACTAGTAGGCTTTAGCAATAAAAGTAGGTAGGTAATAGAACGTAATCTTTCAATACCATTAATACCGCATTCACACGCTTGAACGCTTCCAAGCAGTGTTGCCAACTCTAATCAATCCGAGTCACTAGATTCAATCTGAAAAGTAGCTATAAAGTCACTAAAACTGATTCTAATCAGGACGGTGGGGGGTTGTCAGTAGAAAAATTATGTCTAAAAAAAAAATACCAACATAAAAAAAAACATCTTATAGGCAATATAACTAGTAGTTCGCCCCGAACTGAGATCTCGCGCACCGTTGTGTTGATAGCCTAGATTTGGACTTGTTTCTGACTACCCCTATACCTACGTTAAGTGCTCCTTCTAGTGTTTACCACACAATGATATCTAATGCGCTACCTCAGTATGGCAAAGATTATAGGCATGCATGCAATACATTAAGTCGTGTCGTGTTTATATTCAATAGTTGAGTTGACCCCGCGAACTTCGTACCGCGCCTCAGGGAAGGCCTCTTAGTTCGAGAAATTATTAAAATAGCAGTTCAATACAAAATGTATGAGAAAATCAATTCCCTCCCCTCCCCTCCCCCTCCCCTCTAAAACTATAGAACCTAGAAGAAAACTAAAAACCATTTTGGAATTGAGTACTTTCATATGACACCCCACTCAATATAATTGGGTAACTTTGAAAAAAATTTACCCCCTTGGGAACCCCATATCTTTACAACCCCTTCATCGATTACGCTCATACGCTCCACAGCAAATTTCCATAGCACAACCTATTGACCTATCAAGTTTCATACAGATTGGATAAGCGGTTCGACAGTTATGCGAGAACATAAAAATGAAACATACAAACATACAAAGCAAAATCGCATAACTTGCCACTAAGATCTTCGCTCGCTTCGCTCGCTCGATCGATTATGAAAAGTGTGCTAGTGTGCTAAGTAGTTATCGCTGGCACCCCGGTGTTACGGTGGCTGTGGTCGGTGGCCCGTTAGCGTTACATAAAATGAAAAATAAACAATCTTTAATTATTTTTTTCAAGTTGACTTTTTGTCCTTTACACATTTCCTTACTTGCCCTAAAACTGTTTTAATCTGCAGGTTGAAGTCCATAAGTCGCTAGATAAGTCGCTAAATATATTTTGTCGCTAACACATAGGTTTTAAGTCGCTATTTCTAGCGACTAAGTCGCTAAATTGGCAACACTGCTTCCAAGTAAACAGACACTCTAGGAAGATTGTATTTAATTCATTAATCTGAGCAGACATTCAACGAGACAGATACTATAATCAGAGAGAGTAAGAAGTAGCTCTGCCAAAGGAGACCGAATGTGACAAAAGATAACGTTTTGACCTTGCCCCGCACCGCCATCGCCACCTAGGCTACGTCCAATCATCCCTTATCCCACTAGGTGGGGTCGGCACAACATGTTTCCCTCTTCCACTTCATTCTATCACTCGTCATCTCAGTGCTCACTCCTTTCACATACATATCTGCATTCACACAGTCTATCCATCTTTTCTTAGGCCTACCCCTGCCGGTGTATCCATCCACATTTATATTCATCGCTCTCCGTGTAACGTGGCTATCATTCCTCCTCATGACATGCCCGTACCACGCTAACCTTTTACTCCTCAACTAATCAGTCACTTGCGCTGCTTTCAAACTTCCCCTGACATACACATTCTTTATCCTATCTATTTTCATCATTCACACATCCATCTCAACATTCGCATCTCAGTCATGTACTCTTCTTTCATCCGTCGCTTTGGTCGCTCAACACTCCGATCCATACAATACGACAGGCCTGATGATCGTTTTGTATATTTTCCCCTTAAGCTTAAGGGGCATCCTCCGATCACAAACAGGCTAGCCTCCTAGGCTACGTCCAATAACACTCGACATAGATGGGGACAGGGATGTTCGATATTTCAGATTGTATCGATATTTCGTATCGCGATGTATCGTAATGCATTGTATCGGTACAGAGGGTGTCAATTCTAGTACCGAACTTTTTATCAACCTCAAGCAAAACGTCAACTAAACCTTAGATTTTCGACTGTTTCCTATTCTACTGACAAACGACTCAGTTGTGGTGAGGTTTTAGCTAAGGTTTGGACTTTGGCAGAACAAATTTTTGAAAAGCTATTCTACTATTCACCAAATGGCTGACATTTATGAGATCGAACCAAAACGCAGCGGAATGATTGACGTTGTCATCTAGAAGAATTGGGGGGCAGGTATTGATACGGGGGATTTGATACAATATTTTGTATCGATACAGTATCGAATCAAGTCAAGTATGTAGGTACTTATGTAGGTACTTAAATAAAAAAATGTAACTTTTTAGTTAACCGAAACCTTTATTAATCTACACTATTTAAATAAATACCTACTGGATATAAAAATAATGTAAGATGTCATGTAAATTTTTTTTTAAGTATCTTAAATAAAAGGCTTATAATAAAATAAATAAAATACTGGATATAACATTGTAGGTACTAGTTACCTATTTACAAACCCTGCTCTATTACCTACTAATTTTAAACAAAAGTTGCCAATTTCGCACATAGCGTGATGAAAAAGAGACTTGAAAAACTCAAAATAGTTGTTTTTCGCCGACTGTACTTACTTATTACAAATAAAATAAATAGGTTGGCAGGTATTTAATTTAGACTTTTGTTGTGTTTCATTTTGAAGTCAAAACAATTTGATACGATACTTTCGATCCGATACACCTTGCATGTGTTGTATCGATGCGCCCCGTATCGTATGCCATTGTAACGATACACGCAAATATCGTATCGTATCGAACATCCCTATCGTAAACTGAGTCACCGCGCCACGCTTGCTTTACACCAACCGAGGAATTTCATTGGTTGTTATTGTTAGGCCGCCGTGTGTGGGGAATACCCGCATGCGAGTTAACGACCAATGAAACGCCTTTACGTCTTATAAGGCAGTCAATCGCTGACACGCTGACTTTTCATGAACTACAAGCAAAACGTCAACTACAGATTGAATCTAGCGACTCGGATTGATTAGAGTTGGCAACACTGCTTGGAAGCGTTCAAGCGTGTGAACGCGGTATTAAAGGTATTGAAAGATTACGTTCTATTACCTACCTACCTACTTTTATTGCTAAAGCCTACTAGTGAAAGACGAAAATGTGACTTAAACAAAATGTCTTCCGCAAATATACGGGAATCGTGTAAGGTTTTATATTATTTTATTTGTATTTTGGATTGCGAATTTGCGACCTTCTCTTGATAGATGAGAGTAATCAATCTATGAAAATTAATGATAAAGTACCGAGCCGATGTTGACCCGTGACATGTAACGAACGAGTAACATCCGTACCTACCCATATTATAAATGTGAAAGTGTGTTTATTTGTTTGTTTATTTGTCCTGCTTTCACGTCAAAACAGAGCGACGGATTGACGTGATTTTTTGTGTGGAGATAGTTGGAGGACTGGAGAGTGACATAGGCTACTTTTAATCCGGGTACCATGTGAGCGAAGCCGCAAGCAGCTTCTAGTAGGTAATAATAATAATATTAACATGAATAAATACATAATATTATTTTATTCTAATGTCTAAACATTGATAAAACCAAAAAAAATCTAAAAATTTTCTTCTTAGTATCATCACTAAATTGACATTTTAAAGATGTTCCGGCCATAACAGCCTTGGCAGACTAATTTATACTGAAACGTATGGTTGATATCTAACATCTGGCACTATTTTCAACTTAGTATCAGATGACGTAAATTAGGGGTCCGAATCGTCAGCTTTGAGACAGTCTGCCAAGTACTTCCGGCCATACAGGAACTGGCAGACTAGATTTATCTGTCTCTACATATAAATTAGTAACTGCTGCCATAAGTCTGCCATTAGTATCAAATGACGTAAATTGACACGTTTTTTTTCACCGGAAGTAGCCCCTTTTTTTGTGCTTCCGGCCAAATCGGAGCCTATTGACTAATTGAACCAAGCTTAGCACCACTTTTTTGAGCGTGTGCCATGGAGCTTATCTTAGTATCAAGTGACGTTGGTTTTTTGCGGTCGGCTCTCGTACTATAAGTACATTACTTTCACAAACCTCTCTTTTTCCGTATCATAAATTCTGCTACTTTTAAGTTTTTGAGGGCATAGGCAAAATTGCTCTTACAGTAGTCTTTTTTAAACTTTCGCGATCACTATTATTCATATTGAAAATTATATGGGCACGGGATTTTATCGCGTATCTTTTATAATATCGTATTTCGGGATATATAAATAAGGTAAATTACGTGATAAAATCCCGTGCCCATATAATTTTCAATATGCTCCTAAAGTATTATTTTGTTTGGGAAACAAACAGACAGTTTTGACATAATATACAACTAAAAGATAATAATACATAGTCTAGTGTCTAGTGAAGGTAAAGGTACCTAAATAAAAAGAAGGTGGACATTAACGCTAGGTATTCAAAAGACTAAATAAAAAAATTAGATATTTGTAATAAATTTTCATTCAAATGAGCCTAAATATGGGTATTTTACAGTCCAGGATCACAATATGAAATGAACTATAATGCCGTCTCTTTTCACTCTCAGTCAATGAAAAGAGATGACATATAGTTTATTTCATATTGTGATTCTGCTTTAGCGACCTTTTTAAGCCCGCTGTTCATTGTCCGAAGTTACATTCAGAATGAAATGACGAGAAATGTCGCTTTAGCTAATTCAATCGTTTAAATTTTTAAAGTGTTAAAACACACTTAAGGTGGCGGTTCGCACCCGAGACCGAGACAGGAGACCAAGACCAGCAGGCTGATTGTCTAACTTGTCTCAAACCTCAAATTGGTCTCAAACTGTCAAAACGATCGCTTTAGGTATCTTTTGTCGCGTTCGGTCTCGTTTAGATGAGAGTAACAGAGCTACTTGCGTGGTCACTGAAATTATTTGACAGTTTGAGACCGATTTTGGTCGCTATCAAAGATAGACAATTTCTCTGCGATCTCTGCCGATCTCTGCGTGTAAATGCTGCTATTAGCAGCATTTACACGCAGAGATCGGCCTGCGGATTTTCCCGCGGATCGATCTCTGCCATTCCAACCTTTGACAGTTTTATCCGCGGATATCCGTAAAGATATCTTTACAGATATCTGTACAGTCCAGATCCGTGCTAAAAACTCTACCGTTTAAAGGCCGCTAGTTTTATCCGCGGATATCTTTACAGATATCTGTACAGTCCACACAACGATCTATTAGCGGCATTTACACGATAGAGATTATCCCACGGATCCGGACTGTAAAGATATCTGTAAAGATATCTGTAAAGATATCTGTAAAGATATCTTTAAAGATAACTGCGGATAAAACTAGCGGCCTTTAAACGCTAAAGATTTTCCCACGGATCCGGACTGTAAAGATATCTGTAAAGATATCTTTAAAGATATCTGTACAGATAACCGCAGATTTTGGACTGGCGCGTGGAACGGTATAAATTTACAAAGTTTTTTTCTTGATTCTTGAATTTTGAACCTTGAATCTGATAGCCCCTCCAGACTCTCGAGAGAAAGCTCGGCGAGAAGTCTCGCCGAGATTTCTCGAAGAACAAACAAGCTATCCACACTCTCAATTTTTCTCCGTCGTGATGTTTGAAATCCTTTGTCTCGGCCAAAAATACCGACACCGATCGGAGAACAGGCGAGCCAGAGAACGAGAAGGCGAAAAGCTCCTCACACTCACGCTTCTCGGGTGTTCTCGGGGGTTCTCGCAGAGAGTCTGGAGGCCCTATCAAATTTTGAATCTTGAATCTTTGAAGTGACAGCTGTCAAACTTCAAATGGCCATATCTCGGGAACTACTCGTCCTAGACTCCCCGTTCTCAGTTCAAATGAAAGCTATGACCAAGATCTTCATTTCAAGTGACAGCTGTCAAACTTCAAAGCACCATATCTCGGAAACTACTCGTCCTAGACTCCCCGTTCCCAGTTCAAATGAAAGCTATGACCAAGATCTTCATTTGAAGTGACAGCTGTCAAACTTCAAACCGCCATATCTCGGGAACTACTCGTCCTAGACTCCCCGTTCCCAGTTCAAATGAAAGCTATGACCAAGATCTTCATTTGAAGTGACAGCTGTCAAACTTCAAATGGCCATATCTCGGGAACTACTCGTCCTAGACTCCCCGTTCCCAGTTCAAATGAAAGCTATGACCAAGATCTTTATTTGAAGTGACAGCTGTCAAACTTCAAACCGCCATATCTCGGGAACTACTCGTCCTAGACTCCCCGTTCCCAGTTCAAATGAAAGCTATGACCAAGATCTTCATTTGAAGTGACAGCTGTCAAACTTCAAATGGCCATATCTCGGGAACTACTCGTCCTAGACTCCCCGTTCTCAGTTCAAATGAAAGCTATGACCAAGATCTACATTTTCAATAACAGCTGACAGATTTCAGATGACAGACGTCATTTTGACAGCTGTTATTGAAAATGTAGATCTTGGTCATAGCTTTCATTTGAACTGAGAACGGGGAGTCTAGGACGAGTAGTTCCCGAGATATGGCGGTTTGAAGTTTGACAGCTGTCACTTCAAATAAAGATCTTGGTCATAGCTTTCATTTGAACTGGGAACGGGGAGTCTAGGACGAGTAGTTCCCGAGATATGGCGGTTTGAAGTTTGACAGCTGTCACTTCAAATAAAGATCTTGGTCATAGCTTTCATTTGAACTGGGAACGGGGAGTCTAGGACGAGTAGTTCCCGAGATATGGCCATTTGAAGTTTGACAGCTGTCACTTCAAATGAAGATCTTGGTCATAGCTTTCATTTGAACTGGGAACGGGGAGTCTAGGACGAGTAGTTCCCGAGATATGGCGGTTTGAAGTTCGACAGCTGTCACTTCAAATGAAGATCTTGGTCATAGCTTTCATTTGAACTGGGAACGGGGAGTCTAGGACGAGTAGTTTCCGAGATATGGTGCTTTGAAGTTTGACAGCTGTCACTTGAAATGAAGATCTTGGTCATAGCTTTCATTTGAACTGAGAACGGGGAGTCTAGGACGAGTAGTTCCCGAGATATGGCCGTTTGAAGTTTGACAGCTGTCACTTCAAAGATTCAAGATTCAAAATTTGATAGGGCCTCCAGACTCTCTGCGAGAACCCCCGAGAACACCCGAGAAGCGTGAGTGTGAGGAGCTTCTCTCCTTTTCGTTCTCTGGCTCGCCTGTTCTCCGATCGGTATCGGTATTTTTGGCCGAGACAAAGGATTTCAAACATCACGACGGAGAAAAATTGAGAGTGTGGATAGCTTGTTTGTTCTTCGAGAAGTCTCGGCGAGACTTCTCGCCGAGCTTTCTCTCGAGAGTCTGGAGGGGCTATCAGATTCAAGGTTCAAAATTCAAGAATCAAGAAAAAAACTTTGTAAATTTATACCGTTCCACGCGCCAGTCCAAAATCTGCGGTTATCTGTACAGATATCTTTAAAGATATCTTTACAGATATCTTTACAGTCCGGATCCGTGGGAAAATCTTTAGCGTTTAAAGGCCGCTAGTTTTATCCGCAGTTATCTTTAAAGATATCTTTACAGATATCTTTACAGATATCTTTACAGTCCGGATCCGTGGGATAATCTCTATCGTGTAAATGCCGCTAATCAGGGGTAGAAATAGGCTTTGTAGGAGCGCGCGCAAGTGACACGAAAAAGAGAACCGTCAGTTTATATGACAACGGTCTCCTGTCTCAGTTTTTATATTATTTTATAGAAAACTTATCAATAAAAGACTTTTCAAAATATTATGTAGGCATGTTCTGACATTAATAAATCGGGTAGGTATCTTTATTATAATCTCCAACGAGAGAGTAAAAGAGAAGAAATATGTTAAACACAATTATAAAGTTTTTGTGAGTGAGGGAGAAGAATAACTTTTATAAGGTTTTAATATCCGTAGAAATAAGAACCTAAACAAATATATTCGTACGTAGCTCGATCTTGAATCGTGATTAACTATAAAAGTTGCTCTCCTTCAAACGGGCCAACTTTTGTTATAACAGCTTAAGGCTTGGTTCTGCAAATCCGAATATTACGGACGTTAAACAGCGGAAGAATGTTAAATCCTACTAATGTTATAAAAGCGAAAGTCCGCGTTACCGCGTATCACCAAAACTACTTAACTGATTTTGATGAAATTTGAAATTTGGCTGTTGTAACATAGCCGAAACGTCTGGATAAATAAGGTAAATTACGCGATAAAATCCCGCGTCCATATAATTTTCAATATGAATAGTGATCGCGAAAGTTTAAAAAGACTATTGAAAGGAATGTAAATAGTTTAGGTTCTGGAATAACACATAGGCTACTTTTTATCCCGAAAAAATGTATGGTTCCCGTACGTAAAGAACCACGCGGGCGAAGCCGCGGGCGTCCACTAGTTGAAAACAAATCTAGAATACCTTAGTTGATATCTTTTTAGATAAAATGCCGATGTGCATTTGTTCGTAACTCCTCCAAAATGGCGGGTCTTTAGGCGTTTCGCACCACGAACGATTCGGACCGCGGTGTGAATCGCCCCAGAGCTATTTTTGAATGGGTTCTTTCGCACCAGGGTGGTGACAGCGGTGCGAATCGCCTAAGTATCTTTTCAAATGGGTCGATTCGGACCACAGCACAGTGTACCAAAAGCCCATATTTTTTAGATAAATTCCCAGAGTGACTTTTTTGGAATGTTTTTGCATATTATTTTGGTTCAGTAGGGTCAAAGAAACCTATTTTAGAAGTTTAGCCAATTTGCCCCTCGGGGGGGCAAGTTGGCCCCCCTGTGGGGGCAAGATGACGGAGGCCTTTAGGCGGCCTAAAAAATCCGTCACCAGAGTTGAGTACTTGCTCATACGAAAGAAGCTAGATAACGGTTATGAAAAGAAGAAAAAAAGCGTTCATTTTCGTAGCTACCTAGTTACCAAAAAGTAAAAAAAAAAAACAGTCTATTTCGTGGTTACTAAAATAAAAAAAAAAAAATCCGCTTTTGTAGCTGGTTATGAAACACAGTTGTGTACCTACCTACATGGATTAAATTTAATCAGTGAAGAAAAAATCTTCTTTCGTAGCTAGATAGGACAAATATTTATGAAAATGGACCAAAGGCATTGCTGTGTTCAAAATTATCTATAAGTGTCTATTTACTATATCTATAAGTGTATAAACAAAACTTAGGTATCTCTCTAATCCTATTCCATTAAACGAGCAATATTTGTTTGTTTGATTGATGTTTGTTTGTCCTGAGTTTTAGTTTTAGTTTTTGATCTCACTAGATTAACGCCTTAGATTTAATTATCTGTAATGTTAGTCATAAGTTGTAAATAAATAATTGTCTAATTGTCTCGAAAACAGCTCTAGAGATTTCGATGAAATTTGCAGGACGGGTGTTTACGGGAGTGAAAAATCGATATAGCTAGGTCTCATATCTGGGAAAAGCCATTTTCTATGCATTTTCACGCAAAAAGTGCAATGTGGTTCGTAATTGAACCACTAGATGGCGTTCGTTGGTTGCCAACGAGCAGAGCTCGGTCGCCCAGAAAGGGCCATGCCGATTTTGTATGGGCGTTTGGTGCCTTTTTTATTTCGCGCGGCCGTCAACCAAACATTAAAATATAAACTCTTAGGAGTATATCAAATAATATTGTGAGCACAGTATACAGCTTCACTCAGCCAGGACCGAGTTATACAGGATGAGTTTTTAAAGAGTACCTCTATGGCCAAATCTGAAACTATTAGCAATAGCGAAAAACACTCAAAGGAGTGTCATAAGCGATTTTGATTAGAAGTAAAACTGCATCATTACATTTTAAAAATAATCATATTCCTGGCCAGGAATCGAACCTGTTGGTTAAAAAAAAACTTTTTGTATTATTATACCATCCGATAGTGTAGATGATAAGGATCAATTTCTGAGAAAAGCTATATACGGCAAACTAATAAAAAAAAAGTTATGGGTAATCTACGAAATATTAAGAGTTTAAATCAGTTTATTAAAAATCAACACTTTCCGTTAGTTTGACGCATGTAGTTTCTCCTCAGAAATTGATCCTTATTATCTACACTATCGGATGGTATAACAATACAAAAAGTTTTTTTTTTGTAACCAACAGGTTCGACTCCTGGCCAGGAAAATGATTATTTTTAAAATGTAATGATGCAGTTTTACTTTTGATCAAAATCGCTGAAGAGACTCCTTTGAGTGTTTTTCGCTATTGCTAATAGTTTCAGATTTGGCCCTAGATGCCTCACTCTTACCTCAGTTGGTCCGAAAGAGCCTTTTAATCCTTAGATGAAACAGGATCGACTGGCATCAAAAAAAGTTTTTATGTAAATTGCCCATTTTCTCGCTGACTGTACATTTTTTTCAAAATCTGTGAATGCAGGTTGAAATATCGTTAAAAGTTAAGGATAGTCTCCTAAAAACGTTTTCCTGTAGCTACAACGATTAAGGTAGCCCTTACTGTCTTGTCTCAGAAATACACTTTAGCGATTTCTGACTTTTCTAGTACTCTAACCTCAGTTGGTCTGAAAGAGCCTTTTTATCCTTAGATGAAACAGGATCGATTGGCATCAAAAAAAGTTTTTGTGTAAATGACCCATTTTCTCGCTGACTGTACATATTTTTCAAAATCTGTGAATGCAGGTCGAAATATTTTCAAAAATTAAGGATGGTCTCCTAAGAACGTTTTCCTCTAGCTACAACGGTTAAGGTAGCTGCCCTTACTGCCCCATCTCAAAAATTCACCCTGTATTATATTAGTGTAGATTTTTTTGTCCTATTATTTCATGCCTGGTTGTACTTTAAGAAATGTGTGTAAAACTATGTATCTTTGTCCGAATTCACCTATCTAAAAAGATAACTGTTTTGTTCCCCCTCAGCAGCGGTCCGAATCGACCCATCACAAAAAGTTCTGGGGCGATTCGCACCGCGGTGCGAAAGAACCCATTCAAAAACAGCTCTGGGGCTATTCACACCGCGGTCCGAACCGCTTGCGGTGTGAAACGACTAAAGACCCAAAATGGCTATCTATAGTTGATCTATAGTTGAAACCTGTAGGGTGGTCGTTAGGTTTTGTTGTCTTTCTAGTGAGGTCTTTGGCAGGATAAGTTAATTTATCGAGTCCAATAGTAGAAAAGAAATAAAAACAAGATCACAAATCACGGCTGTATCCAAAAGACACGGTAGCCATTACTTATCTCAAATCATTCGTTTTTTACCCGGCTGATAGGACGGCCTTGGTAATGTTTATCGCGCGTTTCTATGAGTGTTTGTAAAATATTTTCGATCCTGTTTCGTTATTTTTCGTTGTGTGATAAATGTTGGCCGTCCGGGTGCAAGATGGACAGACGATATAACGAGTACTTATCGTAAAATTGGATGAGCCTATCACGGGACCGTGAGGAGTAACACAAAAAAGGCGTTCACCCAGCAGTAGGTGAAGTCAGGTTGGGGATGATGTTGATGATGATGAATAATGAGGTAATATAACAAGTGAAATGTAGAATCTGTGGTCTCTGCCCTACGAAAGGAAACAGGCGTGATTTTATATGTATGAAATGTAGATATTTTTTTTTAAATCAGTTTTTTTTGGATGCACCGTCATCGAATTTGAGCTACCCTGAAAGTCTTATCCAGAAAGCTAATCGGGAGGTGCTAGTGAGTTGCATAATTCTACCCGGAACGACAGACAAACAAGAAAGTGACATAACAAAAAAGTGGTACTTACCTACTTAAATAAAATGGCGGCCGTCGCTATTTCAGCGATGTTTTCAAGGCAGCTTAATTATGAACATTCTTAGCGGATGTCTTAAAGGTTTTACTTCCCGTGTTTCATTAAGGCCCCCTGCCTGTGGTTGTTGAGGAGGGATGTGGGCTGTTTGCCTAATTGCGCCTCATTCTGCTGATTTAAATCAATGTGGTTTTCATACACATGGAAATCTCGGCGATTGAAATCATGTGGTTTTCTTGGATTATAAAGTTTTATATAATAATATCTGGGCGACCGTGCTCGCACCGTTGCAAATAGAGAAAAATATAAGTAAAAAGAAAAAAGAACAAAAAAGCAAAACAAAACAAAAATTTAACCATCGTCACAGGCCTAAGAGCCTTTTCTGGTGAAATACTTTATAAGCCACTTACGTGGCATGGACCATCAAAGAACCAGTGTCAAGCAGGAACAATTAGTCGGCTCACCATTGTTTTAAAACTAACTCACTTTCTCCGTACACTAACAATGGTGCGATAACGCGTAATTGAAGCCTAGATTTGCAACGATGGAAAGGAAAGTTACGTGCTGGGACATTTCTTTTACAGCCTTTCACCACACTTGTTACTTTATAGCCGTAGTAGTCAGGAGGCAATCTTTTGCTAACACAACGGTACACTGTAGCGCCTGGGACATTGTTTGAGATGGAAGTTACGTGCTGGAACATTTCTTTTACAGTCTTTCACCACACTTGTTAGTTTGTGGCCGTAGTAGTCAGGAGGCAATCTTTTGATAAAACTTACCGGGACACTAGCGCCTGGGACGTTGTTTGAGATGGAGTAGGCTTCGTCCAAATATATAGTTCTGTGATCCAAATCCATTTTTTTTAATAACATTTATTCAGTAGGACCGCTATGACCACTTTGAATCGCTACACACATCTAGGTGATTCTACTCATGGGTGGCGATTCTAGTACCAATTTTTTTATCAACCACAAGCAAAACATCATATAAACCTTAGTTTTTCGACTGTTTCCTATTCTACTAATGACAAACGACTCAGTTGTGGTGAGGTTTTAGCTAAGGTTTTGACTTTAACTAAACAAATTTTTTAAAAGCTATTCTACTATTCACCAAATGGCTGACATTTAAGAGATCGAAACAAAACGCAGCGGAATGATTGACGTTGTCATCTAGTAGAATTGCCCTGCTGTTCTTTCATTCTTGTCATTGACGCCAGGATTCGAATCCACGACCTTCGAAAGTCGAGTATCACCCTCGGCCAACACGGCTCATCCAAGTATTAACACTAACAAAGTCACAAGTTCCTGATTCCATAATAGCGTTGTCATTACCTCCGTGTATAGGACCCTCTGAAGGTGAACCGAACTTGGTAAGTGGCTAACAAAGTGACATGTAACTTACCGAACTTGAATTGGAATATAACTCGATTAAGTTGTATTGTGGCAAGGGATCTACTCTTGCTAGTTTATCGTTGAAATTCTGGATGTACTGTAACTAGCCTTTTTAGCGCTTCGAGTTTCTGCGACCGTGAAAAATGCTGTAATCTTTCTCAGTTCTGAAAGGAAAAAAATTCTCAATAGGTTCTGGGCCCAATTTTTCTAAGTTACAAGCTTGTTACAAGTTACATCAAATATTCCGGTTTCATTACGCTGCGTTTTATTTCGTTCTCCAAAATGACAGTAATTTGCAAAACCACATAAAAAGTATCCTAGAGCACAATCGAGATTGAGACGATTCTAATGATACCTCATTCTCATTCATCAAAATCCATCCAGCCGTTTAGGAGAAATGCGGTAATAAAGAATATCACTATCACATAGAAACGCGCGATCTAAGTACATAAGCCTGTGACTTGACAGTCAGCCGGGTAAAAAGCTTGAAGGCGACTGGTCAGCTAGTTCCCATTTGACAAATTGTTTTACCATTTAAAAGGCGCATTTCAGAGGCTCTGTATAAAATAAATTATAAATGTCTATGTATAAGTTAGTGAAGTTGATCAAACCGCGATCGCTTAATCGAACGAATTCATTGAGTAAACACGCCTAGCCCCTATAATCCCCGGCATAATTAAATTGTCATCTACTTCTATCAGATCCGAACGAAAGATCAACATTGGGACTTGATTAGGACTTACTATTATTAATTTTATACTGGGTGTGCTATTATCACTCCTCAAAACGTTTGACATAATTTCGGTTTTGTAAAAAAATATGCACACACATAAACTACCTCTAATGTGCTTTGTTTGTTTTTAAATAATAAAAGAAATGAGTTTAAATAAAAGAAAACACTAAACTTAGCCAACATTAAGATCATAGAAATGTTTCCGATGTAGTTTTAAAAGTAACAAAATGTTCAATAGCTTCTATAGTTAACTGTACCACGAGCGTAGACAAGTGCGGAAGCTAGTCTTCATTGAATATGTATCTCACGGTCTGAAATTTTATTAGATACTTTGATCTAAGTAAAATTGAAGCACCTCGGACGGAGCTCGTAAATGATTTTTAGTTTTTATTTTCATCTGAGAGAAGTTGGAAAATAAAAGAGCATGTCGTCCAAAGGAAAACAAAATAAAGCAGAACCAGACCTCGGTACGGTCAGCTTACAAAAGTTTATGAGTGTCTTGACAACTTTCACAACTCATCTCAGTCAAATACAACGAAGTTTTTTTTTTTTGGCAATTATTGTTACCTAGATGAAAAAAAATTAAATAATGATCAATGACAGTATCTCCAAGGCACGGTAGACATTCTCTCAGATCTTTTTAGGAGTTTTTTAAGATCCTTCGAGGCTAAGGAGTTAGTCAGAGGTATGTCCAAATACATATTTGGTACATGCCCACGTTTTGCAGAAGTTAGCATTCCATACGTGACATGTTGCAAGCCCATCGACGCTATTAGAAAGCTAACTGGTTTCCTCACGATGTTTTTTGTTAATTTTTCGAAACAAAAAATCCATTGATGCACGGCCGCGTTCGAACCTGCGACCTTCGGCCAATACGGCTCACTTATATATTGTTATATAATTATAAAAACTTAAACGCGTGTCATAGTAGTTGATGCGCTACTCATTTCGGCGCCACTGAAAACCAGCGTAAATGAAACACGTAAATTAAAAACTGTTTTTTTGCAAAGTACTTTTGCTGGCAACTGTACTTAATTTCACTGCATCCCGGAAGCGAGTAAGAGAAATTAAAATATCTTCGATCAGGTCACGTCTGGAGACGGCACATTTGACGCCGGGCGTTTCGCAGCGGCGAGTTGTTGTGTACTGGAATGTGTAAGAGAATGCACATGATGATAGTGTGTCGAACCAGCCCCCCTAGCCATATTACACTATCCATCGTCGCGATCGCTGTAGAACACTCAAAATGTATAGGAATTGTCGTTTAAAAATGATGAGTCACGTGGTCAGAACGTCAATTCCTATACATTTTGAAGTGTTCTACAGCGATCGCGACGGTAGATAGTGTAATATGGCTAGGGCCCCTGGCCTGTATGATTAAGACAAGTAAGACAATAGCACCCTGATTAAGTAAGACAATAGCACTGCGACAGCAATCACTACGCAACCGGCCGAATATCACTGAAAATCGTATTACAGTCGCAAAATGCTCTATGGCCAAAGTGCAACTGCGACTGTAATGCGTAATGCCATAATGCAGTGATTGCTGTCGCATTACCATGGCAAGTCTTACGCTGAATATGATAATGATCATCATAACTTACTTACTTACTCCATTGGCTCAGGGACCCAAAGTGAGTCTTGGCCTCCGAAACGAGAATTCGCCGCTTCCTTCTGTCCGTTGCTGCCTCTAGCCAGTTGTCGGCTCCGAGGTCGCGCAGGTCAGCTTCTATTCTGTCGCTCCAGCGAAATAATGATTATCATATTCTTTACCTAGCCATGCTGAAGACTAAACATGTATAATAAAATGCAGCTAAACTCCTGCATTCAATTAAGATGTTGTAAAATGATGATGATGAAATAATTTTATCATTTACAGCAGTTAGCCTCAAAGAAGTGAATGTCCAGATTGTGATAAGAAATTATGAATTTACTTAATAATTGCATCAAAATCTCTGAGAAAATCCTTTGTTGATGGAACAATAGACAGAACACAATATTCATATTTAGCCAACAGTGTTGCCACATGCGGATTTTTTTTTTAACATTACTAACTAAGGCTGTGTCCCCAGTAGGCAAACTGTGAGCGGCCGACTGAGTTTGCGGCGTATCGGTTTAGTACGCTCTTCCATATATTTGAAATGGAGTGTCCACAGTTTGCTAGTTTGCAGCGTTACGCTGCAAACGGCGTACAGTGAGCGCAAAACTAGCAAACTGTGGACACTCCATTTCAAATATGGAAGAGCGTACTAAACCGATACGCCGCAAACTCAGCCGGCCGCTCACAGTTTGCCTACTGGGGACACAGCCTTACAGGTACTTTCAGGTAGGGACAGTCAAATATTAAAATTTTAAACGGTAAGCATTTTGCTAGTCTAAGATATTATTATCTACAGTAAAAGATGTCTGGTTGTAAGCGACACTTTCTTAATCTTCAACCGTTTAAAAAAAATATTTTGACATAAGCAAGCACGCCTATGGAGTTCCTTAAAAATAGACAAGCAATCATAGCAATCATCATAGCAATCATCAACATAGAAAAACATATCAAACATATCAAACATAGCAATCATCTTCATGGATGCTGATTTTTTTTTTTTCAGAAGCGAAACGCTCTTTAGCTCATATTTTATCTATAGATTTTTATTGTGCTTACAGATCTGAGTTTTTTGAGAATACAGGCTTAAGCCTGTTTTATGAAACTACAAAGAATGTAATGATTGTCTAATTAGTCACAGGTGCACCGTGGCCGTGGTTACCGTGTCGAAGCGATTAGCGAGCTTGTGTAAACAAGTACCTACCTAGGTACCTAGTACCTACTGACGTGGCTCGAACTCATAGTCCTATCACAGAATACTAGTACTATATAATAAGGTTATCGAACAACGGAAGCGCTCAGCTCGTAATGTCACTTACGGTCACCCGTCGAAATTGTTACCGCGCACACTGCTTACTTACTGCTTACTTACTTATCGCTGCTTAATTTCAATGATCAATTAAGAACGTCAGCAAGCTACGCCACAGTGCTTATTAAAATACTAGCTGCTGATAAAACAGAGCGCCGGATTGACGTGATTTTTTGTGTGGAGATAGTTGGAGGGCTGGAGAATAACATAGGCTACTTTTTATGCGGGTACCACGCGAGCAAAGTCGCGGACATTATTTTCTTCGATTGTTCTGACCACGTGACTTATCATCATAGAATTTATATTCCCAATAGTATTCCCATATATTTTCTCTGTTATCTATTAACGTTAGTGATTGTAGATAAGTAACTGTGGGTGGAGTAAGAGCCCTATCTATAACTAGGACACCACAGTTGCATCACCAACAAAAACTACGTAAATGGCACCTGCAAGGCTATTTTGTTTCACACGTTAAGTCGCTAATTCGGATTACTTCCTAAAGTGCATCATGCGGTGCATCCAGCACCGTTATAAATAATCAAAAACCATTTCTTTCTATTTCAGGTAAGCACGAGATGAATTTTCCAATAATTCTATGTAGGTACCTACTTTGAGAAATAAGATAAGATGGTAAGTGATAAAATAGACTTGAAAATATAAACGATAATTTGCAATAGGTAAATAATAAAAATAATATAAATATTTTTATTTCGAACAACTTGATCCATCCATAATTTTACAAAAAACATGTAAAAACATGCACAAGTAGGAAATAACGCACATCACATACTCACAATTAAAATTACCTAAAATAAAATAATGGTGTTTGCTGAAAAGTATGACTCGTTTCACCTCCAAAAAGAGGTTTGATTAGTTCATTCCTATACAAAGTTACTCGCAAGAAAAAGTAACCAACAGGTAACTCATACAAGTTAAAGCTGGTTAATGCTACTCATTGAGATGGTAACATTTCAGAGGTGGTAAAACTAAGTTTTAGTCCTTAAGTTAACGAAATAAAGGCTTTAGAACTCTACGTTATTTTAGTAAGTTACTTAGTTTGGACTAAAGGCGAACGGTGACGGAGTTTTTGGGCAGCTAAAAACTGTCGTCATGGCTTGACGTCTTAAAAGCCGGGACCGACACTTTAACATGCCCTCTGAAGCACGGGAGCGCTCTGATTCGCAAATTGTAACCGCTGAGATAGATCTGCGATCAGAGATTTCGCGACTGCAGCGTTTTGGCGACTCTCTCCCCCTTACTTATGAAAGATGTTTAAAGTTGAACACTGGTTAAACAACGTCCTGTCTCTGTTTGTCACTATCCACAAATAAAGACAGGACGTTGTTTAAACAGTGTTTCACTTTAAACATCTTTCATAAGTAAGGCCCTCTGCGTTCGATCGCAGTATCAAAATCGCGCGTTTTCGATGCTGGATTGATTTCCTGCTTTTGAACGCGGTATCGGAAACGCGCGTTTTAGCAACTGCTGCGATCGCCGATCGCCGCGTTTCGCGTTGAGTGTGGTGTGGAATGTTGGTCTCTGTATTTTGCTTCTGAAAAACGACTAATGGTAAGCGTCCACAGGCCCGCATCGCACGCAGCGGACGGATCGCATCAAGCGGATTATCTGTGTAATGCGAATGCGATGCGTACGATGTGGACAGGTGGACGCACTTATATGAGTTTCTATACAAATAATACTACGATCCGTTGCGTGCGATGCGTCCGAAGCGTACGATACCGACATGTGGACGCTTACCATTAATCGCCGATCGCCGATGCTAAAAGTAGCATGTCTGCTAGAGCCCTAACTTCAGAGTTACGACACGGCGGAGCCTATACATGGCTTCGCTATTACCGATTGACGATCAGTTAATATCCTAGCTAAGTTTTTATGAGTTTCCGTAATAATTTGTCAGTTGAGCTATTAATAACTCTTTGGAGCTCATTACTTCACTCGGAAGCGAGTGTCGAACCGGGATGAGAAAACTTTTGAACGTTGATCAAGTTACTCTATATATGAAACCAAGAACGTGTGAGTGACCTTAGAATGTGGGAGGGACCACGAAATAAAAAACAATAAATAACATCAACCAGTACATAGTCTTCTTGAAAAGTAATGATTTAGAAAAACAGGGTCATGTCGTTATCTTACAGACCATGTTCCTAATGTCGAAATCCGAAGACAAAGGTGAAAGGTATTGGGTATAGTATCATGGAATCATGATAATTTTCACAATTAATCGTTTATCCAGTAGGATTGTACATTCTTTATTCTTTATTGTACACAGAATAAACACAAAACAATAAACTTAACACAATGAAAGGACATGTACAAAGGCGAGCTTAACCCTAAAAAGAGTTTTCTTCCAGCAAACCTTTGAGGCTAGAGAGAGATGATTAGAAGCGCAGGGTCGTGTACACAAGAAAAATGAGGCTCAAAGGAATAATGATAATAATTATGAATATAAAACTAAAACAAAGGCATAAATAAATATATAAGTATATTAAATGCATATCTAGTATTTATAAATACATAAACTAGGCCAATAACTACATGAATACATAAACTACCATACAATAATGATGCTATCTACATAAATATAAATATACATTTTCGTGATACTTTCACAAAAACGAACTTAGGCACGTACTCTCGCTAGCGTATTTTTTTTTTAAAGTAACACGACTATTATATTATTTGATTTCACACCACACACGTGTTTTTTAATCAGTTCGCGAAAAATACACTATTAATTTTTTTGATCCTGATCGCTAATGATTTTTTTTATTATTACCGCATGGTGCATTCAATTTGATAAAAAATTGAATTCAAATCGCGATAAGTACCTACCGCTTTTAATTGCAATTCATTGAAATATGATTAATTGATTATAGAGTGCCTGTCTTTCAGAAAATATTGGTATACCTACTCGTAATAATATTTAATTTACCAAAAACTGTTTACAATAATGTTAGCTCTGGAACCTGCGGAGCTAAAAAGGTCGCTATTGCAGAATCGTATTATAGGATTGAACTATTGCCATCTCTTTTCACTCTCAGTCAATGAAAAGAGATGACAATAGTTCAATTCCTTTATTGCGATTCTGCAATAGCGACCTTTTTGGCTCCGCATGTAAGTAAGTTTGTATCTTTACCTATGTATGAAAAACTTACTTCAATGTTTGGTCTCCTTTCTCTATCATCAAAAGTAACATTCCCGTCTGGATTTTTGCCTAAAAAGTATGTGCTACACTACACCGTTTAGGAATTCAGAGACAAAGTTAGAATGAATGCACCGTGCCGTGTGCCTAGATAATAGCGGCCTTTACACGGTAGAGTTTTAACCACGCATCTGGACTGCGTTCCGAACCGCGGATAAATCTGTACAGATTTAACCACGGATAAAACTGTCGTGCTAATTATTGTCACAGTTTAGACTGGCGCTTACGATTATGAACGGTGATGCGTGCAAAAAACTGTCACAAAAACTGCTAAAAACTTTGCCAGATCGAACTGTCAGCGTCGCGCATCTACACGTAAGGTTTTTAGCGAAGGTTGGAATGGCGCGTACTATTTCCCGCGTTCCGATCTCTACGTGTAAAGGCCGATATTAAAACGGTTTCTGTGAGGACGTTCGTCGCTTCAGAATACGGTGTAGGTAATAAAGTTTACAGCTCAAAGGGATACGAAAATAGACTATAAGGCTTTCTCCACTTTGCTCCTTCATATCGAATGGACCGACTGCATCGAAGCTGTGATCCGATTGAAGATGTCATTCACAAAAGATGCATGATGGATAATTAAAACTTAGCCCCCTTACTTATGAAAGTTGTTTAAAGTTGAACGCTGGTTAAGCAACGTCCTGTCTCTGTTTGTCACTATCCACAAATAAAGACAGGACGTTGTTCAACTAGTGTTTAACTTTAAACATCTTTCATAAGTAAGGCCCTAGGTCTTTATCTAATAATAGTTGATTTACTACAGTGTCGGGAGGAAATCTGTGCCTAAACTTTACATTGTAGTGCATGGGACATTATTGAGATATAAGTAATATTGCTTGGTTTGCCCAGCAACTAAACCATCTTCAGAACTTAACCATCCTCTCAACTTAACCATCCTCTTAACTAAACAATCCTCTCAACATAACCACCCCCTTAACTTAAACATCCTCTCAACTTAACCATCCTCTTAACTTAACCATACTCTTAACTAAACCATCCTCTCAACTTAACAATCCCCTCAACTTAACCATCCTCTTAACTAAACCATTCTCTTAACATAACCATCCTCTCAACTTTACCATCCTCTCAACTTAACCATCCCCTCAACTTACCCATCCTCTTAACTAAACCATCCTCTCAACTTAACCACCCCCTCAACTTAAAACTCCGATCAACTTAACCATCCTCTTAACTAAACCATCCTCTCAACTTAACCACCCCCTCAACTTAAACATCCTCTTAACTTAACCATCCTCTTACTAAACCATCCTTTTAACATAACCATCCTCTCAACTTTACCATCCTCTCAACTTAACCAGCCATATCCACAGAAAAACCAGTCAATACGTGTGGGGCTGACGAAACCACGGGTTTCCTCGCGATGTTTTCCTTCACCGTTTGGAGCGCAATATCTGAAGGAACCAAAAGTCGAGGCACTGCGCTACTTAGTCAACACGGCCACTGTTTTATATCGTTTTATAATATTTTGATAAAACATGGCCAACACTTATTGTGAAGTCGGTTAAAAATTAGCAGACCGGATGCTAGGCAGACGTCCTGCTTGGTAGGAAATGAAAATTATAACATTTAAACCAGTTAGCTTTCTAAGAGCGATGGGCTTGCAACCTGTCACGTAAGGAATTCTAACTTCAGCAAATTGTTCCAAAACTACCAAATATGTATTTGGACAAACTTCTGACTAGCCCTTAGACGTATTCAAAAGACCTTAAATGTCTAAAGATCTGGGTGTCAATTCTAGTACCAAACTTTTTATCAACCTCAACCAAAACCTCAACTAAACCTCAGATTTTCGACTGTTTCTTATTCTACTAATGACAACTAACCACCAAATGACTGACATTTAAGAGATCGAAACAAACCGCAGCGGAATAATTGACGTTGTCATCTAGTAGAATTGCCCAGCTGAGGAATAGTCTACCGCGTCCGTGATCATGTTTCGTTTCAAATTGTAACGCTAAATGCAGCCTAAGTTTAGGCAGGCAGCAGCTTTCCGTAACTGTAATGCTTCAATGGAACTTTACGTTCAGATTTTAAGCTAGTTTTGTCCTGTTTTGTCCAGGGTGTCAATTCTAGTACCGAACTTATTATCAACCTCAAGCAAAACCTCAACTAAACCTTAGATTTTCGACTGTTTCCTATTCTACTAATGACAAACGACTCAGTTGTCTTGAGGTTTTAGCTAAGGTTTGGACTTTGGCAGAACAAATTTTTGAAAAGCTAATTTATAATTTTTAACTTTTCTACTATTCACCAAATGGCTGTCATTTATGAGATCGCACCAAAACGCAGCGGAATGATTGACGTTATCTATCATCTACTTAGTAGAATTGGGGGGCAGAGCCTTGTTATGTCAACGTGTTGGCTGTGTTGGCCGAGTCGGTTAGTACCTCGACTTTCGATCCGAAGGTCGTGGGTTCGAATCCTGGCCGTGCATCAATGAATTTTTAACTTATACGCGCATTAACACGAGCTCTAAACGTTGAAGGAAAACATCGTGAGGCAACACGCAGCATAGTCAGCCCCACACGTATTGACCATGTCTTTCCTGTGGATATGGCCGGTTAAACTGAGAGGATGGTTTAGGAGCTGGGCAAGCCTACTCCATCTCAAACAATGTACCAGGCACAACAGTGTCCCGTTATAATTATGTAGGCAAAGATAGCCTCCTGACGTTGTATAAATCATCTAAGTAAAGATGTAAAGGCCTAAGTTTTTGTCATGTCAAGTTACATGCCCGTTTGTTTCTGTAATCTAGAATGTTCACAACATTTTGATCTAAGTACTTCAAGAAAGGAGGTGAAAAGTTATTCTCAACTAGTTGCTAAATTAAAAATTAAATAAAAGGTTCTTCTGAAAATCTGAGGTTTAGTTGAAGTTTTGCTTGAGGTTGATAAAAAGTTTGGTACTAGAATTGACACCCTGCTCCTTTTTACCCGACTGCGCAAAGCAAAGGAAGGGTAATGTGTTTATCAGTCTATGTTTGTATGTATGTTTGGATGTTTCTATGTGGCACTCTAGAGGCCAAACGCGTAGACCGATTTTGATGATTCTTACGTCAATCGATTTGTCTCAACCTTGGGAGTGTCACTAAAGATATGACAGTAATCAAAATTCACCAGGGCTACAACCAGACGCCATATTGTCAAAATTAAAAGAATCAAAATCGTCACACTATATCAAGTGGGGTATCGTTGAATAGGTATTTTAAAATCAACTTTATCATAACTAAAAAGTGTTAAATAAAAAAATATTTTAAAAAAACAAAAACCCGACTGCGTCAAAACTAAAAAGAAAAAAACAAGCCTGCAAAGAATTACTCACAGTCGGGACCCATAACATTGGGAAGATTTGATTGGTAATAAAATGAATGGGTACCGACTGTGAGTAATTCTTTGCAGGCTTGTTTTTTTCTTTTTAGTTTTGACGCAGTCGGGTTTTTGTTTTTTTAAAATATTTTTTTATTTGAATTCAGTTATAAAGGTTGTTTTTTTAGGGTTGTATGTATGTTACCGATCACCGTAAGGTTTTCATGTAACTACCTAGTAATTGGGCCACGTTTCTCTAAGATAAGACTCAGAGAAACGTGACCAAATCATTATCTGCTTTTTCAACAGGTTATATCGATAAACTATTGTCATTGAATTGAGTGACCTTGCTGTTATCGTTGTTTTTAGTAAAATAGTAATTATAAAAAAACTATGTAAGAAATAAATTTAAAATTGTCGAATTTAGTGGACGGCTGATAGAATGTCGGGAAAGAAACTAAGTATTCTGCTCATAAAACCACAATGAATTTACATTATCCATTACTATAAATAAATAGTATGTATAATACGGGACATGTCTATTAACGACCTATAAAGGTAGCCGCACACCTATCCGAGCCGAACGAATCGACCGATACGAATTTTAGAATTCTTTATATGAAATCCTATGAAACCTCGCACGCCTGCCCGCGCCGAATCGTCCGATTCAACCGAATCTGGCAGTAGGTACTTCGAGAATTTGGCGTGGATAGGTGTGCGCTCAGCCTAATACTCAGTCAACAAAGTTGGTCGCTAAATATACTAACTTACACCTTACAGATTTCGACTCCGTTTTTTTAGAAAAAAACTAGCCTACTTTTGTGTAGGTAGTTACAAACACATGACCCAATCTCTTCTTCGCTGTAAGTCTTCTTCTTCATCTTCTTCAGCATATATTTGCCCACTGCAGGGCATATTAATTAATTAAATTTAAATTTATTTATTTCAGCCTTCATACATTATTAACATATTCGAGCCATACCTACATAACATTAAATTAATTCATAAAATCTAAAATTACAAAATCAAATAACTAAAAATTAAAAAATATCTAAAAATAAAAATAACTGTCAGGTACCTACATACATACATTTAAATAATAAAACTCAATGATAATAATAAATAATTAATTATTTAATGTGGACAGTATGCAGATGCGTCCAGTGCTTCATAAACATACTGTCCACATCCAATATATATATAATATGCCTCTCCAATATTCCTCCACACTGCTCTATCACTGGTCTTCCTGGTCCAGTCTTCTTCGCTGTAGGTAATCAGGTAAAATTAAATAAGGCTCTGGCTTCAGCGATTGTTTTATTTTTAATTTGTTAAATCTTAGTTTATTTTGTTACAAAATGCGAATAAACTTTCATGTTTGTTAGTTTATGATTTTTATTACTTTAACTAATATTAGAACCCTTAGGTACCAATATTACTTAGTTCTGACGGTGATGAAAAACATTGTGCGTTTGGGTAACAATTCGATGGGTTTACAGCCTGTCACATCTTTAACACCTGGGTCTTGGTGTTTCTCGCATCTTCGAGGCAAAAAACTCGCACCATGTAAATGGCGCTTAAATGAAATTACTTATTTATTTTTCGAAACATTTCATGTTCATTCAAACGAAAAATTTTATCAAAATTTTCAATTCCGACGGGATTCGAATCCGCAATGATACAAGCGATCCTCCTTTAGCCGGAGTGCCTTTACCAATTCGGCTACGGAGTCCTTAGTCGTCAGGCTTGAAAATCTTAATAAAATGAAAATTAAGATAATGTAATAATACCTAAGTGTGGTTAATAACTGCAAAATATTAAAACTTTATTTCATGTTCAATTTTGATAGTTTCAAACTGTTTCGTCTAGTTAGACAACAAGTTAAAATGTAGGTTTTATTTTAAACCGTTCCGTTTAATCCTAACGCTCTTCCTGAAATCAAAACTTTCTGTTTCCACGCCCGCTCTTCTAGCAAAGCGCAACAAAAACAATGCATTGCGAAATTCTTCGAACTAAAAAGCGAATTCAAAGGCTGTGCGTTTCATTGAAAATTTGCCGAGTTACCTACAAGTTATTCAACCTGCATTCAACTTGCCTTCAATCAAATAAAAGCTGAAATAAAACTATTTTTTTTTCTCCACGAATTGAAAAATAGTATGTAAGTTTTTTAAATTTAACTTTTTTTTATTTAGTAGGTTAGGTGTAGGTACCTAATTAATGTAAGTAGGTAGTTAAATTATTTTTTCAACTTATGCTTGAACATTCGAAAACGTTTCCTAATTATTTTTTATTGTAAGTACACAAAATAGAACATACAAAAAAAAACAACAGTAAGCAAGTATATAAAGGTAATGTACAAAGGCGAGCTCAACCCTGAGAGATTTTTGCCGTTGCCGTTGCTGTGCCGTGCCGTCAAGTGAAAAAACGCCCTATCCTTAGGACCTTTGATTAAACATAATCAAAGATCACGTTTATACAGTCTACAGAAGTGAATAATTAAATGAGTACGAAAATCGAATTTCATCATTAATTCACAAACGATAGAGTTCTATTTGACGTAATAAATCTGTTCGAAATTGGAGTTTCTCAAAAAAAAAAAAAAAAAGAGAACGAACGTCACATTATTTCAAAAGAGACCTCATTTGACAAAAAAAAGTTCAAAAGGAAAGAGGTCACTCACGAAAATAACTATACCCGGATCTACCCGGATCCATTAACCGATTCTAAACTTGAAAGCTTGTGCTGTTCAATCTTCCTGTTTTCTGTGGTTCAATTATTATTGCTACAAAAATCACATCACTAATTATTGTTTTCCAGCACTCTTTTAAGATAGGATTATTAGTCCGGGTACAGACGACAATTGAGTCAATGTAAGTGAGGAACAAATGTGTCATTGCGTATCCTTTGTTTGAGTGGTCGTTTGACTCCTCTGGGGCACTGTGATACAGATTGGGACCAATTTATGTGCGTAGTTTGAACCGAGTGGTGCAGGGCTCGAGTCTTTCTGAGGATTACATACTTCAAGATTGTTCGGAATGGCTGTACAATGTATTGCTACAGTGATGTGCTAGGGATGCGCTGAGTTACGCGGATTTGAATCAAATTGCATAATTTGGAACAGATCATTGATTTCTGTTATTGATTCAAGTGTTTAAAATAATTACAACTTTCATCCTACAGATATTTAATTTTACGAGTCAAATTGTATGTGTTGTACCTATAGCTGGAGGTTTGTATGACTGTTGTACATTCACATCGTAATGTCTCAACTCGACAGTTTAGAACTTCGGTTTACAAGCATGTAATGGCGAAATCTAAACATGCACACAGATTTGAAAATACCGATCAATTTAAATCACTTAAAAATAAAACAACATAAAATTGAGTTGCATCATAATTATTTAAGTAGATATAAAATTACCAGCAAGTGTAATTTTACAGTCAATGGATTATGGATAAAAACCTTATAGCCTGTTAATTTTAATATTTTGCCTGGCCAGGGGATTATCGCACCAGTTCCCAAGCTTCGGGGTAAGTGCCAGGTTAAACCCATTTGGTCATATGAAATGAAAGTTTTATCATCCACTTCACAAAAACACAAAGGATAGCGGAAAAACATGCTGATATTTTTCCTATTTCTGATCCAAAAATATTTTAAAAACTCTTTTACATTTTTTGTTGTAAAATCCGATATATCGGAAGTATGACTTTGTTTAACGTTCCAGGGTCGAATGTTTTGAAAAAGCTTTGAAACCTGTGAATTCTGTTTAAAAAATGTATACTTACATGAAAAATAAAACATCACTACTTTTTGGAAAATAAATTCATCACTGTTTGTCTTATATAAATGTACCTATAGATAAAGTTTAAAGAATGCGAGGGACATAAAAACACATTATATTTTTCTCAATCGTTCTTTAGAAAAATGAATGTAATACACATCTGAGAGAAATAACCTAATTTGCTCGCTAATTTTCCACATGGAAACAGTTAATTTTGCGTCCCACATATTTGTTTTCTGCAAATACTACAGAACTACAAATACATGTAAAATGTACAGGAATTTGTTGAATAATCTGAAATTTGGATGTAGATTTAGTATTTAGATTCCATATACACATTTCATGTATCCACGGAATATCATATAGAATATGTGTGCCACTTAATAATAAAAAACACAATTAGCACACACTTAAAAACAATCAATAAAAAAGAGGAAACAAGAGCGGAAATTGACAAAAACATAATATTATAAAACAAATAAGAAAGTAAATACAATAAATGATAAAAGGAAGGTACTGTGGAATAAGATTTAATGGGCAATAAGTAAGTTCTTATGAGCTAGTGGCCCACTCTGGTGACGGAGTTTTTGGGCCTCCTGAAGGCCTCCGTAATGGCTTAAAGACTTAAAAGCCGGGACTGACAATTTAACATCTAGGCAACAAAATAACATTTATATAACATTTAACCGAAACATGGAAGCGCTCGGCTGCATGTCATCACTATAAAATTAGATCTTAAAAAAACTCCTTGTCCCAGCACTAGTCAATAAAATAAGATTGCCGGTTGGATGCGAGACCCAGGTGATACATGTAAGCCGAACTTTATAGCTGGGTGAGGTTTGCCGCTTTAATATTTAATATTGAAAAAAAAAATACCACCGATCTATCGTTGTCGATTCTATACTTGTTTATAGACCCTGCCTCGGATTCATTGCTGCTATGCGCGCGGAATATATAACAGTAACATTAAACCGAGCATCGATGTAACTAATGTATAGCGATAATATCAAAATGATTTGGATGAAGACATGCACGGAAGGGGAGACTGAAAATGTTTTATTGATGAAATTGAAAGTAGTTAAAATTACATGGAAATTACATGAAAAATGATATGAGATATAATACATAGATAGTAGATATAATACATACATATTTTTAGCAAAGGCTTAGCCTTAGTTTTTCAACCCATGGACCGGAAAGTGTCCCAATATTTTCTTGTATTGCATACATAAAAAAAAATAAAAAAAAAATAAAGAAAAAGCACCGCTGTTTCTGAGCGTCCATGTGGAAACGCTGTTATCACGAAACGAGTGAATTCACACGTCAGAAAAATAGTTTTCCCCGACGAAAATGAGGGGTGTTTTAGGTTTGTGGTGTGCCATCTGTGTGTCTGTCTGTGGCATCGTAGCTCCTGAACGGATGGACCGATTTTGATGCGGAGTCTTGTTTGAAAACTAACATGATCGTGATAGTTCTACATGTCAAGTTTTTTTTTATTGAATTTTTAATCAAATTGCTTGTTGATTCTCATACTTACGAAAAACTATACCACTGGTTGAGGCACCATTGCGTATAGGGTTATTCAACTTTCCCCCCTTGAAAAATCTCCCTTGGGTGGGATTTCTTATTTCTATTTTAATCAGCGGAAAAATCCCCATCATCAATATCAAGTACTAGCAGCGCCCTCGCAGTGTTGCCGTGATGGTATATGGTGATAATGATGGAAAGTTCCTTCCTCAAGAGTTTAACTATGAAATGCAGAAATAATTTGTTAAATCGGACTGGTAGTTCCTCAGATTAGCGCGTTCAAACAAACTCTTCCGCTTTATTATTAGTAGGTATCTCGGACGAAAGAACGGGACGCGCCTTTATGATCCTACAAATCTTACCCCTCTAGCCAACGGACTAGATTACTTTGACAAATCAAAATCAGGTACCGTCAATAAAAACTACCCTAATAATCGATTCTTATCAGTCTCCGTATCGCTATCACCGAGGAAGGTGCTCCATGAAAATGCCAATTTATGGTGCTATACCAGTGCAATAAAAATCCACTACACCTCAAATCTTTAAAATATGGTGTAACATTTCATTATGTAAATGTTTTTTTTGTGTTTTAGCTGATTTTCTACTTCAATAAACATTATTTTATTTTAACTGAGGTTAAAACATCGATTCAAAAAATATACGACTAAAATGAAAAAGATCGCATCGCCTGCCGTCACATCTCTGTTTAATTTTCAATCGTAACGGATACGGTGGATACGGTCTATAATTGCCTAGCAATGTCTATTAATTACTATATTTTGGACATCACTCATGCACTACTGTCTAATGACAACTGTCTTGAGTGACAGTACCACGATACTAATGCGGTTTTTAAAATTATGTTTAGCCTTATTGCGATTAGCAATAGTTCGAATTTTGAATAATTTAGGTTTACGAAGGTACAAAATTGACGTGGCGAGTCTTTGCATTACGATGAGGTAATGTACAATTATTACTCCTTATCGATATCGATAAAACCATTTACATTAAGTTTCTTGAAGTTACATAATATACTAAATTATGTTGTATTGTACCTAGGTAGTTGTGTAGTTGTGCAAATTGGCACATAACAACATAATTATAATTTTTATAGTACCTATTGATATTAAATCACACCTAAGTATCTTATCAAGATTTTCAACGTTTTCGTGTGCCTACCTACTTTTTCTATAATTTGTTTGTTGTAATTATATTGTAAGTAAAATGCGCCCGACAATGTCGTGCTGGTGCACGCAGTGGATGAGCCTAGCACAAAGCCGAGAACAAACACAGTGGCACGACCAAAAAGAGGCCCATATCCTGCAATGGGGGAAGTCGAGTTTCGCTGCGGATGATTATGATGAAGTACCTATAAACTTTTTGTTGACTTTTATTTCTAACCCCCCCCCCCCCCTCCCCCCGCCCCTCGGCGCAAAAAGAGGTGTCTAAGTTTGACCGCTGTGTGTGTTTATGTTTGTATGTGTGCACCGTAGTTCTTAAAAGGGTGAACCAATTTGAATGCGGTTTTTATTTATTTGAAAGCAGGTTTTTTATTAGTAATGGTTCATAGACATGCTTAATCAAAATCGGTTCAGCCGTTTGAACATATACAATAACAATAGGTAGAGTGCGCGCCCCCACTGAAGTCCGATAGACGCAGCGCTGCTATCACAGAACTAGGTTAGGTTAAAAATTACCAACTGTCCAAATGCGGCTTGAACAATAATAATTAGGCAAGTTTGTACGTTAGTTAATTCTACACATCAGAACAACTGAACGACCGTGACTAAAAGAGCTTATTAAAGTAAATAAAACTATTAGTTCCTGCTTTTGCCGTAGCACTTACTGCTGACGCGGACTCTAGGTAAAATTAGGTACAATTTGACCGGCCTCTTAGCTCAGTTGGTAGTAGCTCTGCCTTCTGCGCTGTAGGTCGTGGGTTCGATTCCCACTCAGGACAAACATTTGTGTGATGAACATAGATGTTTGTTTTGTGTCTGGGTGTTATAAATTATTCTATGTAGGTATGTATTTACAAAAGGTATATAAGTATTCTATCAGTTATCTGGTTCCCATTGTACAAGCTTTGCTTAGTTTGGGGCTAGATGGCGCTGTGTGAAATGTTCAGCAATATTTTTTTTATTTAATTTTATAATCAACAATTATAAGCTTTACAAGACATTAGATCAACTGGATTTTACCTAGTCTTTTATTACAAGTATTTTTTTGGATAGAAATGGTAAAAAACTTGTAACCTAGCATAGGTACCTACACATTTTCTACTGTTAGTGTAAAAAACATCGACATCTCCAATATCGATATTTATCAATCCCTATGAAAGTCATGTCAAAAGTAAATTTGGTAGTAGTGATACCAGTATATTTTCTCGCAATATTTATGGTAGGTACAGATTTTTAGGGTAAGTAGATAGAGCTTTATTTTAAGATTAACTAAAAGTTTATAATGTAAAAATTGTGACAAGCAACATCATTTTCCTCTTTTTCTCACACAAAAACTAAGCCGCCGCGAGGACGCTGCTAGTAAAATATATTAGGTAGGTAGGTATATTTCTATAAATGTAAGACCATGTTGAGAAATCTAAAGATGTAGGTGATGTAGGTCCCTACTTTGTAAAGTTAACTACTTACTTAGCAGGGTGTCAATTCTAGTACCAAACTTTTTATCAACCTCAAGCAAAACCTCAACTAAACTTAAGATTTTCGACTGTTTCCTATTCTACTAATGACAAACGACTCAGTTGTGGTGAGGTTTTAGCTAAGGTTTGGACTTTGGCAGAACACATTTTTGAAAAGCTATTCTACTATTCACCAAATGGCTGACATTTATGAAATCGAACCAAAACGCAGCGGAATGATTGGCGTTGTCATCTAGTTGAATTAGGGGGAGATCACTTTCTGTAAATAAAATCGTTACAATTTTAAGATTTATTGATTAAAGACAAAGTGTGCTACACGTCTCAACAAAATATTTTCAAATCGGGGAACATAAAATTATGATAGTGGTATCACTATAAGTTTTCATGTATGACAGAAATATATCATCATTATGTCAAAAATATGTCGTGTGTGACAGTTGGCTCCCTTCCCCCCCAGCAAGTGGGACATATGGCAATTCGCGTCCCGTGGTTCTTTCGTCCGAGGTAGGTATAGATTACGGAGACAATCAAGAATTCACGCAGGAAATGTTAAATAAAAGTATTCTCCGTTTCATTCCACCATACCATTTAAAAATTCAGACGCGATCGAACATTTGACTCCATTAGCTTTTGTCGCAAGGCAGCCATCATGGATACACTTACTTTATTTTATTATTGAAACAACGTAGGTACAAGTTTAAAGGGTAACTCTGAAATTCATTATGCTTACTTACCTAACTAATGCTAAAGTCTGTATCATTTTTCGTTGACATGAGAGTGACAAGAAAAAAATGTTTGTTTTTCTAAAAAAAGTTTTTTTTTAAGTTTTTTTCTTGTCATTTGAGTTTTGCTCTCTCTACCCTGTTTTAGTTGCTCTCTCTGCCCTCTATAAAATGGAGCAATGTGTGTATTTTGGTGGGTAAAGTGGTGCTCCGAGCGCAAGTTTTTGCAAGCGATGGTAGTGCGTCACCTATCTTCCCCTTTTGAAATCATCATTGAATCTGTTGCTATCTTTTTCATTGATATGAGGGAGACATAGCGATGTTGGCCGACTGGGTTGTGCCTCGACTTTCGAACCGAAGGTCTCCACTCCACTCCAACATTCTAAAACTTAGAGTTTTATTTATATAGTTTAGTTAAACCTCCCCTATAACCTCGATAACTTTATTCAGTAGTACGTGTAGTGCGGAAAAATGGTGTAATGTGCCGCGCGTGCAGCTCCTCCGAGATGTGCCAGAGCAACGGTCGTAAACTGCAAGTTTTAACATGATCTTGTTGAACTGGATGGTGCATTTTTTTCAATTCAATTAAAAAGTTTTTTATTTGGAACAAGTTACAAGGTACAAAAAGGAAACGAAACCTACCGCAAAAGTTAAAAACTGAGTTGAACATTTGTGGTCGCAAATAAAATAAAAACATTTTCGAATTGCTAGAAAATTACTGAATAAGGTAGTTATCTGATTTATTGGTATCAGTGGGCATTTAATTTTATCTAACAGATAAGATACTTGAACACTTAGCAACACAAAACAATTAAGTACTTACCTACCTAAATAATTCTAATAAATTTTGGTGAATTCTTACAAAATTTCGTAAATGGTACTTTCCTTCTTAAATAAAGTTTTAGTTAAGTACCTATACCGCATTTTCGTCGTATTTCGGAACGTGCAGCAGTCGCAAGCGACGCGGCCGAACGCATACATACTAAATTCTTGTTTATTTTAACGAAGCTAAGACCGATATTAAAGCTCGTAAAGAGGAGCGCTGGCAGACCATCCGCCCGATGGTCCGACGACATAAAGGCATATGCCGGGACAGACTTTACCAGGAAGACCAGTGATAGAGCAGTGTGGAGGAATATTGGAGAGGCAAATGCCTGCAGTGGGCAAATATATGCTGAAGAAGAAGAGAAGAAGAAGACCGATATTAGAAGTTGCACTCATCAACGTGCAAATTTATGCTATGATACCCTCTTAAGAGCTAGGTGATTCTTCTCCTGTTCTTTCGCGACCACCACCGTGAAGAATCAGGGCAACAAACATGGTTTGGAGACAAGATTTCTTTTCGGAGATCCATCCTCTTAAATCTAAATAGTCTTGGAAGTGACCGTTTCCATGCGAGTAAGGTCTGCAGTGTCGGTTACGATGCGGGCCCCTCAGCTGAATTATTTACACGCGCCATCCAGCAACTTGAATCGACAGAATTAAAACTTACCGGCTCTTTCATATTTCACCTACTTACCGGGCGACTCGGAATAGGCATTTCCTAGGGAAGGGAAGGGAACCATCGTCGACTTCATCAATGCCTAGGCAAGCAGCGAAGTCAAGAGCCGATTCCGTGGCCGAGTTTGGGTTCGAATCCCGTCGGAGTCGAAAAGGATAAGATTACTTAGTTGAAAACTTCGTTTCTCCGAGATATTTTACATAATTGTGTAAGTTGCTTGTAAACATACAGAGTAAAGAAAAAAATAAATAGATATTAGACTAAAGTTCTTTATCAAAAAAATAAGAAAGGCTGGGATCACGAGGTGATTCTACTCTTCTTTTACGACCAAAATTGTGAAGAATCAAAGCAAACCGCAAACTTGTTTTAAGCCCTAGGTTTTTTAGCTCATACAAACCCTACAAATATCATCCAGATATCTTCTCAGTGTAATTGTCGTTTCGTATTTGGCACCGAGTTACGCTACGCGGCGCCGCCGCCGCGCTGGCTGCCCTACATAATATTTTATGATGTCCGCTCCATACGATTCGACGCAGTTTCTACGTCACTTCATTCTAGCCAATAACAGGGTTATGAGAGCGTGCGGCAAAATATGAGTACTGCGGTGCCGCACCGCATTATGTGGCGAAACGAAACAGATTATTCATCGTCCTAAATAATAGACATTTCTTAAAAGATTTAGAAATCTGTACTCGTTCTTTTCTTAAGTGGCGTTTTTAGATTCGCAAAACATCAAGAAAAAAAAAACGCAGATTCAATTTCTTTATTCTTTATTGGTAACTTAGAATGTTACATGACACAATATTTAGGTTACTAGTAAGTACTTATTTAAAAATAAGCTAGAGATAAGTAGTAAAAATCAATAAATATAAAAAAATAATTATACATATATAAATAAACTAAAAACGGTCAATAAAATAGTCGAAACAATCATTTCATAATAATAAGCAATAAACATTAAATTTCATTAATTACATTACACTGTAAAGGAGCAGTTATTAAAAAATTCGTCGACCCTGTAAAAGGTTTGCTCGATAAGCCAGTTTTTCAGCCCTTCTTTAGAGGTTTGCGTTGATAGTGCAGCTGTAATACAGCCTGGGAGACGGTTGACACATGACCAGAAAATAAAAATAAATAAATACTTACTTAAATAGAAAATTATAAAGAAACGCGCGATCTACATAAGTACATACTACCCTTGTGACTTGACAGTCAGCCGAGCCGGGTAGTCGGGTAAGCACAGGTAGGGCAATAATTTTATCCCTTGTCGTTTTTCCCGCAACTAACTTACAAGTTTTATGATTTCCAAATCAAGGGACGGTTAGTTCGTGCTCTGCGGCCAATATTCTGCGATAAAAGAGAACATCGCCTTGAGGATGTTTATTATTCAGCAGGGAAAGGCACATGTGGCCACCGACAATAGGAGTTTGTACACTTTGTACCAATGATCTTCTATATAAACTGAGGTAGATACGTTGTACCCCGCTCTGCGTGGTGAACAAAACTCAAGCTAATTAGCTTGAGTCAACTCAGTCGCACTCTGTCTAGCTCCGATGTTACACGCATTTACACGCAGCACTCACATGATTCATCTCTTTCTGACAACGTAGATTTTTAAATCAGGTTTTTTTTATTTCTGAATAAGTAGGTTTTTCGAGTTACCGGGGTTTTCATCTAGAGGTGCGATGTGACAAAAACACATAGGTACTTATAAAGCCTTGCTAATAACAATGGGGTTAGGCTCTTTCATCATTATCATCATCCTCATCCCGATTTTACCCACTGCTGGGTATAGGCCTTCCTAAGTTTGTAGCATCCACCACGATCCTGTGCCACTATAGTCGTATTGCTCATTATACGGACTAAAAATATATGAAAAATGACATTTGTTCCTTCAATTTTAGTCCGATTTTAGTCCGTATAATGAGCAATACTACTATAGAATCCATTGACGCCCCGC